>JAAWXA010000001.1:29759428-30412486 GCA_038090715.1 Florisuga fusca
CTCCAGTTTATGGACCCCCCCTTCTCCTTCTTGACTGTTTCACTTTGAATATAATGCCAAAATAATTTGGGATGTGAAGAGCAGAACCCAAATGTCCAATTCAAAACTGGGTGCCCCAGTGATCAATTATTTACTATTTTCTCCCACAGTGGGTGAACATTTCAGTATCTCATTAAAATGAATCAGCATGGACAGGAGGGAGCGCTGCCTTGGCTAGCACATGCTCCCATGCAATGTGTGGTGCAGCCCTGTCCAGGCAGAGGATGGAACTTACAACTACTTTCCAACCTCCTCGCTTCCTCCTGTAGCTGTTAAGCTCCTTTTAGCCAAAAAGCATGTACTAACCAGGGTGCTTTCTCACACATCTCTCACTGTGTTACATGTGCCTTTTGGGTTGCCTGAGTTCCTGCTGTAAGCAGTTATCTATCTGCTTACACGAGGCAGTGGTTCCATCAGCTCACGAGGCAGCAGAGTTTCAGTTTTTGCTTGAATTTCTAGCAACCTCTGGTGTCCTAGGTACCTAAGTGTATTACTGAGAATTTTTGATTACTGCCTTCTATGCAGGCACCTACTGGTTTGCTTAAATGGCACATTTGGTTTTCAAGTGTGGATTTGTATTTTCCTGAGGTTGCAGAGTGAGTGCAGCAGCAGTGTGCACTGTCCAGAACAAAGCTTTGAGGTTTCATCAAAACAGATGGAATCCCTAGCTTTGTATTTCTTTACTTGTCATCTAGTGGCTAAAAAGGAGGAAAAATAGTAGGATAGGCTTGCCAGATTAGAACTTGGATAATACTAATGCAGTAAAATGCTCTTTCAAACCGTTTAGAAAAATGCAAGGCTGCAGGAACCTCCAGGTTGTCTTGTTTATTTTGTGCATTTCAGGCTATGTAGCTACATTGTTCCTTGCAATCTGAGTTAATCTAAACTCCTTCATCACTCAGAAAACTGAAATTCTAGTATGGCCTACATGGTAGCAATCAAAGTACTTCGTATCCAATATCACTTTGATATAGTGAGGTTGCTTAGTATGATGTGAAAACAATTAACTTAGTGTATTTTTTCAATCTATGCAACTGAAAAAAATGTGGAAAACCACTATATTTCCTTATGATCTTACCATTTTGGAGGTTCATCGTTGTTATTTTAAATTCTCTCACCTGGCAAAAAACAAGACTGGGGAGTCACAAGCAGTTGTATTGCTGCTACAACTGCTCTAGCTGAGTTAGTAAGGACATGTCTCTGCTTTAAGAAAGAAGATTTTCTGTAAGAATTATCCTATTGCTTCAGATTATTTTTTTTTTTACATATGAAAGCTCTGTACTATGGTGGTATGGATATTTGACATTGTGCATGGAAGTTAGACGGATTAGCCCTTCCAGGAGAAAAAAAAAAACTCAGTGAACAGGTTCTTTGTCTTGGATGAGCAAGTGTGTACGTGCACAGAGGTGAAGAGTTGTTAAAGAATATACTACCCTTGTTAAATATAAAAAAAAAAATTATTACCTAGTCTCTGTGTTGTATTTCACTATAATCCTGTGTGAACTTAAAATATACCTTACACTAGTTGAAATACATCCACACTGTTATATTAGCAAATGTTGCTATTTGCTGCAAAGTCAAAGTATATTTGAATATAAGGGCACTTACCGCAAATTTATGTCATCCTGGGGCAACCACAGGGAGAACTTCTAGGGCTGTAAAGCCTAAGCAGCCATCCTCCATCCATAATTTTGGACTTTCATTATTAACACCTGTGACCAGAATACTGCTGGATGGGGAATGAGATAGATAAAGTATTTATTGAGAAATAATAAAGATGCATTCCCCAAACAGAATTTTTACCTGCAGTCCCACAGAATGACTCTGTGAAACAAAAAAATTAAAAGATAGGCCTGCTGGATACTACTGTCCACAGGGGAAAGAAAAATACAATAAACTTCCAGCTGAAAACTGTAGTCACAAAAAGAAGGAATTAGTTTACAACTTTCTTAGATTTGTTTAAGAAAGTTGAAGCAAATTAGTTGCTCTCTTGAACTTGTAACTTCCCCAGAACTGGAGCCTGAAACAATTGGTTGAAATTATGTTTTTTTACAGTGATGTTCATGCATTTGTTTCAACAAACTGTCATTTTTGTTTTGTATAGATGGCTTAAAAAACCTGCTATTACATCTAGAGTCAAATGAAGTATTTGCAGGGGCATATGAAAGTAGGCAAAATTTTGTTTCTGACACTTCTGAAACTAGGCCTCTAATGTAGTTAATTTCAGCAGTCATCTTTGTCACCTCTTACTGAATTCTATGATGAGGCAACAGACTGGGGAGGGAGGAGGGAGAAATTGATGTTGTTATAATCATGGGTTATCAACCTTGATATTGGTTGATATTATTACCTCAAGTGAGAGTTATATTCACCCATCTGAAGAGGACCACTCTACACCCAAAAATTATTCTGAGTTTAAAGTAGGGCTTCAGTGGTGTCCAAACATTATTCCAGCGGTGTGCATTAGGGTAATCTTGTTTTTAATTTTTTCCTGAGACCTGAAAACCAGACCATTGTTTATCTTCCACTCCTTCCCCAAGTCCATCTATATTGCTACAAAATAGAGGGATACTTTCTAGGAGAGACAAATTATATTTTGTGTGTGTATTAGACATAATTAATTTTTAAAAAAATTGTTTATGACTCATTTACTTGTTGGTGTGTAAAAAGTCCCTGCTCTCAGAAGAAACTTCAGTCTTGTCTAGAAAAAGAAAAATATCTCTTGAAATGCATGTTGTCAGGTTGAACATTTCTGTGTGGATATCCAGCAATGATGTGCTGGGAATCTATTCTTTTGTCTTTCATTCACTTTTCTCCAGTATGGACATTCTGAACAGGAGTAGGATTGCACTTTTCATGAAGGTCATATACTTGTTAATTGTGGGAATGGCAGGGCATGCTGGGAACTGAGGCAGTCTGGCCAAGGAGTGCAGCTATCTGCTGAGGATACCCCCTAAGGTACTTAATTAAAGCTCCCAGCAGGCAACATCTGCATGAAAACAATTTCATTTTTGGTGCAGACTGGAAATTTCAGCTCTCTGATGGATTTTATTTCCTACCCCCCATTTTGGTATAAGCCTATTCTCTAGTGTATATAAAACCAAACCCCATGGATTCAATTAAAAACTTGTGAATTTCCTTTAGAAATAATGTCACTGCAAGTGTTCTTGTGATGACTAACATAAGGAGAAGTGTCAGAGCTCTGATGGCCATCACTTGTGTATGCATGTGCACTCTAACAGCTTAAGGGCAAATAGCTTATTCCTTTCTGTAGCATGCAGTAGAATTGACCTAGCTCCTGAGTGGCAATGCTCTGTGACGTTTATTTGGTTACTAGTTGAAAAGTATTACAGAGGGAAAGAAAAGTGAAAAAGAAATGAAGCTTCACAGGCAGAGCAATGACTGCATGACTATTTTACTCCAGACTCCTGGTCTAAGGTACCATTTACAAGCCATGGCCATTTTTCCTCTTCTCTCCTAGTATACCTGCTCTTAGCAGTCCTTAGTATTGACCTGTGAGTGACCAGAATTAAAGTCTTTTTTCAGTTCTTTCCCATGCTCATCTTAATCTTGATTTGTAATATTGAAAAAGAAAGTCAGAATTCAATGTTCTAAAGCCTGGGGTAGATGATAACATTTGCTGAAAATGAAGATCAAAATGAAAAGAAAGACAAATTAAAGTAGCAGTAATGTTTTCAAAGTGATTCTATTTCATGTCACAAGTGACAGAGCCTGCTCTTAGAGCAGTTGTCCCAAAGCATGGTTTTCATATTGGCTGCAATAAATCACACTGATACAATGATGAGGGCGAGACAGAGAGATAAGTGAGGTCACTTAAGCAGGAGAACAAAAAAGCCTCAAAGGGAAAAAGCTGTGGTTGGCACTGACCTCCTTTGGGAAGTTTATCGTCTTCTTCCTACTGTGTGGATGAACTCAACCGGAAATGGGTATGGTGGAAAGCATCAATTAGAAGCCAAAACATTAACAATGGCAGAAGACCCTGACAGAAAGTGTTGTAACCCCCCTCCAAGTGATTGTGTAAGAGCGATGGAAGCTGAATTTAAGGGAAGGACCATGCTGTTGGACATGTAGAACCTGCAAAAAGCCTGAAAGGGCTTCTGAAAGCCCTTTACTAGGAACAGTCATCATATTTGAAAAGTGTGTTAGCTTATACACAATTATTTCTTTGATAGGTAATTTTTGCTGGCAAAACCATGAGGCTGCTGAGTTCAATAGGTGACTGGCACCATATTGCAGATTGTTATGAACTATAATTAAATACATAAAATAGTAAGCAGGGCTACTACTTCCTCACATTAATGTTTTTTTAAGAGCTATTCACATGTGAATAGAAGTTTTGTATCAGTGAAAAACTGAGGCAGAAAATTTCTCTTCCAATACCTGTATATGTGTATCTGGAAAATGAAGTTAAGTGTAAGAGCAAGAAGGTGATATTTTATTATAATGAATTCTGAAATACCTGCTTCTTTGCCAAGAAGCTTCATAGCCATAGCCTGTTGCCACCCTCCAGTGTAATTTAATGACATTTCTGTAGAAGTGGAGGTTCAAAGCAGTATTGTTTTCCCCTTTGTAAATGATTTTATGACTGACTGTACAAATTCAGTAGGGCATTGCTAATCATGTCTTCAGTAGCTTTAAACCTTTAAAAATGGTATAATATCAGAAAATAATTTTAACTGTGTGAAAATATTTCCCAGGACATTTTACAAGTTCTGTCTCTACCAGCAGCTGCAACCAGGATGCACTCTTTATCCTTGTCTGACTAGTATGTGGATTTTAGTGGAGAGGATTGGAGCACATTTGAGCCTGGATTTGCTGCAGGCGCTGGATCTGAGTGTCCACCCAGCCAGCTCCAGGCTTAGAAGCTTTGGACCTTTGGTGTAGTGAGGATGCCATGGAATTTTGGAAACCGCTGGTCCTCTCCAGGGGAAGACAAAGTTTCTTGCAGAATCTGGTGTCAACATGACTGCAGAGAAAAAGGGGATATTATTCAAAAAGTGTTGGCTTTGTTGTGTTATGAACTTCAGACCTTTCTGTCTGAAGGACTAGAGAACTTTTCTGTTTGCTTTTCAATATTGAACAGAAGACTTTTTATTTTTCCAAGTGTCAAACTTGTCCCCACATTATCGTTTATATTATTTCCCTTTTAAAAAACTTTATTTTTATGCTTCTGAGGGGAAAAAAAAAAAAAAAAGAAAGAAAAGCAAAGCAGTACTTTTTATGCAACAGTTTCTTTTATAAATTGAAAACTTTTAACTCATGTATTTTCATTAAGTGCAGAAGTGTCTTCACATCCAAAACTGCAGATACTAGGATGGGTGATGTGTATCAAAGACATATCCGTGTTATGGCTTGCCATCTGTTTAATTAAGTAGCTGTCGTTATTCACTTGTATTTTGCAGTAGTCTGTTTATTAAAAAGTTACTTAGTTTTATTTGAATGAGTTCCAATTACAAGAGGTAATAATGCAGTCCTTTCAATGCAAGGCAAATTAGTAAGAATCCAGGCTGTGGAACGAGTTGTGACAATGAATCCTTAGGAAATGCAAGGATACCAGTAAGCCAAATGAGTGAGTGTCTCGGATGTCAGAAGAAAGAGCAGGTTCTTGAAATAGAAATCCATTGAGGGGTGTCAGTGACATGGACAAAATGTGTGGCTGGGAACTTCTCCCATCATGAGCAGTGGGAGGGCATAAGAGATGCTGTGATTCATACGTGCTTTCTCTTTTCTTGTACCACTTTCAAGGACATCTGCTTACGGCTGCTGTCAGTGCCAACTGAGAATAACCATTTTCATGCTCTTAGAGGTGCTTTTGGATCCAGACCTTTGGTAGCTGTTTTCATTACTGTTCTCCCTAAGCAAGGCAAACAAGTGAAGCTTGTTTGTGTAGGCTTAATATCAAACAAATAGAACTATCTTGCTGGCTTGGATATCTCTACACAGTGTGTGTAGGCAAAATCTTTAAGATATCTGAGGAACGGAGTGAAGAGGATACCGTTCACACTTCTATACCTAAAGATATAACTTAGTTTTGTGCTAGAATAACTAGTATTCTGCAGAGGCTGGTGTCTGCATAAGAATAAATCGCATTTGTTGTTCACCCTGTCTTATCAGGGGACTTGCCTCATAGTCACAACTGGAAAGAAAACTCCTAACCTGGTTTCATGGGAAGTATCCCTGCTAAGGTTTGTAATCTTTGCCCTTGGACTTAACGTAAACCAGTATTACATCTGTTTGAGTTTAGGGATTAGATCTGGGCTGGGCTGTGAAGTCCCAGAAATTTTCAATTTCTATCCTTGGAAGTTTGGGTGGTTGCTGATATTTCAGTAGTTTTATGTTTGGGTTTATATTGTATTTTAAGACTTTATTGAAAACTAAAATTCAGAAGATGTAATTCAGATGTTAAAATACTAGCTTGAACAATCAGGGAAGCCACTCCATAGAAATGAATGAAATACCATCCTTTTCATGTTTTCTCCTTTTAGTGATTAAGCAAGCAAATGCTTCTCAAGAATGAAAGCAGGAGATGTTGTTCAAGAAGTAGGTCTTTCAATCCTTATTAACTAGCAGAGAAAATATTAGCTTTTGTGTTAAATCAGTCTGAATCATTGATAGCTGCAGGGAAACCTGTGGTGCATTGTTGCTGAACTGTCATGAAATGTATAATTTTTTTAGAATGTTTTGCAATGCCATTTTATTGCTGAGAATAGGAAATATGGTTTTTCTTTGAATTGTGGTGAAACCCTCTCTGGATATGGAACATTTCTCATAATACAACAATTTTGAGCATGTTATCTCTATTACCCACAGTGGGAAGGTTTCTGCATACCTTTTTTTAAATTTATTTTTTATTATTATTATTTTTTTAATTTTTTTTATTCCAGTGTAGTAAGCCAACAGGCTAAAGAGAACAACTTCTCAAAGACAAGGCTCAGGGTGAAATAAGGTATTTGAGGGGCTTATTTTATGGAGTAGCATTTGTAATGAATTGTATCAGTGCTCTGAACAGACTCGTATTGATCTATGAAACCTCAGTTTCATGTTTAACAAGTTCCAATGTTCCCCTTGCACTGTGCTTTTCCTTGTCATCTCTTTTATGCTTCTGACTAGCTAGCTTGTGGTATCCAGATATAATACAAAGCACCTTTCAGAAAAGAGTACTTCAGCTCATCAGACCTGAACTCTGCATTTCTAAAGGTAACATTTTAGTTTTCAAATGCTGTCTCTTCTTTTATAAATCTGATTTTCCTTCACTGTTGCGTGCTCATGGAGAATGAATGCAAAAAAAAGCCCCTAATGCTTCAGTTTTAATTTGTATTTCCTATATTTTCTCACTTTGGGCCTAAATGAAGATTTAAAAAATATCTGAAAATTCATACTAGATTCAGGCTTTACTGTAGCAAATTCCATTGTAAATCCCTCTGAATCAGCTTTATTTTTTTGTGAGCGTTATTATTTTTTTCCCTACAGTATGATTATTTCCCTTATTTTTTCCTCTTTTCTGATGTGTTAGTGTCCTCCTCTGCTTCTCTGCTCTCAGAATTTACTTGCTGACTACTTGCTTCTGCATCTTAAATATGGGCACTGTGCAGAAATAAAAACACTACTTTTTGTTGGTTGGTATTTTTTTGTGGTTTTTTGTTGGCTTGATAGTGGATTGTTTTTTTGTTTTTGTTTGGTTTGGTTTGTTGCTTTGCTTGTTTGTTTGTTTTTTATGATGCTGTTTTTGCCTTTTCAGTGGTTTTCCTGTGTGTGTAAACTTCTGTGATGGTGGGTAAATTCTGTCCTGGAGTCCCAGTGAATAATCTCCAACATCTTCTGACAGTTCTGTAGAAGCTTTGTTTGTTGTTGTTTTTGTTGTTGGATTTTGGCTGGTTGATTTTTGTTGGTTTTTTTGTTCCTTCTCATTATTTCTTATGACTAGGAATCCTTTCAGCTTCTTTTTTAAGAGGTCTTTATGCTGTGTTACAGCATTAGTTTTCAGTGAAGAGGCTGAGGGAGCTGATTGGCAAATGTCTATTATCAGAGTCTAAGCAAAGTCTGCATGCTTTAATATATAGATTATAATCTGAAATATCACTTTTTAAATGCCATTTTATTGCAAATATAATCTATAATTTAAAACATGTAGGGTGTTTTTGTTGGGGTTTTTTTTTGGGTTTTTTTTGTTTTGTTTTGTTTTTTTTTCTTTTTTCACGTGCTTACCATGCTAGCCTTTTTCTAAATAGGTTGCATTCATTAGTCCACTAATTGCTCTTGGGCAGAAGTACTTCTGGCATCAGCTAGACAGTGGGGCAAAAATAAGATAAATAAACCCTGTTACAAGGTGTCATTGATGTTGCTTTTAATGAGAGCATAGGCAGCAGGATTTTTCACCTGACTAGAATAAATGCTACTTTCAGTGAAGCAAATTGTTGGGCCTTAACTGGCTTCTGGATACGAGCTAAAGTTTCCTGCTTAGTAATTTCACATTTGTTTAAAAAATTGTTTAACAAAACTCATATGCTTTGGCCAGAATCCTCATTAATGATTTTGAATACATAGTGATATATGTCCTAAAGTATATACCATTAGATCTGTGTATCCATAAAGTACTATGTATGTAAAAATTTCATTAATACAAGAAATTCCAGTCTACTTCCATACAATCATTTTTTCTAAAGTGCATTTCCCCGTAGTCCATATTTTCTGCTTATTTACCAAATTCCAAGGCAATGAATCACTCTTAATTACATTATTCAGCTATCAGCTCACTTTATTTCTTTAGAAGGTGCTAGGGGGAAAGCTTTGTGAAAGTCTGCTGTAAAGCAGCAGTGCTCCTGTTGCATTTCTTCAAGCTTGGACTGGGTTTTACTGGATTTTGATGAAGTAATGGTGCTGTGATAATTTGAAGAGCAAGGAAAATGAGGAATCAACTTTTAGCCTGGGATGAGACAATTACAGCAGTTTTTTTGTTTGTTTTTTGGTTGTTTATTTTGTTTTGTTTTTTAATGCTTAAATCTTCATTCCTGGGTCTGGAGTCATTTAACTTGAACCTTCTTTCCCAAGAAAAGAAATATTTATTTTTTTCTCCATTTAAAATTTTTCCAAGAATATAGGGTTTTTTTCATTCCATTTACAATACAACTTTCCTAAATGTAATGATTAACTATCCTATGTACTGATGATGTAATTTCTATTGTGTGCCATTTTTCACTACTCTGCTTTTTGCTGTGTGTCATGTAAAACATGAAGTATGGCTTTTCTCTTCACAAAAGCCTACCTATCCTTCCTCCCAGCACTGAGAGCTTGACTCCTACCTCCAGTAACCATCTGGAATTAGAAGTAACAGATACTTTCACACTAGTTTATTTTTATGTTCTTAGGCAAGTACATTTGACTGCCTCCTGCCACTGTAGGTGCTTGTGACCAATTCCAGTGCTCTCCTCCACCACTGTGAAGTGACCTAATTGCTCACTTTCAAATGCCAGCTTGTAATCTGCCTTAAAACTCCTCTGATACCTACCAGAAACCTCATGAGAGCTGGACTGCCATGGGTTGGACGAGCGGTAGATGTGGTTTATCTTGATTTCAGTAAAGCATTTGACACCGTCTCTCACAGCATCCTTGTAGATAAGTTGATCAAGTATGGGTTTGGTGATCAGGTAGTGAGGTGGATCAGGAACTGGTTGAAAGGAAGGAGGCAGAGAGTTGTAGTCAATGGGGCAGAATCTGGTTGGAGGTGTGTGACTAGTGGAGTCCCTCAGGGGTCAGTACTGGGACCGGTGTTGTTCAATATCTTCATCAACGACTTGGATGAGGGTATAGAATGTACCCTCAGCAAGTTTGCTGATGACACTAAGCTGGGAGGAGTGGCTGACACACCAGAAGGCTGTGCTGCCATTCAGAGAGATTTAGACAGGCTGGAGAGTTGGGCAGGGAGAAACTTGATGAAATTTAACAAGGCGAAGTGTAGAGTGTTGCATTTGGGGAAGAACAACACAATGTCCCAGTATAGGTTGGGGGCTGACCTGCTGGAGAGCAGTGTAGGTGAAAGAGACCTGNATTACATTATTCAGCTATCAGCTCACTTTATTTCTTCAGAAGGTGCTAGGGGGAAAGCTTTGTGAAAGTCTGCTGTAAAGCAGCAGTGCTCCTGTTGCATTTCTTCAAGCTTGGACTGGGTTTTACTGGACTTTGATGAAGTAATGGTGCTGTGATAATTTGAAGAGCAAGGAAAATGAGGAATCAACTTTTAGCCTGGGATGAGACAATTACAGCAGTTTTTTTGTTTGTTTTTTGGTTGTTTATTTTGTTTTGTTTTTTAATGCTTAAATCTTCATTCCTGGGTCTGGAGTCATTTAACTTGAACCTTCTTTCCCAAGAAAAGAAATATTTATTTTTTTCTCCCTTTAAAATTTTTCCAAGAATATAGGTTTTTTTTCATTCCATTTACAATACAACTTTCCTAAATGTAATGATTAACTATCCTATGTACTGATGATGTAATTTCTATTGTGTGCCATTTTTCACTACTCTCCTTTTTGCTGTGTGTCATGTAAAACACGAAGTATGGCTTTTCTCATCACAAAAGCCTACCTATCCTTCCTCCCAGCACTGAGAGCTTGACTCCTACCTCCAGTAACCATCTGGAATTAGAAGTAACAGGTACTTTCACACTAGTTTATTTTTATGTTCTTAGGCAAGTACTTTTGGCTGCCTCCTGCCACTGTAGGTGCTTGTGACCAATTCCAGTGCTCTCCTCCACCATGGTGAAGTGACCTAATTGCTCACTTTCAAAAGCCAGCTTGTAATCTGCCTTAAAACTCCTCTGATACCTACCAGAAACCTCATGAGAGCTGGACTGCCATGGGTTGGACCACCAATAGGCTGCCATCAGCTGTGATGCTGAGTGGTGGTTTCTCCTTGCATTCATACCCTTGCCCATGTGTCCCTTCACTTGGATTCAGACCTGAAAGCTTGAATGCTGATGCTCTGCTCAACTCCCTGTGCCATAGGCTGATAGGTGTGTGATCAGCAGGCTGGTGTGTGAAGATGATAAATATGTACCACAGCTATTGGGGAACATCTGTCCACTGCCTTGTTGCTATGTATCATTTAGCTCAATGCTTTCATTATATATTAAGAACTAGATATGATACACCAGTGATATTCATTATATCAGTACATACTCTCGTATAGTCTGGAGAAAAGGAGGCTGAGGGTAGACCTTATTACTCTCTACAACTACCCAACAGAAGGTTGTAATGAGGTGGAGGTTGATCTATTCCCCCAAGTAACAATGGATAGGGCAAGAAGAAATGGCCTTAAGTTATGCTGGGGGAGGTTAAGTTTGACTATTAGGAAAAATATTTTTACTCAAAGGCTTATAAAGCCTTTTATCGGAACACATTGCACAGGGAAGTGGCTGAGTGGCCACCCCTGGAGGTATTTAAACATGTAGTTGTGGTGCTTGGGAACATGGTTTGGTGGTAGACCTTTCAGTGCTGGGTTGATGGTTAGACTTGATAATCTTAAAGGTCTTTTCCAACAAAACTTTTTCTGTGATTCCATGATAGGTGTTTAAAATAGGTGTGTGCCAAGATGCTATAGAGGTGGAAGGCTTCCTTTTGCAGTATGATGCAATTAGTAGTGTCATTCAGCTCTGTGTTAGGTACTTGCCCTGCAGAGATTTATTTTGCATTTCTGTGCAGGATTCTCCTATGACTCTTGACAAAACAGGCAGCACTGCTCTGGGTTCCTGTCCTGGTCTTGCAATTTTGTGCAGTTTTTGTCTCTTAATAAACTTATGTTTGATTTCTTTTGTACATGATATAATTATAGAATACACAGAGTATACGTCTATAAACTGGAATCTGTAATGAAGTGTTATTGTAAGTCCCAGTTTTGGCTGATATCAAGTTGAAAGATTATCAAAACAGAAAAATTCCAGTTATTTTGTTAGGTCAATTTCGCATGCTTATTTGGCTCTTTCTTGCACTAGTCTGTCATGCAACAAGAAAGTGAAAGTACTTGTGTTATATATTCAAGAACTATGAGAGGTAAAAATTAAAGAAGCCCTTTCCTTACCCTAGATTTCACAATGTCCTAGAGAGACCAGTATGTGCTATTTTAAGATAAATCCTAATTAAAAATATCCAATAAAAATGACTTCTCTGTCATGTCCTTAACAGAAATGTTAGTGTTGTGGTTTAACTGTGGGCCAGCAATTAACTGAATGACAGATGCTCTATATTAATCCCCCCCCACTTCCTGATACAGAAAGGAGAGAGAATAAGGGAGAGAGATGCGTTGGAAACTAAACAACACAGCTTTAATCAAACAGTAATTATAAAAAAAGGTATGCAGAAACCTTCCCACTGTGGGTAATAGAGATAACATGCTCAAAATTGTTGTATTATGAGAAATGTTCCATATCCAGAGAGGGTTTCACCACAATTCAAAGAAAAACCATNNACAGTGCTGAGGGACTCTGGAGGTCATTGCTAGGCCACTCTCCATCATCTTCGGCAAGTCATGGGTAACAGGAGAGGTGCCTGAGGACTGGAGGATAGCAAATGTCACTCCAGTCTACAAGAAGGGCAAGAAGGAGGACCCGGGTAACTATAGACTGGTCAGCCTCACCTCCATCCCTGGAAAGGTGA
Source organism: Florisuga fusca (assembly GCA_038090715.1). Taxonomy (NCBI): domain Eukaryota; kingdom Metazoa; phylum Chordata; class Aves; order Apodiformes; family Trochilidae; genus Florisuga; species Florisuga fusca. Next base: position 29,772,133 of record JAAWXA010000001.1, read on the forward strand.
TGGAACAACTTGTTCTTGTCACTATCTCCAGGCATATCAAGGACATGGGGATCATCAAGAGCAGTCAGCATGGTTTTATCAAGGGTAAATCATGTTTGACTAACCTCATAGCCTTCTATGAGGAAATTACTAGGTGGATAGATGATGGAAGAGCGGTAGATGTGGTTTATCTTGATTTCAGTAAAGCATTTGACACCGTCTCTCACAGCATCCTTGTAGATAAGTTGATCAAGTATGGGTTTGGTGATCAGGTAGTGAGGTGGATCAGGAACTGGTTGAAAGGAAGGAGGCAGAGAGTTGTAGTCAATGGGGCAGAATCTGGTTGGAGGTGTGTGACTAGTGGAGTCCCTCAGGGGTCAGTACTGGGACCGGTGTTGTTCAATATCTTCATCAACGACTTGGATGAGGGTATTGAATGTACCCTCAGCAAGTTTGCTGATGACACTAAGCTGGGAGGAGTGGCTGACACACCAGAAGGCTGTGCTGCCATTCAGAGAGATTTAGACAGGCTGGAGAGTTGGGCAGGGAGAAACTTGATGAAATTTAACAAGGCGAAGTGTAGAGTGTTGCATTTGGGGAAGAACAACACAATGTCCCAGTATAGGTTGGGGGCTGACCTGCTGGAGAGCAGTGTAGGTGAAAGAGACCTGGGGGTCCTGGTAGATAAGAGGATGACCATGAGCCAGCAATGTGCCCTTGTGGCCAAGAAGGCCAATGGCATCCTGGGGTGCATTAGAAAGGGTGTGGTTAGTAGGTCAAGAGAGGTTCTCCTCCCCCTCTATTCTGCATTGGTGAGGCCGCACCTGGAGTATTGTGTCCAGTTCTGGGCCCCTCAGTTCCAGAAGGACAGGGAACTGCTTGAAAGAGTCCAACGCAGAGCCACTAAGATGATTAAGGGAGTGGAACATCTCCCTTATGAGGAAAGGCTGAGGGAGCTGGGTCTCTTTAGTTTGGAGAAAAGGAGACTGAGGGGTGACCTCATCAATGTTTTCAAATATGTAAGGGGTGAGTGTCAGGGAGATGGAGTTAAGCTTTTCTCAGTGGTGACCAGCGATAGGACAAGGGGTAATGGGTACAAATTGGAGCATAGGAGGTTCAAATTGAATATTCGAAAAAAATTTTTTACTGTAAGGGTGACAGAGCCCTGGAACAGGCTGCCCAGGGGGGTTGTGGAGTCTCCTTCACTGGAGACATTCAAAACCCGCCTGGACACGTTCCTGTGTGATGTGCTCTAGGTGGCCCTGCTCTGGCAGGGGGGGTTGGACTAGATGATCTTTCGAGGTCCCTTCCAACCCCTAGGATTCTATGATTCTATGATCAGCTGTGATGCTGAGTGGTGGTTTCTCCTTGCATTCATACCCTTGCCCATGTGTCCCTTCACTTGGATTCAGACCTGAAAGCTTGAATGCTGATGCTCTGCTCAGCTCCCTGTGCTATAGGCTGATAGGTGTGTGATCAGCAGGCTGGTGTGTGAAGATGATAAATATGTACCACAGCTATTGGGGAACATCTGTCCACTGCCTTGTTGCTATGTATCATTTAGCTCAATGCTTTCATTATATATTAAGAACTAGATATGATACACCAGTGATATTCATTATATCAGTACATACTCTCTTATAGTCTGGAGAAAAGGAGGCTGAGGGTAGACCTTATTACTCTCTACAACTACCCAACAGAAGGTTGTAATGAGGTAGAGGTTGATCTATTCCCCCAAGTAACAATGGATAGGGCAAGAAGAAATGGCCTTAAGTTATGCTGGGGGAGGTTAAGTTTGACTATTAGGAAAAATATTTTTACTCAAAGGCTTATAAAGCCTTTTATCGGAACACATTGCACAGGGAAGTGGCTGAGTGGCCACCCCTGGAGGTATTTAAACATGTAGTTGTGGTGCTTGGGAACATGGTTTGGTGGTAGACCTTTCAGTGCTGGGTTGATGGTTAGACTTGATAATCTTAAAGGTCTTTTCCAACAAAACTTTTTCTGTGATTCCATGATAGGTGTTTAAAATAGGTGTGTGCCAAGATGCTATAGAGGTGGAAGGCTTCCTTTTGCAGTATGATGCAATTAGTAGTGTCATTCAGCTCTGTGTTAGGTACTTGCCCTGCAGAGATTTATTTTGCATTTCTGTGCAGGATTCTCCTATGACTCTTGACAAAACAGGCAGCACTGTTCTGGGTTCCTGTCCTGGTCTTGCAATTTTGTGCAGTTTTTGTCTCTTAATAAACTTATGTTTGATTTCTTTTGTACATGATATAATTATAGAATACACAGAGTATACGTCTATAAACTGGAATCTGTAATGAAGTGTTATTGTAAGTCCCAGTTTTGGCTGATATCAAGTTGAAAGATTATCAAAACAGAAAAATTCCAGTTATTTTGTTAGGTCAATTTCGCATGCTTATTTGGCTCTTTCTTGCACTAGTCTGTCATGCAACAAGAAAGTGAAAGTACTTGTGTTATATATTCAAGAACTATGAGAGGTAAAAATTAAAGAAGCCCTTTCCTTACCCTAGATTTCACAATGTCCTAGAGAGACCAGTATGTGCTATTTTAAGATAAATCCTAATTAAAAATATCCAATAAAAATGACTTCTCTGTCATGTCCTTAACAGAAATGTTAGTGTTGTGGTTTAACTGTGGGCCAGCAATTAACTGAATGACAGATGCTCTATATTAATCCCCCCCCACTTCCTGATACAGAAAGGAGAGAGAATAAGGGAGAGAGATGCGTTGGAAACTAAACAACACAGCTTTAATCAAACAGTAATTATAAAAAAAGGAGAAAATCATATATATGCAAGTATACAGAAAATAACGATACCACGTTCCTCCCCTCTTCCCCCCAGTAACACTTACATCACCGCTGAGGCTGCAGGGCAGCCCTGGGAAATTCCAGGCTGGACTCCTGGAATCAGCAGCAGTCGGGAGCTGGAGGCAGGAACACACAGATTCAGGCTGGCACAGATCAAGACCTCAGGCAGATGAACGGATAAAATCCTCCCAGGATGCCAAAACAAAGAGGAACAGGTGAAGAAGGGCCAAAGGGAAGAGAGAAGGGTGAAAACAAAGGCAAAGGGGTTTGAGTCTCATGATCTCTCAAATTTATACTGAGTATGATGCGTATGGGATGGAATACTCTGGTCAATTTTGGTCATTTATCTTGTCCGCTCCTCCTTATAGGAGGGTTGCAGGTGTGACCCCTTTACTCCTTTTCTCTTTCCAGACCATAAGATGTCTCTCAGAACCAAGAAGTGTCCTTGGTTCTCCATACCAGTCTCTAGCTGTGACTATAAACATCGAGCACTCTCAGTCCTAGAAGCAGACACTGGCTGAGAAACTTGCTGTTAATTTCAGCAACTACAGCTACTTATAAAAGATTTAGCCAGAAGCAAAATTACAAGACAGAAAATTTGTTCTATCCTGGCCCAAACCAGGACAGTTAGGCTTTTTAAAAAGTATTTTTTATACTTTTGAGATCTAAATGTTAGTCAAACTCTTTAATAATTAAACACTGATGGCTGGAAAAAAAATATTAATTATGCATCTCCTAGGCCACGGAAAGGAGATATTTTACCAGGCTACAAAATGGTTTAGTATGCATAAAATTTAACATTTGATAATACCACCAAGAACATTTATTTTAAATGTTTCTGTGTTCCAGTCCTGTCTCATTAATATTTAAGCATTAATGCACTAGTTATGCTCTTTTCTTTCCTACTTCATTCAACTGAAGTCTTGTTTAGCAGACCTTGATTGAAGCTTCAACAAAAAAACAGGCTGCCTGATGTGGACTTGAGGATCCTGAGACATGTCAAAAAGTTCGTGAGGAATATTCATAAGCAATATTTTCTGTTACAGTTGAACACGAGATATTTTGTATCACAAAAAAAACCAACAAAAACCAACCAAAACAAAAGAGGATTTGGAAGGTACTATGTGGGTTAAAGAAGACCTGTGTTTTCATGCAAAATTGCAGAAGCAATGAAGATAGTCTTGGCTTGAGTGGTATTTAAAAGTGTGCACTGGAGCAAGTTTCATAATGCCCTCTTGAACTGTAGTTCCTGAAATACATGCTGCACTTCACAGCGTCTTAAGCTATTTAAGAGTAAATCCAAAGGGGAAGCTTTTAAGGTGAGCAATTGTTATCTGTGCAAAATTGCAAAAATATTGGTTGTTATTTAAGCAATGTATAGATAAAATACATTCAGCTAGATGTATAGATAAAACAGATTGATCTGACTGACATGTTCTCATAGTGTTGTCTGTGAGTCCTGTCCTTACCAAAATAAGACCTGATGTTGTATCTACGGGTGAAAAGACATTTCAAGTGCAAAATGATATCCAAATGGAAGTCCTGCCAGGGGTGACTGCTGCTTTATCAGCTAATTTACTTTCCTCCTTGGTGGCAGGCAGACACTGGAGCAATCTTGCCCTCATAGACACTAATGTCAAGTAGTGATGCCATCAAGAAGGCTAAGTGTCCTAAATGTTAAGATACTGGAAGACCTCTATTTTATTACTTTGAGTATTTCAGACAACCTTTCTCTTGATTTCCCTTTCTGATTCTTGACTGTTTATCTTTTCCTTCCCTGCAGACATCCTGGAAATGTAGGAAGAGTCCTAGATGCTTTACCAATTCATTTGGTCTCTTGGATTAAAGAGGCCACCCATGCTAGATGGGATGGATTCTCCTTGAAGACATCACTTTTATGAAAAACACTTACTGGGTAGAGGAATATGGATAAAAACTTCTTATGTGATAGCTGCAAAGTACAGCCTCACATAACTTAAATTCCAAAATCAATTACTATTGGCATCACAGAAAAGGGGTCGCTGAGTTGTCTAATAAAAAAGTAAATGTGGAGTTCAACAGCTGTGTAGAGTACATGAGGTGTAAACATCCTGTGGAACAAGACCTGAGTTTAATCACAGAATGGTAGGGATTGGAAGGGACCTCTGGAGATTATCTAGTCCACCCCCCTTCTAAAGCAGGTTCACCTGCACCAGCTGTCACAGTATCACGTCCATGCAGGTTTTTAACCTCTCCAGAGAAGGGGAGTCCTCATCCTCTCTGGGCAGCCTGTTCCAGTCTCTGCCACCCTTAAAGTAAAAACAATTTTCCTCATGTTTAGATGACACACCTGTGTTCCAGTTTGTGCCTGTTGCCACTTGTCCTGTCACTGGGCATCACTGAGATGATAACAACCACAAGAACAGATTTGAATTAGACTAGTATTGGAGGCTTGTATAGAAAAAAAAAAAGGGGGGGAAAAAGATGAATGTAGAAGAAAAACTCTGATTTGAAAGGTTAGCACACAAGATGTGTCGAGAGAGGCCATCAACATGAAATCAACTAATCTTTACCACATGTGCATTTGGTTTCTCTTGCCACTGTTTTGTGTCAGAACTTGGAGGAGATAGAAACTCATTAACCTCTGAGTAAACCTTGTGTGTGTGATCAGGTGGTGCTTTGAAATGGGAAATGTTCACTGCCAACATTTCTGACTTCCTTTTGATCATAGAAACAGAGAGTAGATGGCTTGGTTCTTTCTCATGTTTCTTCCTGCATGCTCAAAGCTGTATATGGTCTACTTGTAGACCTGTAGGACCTTTCATTCTTCTCTCTACCTTGACCAGACCAGTGGGGATTTGCTGAGGATGGTGGCTCTGTTCTGGCACTCAGAGCAGCGTGCTCCAAACTGGGGCAGTGGAAGCACAGCTGAAGCCACACTGCTGCTGTGGGGCCAGTGATCCATCAAAGGAGATAGTGGGGAGGCAGCTAATGAGCCTAGAATCATCAGGGTATTCATTTGGCTTCTCCCTGGCAAAGCCAACCTACAAGGGGTGAGCCCAAGAGCACTGCCTAAAAGTTTATGGTACCAGCTTAGAAAAGCCAGTCTCTTACCATGCTAATTGCTGTGCCATTTAAGTGGAAGGTTGGTTTCTGCTGGCAGGTAGCATACAGTTCTCAAAACAGCTGTTAGATTATTTTACAAAGACTCCTAACCTGGTGCTATGAAACTTAGATGTGAAAATCAAGACCCACCAGGGTATCTTCTTGTAAACACAATCTTGGATCTTGGTGTGAGGTTCTATGTTTCATTTGTAACCTACATTACAGTTTCAGATCTAGAAGTTTGAATTTTATTTCCTTAATGAAACTAGCATAGTTTTTAATGCTTAGATTCTGCTTGGGACTGGCCCCAAGGCGAGCTGACAAATTTGGAGGTTTTTTTTTTCTTTAAAGGAAATCATTGAGAAAAGCAGTGACAAGAGCAAAATCCTTGGGAAAACTGGAGCATATAATGGCCTGTAAAGTGTCTTCTGCTGAGGTGTAAAGCCAGTATAGGAACTAGCATTGCTGGATTGTCATCCCACCGGCACAGAAAAAGCAGAAAACAGGTATCCCTTCCTTATGCCCTTGGAGACGCCTGGAAGCTTGGGGCAACTTCCAAAGGACTTCAAAAGATGCTCTTTGCTCCACGATCAACAGTGAGTATTATTCCTCATCTTGTAGAACACCAACAGCATGGCAGAGTCTAGTCTGTGAAAGAGATCATGGATCGCTTTTTAATTTTTTTTGAAGTCATGCATACATGAATAAATGACTAAAATACTGATTCAGGGAATGTTATCTGATTATTTCAATTTATTTATCTATTTTCCTCTTTGATAATGAGCTGGTATCATTACAGAGTCTTTGGCATTACAAAGATAGTGGTGAGTCAGGGCAAAAAGGACCTGAGAGCTAGGACAGAGCTGAGAGGGGGTCCTTGGGAAAAGAGAAAGTGTTGTTACTAAAGAGTGTTGTGGACAGGCTGCCTACTTTGCAGGTTGGAGCTGAAAGCCTCTGAGTCAGTTTTAGACATGCTTGGGATTAGTGAGTTTGCAGTTCACCTTAGGCATGACTGTGCCTTTGAGGCAACAGATAAGTGAAATCAAGCCCAGAATTACTTTTTTTTTTTTTTTTTTTTCTGCTGGTCTCTGAGACATCTGTGACAAGAAATGCTGTGCCTCTGTATGCACTGGTGGGAAAAGAAAGAATTATAAGGAAGACAGCTCTTCTGCTTGAAGTCTGTGCTCTTTCAGTTCATCTCTAAATTGAATATTATTCTCTAATTCTTTCTAGTGTTCTGCAAGAAAAGCAAAGTTGAACTACTGATAAGGTTTTATCTGCAGGTAAACATTTCCTTTCACTGTAAGAAAACTAAACTTCAGGGACCTTTAAAGACATTACTTCTTTTCCTCTCCATAGATTTGATGGGTTTTAGTAAGAAAGTGGCAGTGATGAGGGAGCTGAGGAAAAGTGAGCAAAGAGACAGCATCTACCAATCTGCAGAACTAAAATGTATTTAGATCTAATAAAGGCAGTGAGCAAAGTGATGGGACTTGAGCAAGTGGAAAGCCTTGATGGCTTTGACAAGCCTTTTCTTTATTCTCTTGAGCTAATTGTGGCACTTGACAGGCTGGCATCAGGGTACAGTCAAATTCTGACAGGCTAATTTGAGCATGTGGTTCCAATGAAACGTACATACGACACTCATTATATTTAGTGACAATCAGTGTCATTTTCTGCTTAAATGCAGACAGCTCAATACATTTATTCAGTTGCCTGTCTGTAAATGAAGCAAGCAACACAATGATGAAGGTGAAGCAAAAGGTTTAGGTCAAGGGGTGTATTTGTACTATTGGTAATGCTTGAGCTCCAGAAAGAGGATAGGAGGTTAACTATTAAGCTGGTGTGAGGGGGAGAAAAGAGGATAATTGCCACAACCTGCCATCTGATGTGGTAAAGAGTGAGGAATTTTCTTGTATGCAATAACTGAGATAGAGATTGATAGTACTGGTGACAAAACTATCCCTGCATATCAGGGACTGCCTCCTGGACATGAGTAAGTCCAAAACCAGTCATTCTTGCATAATCTTCACTATCTGTTGGGAAGGGTGTTGGGCAGAGCAGCCAGCTGGGCTGCATACTGCTGGAAGATAGCAATCTTAGCTGTGAGCTGCCCTTCAAAACTGTGGAAGTTGGACAGTGTTCAAGTGTCCTGGAACAAATATTGTTAATATTAAATTCTGCAATTAGAAAGCTAAGTGACAACCTAAAAGGAAAAACCTTTTTTCTTTTTTTTTTCCTTTTATGCTACTCATTTGCATTTCCTTAATGTCATGTTTGTACACATGTTTCAGCAAGTCAGATTTGGGCCTAGAAATTACCAGATAAATGTCTCATATAGGCAAACAGAAGAAGCAACATGAATTGTCAGTGTTGGTATACGTTGTTTCTGAAACTAGCAAGACTTGTGGTTAGGACATAATCCTCTGTTTTGTTATATCATCTTTGATTAACAGAGTAATCTTAGCACTGTTGTGCAATAAATCTAGTGAAACGAAAACTCCATGATATTTATCCCTCTTCTTTCCAATTCTTCTAAATTGTGTCATTAGGAATAGTATGTTTTGCTTAAAGCAGACACTGCTGTTTGAGGTGACTGTAAAATACCTGACGTATGCACAATCCACATTTTTATTTCACAAAAAAATAAGAATCAAGCATGTTTGTAGTGTTGTCAATTTATTTATTTGTTTATTTATTACTGATTGTGATTGAGGTCTGTGTGCAAAGCAGAGGCAACTCAGAGAGATCATTAGCCTTGACCACTGCAAAGTGTGCTATGGCTAATACTGTAAAACAGTCCTAAAAACAAGAGTTGAAGTAGTGCAAGATCTGTCTGTCTTGAGGTCCTTTTAGTCCTTCTGTCCGTGTGGCATAGCTATGTTTTACACATTCAGGAGGGCTCTACTTCTTTACTAGTCAGCAGAGGCCCAACAGCTGTCTAACAAAGATGCAAGAATCTGTTTTGGGCTGTATAATGGTGAATTCACGTAGCATGGCAACCTCTGGCTTTAACATCCAGTCTACTCTTAGTCTTGCTTTGACAGTTCACAAAATTCACTTGTCATTTTGAAGAGAGAGGAAAGAGAAACCTGCATTGAAAGCCTGCAGCTGGATGTCACTGAAGTTACTTGAATCCAGAGTCTGGCTTTGTACTGCTTTTTCTACAAATGGCAGAATTCATATTTTAATTTTTTGTTTGTTTGTTTTGCAAAAGCCATTCCTCTAGCGAGTAACCATTTTACAAAAGCTGAGGAAAAAACCTGGTATCTCATCTGGGGAACTTGATAATTTTCTGTAGACTTCCTTCAGTCAAAGTACTAACATGTTTCCTTAAGATGTACCCCCTCTTGCATCAAGAAAATCTGGCATTTCTGTACAAGGTTATGTTGATTATGAGCTAATGTGATGATGCTGCCATTCAAAATGAAGATCAGCATTTTAATGCTATTTTTCAAATTCCAACTTTGGAAAGAAACATGTGCTTAGCTTCATCAAGGCAACTTTGTGTGACATATGTCATTGTTTGGAATTGATCCAACTGGGTGTTATGTTGTAAACACCTTGTTTCCCCTCCAGTGTTCGGAGGCTGAGATGTAATTTATTCCAATCAGGACATACTTTGACAAGCCAGCTGAATGGGATGCAGCTGCTGTTGTTAAATATTTTCATCTCCTTCTGCTTTTCAGGTTTTCCGAGATGTCATAATCTTCAGCGCTCTCCATGCTATCATGGCAGGCAACTTTGCCAAGGGTTAGTGGGAGGAAGTGGGAGTAAGATGAATTGGAAGGAAAAGTAGCCTATTATGCTCATTTCGGGAAGAGATGGACAATGGGTTTTGATTGGAAAAGCCTTCTCCACTGATGAATAACTAATTAATTCAGATACTGAATCCGATACTTATTGTGCATTTGATGAATGCTTTGAAAATTCTATATGTGGAAAGAGATTTCATAATAACATAACTCAGAACAGTGAAGCAATGATTCTTTTAAAACCAGAGATTCTACCTGAACTGAAATAGTGTTGATTTTGCTTTGGAATACAAAACCTTTGAAAGCAAATGTATTTCTTTCCACTCCATAGATCTAGCAGGTAATAAGCATTGCAGTAGACTTCATGTTTCAACAGAGATGCCTGTCATCTAAAACAGTCCTCCCAAGCCAGAAAAAGTTATTCTGGATAACTTTTGGGTAGTTTTTGTACAATTTGTTGCTGTTCTTTTGCAGTGGAACCAGCGGTGAAGTTATTCCATGAGGTCTTTTGAAAGTGTATCAGTGAGAAATAGTGTATGAAACTGTCTGCATCTTTTGAAACTTAGTTGTTGGCTCTTAAAGCCTGAGAATGAAACATCAAAGCTTATCTGTATTTTGTTTAGCCAGAAGCATCACACAAACTTAGGTTAGGCATTAGGAAAAAATACCTTGCTCTGTGGGTGATGGTACAGGTTGCTCAGGGAATTTGTGGCTGCCCCCTCCCTGGAATTGTTCAGGGCCAGGCTGGATGGGGCCATGAGAAACCTTGCCTAGTGGGAGGTGTCCCTGTCCATGCAAGAGCATTGGAACTAGATGATCTTTAAGGTCCCTTCCAAACCTAGCCATTCTATGATCCTCAGCAAAATATATAAGCTTAAAGTTCTTTTTTGTTGTTGTTGTGGATTTGGAAAAACCTTGGCATATCCAAACTTTATAATTCACTTCAGCATAGCTCTGACTTTCTTACTCATTTAAAATAATTTCTCAACCACTTGTTTTCCCTCACAATGGCTAATTTTGCATATAGTCTCTCTCTTTATTTTTTTTTTTTTTAAACTTAAATGTTCATCATATGGTTAATTTAAGTACATCACTACTTTGAATCTGGGGAGCAAAATAAGAATATGTTTTGAGAATTTTTTTTTTTTTTTTTTTCTAACAATTACAGTAATTTAAACAATTTTTAGGATGGTTTGGAGTCATTTGAGAAATAAACAAAAACTCAACGTTCCTGTGGATGGAAGATGTTCCATCTCAAGTTTAATATGCAATTGAAAAAAATATTATATGTTTGTTATACGATTCAACTCACTGCTATAATTCCATGGCAATCATCAGACACTTTAGAAAAAGGCCACTCGATGTGCACAGTTCAGCCAGGATAAATGATTGTGCTGTAAAGGTTCTATGAAAATCATATCCTGAAGGACTAGATTCTGAGTTCATCATCCATTGCATTGCTCAATGGCTTTTGTTAAGTCCTTTCTACTGGGTTAATTTGGCCAGAGGGTCTTACTGGACCCTTCCTGACCCATTATTTAGGGAGGAGCCAAGGAGGAAGTGCTCCTCTGCTATGCTTTTTACCTTGCTGCATTAGGTTTCCTCCAGACCTTTTGGAACAGAAAGTGTATTTTTTGCAGACAGTCAAGATAAATTTAACTTCTGAGTAAGATGTATAAACGTCTGGTGCCATTATTCATTCTCTGAAATGGTGGAATTGATAGTGGCGAATACTGAATACCTTTCAGTTCAAAAAGGGAAACTTTTGTCTTCTGCTTGACAGCTTCATAGATTGTACAGCTCAAACTTGTTTTAAAAAAAAATATTGAGTGGGACAATGATGATACCTGCTGACAATTGACTACTTTTATGTTGCTAAGCAAAAATAGATTGTTTTCTTTTAATAGTTTGGCAATCAGAACCTTGATTTTAAAATATTATCTAAATGACCAGCATTAATTTAATTTCTAATGGCTAAGGTATTTGACAACCTTTGTGCTTAATTTTTCCTGCCATATGATAATCAGAAACTCAGATGTAAAGTGGTTTTTTTTTTTCAACATAAAGGCTAAGTCTATTTTTGATCAGTAGTTAGTGTCTACTAGAAATTAATGAATTTTTTAGTGTCTTGAAACTATCTTCATTTTTATAACGTAATCTGGATTTAGTAGATGAACTTGTGAAACCTGTTCTTTTTTTAGATTTCCTTGTTGATATTGGAAATATCATACAAAGGCAGATAAAATATTGCATTCTATTATGTGTGTAAATGTTGCAGTTTTGCCTCCAAGTAAGTGTGACATGAAAAAGTGTTTCTTTCTCTCTTCTCTGCACTCTTTTTTTAATGGCATTTATGCCCGGATAAAATAGACATTAACATTGTTTCCAGAGCTAAATGTAAGGGGAAAGTTGATATGTCTTGGAAAATTTACACTGAGTGATTTGGAATTACAATGCCTAAAACTTGCTGATGTTTTGTCTGCTTTATTTTTCCACTCCTGCTTCTTGTCTGTTTCTTCTGCTTCTTCTCACCTAGAGATTAATTCTTCAACCCTAAGCAATGCAATAACTAACTGGAAACAATGTTAATTAATTTTGTTAATTAAGATGATTTCTGTCATTTGCCTTTTTGAGGCTTACCCAGTCCTTCTGAGGTTGTTACTGAAAAATGAAGACCAAAACAACCATTTTAAAAAATGCTTAGTAATCCCATGAAACCAGTGCTCTTCAGGCCAAAGGACTCTTGAAAACACAGGGCCTCATGGTTAGTCTAACTGCCTCCTCGCATTTTTGTTGCTTCTGGCATTTAAAAAACCCCTGGGTTTAAACTGGATTAAGTAGTTGATTATTCCAAGTATTTAATTAGTATCTGACTTGAAAAGCTTTTCTTCTCAAGAAAAGAAGACTTTTAAATACAAATATATTTAAACATTCCCCACAACCCTAAAATAACCTCAGAAAAGTGACTAGGTTATACTGTATTTTGCCAGTCAAGGTATGGATTATTTTCCATAATTATATTACTCCTGAACTTAAATGTTGTCTCTTTTTCTTCCAGTACCTGTGGTCAAAAAAGGTTTTTTCAGCTATGGTTTTAGTTGGTTTGTCTCTAGGTTCCTTGGTGAAGAAAAGGATTCATCATGAGTACCTAAACTCAAGAAAGCGAACAAGAGGTCATACATACTAATTTCCCAATGTATTGCTGCAAGGGAAGCAAACTTATTCATTCATTTATTTGGCTTGATCTTCTGAACTGACATATGAAGATAGATTGGGTGCTAATTGCAACTTCCGAGTTTCTTGTTGGAAACCAAATGTTCTCCCAAAAGCAGGAATATCATACCTCATCTCCAGGCGTCTACTTCATCTGCTAGTCTCCAGAAGTGGTCTCCAGTACTGAGGCAACTGCTTCTGTGCACACAGTGATTGTTTGGAAGATGTTCTGCTCCATATTGAACCTGCAGTTCCTTGGTATTACTAAGCAAGAATTGAAGTGCTTTTAGTAGGGTGTGAGCACAGATGTTGTTTGTAGACAGACTGGATCCACCTTTGCAGAGCAGGTGTGTATGCTGCTGAAATGTAAAATAAAAAAGTAGCATGGTGATTTTACTCTTAGACTTTGAGTGTCTCATCTGTATGCTTTGCTGCTAATGAACTTGAGTTAATTCCGAGTTCATTTGTAGTTCACCTCTGTAGAAAGGGCTTTGCCTCTCATTTATATGGTTTCTTTGATTGCTTCACAGCTGAATGAATTTATGTTGATGTTTCATTACCAACTGAACAGCATAAACTGTGAACGTGAGATAGAAACTTTGTTGTTTTAAATTCCATTAAGTTTCTTGTCTTAAAAATCCTAGCCCTTAAGATCAGTTGTTCTGCAGGGAAATACACTGTACTACATCTGCTTAAATTTTTGTGGGCAGCCACAGAGGTGAGAAGAGGTGGCACCTCTTAGAGGGTAGAGGAAGCAGGGTATGTATTCAAATCATATTTCATTCTTCCAGGTTTGTTACATTAAGACTCAAGAGAATAAAGCTACACACTCAAATGCTTTGCATTTTTTACTCATTTTTTGCTGTTCTGTTGCTCAGAACACCACTTCCCCATTTAATGACTAGCTATTGAATGCTTTGTATATCTAGAATTTTCTTTTTTGTATTTTAAGAATAGAGTTATGGCTTTCAAACTATTTGCCTTTGTCAGTCTTATAATATCTTGAGACTGTAATTGGAGATCCTTCTCTGGTGCCACCCAATAACTACAGAAAAAACCCCAAAATATTCTGATTGTATGCTTAGACTAAGTAAGCAGAGAAGGTAATGCTCCAATTTTAGCCTTTGACAGGATAAGAGACATCCTTTTTTCTTCTTCCATAATATGCAATTTTTAATTGCTTTGCATAATTATCAGTTCTTTTTTTCTTAAAGCTGCTCTTAGGCTCTGCAGCTTTTTGCCATTTTATAAAAGCTATAGCAAGTTATGCTCTGAAGAGGAATGGGTGTAAAGAAAAAGGAATTGTGAAGAAGCTACTGAAGTTATTCTTGTAGGCTAGTAAATGTAGTCAGAATAAGCTTGAGGAGCCAAATTAATACAAGAAAATTGTTTTAATATCTTTGAGTAGAAAGGTGTTGATCTCAGATTAATTTTCAGTGTTGACTACTACTGTTGCATGTTACTTTGAGAAATATAGTATTTTTGTTGGTTCTTCTTTCTATGAGTTTTCAGTGCGAAGGAAAAATCGTTTCTTCCATGAAGAGACAAATGTATCTCTGCATTTGTCTCTCTTTCCTTCCATACAGATGTCTTTATTTATGATATCCCTTATGTTACGATCCGAGCTATTATTTTACATTTTGATTGTGAGGAAAAATCAGCCACTACTCATACACATTGCAAGAATTTACAAAAACAGCAGGCTTTATGGTTTAAGCAAATTACAAAGATTTATTTTAGGGAAAGGAGACAATAACGCCACCTTTAAGAGGAGAGAATTTACATAATTTAGTCACTTTGGAGAGAGAGTTGTTAAGAAAACAAAACAAGGGAGCAATTAAGTTTTATCACCATCCGCGGCCTTGGCCTCTGGCTGGAGTGGGGTGGGGGCGTAGGACCCGTCATTCCTTCTTGGCTGATGTCCTCTGCGTTTTTCTTTCCTCCGCTGTTGCTGTCCCGTAGCTGAATCCGAAGCCGCACGAGAGAAGGGGGGGAAAGAAGAGCCGCGCCTTCTCCTTTTCTCTTGGCGTTTTTATATAGCAAAAAAGGGTTCTGTCTTTTGCGTAAATCACTGGCACACAGACTTGCCAAAGATGACAGAGGCTTTTGCCATCCCAAGAATCTCTCTTCGATTTATCCTTATTTTTCAGTCTTTGCCGTCCTGCTAATTTCATTGTCTTTGTCTGGACCATGCACCAGGAGGCGACCTGATAAGCACTCTTATCTTTAGGTGCCTGTCAGGCATAGTGAGGTAAAGATCTGTCAATTGAGAGTATGTTTGGTATGTTTTAAAAGAGCAGAAAAAATGCTGATTCGAGAGACATGTTTTGTATTTTCAAAGTGTTTACATCACCTTATAATCAACAATGCTACAGCTAGTGTTTAAATGTGCAGACACCAGTGTAGAAAAACATCCATACTATGGAGCAGCATTTAGGTCAACTGATTTTAGTGATATATGCTTAAAGTTAGTCTGAGATGAACATTCTTGAGTGAGTTGCCATGTTTGTGAGACAGAAGCACAACAGTCCAACAGAAGTGGCAGAATTAATCAGTTACTTAAATAACAAACTAGATATTGGTCTTGAATTCTCAGGCACCATTGTGGCCTAATTTTTAGGGTCAAGTTGTGTTGCAAGCAGAGGTGTATAGGTCTTGAAAGCAATGTATACTGCATTGTGTTACTGAAACAGTGAAGCAAGCTAATTTATCTATTTAATTAAAAAACAAACCAACCAACCAAAAAACAAAACAAAACAAAAAAACCCCAACCCAATCCCAACCCCAGCCTACCAAAACATGCAGATCTACACCATGCAGGTCTAAATTGTGTGAAAATTCTCTGGATCCACAGTTCATACAAAAACTGTATTGGTTTAACTCATTATGCTAAGGCAGTGGTAACCCTAAAAGAATGACCTTCATCCACATCAAATGTGAAGGTAGAAACAGTTCCTAGAAGCTTCCATATGGGGCTGCACTGAGCAGATGAGGGCTGGGGTAGGATGGAGAATAGATGGAGGTCTGGTAGAGGAGAACCCAAAGTGCATTTCAGGTCTGACAGAGTAAAAAGCTGAAGAAATCTGGTATGCAGTAAACTGGGCACATGGACACATTATGAGCCCCTCTAGTTCAGGGCCCCTCAGCTCCAGAAGGACCTGGAACTGCTTGAAAGAGTCCAGTGCAGAGCCTCCAAGATCATTAAGGGAGTGGAAAATCTCCCTTCTGAGGGAGCTGAGGGAGCTGGGGCTCTTCAGCTTGGAGAAGAGGAGAATGAGGGGTGATCTCATTAATGTTTATAAATACGTGAAGGGGGAGTGCTGGGAAGAAAGAGCCAAGCTCTCCTCAGTTATGTCCAATGACAGCACAAGGATAAGCGGGTGCAAGCTTGAGCATAGGAGGTTCCACACAAATATAAGGAAAAACATTTTCACTGTGAGGGTGACAGAGGACTGGAACAGGCTGCCCAGGGAAGTTGTGGAATTCACCTGCTGTAGGTTACCCTGCTCTTGAAGGGTGTTTGGATGTGATGATCTTTAGAGTTCCCTTTCAACCTCTAACTTTCTGTGATTATATGCAGAGATCTGTGAAGTTACTTTAAAGTCACCTTTCAGAATACAATTACATTTAAATGCTGCACAGCTTACTGCTTTTTCCTGACAAAATAATTTGTTCCTGAGTCTTGCCTATGTAGAGCAGAACAGCTCTTGCTGCTTTTAGAAAAGAGAAGGAAAGTATGAGGTCATAATTCATCATTCAGCAATTGCTATACCCATATGCTTGTCAAGTCCTTGTAGATACTCAGGCAGATCACTCCTGCTGGTATATAAGACAGAGCTACAGAGCTGTATGACAGTAGTAGTAGTATCAGAATTTCTCAAGGATTTAGCCAAAGGCATGCTTTTGACAAACATAATGCCAAATGTTGTCTTTCATTTCGCTAGCTGATGGCTTTCCATTAACAGCGATGGTCAGAGCCTGCATATTTGTTAAGTGAGAGAATTTTCATCTTGGAATTCCAGACCATATCTTTAGCCAAGGTTAGCTGACACCTCTAAGCTGTGTGGTATACTCTGAGAAACTCAGCCCTTGATCTACTCTGTGTCTCTACAATAAGTATCATATGTATTGGCATATTTTGTGATCCTGCTTTAGAAATAGAAAGTTTGACTGTTATATTGAGCTCCTGCTAAAAATTGGGTCTGTATTAAAAATCAGCCCTGCCATGACTCAAGTATTTTACTGTGACAAGAAAGCTTACGAGCAGTAAACCAAATGAGGGGATTTTGTCAACAATGTTAGGATGTTTAGGTGCCTTTTTTTTTTTTGATTAGTTCTGTGTCTGTGTGTGGCTTTCAAGGGACATACAAAAGAGTAGCCATGAAAGGAAAGGAGAATAATATGAAATTAGTTGCAACAGCACAGACAGAGTAAAGCCTGGAGATGAAAGAAGTCTGAGTTAATTTGACTTGACAGTTATAACCATGTATAAAACATACTAAACCTAAGGCACTTTACTTAGTGCAATTAAAGAGTTAAACCACCAAACCACCCATGTAATATATATGCCCTTACATTTTAAATTTTTTTTTTTACGGTAATATTCACTATCAAGAGCCATAATATTAATTTGGACCCAGTGCCAGAATTCTAACTTTCTAAATCATCGCTTTATTTATTTTTTTTTCCCTTCCCCAAAGATCCCCCAAATCTTATATCTTGAAGAGTAGCTTTTGCTACAGAAAAGCAGTCTTCCTTCAGACTGCTGGATGGGCAGCCTTTGGACTGAATGGTGGCTGGGGGTAAAAAAGCTGGATGAGGAGGGTGGGACTACAGTGATGACTGTGTATGAGCTATTTTTGGACAGAGAGAGCTATTTAATTCACAGATGCCAGAGAAAGGCTATGAGCTATAGCTCAGTTTGAGGTATAAAATGACTAAAATTAATGTCATTTTGTATGTAATAATGAGCTTGATCCTTAGTTTCTACTATAAACAATCTCAGGGAAGCCAGGATTGTATCTAGTAAGTTCTTACAGAAATCCACTCTTCTGTCTTCCATCTTTTATTTTATTATTTAATGTTCTCTCTTTCTTCCTTTTTATATACTTCTTTTGTCCCTCCCTCAGACTCCTGCAGATAACTGCCCCCTCTGTATGCTTTTATAGTTTCTTATTGTTTAACCAGCTAGACCTCTCCGCCTCCTTATCACCTAGTTACTTGGGTTACCTCTATCTATCTATCTATCTATCTATCTATCTATCTATCTATCTATCTATCTATCTATCATATACATAATTTATTTTCCTCTCTCCCCTCTCCCCCCCACTTTCTTTTTCTTCTTTGTAACTTTAATAAATTCTTCAATAATCCTGGGAAGAAGTTTCCTGCTGTGATTGTAAGGGAATCTGGGATTAAGCCAATCTGCCACAACCTATGAAACCATTAAGACAGTTAGATCTACACAAAAGGTCAGGAAAAGTACCTGTTTCCAGCTTTACCTCTCTTTAGTCTCATTAGCTAAATAAAGAAGTTGTGCTTCCCCTTCTGGTGGAAGTAGCTGTTTTATAATATCTGTGTATAAATAGGCCTTAAATCAGCTGCAGGTGGATGAAGTATCGAGGCATTGTCCCTGAGGACACAAAGACTTCATGCAATTTCTGGAACATGCATTTTGACCAGTTTCTCAGAATCAGGAGTAATGGAGAGAAGGACACTAATGAGGCTCAGCTCACCAGCTGGTGATCCAGATCTCCAGGCTCTGACATGTTTGCAAATTATTCCCTCAGGCACCATCTTTATATGGTATCATCTTTATTGAACAATGAAGAGCATTTCACAATATAATGCATTCTTCCTGAATAAATCTCTTAATATAGAGATACGTCAGTGAAAGTACTTAAGTTAAAGTGCTGTTATTTACTTGTTCTTAGGCTAGGCTTTCAATCTGTCATGGAACACCTAGTTTCTTAACACCTTTCATGTGTGCAGTTTTTCTTTTTTCTTTCTTGGTTTAGGGACTTTCCGCAGAATCACAATTGAATTAAAATAAGAGGATTTGAAATAGAAGTGGAATACATTTTAGTGTGATAAGATGTTACTTTTGGTTAATAAAAATCTGAGTTTGATAAACTATTAAAAAACCTCCGTATTTTTGGTAGTGGTTGTTGTATATTTGGTTATTTGTTTCTTGTTCTTTGTATTTTTCCAAATAGTACTTATCGTGGTAGCGAAATTTTCAACGTAACAAATAGTCTTGGCTTTGCCCTAAGAGAAAATTAGGATGAACTATTTCATGCTGTTTCTGCTGCTCCACTTGCAGAATAAAATGTTCTCCATCATGTGAGAGTCCCAAACAATGCTCTGACTAATACAAATGAAAAGCTGGTGTGTCATGCTAGTAGTTCAAAATACAATCTTCTATTTTTTATTTTTTTTTTTTTAACAGATCTGCAGGGAGTGATTTGGCTTTGATTAAGGTAAGCTCTTGGACAAGTGTTGTATTCAGAATATCTGCTTTCATTAGGCAACATGATTTGTGTCATGAGTTGCATTTTTTGTTTGCCTTTTTATTATTTTATTTGTAACAGTGCTATGGCTGTGTTTTCCAGTATTCCCAGTAGCTGGACAGTCTCCATCTGTTTTAATTGCTGAATGCTATTTAGGCCTGGATGTCATCCTTTATTCAAAACCTTATTGCCTTGAACCTCCCTTGCAGAGATGTTTTGTAAGCATTTTATATTTCTTTTGAGCACCTGTAAATTACTAGAACTTTTACAACAGATGAAATGTAGCAGAACTGCATGTTTTGAAGTGTGATCCCATTCAATGCCATACTGGAAGAAATGGCTTAGGAGCTTTGTCTTTGAACTAGCTTACAACTCTGCTCTAGTACTTGGAGGAGCTGTTCTCATTTAAAACGTTATTCCCATTAAATTCAGTGAATTTACGTGTTCTTCCAACTAACCAGATTCTGAAGAGGATGAATCAAGTTCTGGAGAGGGATCTATTGACATTTAAATTCTGGAGTTTATTTGAATCTGGGGCTGGTCATGTTTCTGTTGGCCCTGAAGTTTCTGATAAGATCACAGCCTAAAATAGAAGGAGTGGAAAGAGGAAGATGCTTATGTGACTGTGAATGAAAATTTTCCCCTGAGTAAACTTAGCACCAGTATCTGTGAAAATGCATTTCTATATCAGTTGAATGAGTAATGAGGTATAATGAGGACCAGGAGTTTCTCTTTTCGTCACTGCAATGTATTTTAAAGTATTTTATAATAAAAGCCCTGCTGTCTGTCTAAGAATAACAACTATGTTTTACAGTGCAACTTGTGGGTTTCTTGTATGGAATCCTTCTGCTACTTGAAGTTCAAGGCTGCATATAGCAAGATTTTGGATTCACTGCTTAGTCATGTGAAGGACTTTAAAAATATGGCTTTAATATTGAAAAAATAGACTGGTCTTGAGTTTCAGATGTGTTTATATCCTTGGCTTCACTGCCTGAAACTTCAATTACCTTTAAAAAAAATCAAATATATGTGATATTCTAAGCTCTCAATTTAGATTTCTTAGGGGAAAGAAAAGCATATTGGTGAAAGAAGGGGGGATAAAGAAAGAAGTACTGGATTGGAAAAAGCTGATGACAGCAGAGGCACATTTTGATTTGTTTTGACTTTACAGAATGTAGATTTTACAGATGTGTGGGATTTATTTTGCTGTATTAAAAAAAAAAAAAAAAGAGCTCATCAGTTACAAGTGACCTGTATATTTCAAGCAGTCTGCTACCATTAGCAAAATGCAGAGAATTTTCTCTTGCTGTTATTTTTATGCAGCTCTCTCATGAAACGGGCATGTTGAAAACTCTTTAGAGATCCCAAATACTCTAAAAATAATAGCTATTTCATGTCAAGTTCTCAACTACCTTTCTTTATTATCTTTACTCTTTGTACACCAGTGAAGAAAATTAACAACTTCTATGTTACAATGTAAACGTTCTATGCCTTTGCTGTCATACTCTGCCTCACATACACACATAGCGTGATTCTCAGTCAGTGTTGTGTTTAGTAAAGCCTACAAGAAAATATTTTCCTTTTTAGAAAAAAAAAAAAAAGGGGGGAGGGGGGCAGAAAGCAGTTTTTTGAAACTAAACCTATTTATTTTTTTACCTTCTATACTATTTTATATAAGGCTTAAAAGCAATTCTCACATATGCCCAATGCATGTCTCAGTGATGAGAAACATACTATGTGGTCTTTTCAAAGAGAAAAATGTGCATCAATATGATGAAGAGTTTGTAGCTGCAGGAACAGCAAGTCTATGTGATCCTGTAATTTTGGTTCTTCATCACTCTATGCTCAGGGCATAGATGTAAGCCTTGTCCTTTTTATGCCCTCAACCCTGGCAATTATCTGGGGATCTGGCTATTGCAAGATGGATTTATGTAGCTTACGGTTGGGATGACAGACCCCCATTACCCAAAATCATCATATATAGGAAGAATTGCTGGCTGTAAAGTCACTGCAGCCCTGCTTGCATGCAGCTCGCTCCATGGTGTAGGACCCTTGTTGAGACATGGGCACTAATTTTTTGCAGGAGGTGGGGGGAGAGCAGAGAGTTCTTCAATATCTGGCTCCCTAGTTACTCTGAAATGTCAGATGCAAAAGAGGAGACAGGGTTCTGGCTCTGGCTGAGGACTGCAGGTCCACAGTTGCAGGCCACTGTTATCAAAAAAGAAGTCTCTCCCTGTGCTGTCAGTAAAACAAAAAGCCTCTTTTGCAGGCCAGCTCTGTGTGTTTGGCATAATAAGCCCATGATCATGGCTGATCATTCAAGGACAGGGATGCACACAGGACCTATTTACATCCCGTGCATTACAGTAGCAATCAGATCCAGCTACTGAGGCTACACCTTCTGGCTTCTGAGCAAGGAGGGGGGAGATTTTGCCCTGTTTCACTGAAGCCACCAGATGATGAGGAACAGTCTTTCTGCTGCCAGAGAGCAGCATAGGAGACTCTGTTGCAACAGGCATGCACAAATCATCCATGAAGGTCAGTGAAGACAGTGCTTGCCTTCTTAGGGGTGCATCAGCTTTCACTTGCTCTTTTCATATGCACAAAAGAATCAGAACAGAGATTGTCTTTTAGTAGCTGGGAACGTTCCCCTCACCTCCCAGTCTACCCCAGTGCTGTCACAAGCCTCACTTGGGTGCTGTCTCTTAATAATAGAAATGTTGCTGATCCCAGAGGAGAGATTCAGATTGACAAAATATGCTATTCCAGGAAAATCATGTCTTCAGCTCTGGGTTGTGATGCACAAGTGTCTACTGCTTAGCTACAGGAAAAGTAGATTTTGCTGTGACATTTCTATTCAGCATCATGGCCAGCTGGAAAATGTTACAGATGGTAAGAGGCACTTTTTTAAAATTGGTTTTTTTGTGTTTTGTGGTTGTTTTTTTGGGGTTTGGTTGGTTGGTTGGTTGGTTGGTTTTTTGAATTCAGCTCCCCCCTGTTGCACCCCTGTGCTTTCAAAGGGTGATGGGTACCTGCTCTAATGTTGTGTTTCATCTTCAGACTGTATCATGAGCCATAGGCACCTAAATCTCTCCTCCTTCCTTGGGAACACAAAAATCAAAAAGTATGTGAAATTCAGGGATTATGCTTATGTTCTTCAGCAGATGAGGAGAATGTCAATGCTGCAGACCCTGATATGTGACAGTGTGGAAGCAGAGATGTTGGGACCTTTCAAAGTTTCCAGTAACAGCAAGCTTTTTTGTTATACCTCTCAACAGAAAAATAGAAGTAAATAGAAGAGAAATGGGATTCCTGATCTGCTTTTAAAAAAATTCTCTTCAGTGAGGAGTGAAAAAGCTTTTATAGATGAGCTTTTATGCTGGGATGAATTTCAGTTAGAAAGCTTAGACAATGTAAACTAGCACATTACTGTTCATACTGAATTATTTTGTTTCTACCAGGCTAGTAGTAGTCAGGGTCTTGTCTTAGAGTGCTAGTCTGACTTTAAGCCTTTGCTTGCCATGTAAGAGAGGTAAGGATCAGAGAAAGTTTTCTCCCTAGTTTCATTTTCTTTCCAAGCATCTCCTCGCATAGGAATCTAACACAGGGTGGAGGGTTGGAGGAGAATGGGGGAGTAAGAGATGCATTGAGAGACAGACATGAAACACTAAAATTATTCCAGGTAATGTTCCAGCCCATAAGAGGAAGCAGGTTAGGAGGCTGATTTTAAGGAAGGGTTGGTATTAGCACAGAAACCTAGAGGTCTCTGTGAAAGTACTCCATTTTGGGGAAAGACGGAAAAGGGACTTTAATTTCCTTGCTTCTGGGAAGAGCATAGTAAGTGATGCAAGTCCACACTATGTGGAGTTGGAAAGACACTTGATGAAATTTATGAAAGAAGAAAAGCAGGCATAGTAACCACATATTTCACACTTGAGCATGTTGCCTGTACACAAATGGACAGTTAAAAAATTTCACCCCAAAGAGAGAGCATTCTTCTTTTCTAATTGCTGGGATATGGGGAGATGCTTCTAAAAACATGCTTTCTTTCATTTTAACTTCGTCCCTAGCCCTAGTAAAGGCAAAACTGTGGACCAGATGGATGTCTGACTTGGGCTGGTGGGATGACTTCTGCATTAGTGCAGTGGAATTCAAACATCAGACTTCCAAAATTTGGACCTGTTTCTTCGTAAGGATGATGGACGTAAGCAGCAAGTCATGAAAACCCAACTAAATTAAGGCATTATGAATAATCTTAGTGTTATGTAAAATACAGTTTTTGGAAAATACAGAGAAGTATATCCCGTGTTGGCTTTCCTAGCATACTTCGTTATGGATGAGTTTAAAATAATTCTTTAAACTACATGAAGAAGAAACATGTCTACTATAAATGAAGGAGATAAGTTTTTGTCAGAAATACTTAGTCCTATTCCCATGAGAATGCAGAAACGGATTTGTGGAACAATAGATTTCTGGAACAAGATAGTGGACATTGCCTAACAAGTGGATTTAACATGCAGCATAAATGATACATGATTTCTACAGCTTGGAAAAATAGCTGAATGTATTTCTACCTAAATTCCTCTCCCTGGATTTCAAAACAGTAGAGGGAGGGAAGAAATGCCAATGAAACATGCAGGAAGACACTCTAGGATGTAATTTCTGGAGAAATTTGAGTGAAAGGTGTGGGATTTGTGCATTAGTTCAGAGTGAGGAGCTGCTTTCACAAAGAGAGCAATCTGTGTCTATCACAGAGGATGAATTGTGCAGGCTGTCAGTTCCAGAAGCACAGTCAGCTTTGACCAGAATTGCTGTACTGCATCTGACAAGTAGATTTAACAGTTCCTGTGAGCACATTTTTAGTACTGGAGTTGCAGACCTGACAGATTGCAAGGGAGGCACCATCACAGCTTCAAGAAAAGGGAACAAAGTTTGTAAGGGGCACTGCACATGAAAATATTTATATAATTTCTGAGGAGACACTTGCATTCATTATTTTCAGGAGTTGGAATTACATGGGAAGAAAGCATATGCAGAAGAGCTTGAGTTCAAATCTTTGTTCAGGATTGCTCTGGACTCGTTAAGGCACTGAATGTAAACCAGGAATAGATCAGGACAGTCTAAATCAGAAGACGTTACTGGAAGTTGTGTTTCTGAGCCTTGAACTACTCCATTATTTAGGGCAACAAGATGATATACAGTAGTTTCCAGACGGTCTCCACACTTGTGCTGCCTTAATACAGTGTTGAGGCTGTTGTTGCCAGTGCCAAATGTAGGTGTTGTGGTTTCTCTGTGGTCAGAAAACCCCTTTCCCTGAGTGGCTTCTTTCACCCACCCTCCTGGGAACTGCTACACTGGCATAAGATTCCCATACCTCTGCATTCTTATGCAGCTCTCAGCAGCTTTTACTTTCTTATCAATAGCTTCCTGCTTAAGTAGCACTTATCTTGAGTCTCATGCATCAGGGTCCCTTCTACAGGGGTGGCTGGTGTTGACTGCCCTCCTGACACAGTGGCAAAGGAGTTTCTCCTTTGCCTGTTGCCACGTGTAGAACTTTGCTGTGCAGGAAGTCCTCACAGTGTAGCATCTTGTAGTAGCTGGGCAGTGCCCCCAACAGTCCCTGCCTCTGTCTCACTGTATCCTCAGGAGTGTGGTGACAATCTGCTTGCTGGAAGACCAGGTATTGATCAAGTAGTCCAACATCTCACTTGCATTTAAGCAAGCATTCTTGTTGCTGGGAGCAGGATGTGCTGCCTTCTTTTTTCTGATCTTCTTGTGCTGCCAGAGCCATAACTGTATATTTGGTCACTTGTTTCCCTCTCAATCTGACAGCAGCTATCATGCAGATCATGAAGGCAGCTACCTCCAAATGTGTAGGATTTCTGAGCACCTGTATTGTGTCAGCTCCCCTCATCACATCTCCCTCTGTCTTCCACCTCACCATAGCTGCTGAGTGAAGTTCCCACAGCAGTAGGTCTGTGTGTAGGTCTGTGGGGGCCAAAGCATATCTCATCCTAGAAGGGGCTAAGTGGAGGACTCTTGCTTGCTGGTGTTACAGAGGCTGCACTAGTGCTACCTTTGAGGTTTTGGTTTACAGGGTTCTTGGCAAGAATGAAGATACCAGGAGACCTACCTCTGCTCAGTGAGGGGCTATGTCACACAGCTGAGCCCCGGCCCAGTGGACCCTCATGGTGGAGCCTCAACCACCAGGGAACCACAATCTCTGTCGCTCTCTGACAAAATATAAATAGGCTTTCATTTGCACAGTGAGAGACAGAGACCACTGAAGCCACCATGAGTTTGTTGGTGTGGAAGAATTTCAGGTGCCATGACATAGTTGTGATACCCAGTTTAAAAATCTGCCTGCTGAGCAGCTACATAGATGTTTAAGTCCACCCTTGTGGGTGTAGACGCTTTTCTTCTTAAGAAGCTTGGCAGGGATTTCTGGAGTGAAAGGAAGCCAGAGGAGAGGAAAAGTTTGCCCTCCTTTGTGCCATGGGACACACTGTCTTCAGAAGGTACTTTTTAGAACTTTATCCAGCAAGGCGGTTGTAATTGTGGGGTCCTGTGACACTTGTCAACAGAAACAGAGTTGTGTCTTGTGTATTGTGTCCCAATACAGTAGGTATTTTGTGTTCAAAAGCCACAATAATGGGCCTTGCATTTGCTGGGGGGTTGTGGGTATTGCAGCATGGGCTATGGTGACACCTAGGGAAGATGGTTTCACGGCAGTCAGGGGAAAAACTTTTATTGTACATTGCTTTCATTTGTAGGTGACTGGATCTGAGGGTTCAGGCAATGGTTTCAAGCCTGTTCTAAGCACTAAACCATTGCTAGTATCTGGCTTGTTTGTCTGGGTGCTTAAACCAGGGGAGCCATAATGCAGCTCCAATAACATATAGTGGAGTTCCAAAATTAGATGATCACAATATCTGGATAACTGCTTTGGTTTCACTGTACTATTTTTCACTGTCTTCTATCTTCTCTTTAGCACACCTAAATTTCTCTCTTTTTTTTTTTCTTCTTGCTTAAATCCCTTCCAGTGCCTTTGGAAGAAGATGATGGTACATCAGATCCTGCAGACTTCAAAATTATTTTATGTCTAAAACCTCTTTGCAATCAATTTGTGATTTTCACGTTGCCCTTGATAACCCTGACAGTGTTTTAGGTTAGATAACATGCAGCCAGGGAATTTTGAAGGTTTCTGCTTTGAAATAAATCACCACTAATAAATGAAAGTAGTTGCAATATACAATGTGTCTTTGCAAAGGTACCTAATAGGTTAGGGATTATGCCTGAAGGCAATGCAGTGTCATTTTTCTTCCTTCCTGTGACGTGGAGTCAGTGGAATGTTCATCAGCTGTTTCATGTGTTTTGAGAAAGACAACGCAAAGAAGCTTTTTTAAATCTTTCTAAATCTCTGCATACAGTAACCCTGCTCCTCCTACACTTGAAAACAATCTTGCTTTACTACCTGTTGTTTTACTCCATATTGTTATGCCCTGTTATTATTTTTTTTTCTTGGTCACCTTATCTGTCCCAGGAAATTGTAACTTTCTGTTTTATTATATCAAACAGGAATATTTCCAGGGTATGTACAGCTATGCTCTTGAACTTGTGACATTTAAAGGGCAATAGAATGCTAATGTGACTAATAAAATAGAAAAATGGCTTTATGTATGTCAATGTGAAAATGGCTCAACCTATCTTTTAAATGGACTAATTTCAACAACATTCCTTGATAGGAGCCTGGAGGGAGACTGAAAAGCTTGAGGAATTGAGGTAGAATGTAAAAACAAAGGTAGCTCTTGTAATTCTCTTTTGAGACCTTTAAAAGAGATCCAGACAGTTTTTCCTGTTGTGGGGACTATGTACCATCTATTTTATGATGATAATTCACATGAGTAATTAGCTATATGTTTTTATTTTGTTTTTATTTTGCTATGAAAGATGTTATAATCTAAAAGTAATTTAAATTAATTTCTTTAACATTGATTTTTAAATTTTTATTTGAAGATGTACGGTAAAAGTTCCACAGTATTTCTAGATAAAACAGTAAAGCCTTAGAACAACTGCACATATAATATTTGCTGGTTTTGTGCTTTCTGAACAATATTAAGGCTGTACTGAGTATATGCACTGTGGCCACTAAGTCATGAATGATGGTGAAAAGGAAATTTGTGTGTTGTTGGGCATGTCCCATGTATGTTTGCTAAAGTCTGCAACTTTCAGTAAGAGAATTATAGATGCTTTATCTGTTTCTTTAACAGCGAAACCCCCTAATTACTCAGAGAATAAGCAGATACAGTTCTTATATGAAAGTTGTTTAAAAGTAGTTCTGGGTTATTATCATTAAAAATTTATTAAAATACATTTTCTTTAGTGCAAGTTATATTCTTTCCTCTTTTCCAGTAATGCATCATCTAGTAAAATGTTTTGATGTGGAAAATTAGTACTTCATGTCTGAACAGAGGGACAAGAATAAAGTTTGAGTTTTAACTTCAGGATTAGTTACAGAGATTCACCCTTCCTACTGGAAGAGAAATGTGGTCACCTAATGAACATTTCATGCTGTAAATTAATTTTCTTACGTACTAATTTTGCATTTGACAGAAAGCTGTATATTGTCTCCCTTTTGCCCCAGTACATCAAATTTTTTCTTAATCTTCCTCCCCTCCCTGGCTTCCCTCCATTGATAGAGTTTGACTATTGCTGTTCTTTGTGGTCCCATGAGGTTTGTGGGTGCAACACCTTGCTGGCAGGATGAAGTCTGATGTGTCTTCATTGGCCATCCCGTGTGACCTAACTTGGATATTGTGGATCTGTACCTCAGGACTTTGGAGTCCTGTATGGATTTACTTGAGGAATGTGTGTATGTAAATACATACTATCTGGTCTTCGTTCTTAAAAGACAAGTAGTCTTTAAACACGTTTGACCACACAGGTGATGTAGGGCACTCTTCATTGAATCATGGTGTACAGTGTAGACTTTTCCTTGAAGGGTTTTCTTCATATTGGAAACTGAGTTTTTTAATAAAGGTAGTAAATGAATATCCTGTTTTTCACTCCAGCTTCAGCCCTTTGTCTCCCTACTCAGTATTTGTTACATGGTAATCCTTATTTTAGTGGACAAACTCCCTTCTTCTTTTGGTAGCTATATGCAGATTGCTTCCTCTACTTACTGCAGTTCTTTTCTCCTGTTTTCTCCTTGTCTCCAGCCTTTTCTCTTGGAGCAGAAAGGACAGGTGAGAATGATTTTCTTCTTCTCCCTTTGAAGATTCAGAGCACTGTGGAAGACTTTACTGCAATCTTCTCTCCATCTGAAAACAGATGGCTTATAAGCTCTCTGTAGATATAGTGGTAGTTTCAAGGTTGCTTGTACTTAGTCTTGAAGATTTGAAAATCTTCCAGAATTTTGCAGAAAATCTTTTTTGATATGTAAAAATTAGTCTTTAGGTTATGGTAGGGAAAGAACTCAGTTTAACAGGTTTTGATAAAAACAGTTGAATCTTGCTTGAATGGATGGAAAGGTTTTTATACTCTTTGGGTAACTTGATGTGCTGGTATCAGATGAGGTCTCATGTGAAACATCAGTTGTACTCCATAACACTTCCTGCTTGTCAGAAGTGCAGTGGAAAAGGTATGCAAAAGGTAAGTTTTCAGATATTCTGAAGCACCTAAAGTTTCACAATTAATGTTATCACATGAAAATTCATCTAAAAAGGTTGTACTTCTTTGTGGTTGTTATAGAATAAAGTACAGAAAATTCCATGTTGGTATCGCCCTTTAGCCAAAATAATCTGTAAGAAGAAGTTTCCAAGTAGTAGATGTGACCTCTGGTTGGCAGAATGCCTTTAGGCACTGGAGCTTGACTGGCCAATTGTTTGAGTACCCTGAGATGAACCTGATGGTGGAGCCAACGGCATTCTTGTCCCATTCCTTGGTGATTAATTTTGTCTTTGATTTGTCTTCAGTCAGGATCTTTACCACATATATAGTTTTCTGCAACTGGAAAATGTCTCAGTGCCCTTTGTGCAGGTTTAGGATTCCAGTCCCCAGGGACAGAATATACACAATTTAAGTGGAAATGCTTTGAGATTAAGCATCATCTGTGGGAAGTGGTAAATGAATCCAGAAGTACGCATAAATTTGTCTGTAAAGTCATATGAACAAACTGTGTTATGAGAAAAGACTTACTAAAGCTTGCAGGCTTGGAAAGAAAAGAAAAATTTTCTTCTAGAAGGATCATATGATGGAAAGAATAAGGTTTTTGTATGAATACTACCTAAATGCACTTGAAGAAAATAACACCAAACTAACCCTCTGAAAAAAGATAAAAACTTTGTAACATTTCATAAAGCTTTGAGTAAATAAATAAAATGGCAACACTATAAAAAGGGACGCAAATGATGAATAAATATTAAAATATTAATGATTAAGCTAGGTTAAAAAAAAGATAAAGCATAAAGAATAATAGAGCAAATCCAAATTAAAGTTCTGTAGTTCCATTAGTGAGGAAAAAAAAAAGCCATCATGATGCTGTGAACAACAAGGAAATTCTAAAGAAAAATACTCAGGCTGAAAATTCTCATTGCCTTAAGCATCATATGAGATGCTGCTTTCAGCCAGAGTTTCTTTGGTTGCTTTTAATGACATCAAAAGCTCACAAACGTTACGTAAGGCAGTGTTCTTGTTTAGGTTTAATTTAGAGTAGAAGTTTATCTGAAGCACCAATCAAATTTGTTAATAAATTTTTGGTCTCTGACTAGGAAAGACTACGAGATGTCATCTGCTACTCCTCTCTCCCCTGACACAGGTCTGACAATACCTAACTTGACATTTTTGTCTATCCTTGGTTGAAAGGCTGCAGTGACACAGATTCCAGGGCCCTGCTTTGCAGCCAGGTGTTCTTTCTTACTACCTAATCTAATATTTTTTTGACCGCAAGCGTTTTTCTATTTTTCATTATCACAGTGAGCACAGGAGATGATTCTTCTTTTTTCCTCTCTTTGATGCTAGAATACTTCTACTTACTGAGCTACCAGAACCCCTTTCCGTGCCCCTTTCCAATGTTTCCTCTCTTCATCTCACCCCTTCCCAGACCAATGTCTGTGTCTTTCCTAACAGATCGTACTTCCAGGTTTCTGAACCATGTAATTTTCAGTGTAGTCTCTCCAGTCTATCTCCATCTCTCTTGCTATTTGTTTCCCAGAATTGAACGTGGTGGTGATTCCAACCAAAGCTCCACAGTTGCTAAGAACATCAAATTAATGTCTCTCATCTGGTACCTGTATTGATGTAGTGCAACAGCCTGCCAATATTTGAAGCACTGCTGCCTCAGTAGGTACCATTTTGGTTTTATGCATTTGGCTGCTTCTTTCTGGATGTGAAAACTTATCTTTTTATTGCATTTTTTTTCTTATTAAGATTTGGGAGGGAAAGAGAAATGAGAGGAAGGAGAACAACATTTACATGGGAGAACAAAAGTACTGTGGAGACCTGACAACCCATCCCCAATATCAATAAGACAAGATCCAGACACTTCAGAGAGTCAGGAGGATGACAGATAATGGGCATAAGTGGAAATCAGAAAGGTTGAAACTGAATATAAGGGGAAAATTTTTTGCACTGTGGACAGTGGAACAGATAGCCAGTGGCAGATTGTGACTGCAGGTTCTGTTGTCTCCATACTTGGCTTTAGACAGTCAGATTCTTAAAAAAAAAAATTTGAAGAATCCGGTCTGCTCCTTTAAACAGAAAATTTGACTAAAGATCTTTTGAGGTACCTTCAAATCTAAATTTTCCTATTGTTTTTTCTCTGACACTCAAACTCATTCTGCGATCTGACTTGCTTTCTTGAGGCACTTACAAAGTTTTTCATCAGAGAACTGCACCAAATACTCTTAAATAAAATTTCATTTAATTTTAAGTCATTATTGAAAGTAATGACTAGCACTGGGTTCACTGCATATTCCTCCAGAACCCAGCTTGAGATTTAAAATTCCTAATGAGTTTTTGGATATGTTTTAAAATCAGGTGTTCATGCACTGACATTTCCTTTGAATCATGTTTTTGTGATGTGAGGATAACATGTAGTGTGTGAAGTTTAAGCACATAAATATCATATCTGTTTCTTTCTCCCTGTCATCTGTGTTGATAATCCTAACCAATGTACCATATTAAACTGGCATAACATATCAAACCTTTTTTATTATTATTTTTTTTTTTAGCTTAGTATCTTCTCAGTCTTAGTAACTAGTAATTTAAATATACCTTATTGATATTTTCCTAAAAACTGGAGCTAACTTGAGTAATGTATATTGGAATATTATTTTAGATAGATGTCTCCGGTTTTGCCATTTTTTTTTGTCTTTTCTCTATTTCTCAGAGACCCTCTTGTCTTCCAGATTATAAGGGATGGCTTTAACTCATTCCTTCAATGCTGTAATGTGAACTTCAACAGGTCTAACTGTGCTGAAAATATCTATCTTGTCTTCATACTTTCAGGATGTCCTTTCCTTATTCTGGTCCATACTCCTCTTCCCTTTAATATCAATTTTGTCGTTCTAAAAAGCAAATGGAAAGGTCAGTCTTTCAGTCTTACCTGTGTCATACATTATTTGCGCCATGCACCTATTTTTTTCTATACATTCCCTTATATTTAATAAAAAGCTGGAAGTGCTTCTGATGCAATCAGTGAACTTTTTCTTGGAGCCTTTTATGTTCCTTGCTAGCTGTAACTCATTTTATGTCTTTCTCTTTCTGTTTTTGTTCTAATGGTTTGTGTTTCTCCCTTATTCTTTCTTAGTCGTGTGTCCTTATTTCCCTTTTTTGTGTGGTTCCCCTTCGATTTTAGGTTATTAAAGAGATGTGTGTGGGTCCCAAGGCAGAGACTGAAAATGATAGGCAAACAAAACAGGCAAAATAAGATTTACAAGTATTCATGTGCATCACTCTCCCTGAACAGTCCGACAGCTAGGATAAATCCCACCTGTCTTTTAAGGTTACTGGAAATATCAAGATGATTTGAATGAATATGGGTGGTGTATATATTATGACAGTTGGGTCATAATGCCTAGATCACTGCGATCCTTTTTTCCCCCAAAGCATACATATGACCATTCTGAAATCAAAGCCTGCCCCCAGAAACCCAGAAGAGCAGTAAAACTTGACCAGGTCTTTCAGAGATCTTAGAATTACTTGCATGTGTAGTTAGAATAAATTCCAATTAAATGAAATTGAAATTTCAGTTTCATTTAATTGCAGTTAAATCTGTAGGTGAAGTAGCAAAAAGAAACAAGGAAAATGGAAGGCATTCCCACCAGACCTTGGAAAAAAGTAGGAAATTAACTTTTCACTGCAAATCACACTGCTCTCTAGACTTCTGGGAACTGACTGACTTCTTGGACTTGGAACTATTGTGGATAAAGGAACAAAATATTTGGGCAGAAGTAGAGTATGAAGCCATACAATTTAAGATAATGGACCTCAGTGTACTGACATCAGGTCTGTATTATTTACCATAAAATAGAAATTATTCTTCCTGACACACAACAACAGTGATTTGCCACTGTCAAACTGTGAGTGAAAACTTAAAATTTTATAAAAGAAAACTGCAAAAAGCAAAGGAAATATACGTCAAACTGATTTGGAAGTGAGAAGAGATGCTACTGAAGGCCTGTTTTGTTTGTAACTTTGCTGAGTGCTAAATACCACGTTTGTCTGATGTGTCAGGATTGGAAAGGGAGGTAGAGAGTTACGGTCAAAAAAGTATGGAAGATCAAACCTTCTATTAGATTTGCATGGACTATGACTGGTCAGGTCCAAAATGATTCTTAAGTTCAAATGAAGCATTTTTGGGAGAGTGGTATCTATTTCCAGTATAAGCAACCATTGAAATTAACTTTGCATTTGGGTGGAAATACATGTTAGTTAAAGGGTAATCGCATTGGACAATCAGTAACGCAAAGTAGAAATGTAATTTTGAAGACAGTGAAATATGCTCTCCACTGGGATTTAATGAGCAAGAAGCAGAAGGAATATGTCAACGAGCTGTCATTAGACATCCATACAGATTTGCAAAATGCCATACAACCAGAATAACATGGTGAGGCGGGGGAGGAGTTGTGGTGGGAAGGCTGGATGCTTCCATCACGTGGAAGCCTGTTACTTGCTCCAACACAGAATCGTATAAACTATCCACCAACATGCAAGGCTTAGCTGGTTTTATCCTGTGTTTGGTAGATATTTGAGGAGTGATAAGACTGTAGATTACCAAAGAAGGTAAATCATTACAGTGCATTTACATATGTTTCTCCAGATTATCTTATGAAATTGTCATTTTTATGGATCTATACACCAAAAAACTTTGAAAATCATAATTTTAAAGGCTGAATAATGTTACCTAACATCTGCATGGCCAATGATTGCAAACTATGGAGAAAAAAAAAATCAAGCTCTTTCTGCAC
Source organism: Florisuga fusca (assembly GCA_038090715.1). Classification (NCBI taxonomy): domain Eukaryota; kingdom Metazoa; phylum Chordata; class Aves; order Apodiformes; family Trochilidae; genus Florisuga; species Florisuga fusca. The sequence goes on from JAAWXA010000001.1 coordinate 29,805,977, forward strand.
TTCAGTAGCCTGAGACTGTAAAAAAAGTGTGTTTTCTCTCTTCACATGAATGGTATAAAATTTAAAACCATGTAACAGAATGATAAATATGTAAGTAGGCCATGGTATTCCTGTTTAATTATACCGTCTTGGATAAATGTGCCAAAAGTAATGTTCTGGTGTATAGCCCCTCAATAGGGGCATTGTAGCATGATCATATATTTATACACAAGATGATGTCTAGAAGGTGTTTAATAAGAGGGGACAGTCAGTGAAGGAAGGAATAAATCCTGACTGCTGCAGTGGGTTGCCTGTCACTCTCATTTACGCTTGAACGCTGTGTGCTGTGCTTTGGATGGCTTAGCTGCTTTGCCAGTTTTGAAGAACGAGCAGTGCGTGAAGTGAATCCACATGCAATGTGAAACTTCCCTCTCCTTCTCAGTCTTAGCGTCACTGCTGCCTTATTGCAGTGAGGCTGATGCTCAAGAGCCACGTGCAAGTCCGGGTATTATTGTGCTTCCTGAACTTCACCATTGTCTGCTGATGCCGATGCATACAAGGTTAGTTTACAACCTGACTGTGTGCATCTGGACATTGGTATAGTTTGGCAGCGTTGTGTAAACCCCATCCCTTTTGTAAAGTCATCTAAAACAATTGTACTTTTAAATCTGCAGGGCTGCTGCCAAGCCATGTACTTGTGAAAGACAGATGCTGTGGATTTTCCATTCAGTTCTGCAGCAAATCCACCATGCGCAGAGGGGGAGTGAGGTGCATTATAAAACTTCCCCCTTGTCTTTTATAATGCAGGAAAGCTTTAATTAGACATAAATGAGTTTGATCAATGAATCATTAACTCCCATTAAACTTTAAGTGGATTGCCTGACCCGGCTACTTCATTCTGAATTTAATCTGGTATACACTTGATAATTAGAGTTAAAGGGACAAGGGCTGGAGGCAATCCTTCTCAATTCTTCACACAAAATGGAGTTGAGTCAGCTAATAAGTTAATTTTATAGTCAGTGTGTAAGGACAGAATTGGCCGTAAAATGTAATTTTCCTAGAAAAACGGATCAGGAAGGAGAGTGTCACTTTGTTTTTCTTTCAGAATTACCTCTGAATTACCTGCCCAGGGTCTTAAAAGCCTTCACAGATCCTGTCCTCCTCAGTACAGCAGCTGGAGGATTAGGTTGCACAAATGCACAGTCAGAAACCAGCCAGCAGAGCAAAAAATCTTCTTATGGCTTTGTGAAAAGGCTGGTGTAGATCTCCCTGTGGATGAACAAATTGTTCTGGCTTGTCTAGGTCCATGGGCACTAGAAGGAGCAAAAGGATTCTGATTTCAAACAGCTTCCAAGCTTAGGAAAAGCAGAATTTTTGATCTGCTGGCTTTACTAGCACCTGCATCCAGAACTGCAATTGGCATTTCTTGTGTGTTTATAGCTTGTTTTACCATTAGAAAATTACAGGCTTGCTAGTTTTGGGTGTCTTCGTGGCACTATGCTATGCAGTAGGGATGTATTCTTTGGAGGACTGTATGAAGTTAAGTTTAAATGTGAAATGTTTGAATCATCAAAGCTGACTTAAAGGATTAGTGATTCACTACTTGTCTCACTTCTACAGAAGTGAGTTCTCTTAAGTCAATCTTATGAGTTATTATGTTCTCCTCTGCTTCCTGGCTTCAGATTAGGTTATACTGAGGGATTCTGGATGATCCAACAGTGGGCTCCCTTTATCCGGTTTAGTGTTTGCTTTTTTCCATCTAAATGTGTGTCTGAAAGGAAAGAATGTACCTGTCTATGTTGAGTTGGATGCTGTGGCAGCAAGAGCTAATTGTGCTGACTCAAGGCACTGTGATACCAATGTGTCAACCCGTCACGGTGGGCTGTCCTGTTGTGGGTGCGTGCAACTGAGAACAAAATGCTGATCTGATGGAACTGAATTGTTCCCCAAATTGGTGCACAAACCCATTTAGGGAAAGGATACTTTGAAACCCAGGGCTCTTCAGCCTGATGTGAACGCTCTGACCAGTGTGATAAAGAAGAGGGCAGGCACACAGCCTCTCCCTCTGGCCTTTGTACATATTTATGAGCACATTACTGCAGTGGACCACAGAGGTCAGAAAAGAGTAAGTATGGGATTTCTTTTGGAGTTTAGTTATGAGATTGCTGCTGAGAAGTCTAGTGTTGCCTGGGCAGAAACTCTTCTGTGTACATCTAGAAGCTTTTTTTACCAATTGCAAGCACAGCAAGTTAAAAGTGGTGATGCAGAGGTTCTAAGTTTTCGATTTAGACTCTTAAAATGACAGTCAGGTTTCAAAAAGACTCTAAATACCTAGCTCATGCCTTTCCCATTTCTTCAGTCTCAGCCTTGAAATACTGGTTCTGCATCCCCCAGTGAGTGCTGCAGCCTGGGGTCACTGAGAGCATTCATTCCTCTGGGCCTGTAATGACCTGTAAAATGACAGGCATTTCTGGGGCTGGGTTTCTGTGGTCTGTCCTAGCTCTGAGATACAATTTGAGCAAAGGCAAAAGTAGAAGCTGATTACCTACCTATTTAAGGAGCCTTGTCCATTCTTTGCAGTCATATAATGTGACACAGAGAGAGGCCGAAATAAGCATTGCTGAATTAAGGTCATGCAGGAAACTCTAATGCTGCCATTTTGAGACTTCTAAATGCTAGATTATGTGACCTTAATGACATTATTTTTAAAGGATTTTATTTGGATGTAATTTTGTATATTTAGGTCAAACAAAATTGCTAGCAATGTTCTCCTCTGGCTCTAAAATCCACAAATCTCTTCTTTTTAATAGTGTGGCCAGTATGCAAGAGAGAATGCTGCTGGAGCCAATGAAGACCTCTAAAAAAAGTCCCTTTCCAGTGTCTTAATGATGCTGTTGTTGACAAATGCTTGCTGGTATGCTATTATTTATCTTTCAAATTCTCCCCAGCCAGGCACAAAATGTAAATGATTATGGCTGCTGGGGTCTGATGTAGAGAGCTTGAGGTGCTCTGTTCCCACATTGCCTGGCTCACCGTCATTCCAAATCTGATCACCACTTCTTGCTGCTGACTATTTTAAGTTACCTATATGGGGTGAGGAGTTTGGTTCCAAGCTGCTATTTAAAAAAAAATCACAGTGCAGCCTGGTATTGAAAAAATGCTTTTCCATCTAAAGAGCACCTCACTTATGTTGCAGTAAATAGTGGCTTCTGGGGATTTTTTTTTTTTTTTTTTTTGTAGGGGAGATCCTTCCAGGTGGATGTGTGCTGCACATCTTGAAGAATGTCATGGGGAAAACATCCACTGATGGTGACCATTTTGTGCTGCAGTGAGCTAGAAATATGAAGGCTTAATTCCTGTCAGTGAGGAATTGCTTACACCAGCACTCACAGTGTTATGCATGTGAGTAACTCTTTGCCATTGGCAGTAAGGGATTTACAGTCTGGCTCTCTGAGAATTGAGAAACTTATTCTCTCTAGGGTGTTCCATCCTGAACCTTTTCATAAGCATTTAAAAGTCAATTCAAGTGATAAAACTTGTTATTTATTTTGAAGAAAACATGTTTTAAGGCATCAAAACTGCTTCATTATTTGAAAATACATTTAGAATGCATACTTGCTTTCCACAGAGCTCAAAAGACAAATTTCAAGTAACAAAAGCCTTCCTAGCAGGTGGTGGATAAGCATTTTATGTTTCCAATAGAAGGTGGGCTTGTGTCTTGCTGCTATAAGCAATCTGAACAGACAGTTTTTTACCAAAAAGATACAGCAGAATTTACTACCAGCCAAGTCTTATAATCAGCTACATCTGTCAGAATGTGACAGAAAGTTAGACTAATATCTGTCGAATAAAAATAAACTTTTCTTAACTATATTTGACTTTTCTTCACTATCTTTCAACCTATCATTTCTGACTTGCAAACTGTCTCACGGGACTCCTGTTGAGTTTGGTTTTTTTCTTCTTTTTTCTTTTTTTTTTTTTTGGTTTTTTTTATTGAGCTTTCCACAACTTATTTGCTCAAAAGCCAGCTTCTGCCAGAGTGTTGCTCAAAACCATCCTCACCTGAAGCTGCTACTATGTGATTCTCCGTAAGAGTTGTATCCAGCTGGCATGTCCTGGTGTGGTCTGGGGATCTGTAAGGTTTGCAAGAAAATGAAGTATGTCCAGTTTACATAGAACCCTTGGAGATTTTGTTTCCTGGGTTTTATCTAAGCATATACGAACTGTGACATTTTGAAGGCTTGTAACTCAACCAGACTTGGCAATCTTTCACATGGATAGGAAAAAGTATTTTTTTTCACCCAAAGCAGACCCTGTCAAACTTTTTCAGATTTGTCGAATAATGTATTTCTACTTGTGTGCTCAGAAATGGCTGAATCATTTTTACTGAAATTTTCCATAAAGTTTCAGCCTGAGATAGATATTGACAGGAGAAGCTAGTGCAAATTCTGCCAACCAGTAATCAATGGAAAAAATAAGAAAAAAGTTATAATGGAAAAATGGAAGGAAGACTTAAGAGATGGTAGTAGTACTTCCAGCTACCACTTGAGCAAGATGGTGGATACTGCCAAGTTTTCAAACACAATTTTAGACTTCTTGTGGTTAAAAGTAAAGGCAGGTAGCATCTTTTTTGTCCATAACCAGTAAATCAAAGAAACTGATTATTGTCTTCTGTTTATCACTTGTCAGATTGTATCTGGAACAACATGTCCAATGCTTGGCCCTCTGGTATTTTAACAAATTGGAATGAGTTTGGCTGGTGGCCAAAAAGATGGTTAGTAGAAGCATGATGGCTGAGGGAGGTAGACAGGTTTGTTCAGGTCAGGATGTGCCTATTGAACAGGTCTATGCCTTGCAGAAACACCACACTTTGGCTTGTTGGCAAATACCATTTCCTAATGAAGGTTTCACCTTCATTAGGAAGGTTGCCTAATGGTATCTTGCCTTTGGTATCTTTTTATGGGATGCCTATGTAGTTTCCACTGACCTGGGGGAATAATCTGTTTTGCAGAAGTCTTCAGAATAAGAAGTCAGCTTTTGAGCTATATCCATATAACAATATTTTTACTTTGATCAGAAAGCACAAATCCTTTGCTGACCACTTTGCAGAGCAGGAGTGTATTGCCTTCATATCTGGCTGTGGTTTAGCTGTAAATACCAAAGCACACGCAGTGTACAGTGCCTGCTAACTGAGAGGCTCTAAAGATGGTGAAAGGTGTCTACACTGTGTGCATAAACAGTTTGAGCTCAGGTTGTAGAAAACTGCTATTGAGGGACAAGACCTTTTTGGTTCTATCTTTTATGTTGGTTTTAGCTGCCACACAGTGGATATGAGACCTTAGTTAGCTCCAAATCATCTGGAGGCTGCTGGTTAGAAAAAAGAGGTTCAGAGGCCTTCCAAAGAGCAAGAAAATGGCCTCAGAGGTTTTGCACTTGAAAGCTGCTGCTGTGCTGTCCCATGACTGCCCTGGAGGACATGGGACACACAAGTGCTGGTGGCAAGCAGTGAGCGTGACCCGCAACCTGCTGCTGCTGCTTCCCACTGGCACACCAGCACAGTGGCTACCACTGGGGCAAGTCAGCCCTTGCAGGTCCAGACCCAGTTCTTCTGCAAAATGGTCACCATTAAAGGAGCAGTAGTGAGGAGGGGAGGATGTTTTGCAACTGCAGAACTGAAAGAAGGGGGGTGGGCAGCTCCAGTCAGATCAGACAGGAGACTTAGCAGAGTTGAAAGCTGAACCCATGTATCTTGGTTTACAGTTCAGTGCCTTAGGTTTCAGATCTTCTTTACTGATGTGAATATGCCAGTGTGTTAGCTAGAAAGTATTTTTTCCAGTGTCTATCCTTCTACTGCGTTTAGCAGCTTTTCTCTCTTTCACTCAATGATTTTAGAGAAATTTGTTCCTTTTTACTTACTAACTTACATTTACTAATGTCATCCTGTGTTGCCTTGTTTTGTATCTCTTCCCCTTAGACTAACTGAGCCTCCACTTTCAGGCTCTGTATTATATATCTACACAGAATGAAGCAAGCAAATTATCAGAGTAGCTCACAGAGGTCCTTCTTGTTTGCAGGAAGTCCAAAGCTGATATAACTATGGTCACAAGTGCTAAGTAGAAAACATACAAGACACCAGAGGTGAGAGATACCATTTTTCTTTTCTTTTTCCTGTCCATCTGGCTCTATCTAGTACTCCTCAGTGGACACCACCGTTGGTAAAATCTCTCCTCAGGTACAGTATGCTGTTGGGGTAATAGACCAGTGTTCTGTAGCTGATGGTCTGAACCTGTACAATGTGCTCACGCAAGAAGATCAGCACAGAGCACCCGCATATCTTCTGCTTCACTGGTAAAACATCTCCCTTTGGCTTCACCTGAACTAATATTAACATGTGGTAATGTAGATTTTTCCTAAAGGAAACTGCCTTGCCTGTGTCAGAGATTGTCTTTTTGTCGCATGTGAGAGTACTGTACACTATGTCACAGCACAGACATAAAGCTACAAGATTAAAAAAAGGAGTTAGCTTGTGGGAGTCTGGGTCTGGAGACAAATGGCCGCAAGAAAACAAGAGAAACCATGCAGGGTTAGGGTTAGTCTAAGCTGATGCTGGAAGTATCTGGGATAGCAGGTTAGAACAGCTGTTTATTCCTTCCTGTCTGATATTAGTGGTGCTGTAGGCAGGAACACAGGGAACTGAATGGTGTGTGTGGTACTGTCAGATTGCCCTTCTCACCCCCAATAGGCTTCTTCCCATCCCACATCTGACAAACCTCTGCTCTCCTTCCTTTATGCCTGCAACTTAGGTGGAAATGTCAGACTAGGTATACCTAGCAGTCTATTTGCTTTTCATGAAGGTGTCCCCGGGGATTCACAGGTCTGGTGTAGAAGAGCTTTTCTATTTAACTGATATCCATAAAAACATTGTGTCAAAAAGGCCAAGAGACTCTATGGACTGGGGCCCTTCTGATCCTTTCCAGTCACTGCATGTTGTAAAGGAGAAACTTAACAATGCAGAAGATACTGCTGGATTCTGCACAGTTTGAAGCCTGTTGGAGGCTTGCCTGATGAGCAGGTTTGATGGCTGCATTGTTCACTGGCACAGGAAACGATGGTAGGACACACTGGTGTTGCAAATTACCTGATGAGCCGATTGTCTGTGTCATGTAAACTAAAATTCTCATTGAATTCCTTTGGAAAGAGACAAAGCATTTGGCCGGCAGCACTTCCATGGAAAAATGCATGAAACGATGGGAAGCTGGGAAGCAGACTTCCAAAGCTTTAGGCTGTCTGTTTTAAAAGGTATTTTCTTCCATAAAAACTGCCCAGCAAAACAATGTGTGGAGTGAAAGGCAATGCTTTGCAACACAACATAATAATTTCAGATCCTTAATGAAACAAGTTCTAATTTTTATTTTCTCTGCCATCTTAAGTATGACTGACCTGCTGAATGACTTCTTGCACATGTACATTCTGGACATCCATATGTGTCTGCAAATGCAGGCTGAATTCCCTGCGTGCCCTACATTGCTCACTGACAGCATTCACTTACGTGGCAGATGATGAGCACAAGGGAAATCTTGCTGAGACTAGGAGCATGCTGCTGTGCTACTCTGCAGAGCATTTCTGTATGGTGTGAACTCTACAAAATGCAGCAATACTGAAAAGTCGAACTTGCAAAAGGCGGTACCGTTAAATGTTTGATATAGAGTGTGTTGCCAGAGAACGCAGTAAGATCACTAATACAGAAAAAGAGAAACTAAGAGACAGATTTGATGAAGAAGAGAGCTTAAAAGTTTTATTTTTATTTTTATTTTATTTTTTAACTGAGTCAGTGAAGCCTAGAGAAAACTAAAAGCTTTAAATTGGTAAGCACCTTTTTAGATGGCCCTGATATAGGACTAAAATATCACCTCTGAAAACAATTTCAGAATATTTTCTTCTGCAACACAGTTATTGCCTAGCCTTTTTTTGCTCAATAGATCTAACATAAGATGAAGTCTCCTGGAAATCAGGGTGAAATCTTCCAGGTTTTCAGAAGAGGCAATGCAGTTGCCCTTAAAATCCTTGTAAGGATGTAAATGCATGTCTAGAATGCATGAAAATGGCAAGTGACTTTGATGAGTGGTGACCTTAATTATCCTTTGCAATGGTTAGAGTTTTGTAGCCATGAATGGTGCTGGCAGAGCAGTAGAGAAAAACTCAAGGTACCTATTTTACAAGAGGCTTGGAGCAAGGAATTTCCATTTTTTTTATCCATAAGCACAATTACTGTTATCTGGCCTTAGGAAGATATTTTCTGCCTCAGCTTCCCACCTCCACATCATACATAGGAATGTCTGAAAGAGGTTTTGTGAAACTCAGTTATCATAAATGAATTTGAATTCGAAAGTCTCCATAGTCTTCAGAGAGAGATTTTTCTTTTTAATTTTTTGACACTGGTTTTCTAAGGAAATGGACATCATGGGCATACTTCGCTTGTTATACGTCTTTCAGTTACTGCATATTGATTTGGTTGTACAAATTGGAAGCCAGCTGTATTTGTATAGGGTAGAAGTAAAGACCCAACGGATAGGTATTTGGACAGAAAAATGACCAAATAAGTTAGGGTTGTCTTGACCCTAAATAAGCATTTGAGGAGCAGAAGCCACAGGCAGTCAGCATTTTAAAATGCCTCAGTCGTGGAGAAAACTGGGATTGACTGGAACTTTCCCTTTTTTCACATAAGAAAATCCAGGCATTAGGCATAGACATCCATAGAAACCTTGGCTTTGTTCTACTGCTCTCAAAACCACTGCTGCTGCCAAGGGCATGTGTCTTAGGGAATTGTCTTGATATCCCTTCTGTTGCAACTTGTAATGGTGGTACCACTGAGCACTTCATGAAGTGGAACTGCGACCACAATTGTTCCCGATCTTCTTCTTTCTTCACTCCTCATTGAGGGTTCTCTTCCCTCTGCAGTTAGTGTTAGCACTGTTTACCCAAGGCTCACATTCCAAGCTTCTCTCTGACTCCTTTTGACTGCTGGAAATACCAAGTGCAGGAGAAACTGCTTCCTTTTTCCTAGGACCACAGTGGGTGGATTAAAAGTTGTCCTTGCACATGGAAGAGATGACAAAAGAAAGAGCAACAGCAAGTAGAGACAAGGTATTTCTAGGCCTAGCAGCTTACCCTAAAATGCAGAGAAGCAGTATGAGAAGGAACATGACAGGCTGTGGATCAGCTGTATAGAGAAAATAAGACTTAGTTTTTCCTTTTCTGAATGTTATCTCAGGGCTGTGGGGAATTTTTATGGTTTCTCCTTCCTTAAAAATGTTACTTTAAAAATCAGCATCCAGATTATATGCAGGAAACAGTGACATTGCACTGTCACACTTCATCTTTGTCACATGGTGCAAAACAAGAAATGGAACTGAAAAGCAAGATCCCTCTTTCAACCCTGTTTTTCCCCAGCAGTCATAACAGTGCCACAGCTTTGGTGTGGGAGGCCATGACCCAGTTGCCCTGCCTGAGGAAAGAGAGAACAGTAAATATGCCCCATTGGGTATTTGTGCCTTGGGTGCTAGCACCAGAACTGACAGTGGTGCACCTGCTTCTGCTCCTTGTCTGCTCAGGGGAATATGCACAGGAAGCAAGAGGATGTGAGGAACCAAGGCAGCTGCTGCTGGGCAATAAGAGCCTAAGTGATGCTTCTGGGAGTGCCTGAGCTCCATGCATAGCAGCAATATTTCTGTAAATACTACAGAATTTTTGTCTTTTAAATTCATCACTGCTGCAGAGGCAACTGCAGCAACTGCAGTAAGCTGACATCCTCCTGCCAGGTACAGTTTGACCTCAGTGCATGTGATGTTTATTGATATTGTGCTGTCTGGCATAAAAGTTCCACTCAAGGCTATCCTGTAGCAGCCACAGATACAAATTCATGCGTACAAGTAGATCAGAAAAATGCTTTTGCCCTCTCATTTGTTCTGGGCTTGTGCATGTGTCCATCCTCACTCTGTATTGTTGTGGCTCCAGATTGTTGCCAATCAACTATTTTCAAGCACAAGAGATGCTTTGATATGGAGTGGACTGGCAAATGCCTTGTAGAAGATCTGTTACTAATTCCCCTGATCCTTGCAGATGCATTGTTTTGTGTAATATTTCCTACACAGAGACTGCAAACCCTGCAGCTTTTCGTAACAGGCAATACAGTTGCCCTTAAAAATCTTTGTAAGGCTGTAAATGCATGTCTAGAGCATCCAGGCCAATACACCATGCACAGTAGTGCTGGATGAAAACCAAGGTGTGAGTTTTATGTCATTATCTTGTTAAACAAAACCTATGCTTATCCTAATGGCGTTTTTTAATCCTTATCCCAGGGTGAGGGAAGGCTGCCAAATTCAGTCGTACTGAAAAGTAGAAAAGATCTTTTTCTTTTAGTAGTAATAGGCATGCTGCTACAGCTTTTCTTTCTCATTTCTTCCTATAGGTTTCTCTTAGTCAAAGGTGAGTTTTCTCCACCTAGCTTCCTTTAAGACAGCTTAGTGGAAGTGTGCAGCTGTATTTTGTCCTTGACTCTACTAGCTGGAGACACCACTCAGGTTTGAGCTGTGGAATGGGTCTTGAAAGCACAGGGGGATAGAGTGGGATGTGGGAGACCCCCGGTTCGCAAGGAAGACACAGAGATATTCAGATTTTTTGTTAGGAAAAGGAGTGGATCAGAAGATAATTGGGCAGGTGGGAAGATGCTGTTTAATGAATTAATGAGAGCAGATCACTTGCTTTCTGTCTGTGCTTGGAGAGGGGTTTTGCAGGATTAATTGTGACTGACTCAGTATATGGCATTAGCAATAAGACATGAAAGAGTGATTTTAAAAATGTCCCTGAGAAAATGGTTCTGTATCCAGACCTTGTCCCATGACATATGTTTCTGGCACTATCACAGGACTTACGGAAACTAGCTACAGTCATGGAAGCAAGCCGAGTTTTAAATGATTAAATTGCATAGTAGAATCTCCTTGATTGCAGTACTTGGTACCCTTGTAATCGGGATACTAGGCAATTTAAAACTGGGCATGGGTCCATGGGTGCAGAGAAGTCTCTGTGACAAATGTGCCAAAATTCTAGGCCATCATGCACTCGTGGTACATAATGTAGAACATCTTTCAGGGTGGATTGATCAATAGTAAAAAAAAATGGCCGTTTTTGTCAATATTTCATTTCTGTTGCATGCTTGAAAGGAAAATTTCTGTCATGCTAGTTTTCAAGATTTTTTTTTTTTTTTTTTTTTTTTTTCTTTTTTCTTTCTTTCTTTCTTAAATGGAAAGGAAAATATACAAGTTGCTGACAATTGATTTGAACACCTTATGACAGTCTCCAGCAGTCTCCTCCTGGAGCTCTAGGCTTGGGTTTTGAGTAAGGCAAGTTTGAATTTTTTGCTTCCAAGAGCTGTTAGTTGTTTCCGCAGTTTGGACAACCTTGACAAAGCTCTGACAGACTGAATACACAAGGAACACAAGTGAACCATGCTACAGGTAGTTTTTAAAGGCACAACTGGCACATGACATATGAATAAGGCTGAAGGAGTGGTATCTTGGAGAAGACTGAGGGACCTGCTATTGCTATCTACAACTGCCTGCATACAGGACACTGATAAGATGGAATCAGACTCTTGGAGATATTCAACAAAAGGGTGAGAAACAGTGTGCTCCAGCTAAAACATAGGAAATTCTAAGTGGGTGTTAGAAAAAACTTTTTCATTGCGAGGGTGATCAAACAAAACTTGCCAGAAGGGAAGAAGAGATACTGCATCCTTGGATGTGTTCATGGCCCTGGGTCAACGCCCTCAAGGATGATTATATCTACTTTCAGCTGGGGATTGGACTAGGTGGCAACTGAAGGTTTGTCCCAGCCTAAATTTTCCTTTGAGTCTGTGGTTAGAACTATTTGGGATTTAGCACAGTATTTGCTCAATGACTTTGCTCTCAGCCATACATGACTTTGAATATGTGTCAATCCAGAATAGGCTTTTATGCTGGTTGTTCCTTTGGGATGAAGACTATTGTATTAAATCCTGACAAGAGATGTCAATGGAAGCAAGGATCTAATATGATTAAGAAAACTGTGACAACTCAGCAGATGTCCAGCCCTGCCTGCTGTAGGCTATATGCTATTCAGAGCAAGGTATGGCTGAATACAGTGAAAGAACATCAGAAGCAGATGAGTGCCTGAGGTATGTCAAGAAGATGGCTCCGTGGTATGTACTTCAGCCTAACTACAATATTGTGTTTACAGGATTCTAAGCCTTAGTTAATACACCTTTTCCATGAATCATGATATTTTTTTCTTGGTGTTCGCATTGTATGCTTTGAAGTCTTCATCTGGTTCAGAGTAACACCAGAGCAAGCCTGTGAATATATTTAGTGACTTTGTGTGGCTGTTTTAGGTACTGTAGCCATGTAGTAAGTACCATACCCTAGAATTTGAAAACAGAATATTTTAGACACATTGTTAAGCTTCCTGTTGAAGAGATGAACAGTCCTTGTAAAACAGATGATCTATGAATAATAAATGTCAAGAGAAAGGAATAATGGCTCTAATAGATAAAAAAGGCCTGGAGGGGTAAGGCACAGTGTCATACAGGAAGTTTATAGAAAAGCTGGGCACTGCATCCAAAGCCTTGAGTCCATGCTCTGGACTTGAACTGTTCACTGGAATAGAATAAAGTCTAAATTTGGAATTACTTTCATCATGAATAAATACTGCAGTTCTCATTAAGATAGTAGTGCAGCAATACACTGACTAGATCAGTTATATTCCTGGATTTTACCAATGATTTCATCAATATTTTAATCTACAGAAAGGATATGTTGGGTTTTTTGTTTGTTTGTTGTTGGTTTTTTTTTTTTACATACAAGATTAATAAGCATAAACAAACTTCACAAACTCCCAATGCTTTATTTCAGTGTCACTCTTTTTAAAGAATTTCTATCTCCATTTTGCACCTGTTGGGCTGTGTTTTCGGATGCATCTGATCTTTGCAAAAAAACAACAAAGTAGCGATTCAAAAAGCCAGCAGCTGATCCTTAGATACTTTGTTAGCCTTAGCTCAGATTAGATCAGTGTGGTGTAACTTTTGCCAGCTGTATGTGATCCCCGTGGAACCATACTTTCTAGGGTTTCCTACATTGCTACGTGATTGAGCCCGTCACACACCTTTCTGGGCTTTTTCATGACTGTAGATGTCTCTCTCCATCAAAATATTATTTGTTCCTTTGTACCAGCTGCTGTAGCATGGGGACTGTGGAAATAAGACATGATGTGTTTATGCCTTTTGTGTCTATTCCTCTGAAATTCCTTGAGGAGCAAAAGATTCTCAGCAGGACAGGCTTTGTACTGCAGACTTTAAAATGGCATCCAGATAAGAAGATGAAACCTGATGGTTTCCATCTTGGGAATGAATGCTTTTATTCTGTCCATTTTTCTGTTTTCTTTCTATTCTTCTCTATTCGTTCCTATTTTTTTCTTCCTAACTGAAAAAGTTTGGCTAAAGACTGGCCAAGCATACAGAACTGAAATTCCTGCTTTTCAAGTATGGGTCCACTGCAGAAACACAAATGAGACTCTGCTGATTTCTGGTACTAAAACCCAAGAGTAAACATCATAGATTTCTTTCCCTCTATTATCTTATAATTTGAGGGCTTTCTAATTTATGAAAAATATTAGGAAAAAAAAACCCCAAACACTAACAAATATAGCAACATTGTTCTTTTCCCCACCCCTCTGCTGCTCCTTTTATATGACTTCTTAAAAATAGGATTTTCGAAGCATGGAAAGTGAGACCTTGTTGTCTGCTAACTGTGTGCATCACTTGGTGATCAGCAAGATAAGGTGACGTCAGATGACCAAAGGAGGATGCCACACAAGACATTTACTGGGGGTATATGCTCCAAACAGGTAAAGATTTGGGCTGTAAATAGCTGTTTGTTTTGTTGCAGTGCACTGTGCTACTCTGCCTGTGACTTCCTTCCAGGTCATAGGGCCTCCTTGTGGAAGCTGGTAAATTTTATATAGCCTTTATTATACAACCTCAATAGAGTCCTTCCCTCTTCTACTCTAAAACTTTATGGTGTCTCTCTTTTTTTGGTGAAGAACTGAAGCTCTGGTTTATGGCTACAGGCAGGGGTGTCACCTCATTGGATCTGGCAGCTCGATTTTATACACCATAAAGAGAGATGGGAAAAGGCAATAATCTTTGAAGAGTGATTTTAACAGAAGAGGGAATAAAAAGATTAAATGATTACTATCCAAAGGAATATTTGTGGAAGTCAACTGATAAGAATAGCAAAGAAATGAGGTATTCATGTTTTTTATTGTCCTTGGTTTTGTTTGGACGAGGATCAAGTCAAATTTCAGGTCTCATTTTTGGGTCATTCAGAAAAATGATTATATTTGCAAGAGGTTGAATTTGATTTAAAAGAGATTAATTCAAGGTTACTTTGCTGCTGGCCATCAGTAAAGAAAATGTCTTGACACTCCTAGTCACAACCATTTGAGCTTCTCATGATTTCTGTGGTTATCAGATTTTTAAAGATTTCCTGTTTATAATTTCATTTACTTGGGCAGAATATTCTGATTTGGGATAGATACTGATTTCTAAAGACACTGTGGCAACAAAACATGTTAGAATTTCATTTTTTCTGCCTCTGTTGGAAAGAAGGAGAGGGCTAGATAATTCTGAACACGTATGAATTTGTAAGCTCTGTATGTGCTAGACTGGGCCAGGATGATGGGAGAATAGGACCTTTATGTTGCATATCATCAGTGAAGGGGTCTGTCTTGAAATAACATTGGATTTTAATCTTTTGATCATCATAATGCATCATGAGCCTCATGAGCAGAGGAAGAAAGCTGAATTCTTAGGAACTGTTCAGAAGAAATATTTTCAGTGACTTTCAGGGACACAAAAAGGTGTTTTCTACAGGGTGTTTCTAAAGTGCAGACTATGTATGCTTCGGTCTGTGTCTGAAGCACAAGGTTGTTCACTCTTACAAAGAGCTCATCTTTGGTTTTTAAGATGGATATGTGATTATTTGTTCTGAAAAAAAAAAAAACCCTTGTCAAACCAAACAACCTAAAAACCTGCCACCTAAAACCTGAAATCTCAGAACAACAAAACTCCCATGTAAAAACAGAGAGAAATAAAAATGGATTTTTGTCTTGCCACCATGTTTTAATCCTGGCATGTAAACAGTTCCTTCAGGTGTAAGATCACAGTTCTAGTTTCCATGTCCCTACAGCCCTTATTCTGCTGTACACCTGAGCAGGGTGGCAGATGCTGCCATCAAGAAATGGTCATTTATGTGTTGTATGGAAGTAAGGAAATAGGTGTTGCTGCTGACTGACTTCTCATTTAGTAATTTAGTCGAAGATTACGTTCTCACATATACTCTGTCACTTTTCATGTTGTCTGGATGCACTAGCAGTGTTGAACCTCAGTATCCTCATTCTGTTTTCATTTTATGCACAGAAACTTGTTCTATTTTTAATTTGCCCCCCTCCACTTTAATCACAATAAAATCAGTGAAAAATGAGCAATTGTTTTTTCACATATTCTAAATCTAAGTTGTAAAGAGATATGGTAGAAAATTCAAACTTTGTGATTTTAAAGCCATCAAAATATTTTGATTCTTGACTATTACATTTTTTACCTTGTTCATTTCTTGTTCATACATGGTCATTTCCTGAATTAAGGTCTACCATTATTGCTTATCTCACCCGTCATATAATTAAAGCAAAAAAGCTTATTGACATGAAATACTTTACTTCTATGTTTGAAAATGGCTTGAATAGGTTTTATAATGAGGAAGACTTGATAGGAAACAATATATAGAATCGTAGAATTTTCAGGGTTGGAAGGGACTTTAAGATCATCTAGTTCCAAGCCCCCTGCCATGGGCAGGGTCACTATACTATAAAAATACTCTAAATATAAGGATAAATATTGGCATACCACTCCCACATTTTAATATCCCGTTTTTTAAAAATTTTTTTTCTAGACACAGAAGAACTGCTGTTGCTATTTAACATCTTATTTTGTTCCAGGCTGAAAACTATAACTTCAGATTTCACAGTGAAAGCATAGCTCATAACGAATCAATATTCTATGCTCACTGTTAAGTAAAAAATGAGTTTCATATCAGTAAGCAGATCAAATTAATGCTTACGTCTGTAGTTTTTTAGCTACCAGAACTGCAAGATTAATTGGCACTGGGATCCACAATGAATGTCTCTTGGTCTGTCATATAAACTTGAGCGCATGAGGTTAATAGGTGAGTTTTTGTATCCACAGAAGAGAACTAACCCAGAAAGTCCTCTGGTTTGGAGATAAATTTATTCAAGGATGCATATGCATTGGTTTTATTGTTATTATTATTATTATTAATTTTTATTTAAGAAATTTTTTTTTCTTCCCCAATGCATTGAGTAAAATATGGGAAAATAACAAGTCAGCGCTGTATCAGAAAACATCATAAGTAGATTGACAGATAATTTCCCACTATGGAGAACAAACACTTTTGCAGATTTTAGTTCTGGCTTGCAATAATTTTTTCAAATGTGTTAACAATGAAGATGACTAACTCGAGCTCCCATTTTTCTTCAGTGGGAACTGACACAGTGCAGCTGTTACTGTGCATTTTATAATAATTTATTTTAATTTTTAAAAGGCCAGTGGAAGTAAAGATTCCCATTCCTCTTTTCCTCAGCTTTGTTCTTTGAATTTCTTAATTGCTTGATTATGTTCCTAAATGAAACGGAAACCCATATGCTCTGTTTTTTGGGGGAATGAAACTAATACCAGGATATATTTTCTATTGGTTGAGAAACATTGCCTAGTCATTTAGGCAAAAATATATAATTAAGAAATAATACCAAGTTGCTGAAAGATAATTCATATATGCTGTATTTGGGCATGCAGTATATAGCTTATACCAATTCATATTACATTTTTTTTTCATTTTAGTGTGCAACATTTTTATAGTGCAGGTATAGGGAAGAAAGAGCTCATATATTTTTGTTTATGCATCTATAAGCAAACACATCTTTAAAAATCCAGATGAAGGCTGTGTGCAGGGTGATCAGCTAGCACATTGCTCTTCAACAGTTTTATTAGGTAGCCTGGTAAAAACAATCTAGGAGAACTGCCAATTTTTATTTTTTTTTAAGTGCATCAGGTTTACAAAACTTCATGATTAAAAAACCCCAAACAACCAACAACCCAAAACAAAACAGAAAAAACCCCAGGGGTTCAAGTAGTCTAAGAGGGATGTGTTTAGCAAAAACTTGGAAGATTTCCTTTGTGACCACAGTGTCACAAGTATCTTTATGTTCCTCTAGGACATGAAAACTGAGACTTTTGCATGATTTGTTAGTTCCAACAAGCAGCTCCCCAGGAAGAGCATAAAATATCTCAGGAGTGATGCTAAGTAAAAAACTGCCCATGATGGAATGAGATGTACAAAAGGTAAGTAAATCTAGTTTGGGTGAGCTAAACTGCAAATTTGTTTTCCATAAAGTGTGGACTGAATGCTATTTATTACCTAAATAGTGTCTGAGTACCAGCAACATATGTATGGTGTGGTTGTGGTAAGATTGTGAGCCCTGTAGCAGACCTCACAAAGTATCTTATCTGAACTCTGAGCAGCCTTTGAGTGTGAAAATAAATTTTGGCAGCCAAATGCTTTTACATGTGTGAGAATGGTTCCCTTTTAGCTTGAGGGCAAATAGCACTTCTGGTAACACTGGGCCTGTTGGGTGTATTTGGTACTTAATGTTGCTACAAGGCTGAACACTACCCCTTTTTAAACATTTTTATTTTATGATTTATTCTCACTTACCTTGTTTCGCTCATTTGACCCAGTCTTCCCAACTGCCCTTCCCACCAAGAGAATCTTTTTACCTGCTTCAGCACAGTTATGAAAGCCAAGTTAAGGTACGCTTAACTTCTGTCCCTAGTGGCTAAACACCAAACATGATTGCACACACACTTGATCTTGTGAGATAAAATGCTTCAGCTCCAGTCTCAGGTTTGATTAAGGTCAACATTAAATCTAGCAGAATACTGCAACAAGGGAAATATATCCACCAAGATTCCATTTTGAAGTAAAATATGTTAAGCATTATAAAGTATATATGGGGCAAATCTTGGTTATTTTCCCAGGGAAATATAAGATAAATTGAACTCCATTACACTTGAGACTCTGTGTAAATTCCCATTGCCAGATCTTGGCTGCAGGGAGTTCTTGGGGCTTTATCATCTTGCATGATATACAAGACAAATTCTGTGGTAGTGATGAAAATATATGATGACATTAGCTGGCAAATTCTCCCCTTCTCTGACTTCAGTTTTTGACCATAGATTCTACCACATAACTGACATCCTATGTGCTTGTGTGGATAATGATTTGCACTAGTAATGCTGCAGTACCTGAATTAAATTTGTGTGGAAAGATTAGTTTCAGTACTGAGGAGAGCTCAGAGAAACAAACTCAGGTGCTTGCTAGTTTCTTCCTGCTTTTGACATATATACAATTTCTAGCAAAGAAATCAGTATCATTACTGTTTAGAACTCTAAATGCATTCAGAGTTTACAGGGGTTACTTTGGTTTGCATCTTAGTTTCAACTCCATTTCTGCTTTTATTTCATATTTGTCTCTTTGGTTGCACAGTCTTTACTGAGGTTTTTTGGAGCCAGTCCTTAAAAAAAAAAGAGAGAGAGGAAATATTCTGGGAACAACTCCGAAAATGAATATTTGCCTTCATGAAATTACAGACACTCAACATATTTATAAAGTCTTTTATAACTAAGCACTAACGTAGAGCACAGTGAGAGATTTATATTCTAAAGAGTATCTGAACCGCACATGTTTACTTTGATGAAGGGCCTGATATCCCTGGGGGGACAGTGGACTAGGAATTGAGTACAACCACAAACTATTAAGAAAACTCTATTCAACCAAGCAAATATTTCAGCCATACAGTATAGTAATAGCTTCCATGACTACTCAACATTTAGGGGAGAGGTTTGTTGACATGTTTAAAAAGGCTTGCCTTTCTCATCTGAATTTTCCATTACACTAGATAAAAATTCCACGGATCAATTTTGTTTATGGCATAAGATGCACAGAGCTTTATTGAAAATTACTGTGAGAAAAAAAGTTCTTAGGTAAGAGTTCTGGATATGGTGAAAAATTCTGAATGCACTGCACGTGGCAAAGAACTTCACTGCTCTCTGCCATTCTGCAGCAATTACATGAGCATATGGGGTTATTGCTTATGAGAAAGTCACATTAAAACAACAAAATAGCTGGTTGGAACCAATGAGAAAAATCTTAATTTGTGTGTTGTTGGTTTTCTGTTTTTCTAGCTTTGATTAAAGATAATTTAAGATAAAATATGTGAGAAACTGGATGAGAAATTTTGGGTTTTTTCTAAAACACATTAAAGTACAGGTTTGTCTTTGGTAACTTAAAATACTTGGCCGAGCCTTCTGGTACTTTAACAGTCTCTTGACCTAGTCAGGTCCAGATAGTCAAAATGATGCTGAGACATTACTCCCCCCCCTAGTGATTATGTCAGACTGGTGCAAATTAAGGATGCCGCAGTCTCTTATTTGCAGATGAGTTTGCCAGTTTTGTTGCTATTCACAGATTGTCCCTACCTAACTATGCAAAATGGCACCCAGGCATCCAGTCCAGACACAATGATCTAAGAGTTCTCTGAAAAATGTGTGAACTATACACAAAATGGGATAGTTCAAATGGTTAAAGAGGTGTAATATTCTCTAAGTAGTGGAAAAAAACCAGAGCAGAATTGCTCTTGTTAGACTTTGAGGAAGGAATTAGTAGACACCAGCAATATGATTTCTGAGTAAAGGAAAATACTCCTTGCAATTCAGTTTTGATGCTAGATGAAATCATCTGCCAAAGATTAAATACAAATGAACTGATCGGCATTAGGACCTACAAGAATTCCTGATTTATGGTTTTGTGGTATTGGCAAACAACTGTGAAAAATGCATTTCATGCTTATCTACTGTAGCAGAATCACTTACTGAATTGCTACAAAAGGTAAAATATGGGTCACAGGAAAGCCAAACAGTGTGTGGTGCAGCTACACAAAGATTTGTATATTCTGATATTGTTTTATCTGTGACCTTGTCTTGTGGTGCCTTCCTCGTGGGATCAGGAGCTGTGATCTCACATTGATTGCCAGATGGCAGCAGGAAGCCCAGAGCATGTGTACTGAGAAACGATGGGGAAAAAACAGCCACACAAAGCAATTGTATGCTGCCAGCACAGAGGCAATGAGCTAGAGCTTAGAGAGAGTAAGATACCTGCCAAAACTTAAACCCCTCCATCTGAGCAAGTGGCTGCGAATCTTATCCAAATGACACAGAGAAAAAATGGACAAGCTGTAAAATGCGCACATCACCAGGACAGGTAGCTATTGACTTGCTGTTCTCTTTATTACTCTGTGGAATAGGAAGCTTCCAAATAGCCTAAATATGTCTGTGGAAATCATATGATTTTGTGTGTAAGTGAGCAGCACTACATTTTCTAATAGTTAAACTAGCCCCAGTGAAGGGCAGGGTTGGTTCATGGAACACTGACTAAAACCCTAACAATCTCCTGTCTGTGAACTTAAAGACATTTTCTTAAGAGTATTTGGCCAGGCGGTAACTTTGTGCTGATCAACTCACACTTCTTGAAGGTGACATTTTTTTTTTTTTTAATAGTTCCAGGGATTTCTGGAAGCTGGTATTTGTGAAAGTCAAAACAGGACTGGCAGATAAAGAAAAGCATCCTTCCAGTCATCAGTTCCTACTGATGTAACCCTTTGCTTTTTGGACATCTTTTCTTGCTTCTCCAGAGATGTAGAGAGTCAATGAAGAGATCCAAAGAGAATGAAAGGGAAGTTCACAGTTGTTGTGTGCCCTATTCTGTTTTCCCATTGATTATCTGCATTTTATTCTGGCATCTTGAGTCTTCATTGAGATTGTATGAGTTATTCATCTGTTTCTCCAGCCCACAGGAGCATCCAAATGATACGTCTTCATGTTCAACACTACTTCTCTTAGTCCATATTTTGGTATGCTGTTAGCTTTTGCAGACAGCAGTTCCCACAGTATCTAATCAGCTTCTACTAACATAATGGAAACAGCTTTCCCTGAGCCGCTGAGGTGTTACTTTTCAGTCCTGTAAATATCAGTAGGTCTGATCAATCAGAAAGAGGTACGTGACACTGGAGTGGTAGCACTGTAATCTAGCAGGAAGATGTGACATGTTACAAATTCTTCTTCTAAATCTGCCTTTGCTTGGCACTTGCAGTCCTCCTGGAAACAAATCTTTAACAAGATAAGAGAAATTAAACTTCATTTTACTTGACCCATGAGCTTTTCACTATTTTTGCTCTCTTCTGTCCTACTGAAGAGGGGAGTGATAAAGCAGCTTGGTGGGCACCTGGTACCCAACCAAGGTAAACCCACCACACTTTTAAAAATGTGAAGCTTATATTGGTGAAAAAATGTCACACTGATTCCCTTGTATCCTTCATGCAGCTAGAAGAACAAGCCTGAGACAGGGAATAGGAGGGAAAATGCATCTGTCCCATTGCTTCTGGAGACTGTTTCAGAAGTGGAAGAAAAAAACCCACGCTTGCTTTATAACTGGATTATTCAGCCAGTTTAATTACGTCTGTTTTCCCCAGAGTTTAATGATGTGCAAGATCTACTTCTGAAAGGGTAGGATCATCCCCTCAATGGAGCAATGGAAGATATTTTGCTTCAGATTTGAGAGGTAAAGGGAAAGATGTGACTTCTTACACTCTTTTACAACCTAGGGGTTGTGAAAGAATTGACTTTTCCTTGAGCCTTCTGGAACTACTATATGCTTGCTGAAAAATTAATCAGTAGTTCTGTGTGAGTATAAATGAAAGCCTGATGAAAAGTCTTCTCAGATATGTATAAAGTTATATTCCATCTTCCTCCAAGTTTAAATCAATTAAAGAAATTTAGATCTGTTCAAGGTTAATGAATACTGGGAAGCTTCATTTTCTCATCACCTTAATAGTATTCATATTGATTTAAAAAATTCTTATGGGACATAGAAGGTAATGATATTTCCTCTGAGAAAAGTTTGGATATTATGATGCTGCAGAAAGTTTAAGTACATGAGCAGGAGTTCAGGCTTAAGAGCTTCTACTAATGTCTGGGAAAATTAAATTGAATGGCAAGGTACCAAGAGAAATGTCTATCAGTAAGTCAGATTCAAAGGCTGAATAGAGTCAAAAAGAATTTGGCATTTTGTGCTAGCTTACTTGTGAGTATTCTAAGGTGGATAAATTGTCACTTAATCTTTTATGATAAGTGTATTTTGAAGGGTGCATTGTTTAAGTATTATTATACATGACAAAAGACTTAGGTAGTGATGGGCCGTTCCTGGGAATCAATGGGCCCAGGAGACCTTTACACACTAGTGTACAAAGTGTGGATTTTTGTGAACAAGACTTAACTGGGCTTTTGGAGGCATAGCAGTGTAAATTGAAAAATGATATAATGTACTTAACATCTCCACAGACAAGACTAAATATAATGCTAAAGAAGTGAACTTTGGAATTCTGGTCATTGATGAGTATTCCTTGGGTCAGATTTATATCTACTTCATGCACATCCCAGGTATATAGGTGTCCTGAGGCATGCAGGGTGATGCTTACAGATCCACTCTGCAATAGTGAGGCTCCTGTGTTCTGTTGTTCGGCTGAGTAAATGTGCCATTGCCTCACTCAGTCTGAGGCTGTATCCTGCTTCTTGCTATGTTTCCTCCAGAAATCCAAGGTTAATCAAATGCACTGAGAGAAGATAAAATCTGAAATAATGAACAGGAAGATCAGATGTATTATCAAAAAGGCAATGGAAGATATTATGCTCAGAGGACCACTCTGATTTTGTCACCAGACGGCGCAGCACAGGTGATAAAACTCTCTGAATGGCTGAGCTAGTCTTGCTGTGAAGGCTTCATTAGTTATACTTTATTCTTCAGACCCAGAACTTTTTTCTATTTTCTTAGCACCACTTGAGCTTTCTCCATCTTTAATGTTTTTCTGCCACTTGGCTTTGACAGCCTTTGAAAGATAAGGGACTTAACTTAAACCATAATGCTATTGTAAATGTTATTTTCTGCAAACTGTATCACAGTCAGGTGGGATTAGGCATGAGATTGTTGGTTTATAAACTCCACAATTCCAAGGGTTGCCTGCAGATGCTAAAGAGGAAGTGAGAAAAGCAGAGATGGATGCCAAGGGCTGGAAATGCTGATGCCATTAATTAAGGGCCAGGGGAAAGTTTCTCTTCTGTCTTTTATATTCCAAAGAACACTCTTTGAGATAGAATATCTTAAGATAAAATTTTACATTATTAACACTGATCTGACAGTTCTCTGAAGAATAAGACCAGCAAGATGAGCAGGTCTTTTGTCCCTTTCTCAAGAATCTGAAATTTTGGAAAATTCAATCTGTTGCCTAGGTCTTTCAAGGGTAAAAACTCAAGTCTTATGCATATGGGCAACCTTGTGTCTCACCAGAAGGCTTCTACTCATGTTCCAGGGGGACAGTTGAAACCATTTTCTGCTGAACACTTGTTGAGAAGGCCTGTTTGAGCAACTTGAACTTTTTTTTTGCATACCTAAATATTACTTTCTGAGCTATTTCACTATTTTTGATGGTGAAAGACATGTGAAGTCATCACAAGGCTTTTAAGTGGGTTTTTTCCTGAATTCTCACACTACCTAGACTATGCTAAGGTTGTTCTTCACTAGAAAACTGACTTGTTCTGTCCTTGAATGACTGACATTGAGGGAAGAACTGAGCATCTTTGCCTTTTCTGCCTGTTCTGAACTCTACTATTACTGAATGCTGATTTTTCATGGAACTTCCTTTTTTGTTTGTTTTGCTTATGTGTTATGCAGGGCCACTTTCCTCAGTCATAGTGGGGAGCTTTAGCTTGCCTGGTTTGTGCAGTCTTTCTTTCTTTCTTTAAGTGTGTGGCATCCAGGGCATTTCTTGAAAGCTTAATTCTGGTAAAACTTGCTGTGGCCAAATCAGGGTTAAATTAAATGGTTGTCCCTTCAGATAAGAGAGTTGTTTGTAAAGGTATCAGATGTAAAAATCCTGCCAGGTTCTCCAGTTGTTGCAAGTGTTTCATTGACACTATTTTGTACAAAAATAACTTTGTACTCAGTTTTGGCGGTTAACTGAGGCTAGGGGTAGCACTGTGAAGAAGACAGCTGCAGAGAATTCTCAAGTCAATGATGAGAAATTAAATTAATTGTAAGTAGTAGTGAATTAGTGTGTCTGTCCTTCCTTCAAGTTGAGTTTTAACTTTCAATGTAAAGGAGAGTTCATTTTTCCCTCCCAACTGTATTCCTAGAATTCCCGAATAAAGTCTCTCTTGTGTAGCTTGAACTCAGGTGACTGTTTTTGTAATCAGTTTTTCTCCCACACAAAATGCATGACTGGCCCAGTCCACTAGCTTTTATTGATATAAATTTTGTTGATTTCATAATGGCTATCCATGTGGGCCAAGGTTGTAGATCAAAACCTGAAAATACTGTGTGATCAATGTGTGCAGCCTGTTCAATGACATCCTGTCTGTTTCCATATGTGGCTTGGCAGGTAATAGGCTTAATTTTTGTTTTTACTGTGCTAAATATTACGCTTGAAGGTTTAATGGTAATTAGCAATTAGAAGATTGGAATGCTTTTTAAGAATGGTGTTGCATGCAACCTTTCCTCTCATCCCTGCATTTCCACTGAGGGAAGATCTCTTCAGAAGTATCAGCATACGGTTTTCAGTTTTAAGCATATGCGGGAGACTAATGTTTCATATGTATTGGAATTATTTTTCCCTCTGCAAGGTCTGTATGCATTCATTATTGCCTTATGTGTGTTTTATTGATGTAAACAGCAATTTTGTAATGCAGAGGCACAGCAAGATGCAGAGAAAAAGTATTCTATTATTTTTTATGCCCTGTGTCTCCTTCAGTCATTTCTTATCCTAGGATTTTCATGCAGATTGAGAATAATGATAGCATCTAAGACCCTAACATAAACAAGAGTGTGATAGTGCTTTGTTCCCTTTTTTGTTAGAAAAAGTGTATAATGGTTGAGCTGAAAGTTTCTGAAAAAGGGGGAGAAATGAATTGTTCTTGGCACCTTGGATTATTTCAGCAGCTGTATTTCTTACGAGTGCAATAAAAGCTGTAATTAAACATAAAATGGGGGGAACAATTCAAGCTGCTGCAATCTTGTGAAAAAACAATCCCTAACTACCTTACTATCTCTGGCCCCTGTTTGGTTGCAAAACTTTTCCCTTTTTACTATTCCCCCTGTCCCCATTTCTTCCTCTCTCCTTCCCATCCATGCTTTATATTATGGTCTAGTATGGTTTTGCAGTTTCTACAATGACAGAAGAATGTAGAACATCAGAACCCAGAGCTGCTTTGGAATGTTCGCTATTAATTGCACAGAACATTGTTACTCAGAGCACAGAGCAGTATGACTGACAAATCTGGCTTAAAAACATTTCGAGCAATTTTCTTGTTGCAGTGGTGATTATGGCATGGAACATGTAGATCACTGAGAAAGCTTCTATTTAAGGGATTTTTATTATTGTTCAAAGCAATTTTTAAAGTCTTATGGAAGAAAAATATAGTTCTTGTTTTTGGATTTCAGTTAGTTTAGCAAATGTTAATGGTCCACTTTTCTCCTTTTCCAGCCACCCCCACCTGAACACTTAAAACAGTGTGCTCCATTTCTCACAGGAGCCCTGGATAGTGTCTTCTTGGATGCCTTTTTTTGTTGTTGTTTTTTTTACATTAGGTTTCAGAACTATGAGTTTACTTGATTTAATGACCATCATAGGGACAAATTATATTACTAAGCTCAGTCCAAACAGTTATAAATGCTTAAACCTTGGTTTGAGTCTTTGGTTCCGTTTTTTCATGAACATGGGGAGCACCAAGTTGCAAAAATGATTTTTTAATTTTGCTTTTGGACTACTTTGAGGGTGCAAAAGTTAGGCTTGTGGATAAGGAAAAGAGCTCTGAAGATCTAGAAGGTCCATTTCCCTCATTTGGATGAAGCATTTAAAGGAAGAGTGCAAATACCACCTTCTGCATGCTTCAAACCTTGCCACTCTTTCCAAATTTAGTGCAACTTCCTCAGCCTGTAGGCTGTACTGACCTAGTAGTTTTTTTCTCATGGCTATTAGAGAGATGGCTTTTTGACCAGTACAGACAACACTTTTGCCACATTTTTTTTTTTCGTTCTTCTTTTCTTCCCCATTTGCAATCTTTGTCCTGGAGGCTGCAACTACGAACCTATCCTGTACTCTGAGTGTAATGATTTGCTGAAGCATGTGTTAAAAAATCCCAAGAACTGCACTGTAATAAAAACTTGGGTTACTGCTACAATGAATTTGCAGATTCTCTGAATATCTACTTCTAGGCAATAGGCTCAGAGTATTCATCAGGATTGTGTTTGCAGCTTGGCTGTCTAAGGGCCATTCAGATGGAGTATGTCTCAAAATGAAAGTGAGAACAACAACACGTTTTCAGTGTGGTGGCTTATTAAAAGCAATGAAAAATAAGTCTTGCTGGAGACCGCAAAGAATTAATTTTGTGAAGGGCACAGGATTTAGAGGGGAAAAAACATTATGGGGCAAGGTTCTCTAGAAGAAAAAGCAGAGAAAAAGGGAAGTTAATTGTGATTCTAACTAGTAATGTTCATATAAACCTGGACCTAAAGGACACGTAGACTTTGTTAAAGGACTAGAATTACTATGCTAATGGGTTTGTGTGGTTTAACATTTGGGACAATTCATTGAATTTGCAGTGGATTTTTAATTCGAAGGTTCTTTTCCAGCCTCCTGACTAGGATGATAACACTGCTGCTTCAGTGTGGATGGCCATCTTTGACTGTTCCTTGCTTACTCTGTCTTGGTGGTAATTTCAGGCATTCATGACTCTCTTTTGGAAATACCTTTAGTCAAAGTAACGGACTAATCATTCTTGTTTGCTGACAATTGATACATTTATCTGTTGACTTCATCTTTGCAGTACAGTGCAGGTGCCTGCAGCCTAACTAAAAGGGTGTTAGCACATAGAAAACAAGTGAAATTAAATACCTCACTTGGGATCTCTGTCAGAGGTTGTGCCTCTTTTCAGAGAAACCAAGCTGACTTATTACAGCTATCATTTTGTTTTACTGTTGGATACAGGTCTCATGTTCAGCCACAGTAAGGAGATTTAGAGGAGAACATGAGAGTACCCTACTGTGGATTCATAGATGTGGGTGAAGTTCTTTGCTCCTGTCAACCAAAAGTTTGGTAGCTTTATGTGTCCCCTCTGTATTGGATGTTACCCAGAGCATTTTCATTAAAAAGCATTATTCCTGGCACTTTTTTCTCCAGGAGCATGATGCAGCAGTCTGTGAGCAAATTAGCCCAATCAACTGCTGGTGGAACACATGCACTGTGTATGCTAATGCATTGGGTACACTGAAGCTAATTTACATGTTGCATTCAATTGCTTTATGTACCATTTTACTTCCTTCTTTACCTTTCCTAAGTGTTGTAAACATCTGGTACTGTGTAGCTCAAATATTGATAATGAATTTTGGGTGAGTGTTTAAAACTTTTCATTAAAGTATAGAATTTTCTCTTCGAACATCGTGTGCTGAATAAAGGACTAAAACCATCCAAACTTTTGGTTGTTTTTGGCAATTTTGTGCCTCAAATGAGAAAGACTTTGCCATCCAGGATTGTGGTTTTTGTCTTCAGTTTTTTAAAAATAGTTTGATTAAAAATAAAATAATAATAATAAAAAACCCTAGTAGCAAGTTTACTGTAGGAAGCTAGGCAAAAAGAAATCAATCTAATTTTTAAATTCTAGGTGGGCTGCTTCTTCACATCTCTTTTCAGCATTTTGTGCTTGGAACACTATTTTTTTTCTTTCTTCTTATGAACTTATTTCCTCCGGTACTGGATAAAGCCAGTGTATTATCTGTTTTTCTAAAAAGAAATATTAACATACTCTGTAAAGTAATTTTTTTTTTTTTTAAACTGAGTTGGAATACTGGGATGATGAGTAAATTTTTCATATGGAGAGTCCTAATAAGTATGACTCTCTTTACGGGAAGCACTTTTCTTCTTAGAAGTAAATGTGTTGGGAAATTCAGAGGGCATTTCTACCTTGCTTATTTGTGGATCAGAAGGAACCACATCATAATAAGCTGCTTTAGGAACTTCTGGAGGACAAGTCTGCTCATGGTAACTTACTGATAGCCTTATCTTCACATTTAAAATTGTTATTCCCCTTTGGAATGCAAAGGAGTGTGCCTTTAAAATTTTGATTTTTTTAAATTCTCAGTGAAAACTTCTTCACTGACAGACATAACACACACCTTTTTTTATTATTATTTTTTTTTCCCCCTCCCTTTTCTACCCCAGAAGTCTGCATTATTTCTCACATGTCTTTTGCTTCAGAACTAAACCCACCCAAAAGCTCTCAAACTCTTGACAAAAAGATTGGGGTCTAGATTTTGGAACATGGTGTGTATATGAAGTTGCCATAAAAGCAAGGAAGAGGAAGACAAAATAGTACTCTTATAACAAGCTGGATGTAGGGCAGCTTTAAGGTTTATTTTTGATCCTCTGAAAGGGATGACAGAAAGTAATGCTGTCCTAGGAAGAGGAGGTCCACATATGGACTGAACCTGGGCAAGAATTTTCACCTGTCCTGTAGAAAGATTGAAGCTCACAATAGGAAAAAGTGTTAGTTAATCTCTTTTACCCCATCTTACTACTCCATTAGTTACCCTGTTTAGAACAAAATTCTTGCTACGGTTACACTGTTGCAATAGTTCTGGCTAAAGATGATGGATTTTTTTTTTATTTTTTTTTCCAGGGGAAGCTCCACTGCTGTTTTCAGGAAGCTGAGTGAAAACGTGTATGAACCAAAACTTGCAGTTTTGAAACTCAAGATCTCCTTCTGTCATGCAGGTATTTGTAGAAGCATGTCACATGAGCAGTGTATTTCTGGTTCTGGTTTTGGGTCTGTTTCATGCTGGTCCTGTCTCATGTCATTTTTCTATCCTGAAATGCTACTTAATACATCTTGTAAGAAGCCTCTGTCTTGAGCATTTTTTTTTTTTTTTAACCTCCCCTTTCAGTTCTTATAAAACTTCATCTATGTACTACACAAAGACCATGACATGACTTAAAACATTCTGCTCTTTGTTACATTCTGTTCTGTACTTTCTCCCCACCCTTGGCTCTGCAGGTAATTATGCTAAGGGGTCCGATAATGGTGAGACTATAATTTAAAGGCATTCCAGTGATAAAATTGCACCGTTGAAGATGAGTGTGCTGTTTCTGCCTCCCACTCTCCTTGGGTCTTTATGGAACATAAGGAGGCTTTAAATTACTAGACATGGATAGCAGTACCATTTGGGAGGCAAACGGCCATCATTTTACTGTGAAATCAGGAAGGCTCATTTGTTGGATTAGCAGTAGGGGAAAAGGGGTAGGAGAGTGCTGTGTATTGGTTACACTCAGGAGTGCAAGAGAGAGGACTAATGGTGAAGCCAACCTAAAGTGACTTACCTAAATTGCATAATTATTGTTATGCACCTGACTGTGAAAATATTGGTTTAATTTCATTACTGGACATGTATTATTGCATGCTAGGAAATTTTCAGTGTAACCACATTGTTCATCCTTTGAGATCACAAAGGGAAGAGCATGAAAGAAGAATCTTCCAGGGCCCTATAAAAAGAGAGCTGCAGTCCTGCAGTAAGCAAACATTGTAGAATGGCTCTTTAAATTATGAAGTTTTCTTCACTTATGAATCTTAGACTTAAATTTACAATTGAGATTTTTCAAGCTTCGTGCTTTCCTACTTGCCATGGACTATAGCCGCCTGGTGACCATACTTCTGTTGAAATGAATGACTTTCAAAATGTAGTAATCAATCCTTCAAGTGTCTTGATAGATCAATAAAACTACTGTCAGTCTCTAATATATTCCATAATCAAAATGTCACTTTATTTACTCAAATAGTCAGATGAGATGTGAAATATTAGGTGCGTGAATGGGCAAAAAGTGCCTGTGGGGACAAATTCAGCTCTTTTTCAGCTATGCATCAGTTATTGGTGATTTCTAGTTTCCTTTGAGGATTGCTGGACATATATGTTTTGTATTCATTTATATAATGAGCCAAATACGACCACAAAAGTCACTGACACATGGGGTATATAAACCTCACTTAACACTGGCAAGAAAGGATTGTATTTACACCTGTTTTAGTGAAGAGATTTGCTACATAATGTTGCCTTGTGCATTGTGTGATATATATCTCAAAACACACAAGGGGTTAGAGATGACAACTCTGATAAAGCAAACTGGAAAGGAAGAGATACGAAACCGAGAGTGTTATAGGACCTGGATAAGAATTTTTTTCAGATACTGTAATTAGTTTTTTAGCTGTTTTAATCGTGTACATTACACGAAGTTGCAGGATCTTTTTATATTTACTTAGTCAGACTGAAAATCTTATGCCAAATCCATGGTTACTAAAATGTGTAAAATCCAGCCAGCTTCTTGCATGTCCTGTCCATGAGAAATATTCTTTACAATGATTTCCAAGTCATCCATTACTAATTTCCTTGCATCTCTTTCTGAAGTGCCAGGGATAAATTAAAGGGAAAATATCCCACTTCTGCTTACTATCAAGTTTCAAGCACCTTTCACTTCAGCAACCCAAACTGTTATATAAAAAGTGGAGAAAAGCTACACTTCTGCTCTACTGATGGCAGTCCACATGTCCACATTTTCCTTGGTTGTACTTAACAGTCCTATCTAAAGCCTACATATAGTATCAGTTCTAGTTTCCTTATGGGATTAATTATTTAATCCACACATATGTGATGATTTAAAAATATATTTAAGTTAGTTACGTTTATTTAGATTCTACAATTTTGATGTAAGTGGTTTGAACAGTGCAAACTTGTAACAGTGCAGGAGTTTCATTTAGCTGCGTATAAGCTTTTCACTGTAATTCATAGAATGGCCTAGGTTGGAGAGATCATCCACTCATTCTACTTTTGAGTGTAGGATATCTTAGAAATATGGATTTGAATTTTTTTATATATACCTTGAGAATATTTTTCAGCAAAATGTATTAGCTGCCAGTAAGGACCAAAATTTTCAATTATTTTTTTTTTCCATAACTACCAGCTGATGGCAACGGGAATTATACCCAGAGCAAAGCTGCAGTGTGGAAAAAAAATAAATCACAGCTATGTCAGTGGTTCTAGCAAACAGAAAAACTGTCACTTGCCTCTTTCAATTTTGTGCTCTGGTTATTACAGAATCCCAGAATGCCAGGTTGGAAGGGACCTCAAGGATAATCTGGTCCAACATATCTATGCAGTAACACAGTTTAGATGAGATGACCCAGCACCCTGTCGAGATGAGTCTTAGAAGTGTCCAGTGTTGGCAAATCCACCATTTCCCTGTGATGATTATTCCAACATCCAACTTTTCTTATAGTGAAATTTTTTCTTCTGCTGTCCAATTGGAATCTTCCCTGAAGTAAGTTGTACCCATTGCTCCTCACCTTTTCCATATGAGTCCTTGTAAAAAGGGAGTCTCCATCTTTTCTGTAGCCCAGGTGTGTGGTGGCAGGTGCTGAGTAGAGTGGGATGAAGAATTCTTTATCTTTTTTTTTGGTGATACCCTTGTCGATGCAGCTGAGCATCCTGCTGGCCTTTTTTTTGTTGCTGCAGCACACTGTTCACTCATATCTCTGGGGATGGTGACTCCACCATTTTCTTGGGCAGCCTACTCCAATACTTGACAATCCTTTTGGTGAAGAAATTTTTCATAATATCCAAACTAAACCTCTTCTTGCACAACTTCAGGCCACTCCTTCTTGTCCTGTTACTTCTTACTAGGGTGAAGAGACCAACACTCATCTCACTACAACCTCCTTTCAGGTGTTTGTAGAGAGGGATAAGGTCTCCCCTCAGCCCCCTTTTCTCTAGACTGAACAACCCCAGTTCCCTCAGATGATCCTCATTAGACAGCTTTTCTAGATTCTTCACCAGCTTTTTTGCCCTTCTTTGGACACAGTCCAGCACATCAATGTCCTTCTTCTTATAAGGGTCCCAGGCCTGAACACAGTACTCAAGGTGTGGCCCCAGCAGTGCTGAGTACAGGGGACAATCACTTCCCTCGTCCTGCTGGCCACACTATTTCTGATGCAGGCCAGGATGCTGTTGGTTTTTGCAGCCACATGGGCACATTGCTGTCTCATGTTCAGCTAGTTGTTAACCAACACCCTGAGGTCCTTTGCCTCTGGGCAGCTTTCCAGCCCCTCCTCCAAGCCTGTAGTGTTGCATGGGGTTGTTGTGACTCAGGTGTGGGACCCAACACTTGTCCTTGTTGAATCACATACAATTGGCCTCATCCTATTGATCCAGCCTGTCCAGGTCCCTCTGTAGATCCTTCCTACCCTCAGGCTGCTCAACACTTCCTCCCTACTTAGCATCATCTCCAAATTTACTGATGGTGACCTCATCCAGATTCTTGATATAAACAGAAGTGGCACCAGAATTGAGGTCTGGGGAACACCATTTGTGACCCGCCACCAACTAGATTTAATTCCATTCGCCCTAACTCTTTGGACCCAGCCATACAACCAGTTTTTTACCAGTTTTTACCAGTAGCAAATTCTACTAGTTGATTTTCTCATTTCTTCACCACTCTGTTACGCAATTGAATTATTACCTTTTTCCTTCTCCTTCCTCTTCCCCTCGCACTTCTCCTTCCCTTTCCCCTTCCCCTTCCTTTTCCCTTGTTGGCTTGTTGATTGGTTTGTTGATTGGTTTTGGTTTTCCATTTAGTTGGAATAATTGGACCATTTATTAATTAACTTTTGATTAGTTAACATGCTGCAAGAAGACAGACTGACATCTGAGAGCAGAGTATGTCCTCCTCAAGCAGATATTCTTCAAAATATTTAACCAATAAAATTATCAAAGTATAATGTTTTAAGAGCTCTGGCATCAGCCTTGAGCAGCTCTTTTTCTTAAATATATGACACTTTTGGTGATTTCTTACTTTTTTCTTCTTTTCTGCAGCGACCCACTCCTTGTTACTGTGTAGATGTACAAGGGAATATCGGTTATAGCACAAGAAATACATAATAAAGCTGTACATAGCCAGAACACTGACAGCATTGTTTTTTATTATTTATTTCAAAACAATTTTCTCTAGTTATTTCCACAAGCTTTGAGGATGCTAGGGGTAAGGACTAGAGCCCTGGAGCAACATCCTGTGAATAACCTGGTGGATTTTAATCTAATAAATAATTTGGTCACATGGATGTAGAGCTATGTATGGATTTAATTGTATTAACAACTAATTCCAGTACTTCCCTTAGAAGGTTAAAACTGTCATCTAGTTATTAAAAGAATGTTTCTTGAATCCAAGGCATTTCTTTTGAGGAAAATCAGTTATATTTGTTTCTTAGGTAATCAGCACTTCAACATTTTTAGCAATATTGGAAGTCCCTTTACTCCACAAATTTTAATAAAGAATTTTTGAGGTCAGAAGGAAACATGAGGCGAACGTTTTACTCTGTGTAACCCTCTATATTACAAGCAGTCCTGGCATAGCATTGTGCATTTCTCTAAAAGATTCAACCTCCTCCAGAAGAAAGGTGACCACGGATGTACACATAAATACTGAAGAAAACTATGGCTTGCATGGAGCCATTGCCATTGCATAGTTGCAACTGCCATTTAAAGTTTTGGGTAGTAGCCTGTGTGTCCCTATATGTGAGATACTGGAACGTTCTGATTATTTTAATCCATATAACAACTTTACCTTGGGGTAGGCGTGGGAAGCAACAGATTTACTTCATCCTGTGTAGGCTTTTGAAGTTAAGGTTGAGAAGAACATAGGCATGAGGTTAGTGAGGAAGACATTGCAGGCCCTAAGGTCATTAGCCTGCTTTCTCAGAAAAAAGATAACCCTGAGAAGTAGAGAGGCACTAGGCCAGCATTAGCCTTTCAGAAATGTAGGTTTTCAGTGACTTTATGGTGAATTCTGTTTCTCCCTCAAAGCCCACAGAAGCTGGCAACAGAATTTCTTTTTCCATTTAGGATGTTGCACATTGATAGAATCCACAGAATATTTGTTTCCTCCTGCTTGCATCCCTGCTGATGTGAATCTGGAATCGCTTCTGAATCAATGCCAAGAAGTGTCATGCATTTCTCTTGCTGTTTTTTCTGTGGCTGCCAATGCAAAGGCACAGGGTACAGCCTACCTTCCTGGGCTCCTTTCTAGTAGCTGGCATCCAGCTTCTACAGGGAGGGGAGTCTGATTTACAGAATCATTCAAGTTTAATGCTGGTGTTGCCTCATTTAAATTGATCTAAACTCGTGTGAACTCTTAGAGGTAACCATGATATGGCCCTCTTTGCTGTCAGTGGTGCTTCTGTAGTAGAGCTCCACTTGCAACACTGACACAAAAAACCTATTTTTTTTGTGTTGTCCACACAGTCCTGCTCTGGATGATGTGTTGTGTCAAAATACTTCCAAGAGACCCCATGTAGTGTGAGGATCTGAGAGTGGGAAATTTTCAGACATTTACTATAGACAGAGAGAGAGAGGGATACAGATATTGATACATAAATTGAGTGTGAATGTCTGCAAGTATTTGAGGAGGTGAAGCAGGTTACAGTCAGGTTCTTATCTGTATTTCTTTCAAGAAAACGGCACGAGTGAAAGTTTAAATAGATGGGTTGTAGCAGAAAATTAATTTTCCTCATTCAGAACTCATTGTGTATCATTAAGCTGCTTTTGATTTTAACATCTCCAAGTCTGTTTTTTTTTTTTTTTGAGTTGTTAAATTGAAATTTAGGGATTCTATTGGAATGCTGGTTCTCTGGAGATTTCAAAATACTTCCTCTGATGTGGCCAAAGGAACCAATATTCACCATCTGCTGATAATTATCACAGGTTGGCATTATAAGCACCACAAATTTAACTCTTCTTGTGATGGTTTCTCTGCTCTGGATTATGTTTTGTTTGTTTGTTTGTTTTTTCTTTATTTTCTTTTTTTTTTCTCTTTTTTTGTCCAGACTTAATGATCCCTTTTTTCAGACAAGCAAATCTGGAAATGGTGACATTCTAAACTGAGTTTTATAAAAATAATAGCAAATTAGCAATCAAATTCCCTGTTAAAGAAGCTCTTAAGATGCACTACATGACTGTCCTGGCACACTTTTCCTGAGAGGCAGAAGTTCCATCTTCCAACTGCAAACTTAGGCAACAAATTTTCCTCTGCATTCCAAGTAAATTTCAGGCTGAAGAGGTGTTTGGTAAATCTTTTGCTTTTTGAAATACAGGTTCATTTTTTTTATTCTGTTTATTTATTTATTTATTTATTTTGTTAATCATATTCTAAGACACAGAAAAGCTATTAATATGAAATTATTCTAGTAGATATGTATACAGGTTTTTTATATCAGCCTGAATGTAAATTTTACCCCTGAATGAAGAACTGGATTCTCTTCCATTTCCTAACTGAAAATGAGATTTTGGTGGTTTACAGGACTTTTGATCTTCACACAGGAAAAAAAATAAACAAACACACTGAGTATCATGATGGCTATAAAATTTATGTTGGTTTGTCAAAATCATCATGGGTAGTGATTTGTATCAACTTTATTGCCATATTTAAAGCTAGATTGATCTGGATTAAAAATACAAAATATTTTTTTTTATTTAGTTCTGTATCTAGGAAATTAGTTAATATCTTATAGCCTATGTGTAGCCATGATATTTGTGGAGTTTTGTTGGGTCTTTACCACATTTATAGGTGCTATTGAAACTATTGTCCAATTGATAGCAAGAACCACTTCATTTCAGTATGAAAATTTTAAGATACAGATTCTCAGTACTGTAGATCAGTACAGTTAAAATCAGTACAGTTAAAATCAGTGGAGCTATATTGCTTTATACCATTAAAAAAATAATGTTTCTTGACGTGTGAACTAATAGTAGTTTGGTATATTATGTAGCGCTTCAGGTATTTTGCTTCTACCAAGGAAGTTACTGTTTTTTAATTCCTGCTTTATCTCATCTGGTACAGTATTCTACTGTAGGCTGTTTCTAGCTGTTACTTAGTCTTTTGATAATATAATTTTAGAAAATATTAATTCAAACTTGTTTCTTACTAAAAATAAAAGGATTTATGAAGGTTTAATGTTAAAGAGAGGAAACATTTTATTCATGGTTCCAAATTCAGGGAGCATTATTTTAATGGTTGTTTCTAAGTTTGAGTTTTAACTTGATCATTCGAATTTTCTTTAAATACAGTACTTTTAGTTTGACAACATTTTTGCTAGACAAATAACATCTTTCCAAATAGCAGCTTTTCGTGTTGAAGAATTACAACATCAAAAGCATTACTCCTTAGTTTGTTAATTTTCATAATTCTTCCTTCCTTGTTTCCTTCATTGTTTGCATAAATTGTTGCTTATTAATATATGCTGGTATAAGAAAGAAAGCAACCAACAAAAGAACAGAACCAAGGCAAACAAAAAAAAACAAATCCAAATCACTTTTGGTAAATATAGTGATGTTTGTTTGGTTTGTTTTTTTTAAATGAGTTCAGAGTGGACTTTCAGTCTATTTTGTGCAAAGTGCTAGAATGTTTTTTTCCCAGCTATGTGTAGTGTTATGGGGGAAATGTCTTCATTCAAAAATGCTGAGTGTAATCTTTTCTGAAGTAAATATTATGTCTTCAAAGTTTGCCAAGCTTGATATCTGAAAAAATATTTTTTACATACTGTTCAAGATAAATGATAATTGGAATTTGTTGTATTTATTTTTTATGGGTGTTCTCAGGAAGGGGGCTGGGGTTATTTTTTTGTTGTGTATTTTGTTTTTTTGTTTGTTTTGTTGTTGTTTTGTTGGTGATGTTGTTTAAAAGAATTCTAGGCCTAAACTAAAATTCCTTCTTAAATACACTGCAGACATTTGGAGCTAAAAAAACTGCTCTGGTTTTTGTTGTTCCAGATCTTTCTAGGAATGAAATTAGAATGAATTTCCTAGAATGAAATTCTAGGAATACTGTGAGTATTTTAAGAACTACATACAGAAATCTCTTAGTCTTTTGTGTCCTGCAACCTGTAAAACTTTAATTAATTTATTTATTTATTTTGTGGGCTTAGCTTCTACAAACAAACCTTTTGCAAAATGTTTATTTCTGCAATGAACCAGAAAATGCTATATGCATTGCATACATCATCATTGCACACCTAGACCAACAGGAGAGTTTGAAACACTTGCTAGAGCAGTGCTATGCTGCTAAGACCTATCCAGACAGCACCCTGGCACAGTTGTAGAAAGAATGTTAAGAACATATCCATTGAAAAAAATTCAGAAATCCTTGGATTTAAATATGTAGGAATACCCTCTTTTAGAGAAATGAACAGCAATGAATGTAAAATTGATTTTGTGAGGTTATTAGTCTACTGAATTTACCTTTCTTGTTCTGGGGGTAGATGGCTTTGTTTCCACTTTCCCTGAAAAGTCTGTGGTATCCATAGTGTAGGAAAATGAGACAGGGATCATCCAGTTTTTCTCCTGTGCTGGGAAAATTAGGAATTTTGGTTTTGCTTTTTCCAAGAAGAATTTTAAGGTACCCAGGGTACAATCAACAGTAATTGAAAAATTGAAATTTTATCTCATTCTCAGCAATTTATCATACTTTAATTAAAGTGTATCCTGATCAGAAGGAACAGCAGCATTAGAGACTATGCATTTAATTTTTGGGGGGAAAGAATTATGGTTCCTATCTGTAGATTTAGCTCTGTATTTTAAATACGTATCAAACAAGAGTCTTGATAGGAAATGCAAATGTGTATAGCAGCATGCAAATGTGTATATCTCAGCATGCAAACTGCTACATGGAAATGGCAGTTTTGTGTAATATCTAGTTTATCTCAATTTAATAATAGAAGTAGCATTACTGTAGTAATTAGGCACAAGCTGTGGACCAATGTCTCATTGTGTTTAGATTTCCACCAAAAATCCAGCATAAAAGTGAAGTACAAAAAAGGTTTAGAGTATAAGTACAATGCAAGTGATGAATGCAGAAGGTGAAGAGGCAAAAAAGCAGCAGTGAGAAAATATCTGTCAAAATGGTAGGTGGAACTTCTGGTACTTCAACAGCTTAATTATTGTCAGTATTTTAAGATGCTTTGCAACACGCAGGAATTTTGTTGTGGGGTATGAGGGAAGAGAGTGAACATGACTCATGGATGTTTTATGAAGAACACCTGGTTGATGAAGTGGGAAAAGCTGGGAAGAGATGCAATTAAGGGTGAAGAGGTCACTCAACCACTTGGTGCTAATTAGAGATAGCTGAAGTGATTCCTTTGTAGAACTGTGCAATAGATGTTAAGTAGTTTTTTCTTTTACTCTGTAGAGAAGTCAGACCCCATAATGGGATTACAAAGAGTAATGCCATGGCTAAAACAATGATTTAGGAAAATTATCATTCTACATGGAATGTAAGCAGGGCCAGCCAGTGTTAGCCATGGCCAGAGAGAGGCAGGACAAGTGTATTAACTCTGGATGATTAGGAAAGCAATATGCTACAGGTGACAACTATTCCCCAGTAGAGAATACCATGGATGTTTTAATTGCAAAAAAGAGTGAAAAATTAGTTTGGACAGAGAAGGCAGCTGGGATGGAGTTTTCAACTTTATAATAATTTTCTTGGGATTAAAGAGAGCCTTTCTTCGGCCTGCTGCATGGCATTTGAGACTTCTGCTCCAGGTAAAGGTGAATTTGTTGATGTGAACAAAAAGATACGGGTTGTGAATTTTTGGTTACGGTTGTTGTTTTGTTTTGATTTCTAATTTACTTAATTATTTATTTGTTCATTTTTCAAACACAGAGTTTTCACTGGACTGGCTGTTTTTTGTTTTGGTTTGGGTTTGTTTTTGGTTTGTTTGTTTTTTTTTCCTGGAGTTTTCCAAGACTGAGCAACCTAAGAAGGCAAAATGGGAAATTACTAGTGAATTAAGAAAATACTTGAAATATGCTCACTATTCCTTTTGGACGTGCAGAGAAGATGAGAGTTTTTCAGTTGTGCCAAATTTAGCCTTGCTGGATAAAGGGAAAGAATTATCAGAGCTATGTGACAAGCAAATGATGTGGTAGAGCTGATTTAAGAGTGTATATAGCACTGAGTACCTAATTTAGAGCAGCATTGTAGATTTTTGGCAGTTTGACCCATAAGGAGTTACAGGAATGGGTATTCACTGTTCAGGGGAGCGTGAAGCACAATACAGAAGTCTTTTAGTCGTCAAAGTAGTGGATGCCAACAAGGTTCCTCCATTTACTTGTGCTGAGGTAGTATGGTCACATCTGTGGACAAATGGGAAAGTAGTCAGTTGTGGGGCTGTCACACTTAAGTCCAAAATAGCTGCAGAGATGGAAAGTACCTGGAAAACTTACCTAGGAGACTGATTTGTGTTTTCTCTTGTTTTTATTGTGCTCCAGAACAGTGTATTTCTGAGACCTATCTCTTGGAGCTCGGTGTCTGTGGTGACGTGGTAGAAGTTGAAGCTGGGCTGGAGTTGGTAAAGCCAAAAGGAACACAAAGTGATTCATTCTAAGAAAAATCAAAGTTCAACTTTAGCCTGTGAAACTAACTAGAGGGGTATGTGAGGAACTACAGCAGCTTCAGAGGTGTGCAACAGCATTGCAAATGCTGCCATTGTAATTTGGGATATGGCAAAAAGGAAGTCCTTTCTGCAGGTGCTCCCTCAGGGGGTTATGTATGAGCAACTAGTTATTCCTGAATAACCAAAGGTGAGGTGTGTGTTTACAACCTATCAGTATTTACCCAGGAACTGCTTGCATGCACATATCTTGTAGCAAAAAAGAAATAACTTGTAGTAGTCTTACATCAGTGGAAGAGAGCTGCCAGAGCTTTCTTGTGCATACCAATTCCTTCTTAGCTTAAGCCACAGTTACTCTGCTAGCACCTTCAGGTGTGTTTTATGTGTGGCTCTCTTCTCATCTATCCTCCTGTCTGGCTGTAATTCTGTTCAATTTTGGCAGACTGTGACACATCAATCTCTGTCCAGCCCTATTCCTTACAAGGGGAGAAAGAGGAAGATAAGGACAATTAATACTGGCTCATAGAAACTCTGTCTGTCCTAATTGTGAGACAACAATAGATGCTGAATAGTTTACTTCCTATTTCTGTGCTTAATTGTCCCATATGTACAGTATATCTGATGAAGATCAATTTTTTTACATCAAATTCCTTGACATCTCAAGACTTAAGAGCAGTAGCCATTTGTGTTTTGCTCCTTCACAGATACACTTTACCACTGCACCCTTAATGCATAACAGTGCAGAATATTTAGCATCTGGAAATAGGTGCGAGTACTCTGTGACTGAATGTAGAAATATGACATTTTTTAGTTTAGTTGTGTTTATCCTGTTGGAGATCAGCTGATATTCTTCAAGTCAGAAGAGAAGGGTACTACTTTTAAAACAGGACATTAATTTAGGGAAAAGTGCAACCTGGACTTGGATCACATGATGTCTAAAGTCAAATAATCAAATTGGAAAGCATATAAAATATGCTATGAATTCAACGGAACATATGCTTCTCTAAAAAATAGTGTATTTGGCATTATTGTCATCAACCTGTTGTTCAGGGCCTTTATGAGACTCAAGAAGGGAAAGGAATGAGAACACTGACGAGTACTCAAGTTATAGTATAGGAAAATAGTATAATGTATATATCTTATAATGATGAATTGAAATTTATAGACAATTCGTAGAGATGAAAATTTAGAACACACAGGAAAAAAAAAATCCCAAAGAATATTTTGTGAATAATATTCTAAACATAATTTAGACACAAATGCTGTCCTGACTAGCTCTTTTTTGGATGGTAGCTGATCCTGTTGGAAGTTGATGCCAATGTCAGTGACTCTGTTGTTTTGGTTTGGCCTTTTACACTGGACAAGTATTCCATTTACACTTAAAAAAAATGTAGTTTTAAATGAAAATTCACTAGAGGTAAATACCTTCTTTACAAGGATGATTGTGGGAAAAATTACCTAACCCTGAGTCAAAGGATCAATGTAGTCTAATGCCTCTTCTGGTGAACCGATCCATTGACAAACTAAAATAAAGCTTCCTATTGCTGCCTCTTTTCTTTTGGGATTTTCTTCTTTTTTTCTTTTCAGCATTTGGTCAGATATAATTAGTCAGACTGAATACAACAGATATCATCATCATGCAATGTTCTTTTTATGTTGGCATGATTCCTGTGAAATCTCAAGTTTCAAACCCAAACTCCAGTAATGTTTTAGAGAATGTGATCCCTATAGCTTCTTGCTACTGTTTGTTCCTTAGATATTTAATAAAAGGATATTATTTCTTCTCTAATGCTGGCTTGTTACTTCAAATGTTTGCCATGGTGACTTTTTTTCCTTGAGAAGGTTTTTTTTCAAGAATTATTTTTATTCTTTAATCATTTTATCCTCAAAGGAAGAAATATGCCTCTCCTCTTCCTTCAGTCTTTCTGTAACATTTTAGTTCTATGTTCAGGATATTTATTTGACCTTTTATATCTCCTACATCTAATGACATTTGTTTCGTTAGCTTTGGTAAAAATGAATGACCTTTTAACTCTTAAAAAAATCCATTTTCCCTTTTCTTTGCTCTCTTTTCTTACGATAGAAGTAAGCTTTGCTCTTTCCTTTGACTTGCTGTAAAGTCTTAGAGTGAAAATCTAGCCCTCATTAAGTGAGGGGAAGGATCTCTGCTGACCTAATTGGGTCCAGATTTGGCTACTGGTTTTACTGAGAAGGCAAAGCTGTTGCCCATAGCTGTTGTCTTTCTAATACTCTTTCCATAAAGCAGCAAACATAGAATTTTTCGTCTTTACTCTTGTTAATTTTAGTTCTATGTC
Organism: Florisuga fusca; assembly: GCA_038090715.1. Classification (NCBI taxonomy): domain Eukaryota; kingdom Metazoa; phylum Chordata; class Aves; order Apodiformes; family Trochilidae; genus Florisuga; species Florisuga fusca. The sequence goes on from JAAWXA010000001.1 coordinate 29,848,073, forward strand.
TAGAAGAAGGGCTTCAAAAGAAGGTGCATTATAAGAGCTGGAAAAAAAAAAAAAAAGTTTGCCTATTTAAGAAAAAAAAAGTTAAATGTCAACATGTAACTTTTGATTCAGAATTGGAAAGCTCTTTAATTCTTCATTAAATGAATCACGACTAACTCAGCTCAATTAGGAGAATATGTCTGGGATGTATCAGACTTATGTATAAAATCATCTGCCTTGTGCTGAGTACAAGCAGACACTAATTTCTGGAAAGCAGCTTTACCAAGGGGCTATTTTGGTGGGTGTGGTGCCACTCAGGGCACTCCTACCAGGGAAGAATAGCAACTTGGAAGACAAAACCTTTCTATCAGCTATTCATTGACTTATGGCAAACGAAAATTGTCTCATGGTAATTTAATGGAAACATTTTTGTTGATTCTTGGATTTCTCAGGTGATTTAAGGAACATGTTGTTAGTTTACAGTAGGAACAAAATAAGAGAGAATGAGAGAGTGACAAAATATTATTATTACCTTTTATGTTAAATTTCTTATCATACAAACTCCAGGTGTGTCATCCTGTTTTCTGGTGAAAAAATAATATTTACATCAAAATAACACATATGAAAGCAAGACTTTGTAGGCCAGTGAAATTTTAAGGGGCACAAAGTGACTGTTTTTCCTTTGATGTTCCTATTTGGTTGTTAAAGGAGTGCTGTGTGCATCTGTGTATTCCCATGATGAAGCAGCAATTTCTTTTAGCTGATAACTTTGGGAAAGATGGATACATGAAGAATTCAACTACATTGAACTACAGAGTTCAAGGATTGAACTCTGATTCAGAACCCCCATTTCTGCTGTGTTGGTTTGCCCAAGAAAAATGACAGACTGGCTAAATAGTAGATTAATGAAAAAAATAATATTTTTCTTTGCTCTAACTATATTTTTACTAAAGAATTTCAGTAGGTAAAATCTGAATGACCTAGACCCTAATTTTTCTTTAGCTTGAAAATAAAGGAAATTTATTATGATTCTTGCTATAAATTTGTATAAGTTTTAGCTCATGTTAATAGTTCTCTGATGAAATGCATAGCTATCTTGCAGAGACTGACATCAACAACTGGGAAAATTAATCTTTGTAGAACACTTAGATGTGTGTGAATCATTAAGCCGTATTTTTGTTATGATCTCACTGGTAAAACATCTTAGGAGTTGGATTTTATTTCCGTTTTCTTATTTCCAAGTGAGACTGATCAATGCTAAGAAAATTCCCTTCCTTATAAAGGAGTGGTTTAGGAGTTGTTAATGTAAATAAATGACAAAGAGTAAGACAAGTGCAGTGGATCCTGTTACATGGTATATACTCTATAAACCCATATTATAGGTAGCAGCTCCTCAATACGCGCAGTCTCTCCTCTTCAAATGTAAGGTTATAAACAGATGTAAGTTTTCTAGACCTAGGGAACACATGAATTAGGCCCTTCTGAGAAAAGCAGGTTCAGCAGAGAAGAGATTGAGCTTGGAGCTCACAGACCATCATTGTGCCTCTTGGGTTGAGAGGCTGATTTTGTGCCAAAGTTCTGCTATCTCTGTCCAAAACCTATGTCAATGGTTACATTTGTGAATGTTTATCCTCCTCCTCCCTTGCAGCACTTTGTAATTCTCTGGGGAAAAAAAAAACAACAAACAAACCAACACCAAAAAAACAACCCAAAAAATGCCACAAAAATCTCTTTGCTGGGGTTGCAAATTACCCCCCTTCTGGGGTCTAAAAAACAAAATCCAAATTTTTTTCTCAAATAAAAGGGGCACTGTCATTTCAAAGCTGCTTTGCACTTTTTCTGTCTTCTAATAAATATAACTAAACATATTGTAAATGTTTTCCCCCGTAAATAGTAAATCCTGTAGATGACTGAATTAATCTGATGAGGATGGGTAGTCATATAACCAGAGCCTGATTCTTTCATTTGTCCCTTAGCTTCTTGAGTGTATGAAGAAACTCATCTAGTTTATGGTATCAATAATTCATTGTATGATGGTTTGTTTGAATTTTTGTACAAAATAAGATGTTTTACTGTAATCCTCCACCTTTGTTAATGACAAGCAGTGCATTGTCTGTAATTCATGTTTGCTTATCCTCATGGGATACTTATTCTCTTTCCCTCCCCAAAGCAAATATCAGGATGACATGATATCAAGGAGTGTTAAAGTTTTAAACTTTTTATCAGATGTAATTTCAATATTTCATTTTTTTCATGCTCAGCACAGAGTTCTTTATAGAAGTACAGAGTTATTAAAACTACTCTAGTGATAGCAAAGCTATCGCTAAAATATACCAAGAAATGTCTATCTTCAGACAAACTGCTCCAAGTGCCTTGAGCCTACACTAGGGCTTACTGTGATTCATTTGTGAAGTATCTGTTGCCTCATCTTACCATGAACTGAGCAGCATATGTCAGCCACCTCAGTACTGTTTCTCCAGAGAATGTGTTCTACTGGATTTGTGCCCAGTAACCTGTGTAGGAGAAAAAGATGCAGCTGATGTTTTCCCGTTGACTCCAGTAACCTCAGTTTCCTTTTTGCTAGATGACAAGCAGTGAACACAGGCTGTCTGTGATGCTTATCCTTGCAATAACAGCACGTGCACATCCCTTTTCCTTGTGTGTATTAGTGTGGAGGTCCTAAAGGAGGCTGCTTGCTGTCACTTTATGATGCCTTTGTGAAGGAAAATGCAGAAAGCTTATTACAAGTAATTAATCATGGGCTTTTTTTCAAAACTGCTTCTGACATCTCCTTGTTCTTGCATCTTCAAATCTAGGAATCCCCAGCCTTTAGAGATTGCCACAAAACAGGGATGGTCATGGACATCAGTGAGGCACAGCATCTTCTAGCTGGGCTAGAGGAGATTTGCTAGGAGAGGAAACTGCTGTCCAAAGGGCTGAGATAGCATGGACTTTTTAATGAAGATAAACAGCTGTTGGAGGGCTCTGACCTCTTTGACTTGCCACTGCTCCTTTAATGCCACAACTTTGTTCTAGTACCAAAATGGACCTTGCTGTGGACCAGAAATAAGGCTGAGTGAGCCTAAAATATCTGAATGTGTACCTAATCTTCTGAATTGAGGAATATATATATATATATATATATGTCTCCACTCTGAAAACACAGCACCCAGCTCAGCTAGAAGTTGAGGACTTGAAAGAGGAGTTCCTGCATGAAAGTCTGTGGACTGTGGTAACTATGGAAGTAGCCACCATGATCTCTTTGGATCTAGGCTTGGCAGAATTAGGTTAATTAGGTGCATCAATTTATTAGACCACTCTTCTGTAAAAGTTGCCACCACTGCTAACTCTTTACTGACAGTTGTGGCAGGTTAAATGGATGAAGAGGAGGTTGCAAATTTTAAACAAATTTATTTTGTGAGTGTGTCTGCATTATTACATGTGTATAAGGGATGAATGTATAGAATCAAAATATTGCATTTGGAAATATGTTCCTGTTTTGTCTCTTTCTCTATTTAATGTAACTTGGCCATAACTTTTGTATTAAATTACATTTAGGCCTGGCATGTATCCTCCTTGGATCACATTCTCAAAAGATAGCAGGCTGCATTGCTACATTGATTTCAGTGGAGTATGACAATTTATATATCCAGTTGTATAAGGAAGCATAATGGAGGTAATGTTCATTCAAAACTAGAATTGAACACCTTTCAATCTATCCTAACCCTCTGCCCTCTAGAATAAGCTGGAACTAATTGCATTGATCTCTTTTTTGCAAAGTACTGGAAAAGTGCCTTACTCTGGGACATATTATTTGGGTTTAGTATAAATTTTGCACTGCCTGCTTGCCATTCTTCCTCACGGCTGCTGTTGGAAATGCATCAGGAAACACAAGTGAGCCTAATTGACAGCTCTGGAGGTTGGAGGTAGGCTGTGACCTGAAATAAGGACTGTACTCGTAATGAGAGACAGCTGAAAGATTACGTATATAGAACCACCAAAATAGATTCCCTGGCTCTTTTTCTTAAACCAGCAGATGGTAGCAGAGTCTACAGATCTCTGAGAAGGCAAATGTACAATAAATACTTTAACTGCCCTCATTCAATTGCCATTCATCTTTACTTGTCAGCCTCTTCATAAGTGCCTTCTGTAGTGCTGACCCTGAAATTGCATCATTTAATCTGTAATCATATATTGCCAACATTTCCCCTTTCTATCACATATCAACTGCATTAATTCTGCCATACTGTGGACCACTGATTGCTCTAGGCAAGGCTCTATAGAAAAGAGGTATTCATAAAATTGCTATTGAGACAAGAAGAAAGATTGACTTGCTGGATAGAAGGGGGTGATGAGAAGGGGAAATGAGAGGAAATAGACATGTGGACATGGATTTGTCCATCTGTCCGCTCCTCTTTCATGTGTCCTTCGAAGTCTAAGTGGCCTGTTACTATGGCTAATATTTAACAGATGCCAGGGTGTTCAATCCTTGGCATAGGAAAGCACAGAGAAAACACAGGTCCTGCTTATAGAGTCTCATATTTGAACAGGGGTCCTGTGAATAGAAATGAGCCAGAAGAATATGTTTTCTGAATCAAAACCAGCTGGGATGATGAACGTGTGAGAGCATTGCTAATTACAAGGGATTCATGGTGTGTTTTTGAGAGAGAAAGGAGAGGCTGAATGCTTTAGTTTGTGAAGAGGGGGAAGGACCTAGTGCCCTTGAAGACTGATGCACTCTTGAAAGCTCTTCTTGTGACTGTGCTCAAGGATGGTGGGGCTCAAAAGTTCAAATATTTCCAATAGTTACTCATGTTGAAAGTGCTGTTCAGATGTGAGCTACATGCCGTGAGCCTGTCTGCAGTGACTGGTGAAAAATATGCTTCCAAGAGATGCTGACAGACTGAAGAACCCAACGTGCCACAATTATTGAGTTAAATATACTGTTTTACTCCTTGGTCCATTTTTCCTCTGAGGGATCAGCCATAGAATAATAAAAGTTCCTGAAAATGGCACCTGTGAAAGCAAAGCACTCAAACTAGCATACCTTATAAAGGGTGCAAAGTGTGCAATTCTGTTTCCATTGTACTGGAACATCCCCTCTGTAGCCCTGAATTCTTTTTTCCTTCTTGCACACAGACCCTAGCAAGAGTCCAGAAAAGGCTTGTTTCAGAGGTGTTATGACAATCACAGTCTCTAGATGGTACTATGTAATCATTCAATTGTGTCCTGCCTTTTGTAATGGTTTACTTCTTTTTGGCTGCTATGAAATGTAGGGAAAGCAGAGCAGCAAAATGAAGCCAGCAGAAAACGTACCAAATAAAAGATAAAAAGGTCATAGATTTTTGTTTCAGGCTCCATATTTAGATTAGCTTTTATTCTTTTTTTAATGGGCTGGATGTTCTAACAGTGCTTAACACATTAGGTTCTAGTATTAATGAGTTATAGTGTATCAAGCCAGTGTTTTCACTACATTTACTGGCAAGAAAAAGAGAAAAGATTAGTGCAGGATTCTCCAAGAGAAAAGAAGTTTCTATCTTGTGGTTCTGAGTTTTCAGCTCTTTGTGGTGTGTATGCACAGTGTGTGCACACATGTAAGTTAGGGCATTCTGTACACTAAAGATAATAGTTCAAGGTCAAGTGATAGGGTCCTATCTGCAGACATGGGAACATCAATTATATAAAAAAAAAAACAAAACCCAACCAACCAAACAAAAAAAAAACCCAACAAAAAACCCCAAAACCCCCCAACCAAATATTTCTAACAGCAGAATCTATTATCTGTACACAGTTTCTCGTGGTCTTTTGCTCCAGAAGTCAGTATTAAATGGGAATTCTTAACCACTCCTGATGCCATGAGGGTAGTATACTTTCTGCAAGACAGGAGTGGGAGTTGCTAGCCTTTTGTGTAGTCTATTTTTAAGGACTCCCTTACTGAGTTCAGAGACACAATAGGATAAACAGCTATTTTCTACAGAGTACATAATAAATGCCGCAATATGTATTTTTAAGACTGTTAAAGAAAAAAAAATACAAGTCCTAATGCATTTGTTTCCCTAGGCATTTTAATTCAAAATTAAGGTTTTCTGTGAAACTCTTTTCAACATAATTGCACTAGAACTCTAAAACTCCAGTTGAGACAATAAGTGATTCATGATTGCTTGCTTTATTTTCCAAGTACTATCTTATCCAATTTCTGTCACTACTCTTGCACAAGCTTCTTCTTACTCTTATCCTTCAGTTATTAATGTACCTGCAATTTCTGACAGTCAGTCAAAGATACAAGCTCTACATGGACCCTAGAAAAATGAAAATACCTAAATCAAAGATGAAAATTTCATAAGTAGTTACAATTTTTTCTAGGAAAATTCCTACCAAGAATTTGGTGTGTAATGTTCTAAGCTGAGTCCATGAGTTATCAGAAAAGGCAAATGTTTATTTAAATGATTAGGACTGTGATAATGTAGATTAGAATGTTATCTCTAGTTGTGACTGCCTCAATTGTTTTTTCTGTCACATGGATGGACAGAGGCAATATTTGCTCTCTCAATGGTTTCTGGAATTGTGGGATATATGTTTCAGGAGATTGACCCTCTTCTATCTTCATTACATGAGCTTCAACTCTATATCTGCATGTGTTTCACTGCTCTATAATGATTTTTATACTTATCACTTTAATTGGTGTAATATTAGGGAGACTTCTAGTACTCTTTTAGACAGTGTAAGTAGCAGATGACATTGTTTCTCCAGGAAGGAGATCCATGTTCAGTTTAATGATTGGGTTTCTGTTGCACACAGAGCTGTATGTGCAGCAGGCAAGTCTGAAGGAGCTCTCTTCCTTTATCCCTTGTATTCTTCCTTGCCTCCCTCCCCTTGACATCTGCTAAAGTAGCAGAGAAATATATAACTCTGTATCTTAGAGCAAGTTTTATATTTTTTTTTTCTTACACTGGGTAGTCCCAGTGTAACTTCTGATATTTTATCTTGGTTTCAATCTGTGTCATCCTGAGAAATCTGTATGAAGATGTATACACAACATTTTCCTTTTTTTAAAAGTTATTAAAAATATGTATATATTTAATTCAATTCTATGTTTACAAACTTGAAAAATACCAGTTTCTCAGGAGAGAAATATTAAAAAGGGGACATGCAAAAACTACGCAGAAACATAGAAGAAAATGAAAATATGGCATCTGTCCCTGGAGATATTTAAAAAGAGAATGGATGTGGCACTCAGTGCCATGGTCTGATAACCGCAGCGGTAGTGGATCAAGGGTTGGACTTGACGATCTCTGAGGTCCCTTCCAACCCAGCCAGTTCTATGATTCTTGGGTAAAGTGGTGGGTGCCACTTCAACAGTTGTTCACTGTTGAGGAATGAAATAATAAAGGTTTTAGGTTTGTTGTTTACTGAGGTGTGTTTGAGCCCTCCTAGATTCACTTGTGTTTTCCTACAAAAATGTATAAAGCATCCAGCTGGTACAAACCAGTAAAAATCTTCTTAGCTTTTCCTCTTCCAGTTGTTGGTGGTAAACTTGACTTCACCAGGTGACTGTTTCTTGTTCTAATTGCAGCAAACATGAAAGCTGTTGATCAGAAATGCAAATGATTATCAGTGTTTAGTGGCTGCTAACAATCAGTATATGAATTTATTTGATTCTTGATGCCCAATTTTGAAGGGAGTGGCAAACTAACAAGGGATTAAGTGGGCTGAAGGAATGGTAACTGATTACTGTTCAAGGGTAAAATGTAAGCATTTGCAAGAGCTGTTAAATGCAAGAAAAAATAAATCCCTGGTCATCTTAAAGTGAAAAATATCAGTTCCTTTACATTCTTTGAGACTAAAGATGCCATTGAATTACACTTTGCCTACTGAACCAAAAGAGCAGAGTATTGTTTGATCTTTCAAGGGAGACGTGTTTGATTCTGTTGTCATCAAACTCCAGCTATAATGATCAAATCTGCATTCAAAGCCTTTGAAGTTCAATTCAGTTAATTCAGAAACAATGTTAAGTTTGTATTTGACAACAAAATGATCATGCATTTGTGCCATGCACACAGATTTTTATCTGTAAGTATACGTATGGTTATAGTTGTGTGTATGCATATTGTAAGTATATACGTACATTTATGTATGTGTGTTGAGAAATACTAATTTTATTGCTATTCCATATATGAAATATTTAAAATGTGGCTCAAGATAGAGAAACATTTCACAATGAGAGAAATGTTAAGTGTTCTTCTGTGTGTGAGCAGGTATTCAATGCCCATACTTTTCTGTACAGATATGGAACACTGGAATTCTCATACTGCATCAGAAGTGCAGTCTGCTTGATCCTCCTTTCCAGCCCTGGCCAAGATAGATAGGATGCTTTAGAGAGAGGTGGATGGAACTCTGTCCACACTGTTTTGAAAAAGTATGCATCCTTAATGTTAATGTAAACCCTGAAGCACAATCTTACATCTTATTTAACACTCTGTAATAAGAATTAACTCTTAGAAGCAGGAATGGTCTTATTTCTATACAAATATATTATTTTCACAAAATCACAGAAAATGAGGCTGGGGAAGTTGAGAGATTCTGCAAGTCATTCTTTCCATCCCCCAGGTGTATTATCCAATTCCTGTGGCATTCCTCCAAAGATGTCCAAACAAGGTAAGCAAAGATGTACACTCCACAGCCTCTAAGGTCAAACTTTATTTTGATCTTCACTAGCTCAACAGTTCCTCGGTGATAATGATATAACAATAAATTGTCAATATATAACTCTTAGAGACAGATATGAAGTAAGCATCAGGGCTGGTGGTATAGTATGATTTTGTTTATTAGTTTATTTTCCACATGCACACAAAATTGCTTCTCTTTTCATCAGGAGTCTTGTGTACTTCATTGTGGCATAGAGGATCTGCATAGCAGATAGGAGAGCAAAATTTTTAATGATTGCTTCTTAGTAAAAGTGAATGTAGTGACAATGATGATACTGAGGTGTTGTCTCCTGCCTCTTGTTTGGTCCTTCTGCCGTCCTAAAGGAATGGTGGAAGGGAACACGAGATGTATCTTGGAGGTATGTTGCAGTCTGGAGTATGGTCTTCGGTGGCTCATAAGGACATATGTTTGGGGTATGATGATCTCTAAGTTCATCCAAAATGTTTGGCTTATTTTTCATGGAGCTGATCATGTTTGAATGGGCTGGCAGATGTTGGGTAGGTTGCCAGTGTTAGGTGAGGAAAGAGGTGCTATCGCAGCTGAAGGGAGCAGGGGAAAAAGGGAATGGGCCCATTAGCAGGGAGAGAAGCATTGGTCAGGAGCTGTAAATGAAAGAAGCCATAGGCTAGGTGTAAGCTGTCACTAGAATATTAAAAATAAAATGCTGAAACGTGTTGGCAGGAAAAACACCTGTTTGTCCCTTTGTATGTTTCTCTCAGCTAAGACAGTCCTTGGGGTTCTCCAACAAGTCCCTGTATTTTCCCAGAACCCTTCACCTTTTAATTATTATCTATGAAGAGTTAATTTAGGTTCTGTATAGACCTTGATTTCCAAACTTGTTATCGCAAGATGTTGACTTCCCTTTGTATTTATGTGGAACAGTGCAAGTGTATTTGATGGGAATTTGCAGCTTCCCAGCTTGCTTTGGGAGTTGTGCTTCAGCCAAGTAAGGCATATACTTGCATTGCTTCCTTCCTTCAGCAGCAGCTGGAGTTCACTTCCATGGAGTTGGGTGAACTTTGGCTTGAGATAATATAATATATAATAGTGCCATTGCTGTTGCAGTTTGTGAATGCCCAAGTAAATTGTGCAGTGCTCTGTAACCCTGTGTTTAACTGCAACGTCAGCAGATATTTCCATATAGATTTATCTTGCCATGATATTTCCTTCTAAGTGGCAGAAGAATTAAAAATGATGGGCTGAAAGTCTCCTGCTGGCTTTTGTCTTATGTGCTTTATAATTTTTGCTAAGGCATTACAAATTTCTGCAGCTGTGTAGAAGATGATGTGCTTGGTGAAACAAGACAGAATTGGACTTCAGAAAAACACACTGTCTGTTACAAAATTTGTGAGGCTGTACAAATGGAGATAGGTAGCTCCATTTATATGACTTATATAGCTTAAGATTAAAATTTCATGTAGTTAATTGAGGAATTTAAATAGATGATTTATTAAAGTCTGGATGTGGAGCACTATTAGAAATTCAGGAATCCCATGGTGAAATTGTTTTCATTCAGACATCTGAAGTTGGTTGCAGCTCCTTAAAATAGGGCACTTTTTTGAAAGTGTTGGTGCTTTGAATATGTTGCTAGTTGGCTTGATAGGCCAGTAAGAAGTTATTATTTCTATCATGTCCTCTGAGCAAAAGCACCCCACTCTGCACTGACATTGTAGGGACAGAAGCCCAGGCAGCTAATAAAGATATAATTGTTTGTATAATTCTTACCTGGAAAATAAAGACTAGCCATTGTGGGTGCACTATGGGAAATTACATTATTTTCCCCAGGAAAGAGAAGAAAGCAAAATCACTTGGTTCCTAGAATAATAAAAAAGAATATTCAAACTTGGTGAGTTTTTTGCCCGTCTAGGGAAAAAAAAAAATCTTAGCTGCCCAATAAATTGTGTATTTTATTATTTGGTATTCCTCACATAAAAGGAACACAAATGAGAAGGCCTGATCTTTTCATGGGCAGAAGCAGAACTCTGACAATAGTCAATACTTATAGCTAATAGTTGTGCAATTTAAGATCTGCTGTATAATGATACATTTGTAAGCAATTTTTTTTCTCTTTTCCTTTAGCAACGTGAGTAGCAAACTAGTGGCAGTAGGTATAAAAATAAAGTATTGCTTTCCTGATAGTTGTTATCCTCAGTCATATAATTAGAGTTGTGCAGAGCTATCTAGGGAAGATGTTGATAAGGAAGCCAAGAAAATAAAAGGCAGAAAAACGGAGCATGCAACCTTTGCCTTGCTGGTGGCTTGGACACTGCACTAAGCAACCTGTGCCCTGTTCTTCACTGATGTGCTTCTGACACAAAACGTAAGATAGAATTTTTGGAAAATTTTGTCGGGGAGGATACTATGGAGGACAATTTAAAAGCAGAAAAATATGGGAACTGAAATGAAACACGATGAGTTGATATAACGAGGCATTTAGCAATGTCCAGATGGACTGTCAAGCCTAGAGAAATTTAAAAAAAATGCATTTCAAAATAGAAATTTCCCAATTTCTGCTCGTAAACCCACTTTTCATTGTTTGATTTTGTTAAATGATCACAATGCAAACAAGTTTTTATTTTATTTTATTTTTCTAATTATGTGCCTTCCAGTTTCCCTATAGGTAGAAGTCATCAGCAGCTATTTTGGTACCTGCACATCTGGTGCCTCGTAAAGGGACGTGCCAGAACCATCAGAAATGTTTAAAACACTGCTTATACCAAACATCTTCTATCAATTCAGGTGTAGAGAGAGAAAGAACCCAATTAGAAATAACTGTGGGACCAGACTCTAGCAGATGTTCAATTACCCTTGCTGCCTACCTTGCAACAGACTGAAGGTGCAGTTGGTACAGTATACACACATCGTTTAAGGACTGGTTTTGAATTGCCATGTGTAGTGCCATCTGCACTAACACTCAGTGGTCCTACTGCTTCCCTGCAGCTATCCTGTTTGTTTGGGATACCTTGTTGCATGGGGTATATTGCTGTGCAGTTTGCATGTGCCTACAGCAACATGCTTCACAAATAAGATACAGAAAAGCTGGGTGAAATGTAGCAGAAATCCTTTTTTGTTGTTTTTGTTTTTTGTTTGGTTTTTTTGTTTGGTTTTGGTTTTGTTTTTTTGTTGGTTGGTTGTTTTTTCATTTTGGTTTGGGTTTTTTTTTTGTTGTTTTTTTTATCCACAGAAAGGCTTGTGTTTTAGGGGTTTAAGTTATCCTTAAGCAACGCAGAAATGTGGGTCTGGCTTCTGAGCGACCAAAGTACAGGGCTAGGCACGGGTCTCTCCAGAATACATGATTCTCACTGTACTGAAAATGAGGAGACAAGTTCCAGCACAAGGAAACCATGAACCTCCATGGTTCAGTTTGACTCTAGGTCATACCAAGGAATGATTTCAGCACTTGGTCATTAACTTAACCTGCTGACAAATTAAAAAGCATGTTTTATCTTGTCAGGGTAGAAAAATGACTTTTTTTATTCCCACACAGCTGCAACTGAGAGAAACAGAAATTAGTATTGCTCCTAAATGTGGTTCTAGGCTGGAGAGATGCCAGATGCACAGGGTAAGGGTAAGAACTTGCTTTTGACAGGAGGTAGCATTTATATTTACTTCCTAAGCTGGTGGGTTATGAAATGGAGTTCTGCAAAGCTAGCAGACAGGAATTAATTTTTAGTGCTAAAATTGTGTGTGTGATGGTGGCAAAACAACCAGTTTACAAAAGAGTGCCCTGTTGGTGAAGTGGAACATTTGGTAGTGAGCTACTTACAGTTTTTTCCTCCTCAAAAGGCCAAAGGAAAGATTACTCTTCCCACCTGGGGAGAATCTGTAAATTGACAAATAAGTGAAACAAATGAAGGTCCACAGCCTCTCTTTTAGGAGATGTAATATTTTTAGGTAATTTTGAAAGAAAATGCTTCAGTTTTGTCATATTTTAATAATCCTGAGCCCAGGGTGATGAGACATCAATCTCAACTCTAACTATCATAACCTTGGGAAAGCTTCCTTTTAGTTTGGGAGGGTTGAAGAGGACTGTAAAAGCACCTTGAGGGGCTTCAGAAGTCTCTTAGAGGCTGGGGAAGATGGCAGGTTTCTCCTTTTCATGAAAGGGCTTCACTGATGATGGCTGCCAGTAAGATTTCATTCCTGCAGGCTGCTCTTTTCATTGAGCCTACTGTCTGAGTCCTTAGGAGAACTGGTGTGTGAAAAGAAGTAATTCAGCTTCAAAAGAGGGTGAGGAAAGTGCTTCAGTTTAAATATGAAAGGTACCAAATCTTCCCTTGGCCTTGGCATTTGTTTTGAATTCACTTGTACATCTCTTCATCTGCTTCTCAGCTCTGTATGTTTAGGCACCCCAGAATCCATATATGGGTTCAAAGAGAGATCCCTGTGTGTCACAGCTTTTAAGGTATGGACATCATTAGGCCTTACATCTCATTTAATTTTTCACTGCGTTCAGTTTTGTTCAAAATAGGGTGGTGCACTATGTAAATTCATATCAGCTTTTACTTTCTTTCTTGATTTGCCATGACTTTATGTCAGCAAAAACTAGAAAAACATATGAATATGAGAAAAACATATTAGTATGAGAAAACCATACATACATTTCGCTGCTGAAATGTATTAAAGGTAAGATGGCTGCAAGTCCTGCTACATCTGAACAAGATTAAAAGGAAGACCTCTGTGTACTCTTGTCAGTAATTAATGTGTGCAGTTTCAGTGTTCTCATTAATATCTTAGTGCTATGAGAGAGTGTTTACTGGTAACACTGGTAACAAAGCTGAAGCTAATGCAGCAGCAGGCAGGAAAGAGCAAAGGCAGAAATGTCCGATTCCGTCTGTTGGTGCCACTTTGGGGCCTGACCAGAAAACACCCGAAACAGACAAAAAAAAGCAAATGCTATGTAATTAATAACAGGGGAGAGGAAAATATTCAGTACACTTTAAAAGATAAAAGAAAAATATTCAGAAGCCTCCCTACTGGGAAATGCAATTTCAAAAAATGTTATTTTAAAAAAAGAAGAAAAGCTCAAGGAGTCTTCTAACCTGGATGTTCTTTTTTAGTTTAACTGAAGCTGCATATTTTGTACTTGGATTTGTGTATGGGGCAATAGGTGGAAGAGGAATTAAATATTTCAGAGGTGGGGAAAAAGCAGCTCTTCAAAAGGAAAAGTTTCTTCACATGCAGAAATGAACACCAGTGGGAAGAGCTGCAATTTAATCAGTGGCAAAGACTCCCTGAGAAGGGAAAGCTGGGAAGGTAAGCCATTGCTAGTGAAACTTCTGATAGTTTTGTTACTGTTCACCAATGCTTTATTTAAGTTGGTGAGGTTTTCAAAGAAAAACAAACAAAATTTCAAAATTTAGCACTTTGCATACAGTGCTTTGCAGATGAACTTGAAAGGTGCCAAGTAACCACATCTGAAGGTGGTGGGAGTTGTACAAGCTCAGCATCTTTTGGGACCTGACTCTGTGTATGTATTCACTGTGCAATCCAATAAAGTTAGATCTAATAAAATTTCCAGAGTGATAGAAAAGAAAGTTTATTCTCCTTTCTCCAAAAGCAGTTAATTTCCTAGGATCTATTGAGTCAAATGCTGTATTTATGATGTTCAGTTCCTCACTTAATCAAAACTAAACACTTAATTTTGTACTTCATACCTCCAAAAAGGAGGGTGAATAATTTATAATGAATAATTTTATGAATTTGGTCTTTTTATGTTCATGAATTATCTACAAGAGATCGTGACTTCTCAGAGGTACTTCCACTGCAAATGATTCACTGAACAATTTTTGGTCTGTAGCAGTTTGTTGTGTGGTTTGGTATTTAATGTTCCTGCAGTTCTGATTGGACTCATCACCATATAATTGCCAGCTCAAGGTGTAGATGTCCTAAAATGATGATTCATTCTCAGGCTGACTCATTGCAAAGTAATTCAGCACTTTTTATAACTTGATTTTTTTTTTTTGCTTGTTTGTTTTGTTTGCTGTTTATTAGAAAACTAATGTCAGCAAACTTATTTTTGGAGCCATTGAATGCAAAAGAACCATAACTTGGATGAAATAATCTGCTAGTGCTCTTGATGGCAGGCATAATAATGCTGGGAAGTAGCTAATAGTTGAAAGCTCAGGTGCCTCTCAAGAAGGACAGCGCTTTGTAATAAAGTCCTTTGGAAGTGTTTGAAGCTGAGGCAGAGCAGACTTCTCAGCTTCTTTAATAGAACACTTGTGACCATCTAGATCAATATCCAGAAGGTCAAGGAGTGTCCCTCATCAAAGCTGTTCTTTAAGTGAGTGTGCAGCATGATGGATTGTGGTTACCATAGAAGTATAGCTAGTAGATGCTTCTCACACTGTAGGTGTCTGCAAACTTATGATGCCCTGTGTTTACTATGTTAACTCCTTTATGCTCCTAGTTATAGCTTCCTAATCCAAACACCAATATGTCATGTCTGTCTGAGTCTGAGGGAGTAATAAGAGCTTTGGCAGATGTCGGACTTTCAAGATAAATGGATAGCTGCTAATCCACATATTTTGGCTTTTTATAAGAGGAAGAATGAATACCCAGTATATTCTGGAGCAGATCAATGTGTTTGTATTTCTGCTGGCATTCTTTAAGTCTTATCCTCTAACAAACCATTAATATAAACCACATTGCTTGATAATATAGATAGATCCATTCTATGTTTCTCACTCCCTGTTGTGATATCAGAGAATTCTTAATAGGATTGTCAGAGCAGCATAGTTGGTGATATGGAGAGTAGCTAATATAAGATAAGAGTCTTAATTTGTTGATAAACTCCAGAGAAACAGGTAATCACCCATGTAGCTGTTGAAGACATAATTACATATAATATGTATCCTGTATGTAAAAGGAAAGTTTGCTGATTATACACAGTTTGTGTGCCACATTTCCTTTTTAGAGGCTAAAAATGTATCTGAACTATGTGTATGTGAGCAAGTACCATCAAAATTAGAAAACTCACAGAATCACAGAATGTCAGGGGTTGGAAGGGACCTTGAAAGATCATTGAGTCCAACCCCCCTGCTAGACCAGGGTCACCTACAGGAGGTCACACAGGAACATGTGCAGGCAGGTTTTGAATGTCTTCAGAGAAGGAGACTCCACAATCTCCCTGGGCAGCCTGTGCCAGTGCTCTGTCACCCTCACAGAGAAAAAGATTTTCCTTATGTTTACATGGAACCTCCTATGCTCCAGCTTGCACCCAATGCCTCTTGTCCTGTCATTGGGCATCACTGAGAAAAGCCTGGCTCCATCTGCCTGGCAGTTGGAGCTTACATATTTATAAACATTACTGAGGTCACTCCTCAGTCTGCTCTTCTCCAGCCTGAAGAGACCCAGATCCCTCAGCCTTTCCTCATAAGGGAGATGTTCCACACCCCTAATCTACCCACCCATCAGTAGGCCTATATTTTCTGTAGTGCTAGTTTGGTTTGAAATGTATTTGAAGCAGCCCCTTCTGCTGTCCTTGGCCTCTCTTGCAAGGCTTAATTCCAAAGAGACCTTAGCTTTCCTGGTTGCCTCCCTACATCCCTTTACAACAGTCTTCTATTCCTTTCAAGTGGGCAGCCCCTCCTTCCATATCTGTAGACTTTCTTCTTCCACTTGAGTTTACCCAGCAGTTCCCTCTTTAATTATGCAGATAAATATGCAGACACCTCAGTTTATTAGGACTTGAGGCCAAAGATTTTCACTGAAGCTATAGGATCTATTTGGATTTAGATACATTGTGTATGTGCCTTCCTTTACTGGTGAGCTGTTTGATAAGCTATATGTTAGAGCACTATACAAAAAATTCCATTATGTACTCCATTTTAATTCTAAACAGTATTCCAGGTCATAATCTTGGCAGGGCTCTCTTTTTATAGATACATTAAGAATTCTCAGGAAAACTTGTGGGTATAGATTTATACAAAACTGGTAAGGGGGAGGGAATTTTTTTGTGTGAACCAACCAACCTCCTGCAGCCCATTACGTTATGATTCAGTGAAATTAATGCAATATAAGTATAATGTTTTAAGCATGGAATCAGATCCTGACTTGGTAGAAATCACATTATTTCCTGGTCCTCAGTTCTTCTCCATTCTGGAAAAGGAGGAAATGTTTTTTGCTTGTGTGCAAGAGAAAATGTCACAGCTCCAATAGTTTTGTCGTTGCAAAAATCAATTTTGGACCAAATGCTTCCTCATAAACTCCAAATGTCCTGTGACTGTTTCGGTATGATTATCCATGTTTAGTGGATTTCCTGGGACTGGAGTAGTTTAAAAGCACAGGGGTGTGTGAATGTTTGTGCATGCATGTAAATGAGGACATCAGAGAGAATGAATTTTCTGTATCCACAGGGTAAAAGAGCCAGCTTTCAATTTGAAGACCAAGGATTTTTTAGTCAGAATTAGAGAACAACTGATGTGTGACAAAAGTTAATATATCTTATTTAAGATGGGATATTATTATTATTTAATATTATTATTAAAACATTATCTTCCACAGACAGGTAACGGAAAGTAACACAGACAGACTTGAAGAGAGCTCCCTGTTGCTCCCAATGCACACACTTGTAAGTGCAGATGTGCACACATACATCAAAGGAAAGCCGAAAGACTGAGACCATGACTGTAACTAGCAGGCTTTGGGTTGCATGCAGGGAAATAATGAAACTAGGCTATTTTATGTCAAAAATCAAAGTTTTTCCAAAGCATATGAATGGAATAGACCAGTCTGCTAAATCATCCAAGAGAACCCTCTCTGCAGAGCTATTATTTCTCCTTTTTAGTCTCTACAGACAATTGCCACTGCACATAAAACAGTCGAACTCAAGAGCATCAGATCAGAGATCACATTTTGCACCCAGCTACTGAACCTGTTGTAGTACTCTGGAGGCATACATTTAAGCAAAGTAAGAGGGCAGTCATCACTGCAGAGATCTGAGATTTCCATCTTTCTTCATTCAAAGAACTAAAGTTGCTATTGTGGTAGTGCATTGAACTAATTCTTTGTTACAGGAAGAACACTAAGTAAAATAAAAAATGTCATTTCTCCTTTTACAGAAGTTTCTGATCCAAAGCAGTTCAGTGAATTTGTTAAGTGGCTGTGACCTCAACAAGCCTGAAGGGACCGAGAGTGCCTGAGTCATCTCATAGTGGGGTGTAATATAGCCTGCAGCAGTAGTTATTGTTTATTGTCTATAAGCTCTAATAAAATCTGGAAAGTAAATGCCAGAAGCATAAATAAAATCATATGTAAATATACTGGTGATAATATTTGGACTTAAAGAATAGCACTCTAAATATTCTAGTAGTTAGATCCTGACTAATCCTCATAAAACACCTGTGCATTGGGTGAGTAAACAAAGCATCTGTTGGGGATGGGGAAACTGGAGCAGAAACCAGAGGTGATTTGAACAGCAGGTGGGATGTAAAGCTTTTCTGTTACCAGCCCTTCATATGTTCTGGGACACAATACCTAAGGCTGTGGAATATGTACATTTACGATGTTCTGGCATTCAAACTGCATATAGGAATGTTATCTTGACAAAGAAAACTTTTTCAAGCTTCTGTAGAAGCCCAGGTTGTGGTGGGCAAGTTCCTTGGTGATATTCTAGAGTATATTCACTTAAATTGTGCTTTTGCAGGTCTTGCAGGTAACCACAAGATGTTCTTGTGTGGACTTCTGTCCACTGCTACAGTTTTTATTGGTAGCATACATGGGAAGGATTAGAAAGTGGAAATACCTTCTAAATGCTTTCTGCACTTCTTCATAAAATTACTTTGTTTTGAATTGATTGGTGTAATTTAAAGTGCACTTTATGTCTATAATGAATTAGAAGTCAAGAAATACTGTTGAAAATCAGAGCAAGGACAGAGAACCCACTTGAAAATCAACTTGTTGCATTTCCTCCAGCAGAGACAGAAGCTGCAGGACCTTCATGCAGTGGACAAGTTCTGTGTCCATGAGTGACCACCATGTCAGTGGGCCCATAAAGCCCTCTGGTTACAGATTGACTTCACTCTTCTGCAAATGTGACCATATACTTTTCTTGGATAGAGTCTGAGTTAACTTCTGTGAAAGGTCAGGCATACAGGATACTTTTTGTTTGTTTGTTTGAAGCTTAAACTACTCCTATATGAAAATGCAGAAGAAAGTTAGGTTTACTTTCCACCCTTAAAGTCTTACTGCAGAGGAAATTAGGTGATGTGCTGGATTCCTAGCTGCAAATATTTAAAAGGCTTTTGAAGGAAGATATGTATTCAGTCACCTTGGGCAAGAATCGCAGAGGCTCATGGATGTATTTTCTGGCTGAATTCTGGCACTTAGAAAGCATGGATCATTCTCTTATCAGGGCTGCCAGTTTTGAATTCTCAATGAAAAATCTATTACTACCACTTTTGTCCGTGGGATACCTTGGGAGAGCACTGGAAGTCTTGTTGACAAGTATATATTTCCAAGCCTTTCAAGTTGAGAAGTCTGTGGTTGGAGCCTTGTGTCTCAAGAGCCAGTCCTTCTGAAATGCTCCCTGAGACAGAAATCCTTATATGTTAACAAATAAGGAGAGAAATAGGGCTTACTTATGTATTATTTTTATTTCTGGTATGGTTAAAATAAACTGCTAAGCAGTTTACCCATTTAGAGATGCAAAGGACATCTAGTATCTATAATATACATGTGAAGTTGGAGTAGCTTTCAAATATATTTTATTTTTTATTTTTTAATATTATAATGGTTTCTGATAATCTTCTCACAGACAAGCATATTAAAGAAGGATTTATATGAAAATGCTGTAATTTTTGATCAGCACAGGTTATTATTAGGGAACGTCCTTTACACAAAATAAAATTAATGTGTGTCAGAAGACATTAAAGCAGAGGAAATAAGAGGAATGCTGAAGAGATAAGAAGTGTGATGCCTTCAGGGCTGAGACAAGGCTCCTAGTCTCTGTGTAGAACTTAACCAGTGCAGGCATTCAAAGTGAGGAAAAAGTGGTAGCACTGTTCAAGAGGAGGAAAAGATGCAGTGACGCCTGGAAGAAGGAAGCTGTAATGAAACAGATGAGAGAATTACAAATGAACAAGTATTCCAGTGGCAAGAAGAGAACAGGAAAAGATATTTTCAAGTTTGTAAGGAAGACTGACATCATTTGGCTGAATAATTTTTTTTTTTTTATTTTAAACAATGGTGTGCCCTTAGACTGTAGATTTATTTTGCATGGAGTCTGGTTCAAGAAAGTTCAGCTGCATTTCCACCTTTATATTTACTATAAATGCCAACCATATCAACTCAAATGATCTCCCAGAATGTTCCGGCAAAACATTTTTTTTTTATTTTTTTTTTTAAATTCTGTTGTTTCCTATTTTTCTTTCCCAAAATTCTTGCCCAATTGTGCTAATAGATAAGAAGTGTTTCCCTGTTCTCTTCAGAGGTCTGTGGCCCCTATTTATTGGGATTTAGCAATGTATCTCAAAACAATTTTTAAGTAGTGGGGGTAGACATTGCGTGAGACTAGCTGGTATTTTTTTCCTACTTGAATGATTCTGGAATCTGCTCCTAGAGTACTGGCAAAAATACCAGTTTGATGAGCTCTACTCATCTTGTCAGTGGACACTGACTTTTTTTTCCCTTCATCTGTTGTAATCTTTCATCAAAGTGGTAACTGGAAAAAAATCTGCTGCCCTGCTTGGAAAAAATGAAAAAATATGTCAAAACTTGTTAAGGTCATTGAGAAAACAGTGGATTTTAGGATTATATAGCTGTAAGTATTATGGAATTATTAATTTAAAAATCTATTTATAAATAAAGCATCTGGTGAATGAATAAGAGTAATTTCTCTCACATGGATAATTTAAATACCAGCTGTCTCCATCCTAAACCATATTTTCTCATAAAAGCTTTTAGAGAGTCTGTCTGATGGCTGTGAAATTCCAGGATTTATGGGCAGTGTAAGGTCTGTCTATACAAGGACCTGAAACTTGGCTCAAAAGTGAAAGCCACCTCCAATGAATATTTCAAAACAAGTGTAAAAGACCCCCAGGAGGAAACAAAAAAGCTTTACACACTGACTTTTCTTAAATTTCTTGTCAAACTGTAAAAGCTGCATTTGAAGGTAGGGGATAAACTTGAAAGGGATAAAAAAAATGTTAAAATATTCCTTTAGTTATCTTTTGGATGAGTGGAAGAACCTGCCAGCCTCTGAAATCATATCCTTAAATCAATACACTTGATAAATTTCCTTGTTCTTTTATGATGACTTTACTGGTACTCCTCACATTTTTCCATTTTTTCTGATATTAGTGAGAGTACAGACAGCTGACCATGGGGAAGTTTTGAGTGGAACTCCAGCCGTCCTTAGCTACTTCTTATCATACTTCAGTGGTGCTTTCTTGTCTATTCCAGCACACATTGTCTGTTTTTCCCAGTTTTGCTATTTTAAGAAAATGTAATTAAGGGAAAAATCTTAAGATTTTTAAGGTCTCTGAGGATATACCCAGTCTCTCTATGGAAGTGGCCTTTCTGAGATTCTTGTTGGATGATCTAAATAAGGAGTCTCTGAGCAGTTCTTCATTCAGGTCCTGGGCCATGGCTTTCTTGCAGTGCTTTCTGAATGCAAGAAAATAGAGATGGTCAGAAAATAAATTCTCTTTGTTAAGTCCCATCATTTAAAAAATTTGTTCAGAAGAACTATGATGGATTTTGAGTCCTTTAGAACTGCCTCCTTTAGTTTTTCCAGGTGAGTATACTTCTGATGCAATATAAGAGTAAACCATATTATTCAGTATTTACCATCACAGTAACAGTGACTATTTCATCAGTAAAAGCCACTGAGTCAATTTATATCTATTATCAGCAGCACCTAGGTTCCCACCTCTTGTGTTTACTCAATTGCTTTATCTTTTCAGCTGAGATAATCTCATGGCCAAGTTCATCATGTTTTGAACTATGTTGAGTTCACTGTTGTCATTTGAACCTAGAATTAAGTCCATGCATGCAGTTTATTAATACTGACACATACTACTAGCTCGTGTGTTTCCAGTTAACTGGAAAAAAATCTTACAGATTTCCTGCTGAAATACCCTGTTTAAAGTTTAACATTTTAAAACTTTATTCTGTGTATTTTTATTCTGTATTTTAATGAAATAGCTAATAGCCAACACCAAAATGTTCAATGAAATTGCTAATTGGCATGGGTTTTTTACCCAGGTTTTTTCTTTGACGAATGTGCAGAAATTTTCTGTTTTCATTGAGAGCAAAGCCAAATCTTGCAATCACAAGAATATGTTCAAATCCTGGCTATTATGTAACATTAGAAAAACATGGTGAAATGTGGCTAGAGATAACCCCTGTGTTCTGGGATTTTGAGTAAGAATTTGAAAATAACAGGCATCAGATGTAGAACTATTCACAAGATCAGTAATTTCAATTCACCCTGCTTCGAGCAACATGCAAATTTGTGTTTTATTTCTCTTATTTCTCTTCTAAATCTTAAAGATTAACAGGAAAAAGATAAGCCCAGAGGAACTTCACTAAGATTGGCAAGATTTTAGGAAAATGATGTCCTCATTGATTTTTTTAACTACATTGAATGCAGAGCTTCAAAGATGTGCTTTTTTATTTGTTCACTGTGTGTGCTACACAATGTGTGTGCTCACACAACGGTGTCGAGTTCCTACCCCAAGATACTGACTTGATATTTTAGCTTGTAACTCAGTAGGACCTGTTACTGCAACTGACAGTAATCAATGATAGGGAAGAAAAGAAAATAATTTTCTTAAATGTCATGTTTTAATTGAATGCACCGAAATATTATGAACTATAATTCCACTGAATTTTTCTAAGTGCTTTTTGCAAAACACAGTATAATGACATTTGCATTTTACAAAGAAAGTGCATTAGCTACTTTTATATGGGAAATGGAGGTTAATTCAATTCTAGACTCTAATGGAGGTTAAATGTAAAGCTTTAATATTCTGGAGTTCATCCCAAAATAATAACTTTGCTAATGAAATAACTTATTCGAAATTCAACCAGACAAAATGGAAGCATTTTTGAAGCTGTGTCTACTAGAATTGATTGCTTAACACTTAGGAGCCAGCTTAAAGCTCAGCACTCTTTGGACAATGAAGCATGTTTTAGAATCATGAGCATGTTTAGAAACCTTCCTAAACACCATATATTTAAAAACATGTCCTCAAATTACTTTATAGTGCTGAATTATCATTTTTTTTATGGACCACTTACCGTTCTAATATATTCCCTAAAAGTACATGATATGATGGCTAGCTAATGCTGAACAATCTTTCCTGAAATAATTCTGATTGAATGGGTTATTACAAAAAATATGCATTGCAGATTTAGGTCTTTTTTCTGTTCACAAATCATTTGTGAACAATTTCTGAGCACAGGAGTGTGTGCATTATTCATAAATTATATTGGATAGTTTGGATTAAAAAACAGTCAGACTACAGATTGTCTGTGATCCACTGATCTCCCTCTCTGCTCTTAGTTCTTTCAGTATCAATACTATTGCTGATATACAGTTGTAATACACCACTTTGGTAAAATACAATATTTCTCCCTACAAGCCTGGCACGACTTGAATGGTATTCAGAGACTAGGGTTTTAGGGATAGAAGAACTTGTAAGAGGATCCTAACTACAAAGGAGGTTTCATGCACCTGGTCTGGATGTAGCTTGTGCCTACATATTGAGTGCCTGATGAATGACCTGGTTGATACTGGAGTCTGAATACTCTGCCTAGTAAACAGAGAATGATGTGGGCTGCTTTCCAGAGGTGGGACTCATCTGCCTAGCTGTGGGCACCTGAATTCGGTGGACAACCTCTTTTCAACCTCTGATTTTTTCCTTTGCTAAAAGATTTCTCCAGCTTTTCTATATTAGGAGGGTTGCTTTATCAGGCTTGATTTTATATGTAAATTTTATACATATTTGGGTATATACATACTCAAGAAGTTTTGCTACATGAGCCACTTTGTACCTTAATGAAATGAGAAGCTTTTTCTCCTTCTCATCGTTCAATGTTCACTAACTTACTAGAGGTAAAGCAAGGTCTGATCTTACAAGCAATGGGGCTAGAGCAGGTGTCAAGCTTCTTCCTCCTTCTGACAGAAGCACAGAATCTCTGCTCTCCCCAGACAGAGACTGATCAACTGGCACCCTCCCCAGGCAGCAGCGGATGGCAAAAATCTCCCTGCCGTGGAAGGAAAGCAGAACTGGCCATCTGCCATTGCAGAAGCTGGGGATTAAGAACGATGACAGAAAAGCTGCTGCCCAAGCTGGAGGGTCAGCCTTTCACAAGAAAAGAGCTGCAGGCCGAATAGAAATTTCCTATGGACCTAATTCCCAGGCTGGCTATTAGCTCAACGCATTGATATAAAAAATAACTTCTCTGTCGGAGCAATGTGTGCCACAAAGGCATCTGCTCATGATCTGAAGACATCAAGAGATGAAGATGGACATTCTTTTATATTTTTCCCAGTGTCTAATCACTTTCGCAATTACAAATTGCTGCATAATTTCATATTTGGCTTCATTTCTAGCTTTGGTTCTTGTTATATCTGTCTTTGTTAGATTAAAGAACCCTTTAGTGCTTCCGATTTTCTCCCTTTGAAAGTTATTTAGACACTCCAATCAAGTAATTCTCAGCCTGCCATCTCAAAAAACTAAACAGCTTGAGCTGTTAAAGTTTTTCATTTTAACACATTTTCTTCAGCTCTCAAAGTCAATTTTTTTGACCTTTTTTTTTCTCCTTCTTGTTTTCTAATGTCCTCCTCAAAATTTGGCCACTAAACAGTTGGCAGCATACCAATACCAGTCCTACTTCTGCTGCTTACATGTCCAGAGATTATAATAGGCCATTTTCCTCCAACATTGCTCAAGGAACATGTATTGAATTGCTTATCAGCTATCCTTGCAAAAGCCTTTTTGGAGTTATGTCTTTTTCTAATGCTGATCCACACCACTCTACACGTACTTTTCCTTTTGGAGATATTGTTCTATGCCTGGATGTATTTAAATACATGTTTTTTGTGTAATCCCAAATCCTCCTGCAATTTCTACTAACTATTCCATCAATCCATGTCTTTAATTAAGATTTAATTGGATGTCAGTGATGTTATTTTTATTCCATTTTGTCAGTGAAAATGTGGAACAGGATCAGACCTATTGCTGGTCTTAGGAACACTCCTTTGAAAAAAACTCCCATTTTAAAAGCTCTATCTCTATTATTCTGCCCTAGTGAGGCCACATCTGGAGTATTGTGTCCAGTTCTGGACAGTTCAAGAAAGACAGGGATATACTAGAGAGAGTCCAATGGAGGACTACAAGAATGATCAGGGTACTGGAACATCTGTTGTATGAGGAAAGGCTGAGAGACCTGGGACTGTTTAGTCTGGAGAAGAGAAGACTGAGAGGGGATTGTATTCATGTTGACAAATATTAGAAAGGTGAGTGTCAAGAAGAAGGGGCCAGTCTCTTCTCAGTGGTACCCTTACATGATGAAGGGCAATGGACATTAACTGGAAGTTCCACCTCAATATGACAGAAACTTTTTACTATAAGGGTGACAGAGCACTGGAACAGGCTTCCCAGAGAGGTTGTGAAGCCTTCTTCCTTTGGCTTTCAATACATAGCTGGATGCATTTCTGTGTAAAATGCCCTAGGTGATCCTGCTTTGACAGGGGAGGTTGAATTCAATGATCTCCAAAGGTCCCCTCCAACTTCTACCATTCTATGATTCTATGATAATTCTTTATCTGTTGAATCCTATTTAATTTTTTATGTAGTTTTACTTCGGGTTGATATCTGGATAGCTAATCTGTGCAGCTCACCACTGCTGAAAGATCTTCTTTTTGAACATTGATAAACAGTATTCTTCCAACTTTGTGTTGTTGGAAGCATTCAGAATTGTACTGCTTTAACACTGGCAACCCCCTCTGCTAAGAAGTAAACAAACAGAGGGATGGTTCTTTTGGTGTCTTTTACATATTTTTTGAGTTTGCTCATACTTGGTGCCCCAAGCCACCACAGTCCTTTCTTTTTCCTGTAATAAGGCCTTGTCCTAAATATCCTGGAACAGGACTAATGCGCTTGCTAAATGAGATGGGATGCACTCTCAACATCCCATCATCAGCCCATGACTCTGTGGGTCCCTCAGCTATAAGGTGACCTATGGAGAACCTCTCCTGATGGTTTGTCTGTGAGAAGGTAGGCTGGTGTCTGTCCTGGGACACCCTCAGGAGAAGGCAGAGCGGGGGGATACAATTTGGTATTTCCCACCTCCCCCCAGCCATTGCTCTTCTATGTTTTTGGAGCTGAGCCTCAATCCCATAAACTAGGACAAAATGCTTTTCATTGCATTAGTGCTGACAGATACGGATTCAATACTTTTTATTTTTCCCCACCTACTTATTGAGTTTGCTAGCATGATTTATAGCAACTGATATTTAGTGACATCTGTCATATCTATTTGATAGGTATTTTTTCATACCTGTAGCATCCCAAGTTTTTTGGTCAAGTTTTCTATACTGCAGAACTTAAGCTTTTGACTAATTATTTTTTCAGGAGCCTAGATTTTTCACCCATTGGAGATCCCTTTTAGTTTTGTTTATACTTTTCTCAGCTTTTGGAAATTAACAGTGCAGAAGTACTGCCTGTCTATCTGTCTGACTATCTGCAAAGCCCTTTGAGACTGCCCTTGTTTTGACCATGCTGAACACAATTGGATTGGCTCCATTGATCTTCAGATAACTGCCGACTTCCAGTCTAATGATTCAGTTATCTGCTTTGTTATAAAATAGGTGCCACATGTTGGGCAGAGCATGCTTTGGTTTTAGACTAGAGATAAGCATTGTATCAGAAGCTCTAACGATGATTTGCTGTTAGCTGACTGAAACTTGCAGCATGCATCTCCAATGCTGAAACCTCCAAAAAGATAGCACTTTCCCCCATCTCTTACAAGTACTTAAAGATTAGTTCATCCTGTGCTGTAGTTTGATTTGGTGGTCTGCAACAGCCCCGCATCAGAGCACCCTCTTGGGTTTTGTTAGTGAACTCATTGATCCATGTATGTTCAAGGTCCTGCTGTTCTGAGTTAGCAATAACTCCAAAGCAAGTAATTGCCTTCTAAAATAAGCACCCTTCCAACCTCTTTTTTTTTTTTTTTTTTTTTTTTTTTTTTTTTTTTTTTAAATGGTCCCACAGGTTTAAGTAACGCCAATCGTGTTGAATTTCTTCTCATCATCAACAATTTTCAATTACTTTTTCTTACTACGTGAATTTCTAGTGGCAGTATGAAAGTAAGATAAATTTTCCTTCAAAATATTTGGAATATGTTGGATTTAAGTTGTATGAATTATTTTCTGAATATCTTTCCTTGCATGTCTAGTTTTCAGACCTTTTCAAATCTTTTAGATAGATTCTAATAAGCAAATTATTTACTTTACCCATGTGATAAAGGCCATTTCATAGAATCATAGAATTTGGTTTGGGTTGGAAAGGACCTTAAGGATCATTTGTTTCTAACCCCCCTGCATGGGCAGGGACACTGTCCACTAGACCAGGTTTCTCAAGGCCCCATCCAACCTGGCCTTGAACACTTCCAGGGAAGGGGCAGCCACAACTTCCTTGGGCAACTTGTTCCAGTGTCTCACTACCCTCACAGGACAGAACTTCTTCCTAATGTCTAACTAGAATCTCCCCTCTTCAAATTTTAAACCATTTTCCCCTGTCCTCCCACAAAACACCTGAAAAAAAAATCCCTAATCCAGCTTTCCTATAGGCCCCTTCAGGTACTGAGATGTTGCCATAAGGTCACCTCAGAGCCTCCTCCAGGATGAACAACCCCATCTTCTTTAGCCCCCATGATGGCTTTTTTTCCCAGGGGAATGAATCCTGCTACTCCATGAAATCCAGACTGTCTGCTTCATACATCTTGTACATCAAACAGTCTCAAGAATTTTCTACTATTTTCTTCTGGACTAGAAATAGGACTCGAAATATCTCAGAGAAGGTCATTGGAGCCTATCTCTTTATCACCCCTTTTCCAAGATGTGAACAAGTTTCCTAATGAATGTGTAAATGTGTAAATGGACTGTTGCCAACAAGTTTGAGGCTTCTTTTCCTCCTTACCTTTGAATAATGTGGTCCCTTCCTTCAAAACGATGCCACTGAAGAAATCTATTTCAGAGTTGATAGTGCAATACAGGGACAGTCAAGAACAAATTGTTGCATGGGCTGTCTCTTCATTAAGATGCCTAGATAGTTGGATTCAGAGCATTTGATAATCTTGCAATATCTAAGAATTAGGCAGAATGCTTTCAGGAATGTTCCTCCTTCTTGATAACAGAAATAGTGGATGTGTTCTTACTTGCTGTAGTTCTCCCTAGATATATAAAATATGTTTTATGAGATAATAGCTGATTTGAAAATAGCAAGAAGGCATGTGCTGTTAAAAGAAACACAAGAAATTTCACAACACAGAGGATGAATGAAAGAAGACAGAGGAACTAAATGGGAAGGAGTCTGTTTTCTTCTATGGATCTGGAAAAAAAAGCAAAGATCTGAGATAATTTATTCTCTACAATTGTGTTCATTACTAGTCAGTGGAGATATGCTTAATATGACCCCATGGAGATTTCTATATTGGAGATATTTGCATCCAAATCAGATGTCCTAGGCTCCCTCTGGGGTCAGCAGAGATAAATAGGTACTCATGGATGATTCCTCCATGGTGCGTGATTAGTCTCATCCTAAAGGAAAAGTCCCTATTTCATAAGGTAAGCTGAGCCTTAAAACCACACATTTCTTTTCATGATTGCCTTTCCTGTGAACATGGGCATTCTAAAAGTAGATTACATTAATCCTGCCTTAGCTGATTAATGTCAAAATGCTCAACTCTGGGAAATGATGGTGCTAGCTAAAGACCTCTTCCTTAAGCATTTAAGTTTCTTGGGACTTTCCCCAAAAGCAAAGCCTTACAAAACTAAGTGTTGCTCAGCTGCTGTGAATTAGGTTTATTAATGCTATAGTATGTCTTTACTTGATTTCCAAATGATCATTAAGTTGCTTATTTAAAATCATATATTGCATGATCATCTAATGCATAGCTTATATATTATTGACTTATTATAATGAAAATTGTAGATTTAGATTATTAATAAATTCCTGTCTCATTTTTTATTTTTCAAAGTGAAGAAAAATGTCCATAGGAGAGCTTTCAGTCTTTCTTATGAAGAATTTATGCTGCTTAAATTTACTATAATTTAAATCTAGTTTCTGGATTTTAGCTGTTTTAAGCCCATAGGTGAACTGTGTTTTGTGCCAGTTTACACATTAATTTATAAATATGAAGCAGTCAATGTAGCAGAGACCAAGAATACACATTACTTTAATGTCTCACAGCAGTATCACTTCCAGCTGGGGAATTCAATGTTAGAGTTGTTACAACTTCTTTCTATAAAACTCCTGGAGCTCTTTCTCTTGAAGCAGTTTTTTTCCACCTGGTACAGCATGAAGTGCTGCCTCTGTTTTGAGTCACTAAGTTCCTCTTCTTTTCCGAGAGTCAAAAAAGTACCCTTAGGCTGGGTTGGGCAACTCAGTTTAAAGACACAGAGATCAGGGTTTCAGTTTTCTAAGGCCCCTGGTGATAACAGTACGCAGCATCTGTTAGCAGTCTTAAGCATGGGTTGAGAAAAAGCTCTCGTAAACGCAGAGAGAAAGAAAAGAACATTATAACAGGCCCATAAAGCTGGTTCATACTCTTAGGCTTCTCTCAAGCTAGTTATACCCTATTGGCTTTCAATGTCTTTATGCTTCTCTGTTGGCATACCCCTGAGGGTATGGTGGTGACCATGCTTCCAAGCATCTGTTTCAGGGAAACCTTTTAGGTACTTCCTCAATGCTTGAGCTAAGGCTGTCCTAATCATCAGAGAGGGCACTTGTACATACACCTGTAGGCTCACCAACTTTTGCTCACCTCCCAGATTCACCTGTACCTGGCAGCCCTCAAAGGACTGGGAAGCTCACATGCACAGCTGTAGCCTCCTGAGTGACTTGATGGGGTATAGTGTGGGTTTAGTCCCACCAGCAGGACTAAAATATTGCTTGGTTTACTGTTGAAAAAAGCAAAATGAAGGAAACAAAGAACAGACTAAAGGCTAGGACAAAGAAAGGTGTAGGGAGGGAGAAGTCTTTAAACAAGTACCAGCAACACTAATGCTTTTCCTTTTCAGCTCTTCACCTCTTCCATCTGTAGGAATTAATCCTTACCCAAAAATCATTGAAGTACTGAAGAGGAATCATTGTCTGGCATCCAATACAAGTGATGCAGATAAGATCAAGTTTTTTGTGAACTTTCTGCATGAAGAGTATCTTGCTCCAGGAATGGCTCAAATGGGGCTCTTCATGTCTTTAACATTTTGCCCCACTGCACAACACTATGATTAAACAGAAGAAGCTATGAAGGGCTTGCTTTGCAAAAAACCCTGCATAGAAGTGGCAGGTTCATCACACTATCTTAGGAGCACCGTGGTGTCAGAGACCCCTGAGTTAGGGACCTTGGTTTGGCCTCAGCATTTGATGATGGTAGGGTGGGTAGACAGACTTGATCTTTTTGAGCCTGTACTGAGACTCCCTTACTTTGTCCATCATTTCTCTGTTTTCTCTACTAAAACATCAAGTGTCAATCAGAAACTTTCTCTGTGACCAGACAATGTGACACCTGCCCTGTCCTTCCTGGAAAGAGGATGTTTTTGGAGGAGGGCACGCACATAAACCAGGCTGAGATGCAGGTAGGTGAGTAGGCTGGTGGAAGATGGGTCTGGGGTGAAGGGAAGAAAAATAAGTGGTGAGTCTGTGTTGGTAGCAGAGCACAGAGGATCAATGCATCAAAGAGGATGCTTTATTTCCTAGTAAGAATTTCTCCAGTGAGACATTCCTCTGCTTGTTTATGGGACATGTTTTAAGATTAATCTTGTTTACAGAGTGCAGACTGCTAGGATAGATGCTGATTGACAGGGTTATGCTTATTTGTAATCTCTGTCATCTTAACTAACTAAATGGTTGAGTCAGGTCTGAGGACATGCATCCAGCATATCGGACAGAGCATCTGCTGAGCATCCTGTGACTGGTCCTGTGGCAGCAGGCCTGGGAGGTGCTTTCTGACAGGACAAGGTAAATGCTGTCAGAGTAGACTGAGGAAGACTCCATATATAAATATAGACTGCAGAGCGTATAGGTGTATATGTGTGTGTGTGCATCTGCTAGTATCTGCAGTCTGCACATGATTTTTTCAGGATTTTCAATTGTGTGGCTTTCCTCCCACAATGAATCTTCTTTTATGGGTGTTAGTAGGGAACCTTAAATGCTAGCCCTGATAAGAGCAAGAGGAGAAAAACTCTCCCTGAGAGAGGTGAAATATGAATTAGGTATCCATCAGAGAAGAATTCAAGATGAGCTGAGCACGTGTGGATCATAGGACTGTAAGGGTATCACTGATTGCAGTCCTCTGTAATTGCAAGTAATTGTGTAGCATCTGTGAAACAGTCATTCTGCCTTCTATGCATTCTTCTGTAACATTCTTAAAAATTCAGAAAAGCATCAACTGCCACAGGATCCATATTCCTCACAAGTGAGAAAAAAACCCCACATTTCTTTTGTCCTTGTCCCTTCAACTAGTGGGAAACTTGATTACTCTTAATTTTCCTCTTCCTCCTTGCCACCATGTTCCTGCCTCCCTCCCTCTGCCCCACATACAACAGTGTCTCCTCTCTGTGGTTCCTTGGCTGTTTGCTTTAGGAAGCATGTAAAAAGAGGCACCATCAGTATAGCAAAATGGAAATTTCACCTTGAACAGCAATGGCCATAAAAGGGACAACTTTGCATCACTTTTTAACAGGAAAAATGCAGACTCAGATAGGTAATAGGTTGTGGAGTACAGTGTTTAGATTTTTACTTCCAAACATGCCTTTCCCTGCCCTGCACAGTGTTGAGGTGTTTGGGAAGAAAATAAGGTTCCATTCTTTTTTTCTCTCCCATCTCTAAGTCTACTAGCTCTGTAGCAAGGTAGAAAGGAAACAGATGGACAATACAGAGATTTGGGGATATAATTACAAGCAATTAGTTGTCACTGTGGATGCACTAATTGTGGATTTGTGCACAGGGATCAGTATGTTTAAGAACATTGCAACTCCAGTTCCTCAGATGTCTGAGTTTCAGGGCTAGCCTAACCTAACACAAAACACAATCTATTAATGTTGAGGTGCAGGAATGAACATAATTAGCCCCACTTTTTAGAAATCTGGCAATCAGCTGAAAGATACTTGTTTGTGTGCACTTAAATGAAGTGGACTTTCAGCCTTACTCCATTCGTTCCATGTCATGCCATTTTGCAGGCTGCA
Organism: Florisuga fusca; assembly: GCA_038090715.1. Classification (NCBI taxonomy): domain Eukaryota; kingdom Metazoa; phylum Chordata; class Aves; order Apodiformes; family Trochilidae; genus Florisuga; species Florisuga fusca. The sequence goes on from JAAWXA010000001.1 coordinate 29,880,180, forward strand.
GCCAACAGCCTGATTTTGGGATGAGAAATCCAACCCTGCCAATTTTTCAGCTTGATCCCATTTGCTACCTCAGTATATACTATACATTCAGAAGAGTGAAACTTTCCTGTGAGTGGCTAAATTCTGCTGTAGTGGCTAAATTCTGCTCCACAGAACTCACTGGAGACTTATCTCTGTGTAACTAAAATTAAAATTCAAGCTGTTAGATATGCTCTTTTACCAGGACTGCTTAGTTAAATAATTTGAACCTTTCTGAATTACAGTGATTTTACAATACAGGTTTTGCCTAGTAGAGAAGAGCTATTCTTTTGGTAAGAGGTTCTGTTTGTATTCTATTTTTGAGTTAGATAGCTCACAATATTACTAACATAAGATTAGTAACATACTGGGCTTTCATGTATAACTACCTTAATCTAGTTTTTGTTAACTACCGGGTGGTTTACTGTAGGTTGTTACTAGATAAAGAGCATTCAGAGGGCTATGTGGGAAAAAAAACCAATCATTACAAAAACAGGTTTATTTCTGTTTGTGTCTTGTCATTAATGACCTGGATGAGGGGATGGAGTGTACTCTCAGCAAGTTTGCTGATGATATGAAGCTGAGAGGGGTGGCTGATGGACCAGAAGGCTGTACTACTATCCAACAAAATCTGGACAGATTGGTTTAGCTGAACTTTCCTTAGATCTTGGGTGAGGTCTGGGAGAGGGTTTGTGTCTTCCTGCTCACTCTAAAGCAGGTTGGGGACAGGAGTGTGAAAGAAGTCCAAAATAACTCTTAGAAGAATTGGTGTTACCTTCATGTCTGAGGACACTGATGTCTTTCATGAGCAAGAATTAACATAAGGTGTTACCTGAAAGTCATTACCTGCAGGATTTGGAGCTTAGCATGAAATGTCCTGGCTAGCCTTCTGTAGCTTTTCTGTGTCATACATAAATACCTCGCTAAGGAAGTTTCAGTTTCTGACTAATATTCCCCTTTGAGCTCTGACTAATATTCCGCATACAGACCTATTCTTTCTTGATCAAATTTTATCATTACCAGAGGCAGGTACTGATTATGCTGTGTCTGTTTTTATCTCCACAGTTAATTCATCAGATACTGTATTAGTTTCTTATACTCTCCATTTATGTTCCATTGTGCGTGGTAATTCAGGCTTTCATTTTTATAACAAGAATAGCTGTGAATGTAAGCTCTATGGACTTTTGTAGTCCAAAAGTAAAACCTTATTTCATTTCTATATAGCATGCCCTTTCTGAATTTCACATGAGAAATACTTGCTCCTGAGCTGTCCAAATGAGTGTGCTTTGGCTTGGGCCACTGTGGCAGGTCACTTACTCATGCTACTTATCAGCAAGACATTGATGTAAGCTGAAATGCATTGCCTTCTCGTTTGTTTTAAACCTTAATGAAAACTTGTGTAGAAAAGGTATGCTGAAATTGCAGTGAGGAATGAGTCCCTACCATCCTCTGATATCTAGAAACGAAATGTTAGTGTGGCTGCTCAATCTTCATTTCTTTACATAACCGAAGACCGGTCAGGTCTTAAAATTTTCTTTTCTACTCCCACCTTTCCAGAGCCTTTTTTCATATGCATGAGTGCGTAGGGATTATGTGGCTTGAATTTTAGCAGAACTGCCCAAAACTTTAATTTCTTCTCCCCCCACCCCTCCCTTCCTTCCTCTCTGGGTCACACGGGCTAATTTTTTATTGTGATTGTAAAAGTGGGTGGTTTTCACCTGACTATTCATAACAGCATATTGTGCCAAAAGGAGCAGTCTGTCATATAAGAAATAACCAGCCTTTCCATTTCTGCATAAATACAGGTATTCACATTGAAGCAAAGAGGGCATAAGTCATTCTGGCAGCTGAGACATGCAATATACTGTGTGTTCTTATTGACAGTAGTATTTACAAAAAAATAAAATAAAACTAGTTTCCATAGTAACTGCCACACTACATCATTCTAAAGCTAAAGGGACCTTGAATTTACCTAGACAGGACAGCTGAGGTACCTTGAGTGCTTGTAGTGCAAATGTTGTGGATACACAGCTCTACTTTCCAGGTGTGGATCTAAAGGTAGTGCACAAGCCTGGTGTTGGAGTAGAATTGTGGTTCTTATGCTGGCTCCCACAGACTCCTCTGCCCAAGTCTGTGGGGTAGGCATGACAGCATCCCTGAAAAGAGCTGCTTACTTAGACAGACCATCCTGATCTTCAGTGTACTGCAGTGAAGATCTCTGGCTTCTTTAAATCTTACTTTTCTTGAAGATTAGGTATAAGGGTTTTTTTCAACGGTGGTGACACTTCTTGAATGTTTTTATTCTAGATATACATCAATCTGTGAGAGGAAGAAAAAGGATTAGGTATGTAACGACCAGGTGTATTTTTTATAAATTGTGAAAAGAGTTAACTTCAGCTCCCACTGTCTCTAATTCCCAGCACAGGAAACATTACAGTTTGTTTTACCAATGAAGTAGATTGTGGCAGAGATGTTAATTGCTACTTGTCATATGGTGAATCACCGATGGCAATTAGGTCCTGAAGAAAAGCTCTCTCTCTAAATTTTGAGTAACCCATGCTTATTTTAAATTTTCCAACTTTTCCTTCAATATGTTGGATCTCCAGACATCAGGGCTTTACAACAGTATTAGTCACGGGAAGCACAAGTCAATCAACCTGGGTTTTGCAATTCAAAAATCTTCAGCAGTTTCTTTTCAGTTCTGTTTAATCTTTGGTATTTCATGCAAAATATAAATATCTTATACAATAGTGGGGGGAAAAATGTAGAAAAAAAAGTAGGAAAAAAGAATTAAAAAAAGGAGATTACTTTCCTGCTCAGGATAATTCCACTTTTGTGAACTGCCAGTAAGGAGGTTTGAGGATCATTTATTTTATACTTAAGCAAAGGAGACTGCAGGTGTTGAGAGTCAGATGCTGTGTGTCTCTTGAAGATTGTGCTACTTTTCTACACACAGAAAAAACCTGCATATATCTGTGCAGAAATATTTTTCAAATTCAAACAGATCCTGCAGGCCAAATAATTTCAAGCTTTTTGGAATAAATATTTAAATATTTCTTCTCTCTCCATTAATGTTGTAAGAAGGTTTTATTTATTTATTTTCTAGTGTTAGCGTTGCTTGTGACAAATAAGCCTGCAGACAGTATTCTTAACTTAGAAAATATTTTAATGCTAGCAATCACTGCTTATGTCATAGGGTGAAATAATGAAATAAAACTTTCAAATATAACGATGCACTTAGATATTCAAATGCTTTCAATATCTGGTGGGTTTCAGAACGAGGGGACCAGCATACAACCACTGCTAATAATGCAATGAAGTTAATAGAATTGAATGGGGAAAATTTTTGAACAATCCTTTTAGTTAAGAAATTAAGACATATTGAAACCTGCTTTCAGGAAGATACTAGTTTTCGTGGCAATTGCTTGGAGAAAGAATTAACCTTGGAACTGCTGACGTTTCTTGTTTGAGAGAAACTGCTTGTTGGCCCTCAAATGGGACTAAGGAAACCCAGGTTTCATGGCTTCTTGCATCAGTAAGATTTTGGATGCTTTCTTCCCAGAAGAAACCCACCTCCTCAAAATCTCTTCAGAACCTTTAGTGTTTTGACAACATTAAAATGAAAAATCTTATCACCCTAATATTTTCTTGAAGCAATCACACTCTTTCCTTGTGAGTATTAGGATAACTGGGAGTGCCAGTACTGCTTGGGTTGAGGACCGAGAGGATGAGGGTGACGGCTCACTGAATAGTGCTTTGTCACTAAGAATTTCAATACCCAAAGGAAACATACTCTACACCTCTGTATAAATACCTTCTTTCTAAATGCCTGTTGACTTATATTTATCTTGAGAAAAGAATGACATATGGAGAGCAGCTTCCATCTTGGTGTTTCAAAGAGAGGCTAAATATTCCCCACTGATACCAGACAGATAAAAGAATTATTTCTGCATTTCTATTTAGAGTTATATAAGGTGTTGATGATGTCTGAAAAGTAACCACGGCATATAGCCTCATGTTTATGGAAAACAAAGTTTTGAAATTTCAGACTTCTGTTTTGCTGGAAAAACACAAACAAACAAATAAACAAACATAATGTAACAACCTATAATTATAAGCCAGCTTCCATATGATATAGCAGCAACATTGTACTCAAAGTGAAGACTCATTGGAGAGGGAAATGAAATTGCAAGTGAATATAAAAATTTGCTTCTGAAGAGAGAGAATCTGGGAGAAATGTGATAGGAAGCAGGCATGAGGGGATATCTGGTCAGGCTGGAGTGTGGTTGGGGTGGTACTGAATGGAGAAACTGTGAACCGATTGGATGAGCTAACCACGAGAAGCAGAACTGATGAAAACCCAGATGGCAAATACTCCATGGCTCTATTACACAGCTCCGGGGTGGGGTAAGAAGAATCAAACCAATTTTTTTTCTGATTTGTCCAGGAAAAAATGCATTTAAATGAAAAATGGCTTATTCATAGAGCCCTCATAGACCCATAGAATGGTTTGGGGTTGGTGGGGAGCTTGAAGATCATGTAGTTCCACCTCCCCCTGTAGGAACAGGGACACCTCTCACTAGACCACAGCTTTCAAAGACCCATTTAACCTGTCCCCAAACACATCCAGGGAGAGGACAACCACAACTTCCTTGGACAGCCTGTTGCTGTGTCTCACCACCCACACACTAAAAAATTTCTTCCTAATTTTAAAGCTGAATCTACCCTCTTCTGGTTTAAACCCATTAGGGTTTGTCCTCTCGCTACATGCCTGATACTTTGATATGGTAAATACTAGATAGAGTAAGTTGTGATGTGTTCTCCCTTGTTGTAGGAAATATTTAGTCTCACGGGTGTACAAATGCTTAGACAAAAGCTATTTTAAATTAATGTTTTAAGAGAATATGTGACATTTCAAATAAACATATATTACAAAGACACTCTAATTATTCACAATTCAAGCATTCCATATCCAAGACATTTTTAAGAATGAAATTAACATGAAAAAGGAATCCATATGTGTGAAGGTACAGTACCAAACAGCTTAAATGATGCCACAAAGGAAGTTCATGTGCAAGATGGCAAGGGAGAAAAAAAAACTGTAAACTGAGCTGGAAAAAAAGTTAAATAATATTTTTTAAATATAATTTTTCTTTTATTTGGGTCTTAAGTGCCTTAATGTCACAATTGTATTCATGCTTATTCCACGGTATCACAACCTTGCCATATGTACACAGTAGCACATGTCTAAAGAATATGGAACAGCAAATAAACACCAATTAACAAGTGAGTTAATTAGGAGTGAATATGTAATTGTCCAATTTAACTCCTGCTGCTTGTAAATCATCAGAATGTATTCAGAACAGTTTTTGCTTGAAAGCACTCAAACTCCATACAAGCACATTTCAGCCTGTGAGGTGTTTCTAGGCTATTTCTCTGGACTGTCATCAGCCATTTGCCCCTGAGTGACTGACCTTTTAAAATTTTATCTTATTCTTTTTCCTTCATGACTAAATGACAGGATAGCTCAAAAAAGGAAAGCAAATCAGATTTCACTGTGAGCACCCACCCATGTGTGGGTTTGTCATATACCTTTTTGTAAACAAATCCTTAGTGTAAGTGTGTGAGGCTTCTGTTCCTGTGAATTCATCAGTTCTAGGTGGTATTTGTTGCAGTCAATTAATATCTAATTTTTATTTTCAGGGTAATTAGGAGGGATATCTCAAGTAATCTTTACACTTATGAACAGCCATCCAAGAAAGTTTTAAGACACTACTTTCAAGTTCTGCAAAAATTAGTATGTAATTTAGATTATTTATTTTAGTGGGAGGGGACATTTATCTATATTATGAAGGGAGTAATTCTTACTGTTGCACCAAAAAATTGCTAAGTAGAGATTATTTTGGGGGAAGTGGAAGACTCATGAAGTTAGGGAAAGCATGATGGAGAACTTGCATTATTTTATTGCCACGAATGACAAGGACGATAAATGCTACATTTTTTATATATATATATAACTCTCTGTTTGTGTTGTATCAAGGAAACAAAGATATGACCTTTTTAGCTGATCTAAGTCATACCCAGCTCATCATTCCTCAGGGCAGAAGGGAATGAAATATCATCCTGTTCAATTTCATAAAAAGTAGAGACTATCAGCAACAGTCCTACAATTGAAATATGACATTTGTTTGGAGAAAATGAAGATTAGGTCATATTTTTCCATATCAGAATCAAGGAATTTTAATGTGACCCTTTAAAGACCACTTTTCCTACAGAACCTTCACAGCTACTGCAGAGTTATGAGACTGCAGTGTGACACTGTGTGTGGGCAGCACAGCTTCATCCCAGTGGTACAGCTGTACATAAACTAATGTTTTACCATAAACAGACATTAATGGATGCAGGTTTAAAATACTACTGAAATTCCTATGGAAAGACTCATTATGTCCATGTGAATGGCAAATGAATTCCTAGTTGTGGCTGGTAGAACGATGAATGTTAAGGCAACAATAATGGTTTGTTCCTATCGTGTAAAGTACTGGGCAGCAGTCACAAGTGTTCTGTGTCAGCTTTTTCTAGATACCTGTTCCTGAACAGCAGAAATTTATGACAGCCTTTGCTATTCAGCAGGACTACAAAGGATCAGTTTTCAATATGTATTTATGCAATTACATACTGATGCAGTCACTTAAAGCAAATTGTGTGGTGCAGCTGACAATTAATCTCCTATTTGATACACTAAGTACTCCACACGGAGTCTACTTCTACAGTTCCCCAAATGTTAAAAGAAATATTATTTTTTGGAGTAATACACACACACATTTTGCTTCCCTGCAATGGAACATATTTCAGAAAATGGTATTGAAAATAATTGGTGTACCCATACAAATTCATATAACTCTGTTACAAAGTTGCTGCTTTGCTTCATCTGTTAGTAAGAAGATGGCCAGTCTGGGAGAGAAGATACAGAACTAGTCTACTCTTTACTGTTATGCAGCAAGATAACTTGACCTCAGTGTTGACAAGAGTTTGTTCTATTTGGTGTGTTTCCTCTTCAAAAGGATCTTTTTTTGGGGGGAACAAAAGGTTTGTGCACAGTGTTCTTGCTTCAACAAGTTGAGAATATGTCTTACAAATGAACAGCTTGGTGTAACACAAACGTGCCTGGTTAGACATAAATACAAGACTGAAAATTCTGAGACTAACAGTACATACAAGCATGGTGTAAAAAGCAATTTGCTGACCTGTGAGTTTCTCAGTCCATTTGAATCCTTTTCTTCCTTTTTGTCATATAGCTATACACAGCTATAGAAATGTGTGATCTCTGTTAGTTTAAACATAATTTGGAAAAACAAAATGTTTGCACTGGGGAGACTTGAATGTTTTGCAGAACCCTAAGACAAGCACAGTGACTAGGAAAAGTATAGTGAAGCACCAGGTAAATCTTTCATATTTTCACTCATTACTGCAATATAGTCTTTACTGCAATATAGTCTTCATGGAAAAACCTCCCCTTTACCTTATTGTGCCTTTACAGATGACTTTAATAGTGACACTGTAAAGTCTTTGCTGCTTTTTATCATTAGTAGTGCAAGTTACATAGAATGAGTCTTCCACTTCTGTAGCATTTAAAGTTGCTTTGCTGTTGTATTTAAAATAAAAACACATTATGCCTGTAATTACAAATGCTTGTTGCAGATTACTAGAAACATTAATGTGTGGAATGGAGAAAAACAGCTTTATAGCTTTATACAGGTATATAGGTTTATACAGGTATGCAAGAAGGTTTATAGGTAAAGTTGCAGCATATGTACAATATTAAAATTAAAAATTCATCAGAGGCAGAGCCTCTGCAAAGGTTATATAAGTTATCACACTCTCTTTAATATCCCTTTTGTGGTAAAGTTTCTAGGGGTGGCTCTAGCAAAACTGTAGCACTACATCTTGGGAGTAGGGAAGAAGTGTACCAGAGCCAGAGCCAAAAGTCCCCTTTTACTCTATGTGGTAAAATATGCATTTAAAAAAGGGAAGATGATGCCAAACATGGAAATGACTAAGGTAATGCCCAAAGTACACAAATACACCATGCTGCCCACTGTTCATAAATCTGTGCTTAAAAAATTATGGCATGATGTGTGATGACCTACCAACATCTAGCTATGTCCAAGAGCTAATTAAGGTTACATTTGAACTCAGTGATCTTAAAGGTCGTTTCCAACCTAAATGATTCTTTGGTTCACAGTTGTAGTGGTGTTTATATCAAATGAAAACCTATAGTGAAATTAAACATTCTTCTTTAGTATATCAATGGTTGGTCTTTGCTCTTGATGCTCTCTGTGGTCCTAGATTGAGGCTGAAGTTATTTTGTTTTCACTTTGCACTGGTTCATAGACTCATTCCATATTTAGTTAGATGAAGAGTTGTAATTTGCAATGTTTCTAGAAACCGTGTTAAGAGCAAAACATCTAATAATAGCTAAGAACAGAGGACCATCAGGGCCATGCCAGGGAGATATTGTGTCTCTGTAGTGTCTTGTTTTAAACAGAACAAATGTGAATTCAGATGGTTTAATTCTCTACTCACCTGTGGATTTGAGCAAATGGAAACGAGAAGGTTTATGAGGGTTTTAAAATTTCATCCCTAGTGAAATAATAAGAAACAATGTGATTCTTGAGATTTGTCATTTGTGTGAGGCTTCTTATACAAGAGGAAGAAACCATTACAGCTGACCAGAGAACAGCTGAAGGGCAGAAAATGGCATCACTCTCTTGCTCCTCAAGGAGTGGAATCTGTAGATGTGAATCTACTCGAAAGATTAGTATTAGAAATACTGTATGATCTGTTAAGAAAGATAACATGAGAGCTCTTTAACCACAGTAAATAGAGATCACACATTGATATGTTTTTTTATATCTTTATTTTCATAGAAGCACTGGTTCGTCTCTGAGGGTGATTAATGCTGAAACAGTCTCTATTGCAAGGTTTCCTATAACAGTTCTGCACTTTTACAGGCTCAGTAAGACCATGTCTGTGTTCTGGTGAACCTGCAGATCTTTACATTGTATTTTTCAGGCTCTCTTGATTGTTTCCAGGTTATATCCAGTAATAAGGACTGATTAAGCATCTTTTTCACAAGCAATAGACTCCTATGTAAAGAAAGAAGAAGTTTTTATTTCAAGTGCCAGGTAATAATATTATTCCACCAGAAATAAATAAATAAATGAATGAATAAATAAAATCTGCAAGGTTTTCTCAGGGATGAAAACAGTGAAATAGCAAGCAATAAAGCACTCTATGATACTTTAACTATCTGTATTATACTGGTATCACTAACAGTCTATTTTAGTTAAGATCAGAATACAGTTTCCCTTCTAGAACTCTGTGATTCAGTGGGAGCTTTTCATCCTATTGTATGTTTTCAGAAAGTTTTTTTTTTTTTTATGTGTATTTTTGTCCATGTGTTGCAAGAGGTTCAGACAAGGCTCTTGGTGAATGCTGAATTATTCACATTGCTCCTCAGAACCCTGAAAATCTCCAGCTTGCTCAGGATCTCTGTCAAAATGTCACAGGGAAACCTGGGAGCTGGGAAGAGGGATATTAGTCCTTTATTCTTTCAGTGCTGTTAAAGTGTGCATAGAAGGGGTGTAAAGCACACAGTTCTGTTCTGAATTTTGTTTGTTACTCTCTGCTGAGTGTCTGTGAAGGCATCTAGTGACCTTGGGATAGTTTGTGAAGACAAGATACTCTTTCTTCAAAAGAAAAAACAAGAGCCAAACTGGAGAGACTGCCTTTGAATGAAAGTTAGGAAATATAATTTTTGCAAAGAAAGCAAACAAATGCTTTCCCAAGAAAAGAAAAATGAACAAAAATAACATACCTACCCCTTACCCCAAACTGAAATACAAAAGCAATCAAAAATATAAATAGAAAATGTCCTCAAAATGTTTAAGGTTTTCAGATAATTAATTAATTTTATTTTTCAGATTAAATATCAAAATAATGTTAAGAATACCATGGGTATAAGGGAAGTCCATTTTTTGTTATTTTCATTTGAAACTTTCTCTAACATGAACTTCAAAAGAATTTTGAATTTAAAAGAATTTAATTGTGAAGTGTCATGTGCTATTTTAGGTTACTAAATTTTTGTATGTCAGAGGCCTACCACGTTGTGGATTCCTTGTCCAGCTCCCATTTCAACTGTTAGAATTGAAAGTTCATTGTCCTAAACCCCTTGCAAATGTTTTATTTCTTTTCTCAAACAAAAATTAGTTTCTTTTGTATGGTAGCATAACATGTTGAAGGTTACAATGCAATTACATTATTACTTTGATTTGATTTGATTTACTCTTTCTTCTGGATGAAACTGCAGCACCGGTGACTTGAGCCATGTGTCAACTTTGAGATGATCAAGGGGTGGGCTACATATGTGCTGGTTTCAATTGGAGATATGGATAATGACTGTAGGCTACATTTCTCTTTGATTTATTTGGCCCCAGTTCAGTGGATTTGTATCAGGAGTTCATGGATTTATTGTGGGACTTGGCGCATTTATGTGACTCATATTAGAAGAGCTGGTTGTGTCAGAAAGCAGTAATTTTACCAAATCTTAGAAATCCATGGGGTCTTTTTGCTTGTGGTATAAAACATTATATTAGAGGCTTGGGGCTTTTTTATACACAATTCTTTGCCAAAACATTTTCCTACTGAGGATAAAAATTTTCAGAAGCTGGTGGAAGATCATGTGAGATTATTATCCAGAGCAACTTTACCAAAGGAAAAAAAGATGCATTACTGAGTAATACTGGAGATACGGTAGAAAGAGAATAGGAAAAGTGTTATCCTCATTCCAATGCAAGTAGAAAATCTGTCTCTGGATTCAGTGACTTTCTGATCATCTCTGTGAAAAGCAAAACTGTGCCAGAAACTGATGAATCTTGAATTTCTATTATTCTTTATGGTTTGGCTGCAGTCTTGAAATGTCAAGAGCAGGCAGAAAGAAAGAAAGAAAGAAAAAAAAAAGTTTTGTAGGTACGTGTTAATTGTGGACACAAATCTGACTGCTTCTTTTTGACATAATAGTAGCTATGAGCCTATAAACTAAGAAAAGGGTAAGCTTCCCCATATTACCAATTGCTGATTATGGTTCCATCATTTATCGTGCTGAATCATTTCTGTAGCATAGTGAGTAGAAAACATAACCACCTGCAATAGATTATGTTGATTCGTTTTGCTGGCAGATGTGAGAGAGCATCATTGCTCATTAGATGGTAAACTTAATTGGTTTTCTCCAGAATTACATAGACAATATTCTCTTAATCTATTCACACACATGGTAGTTAATTTCAAAATCTCTGAATTATAGTTTAATTGTTAACATTCTTTCATATAGTTGTTATTCTCTGGGGTTGAGTTATAATAAAAATGCATCTCTGTCCTTTATCAGGAGGTGGGGAAACTGTAGATGAAAAGGTCATATGGGAAATACCCACTGCAACCTTTTTCCACCACTTGGAGTCAGTGCATTTTTGCCTGAGAATGGAGATTTTGAAGACAATTAGTTAATGAGAAAATTCCATGGAGGAGGAGGGAGGTGGAGAGAAGGGTCAAACACAAGTCTGAAACATTCTATATTAGGTGACTAGAACCAATGATTTGGTATTTCCTATCTCAATTGAACAGATTTTTGAAGTGCTAAGCCCCATGGTTTCACCACATTGTTCTGTTGGTCTGTTTTAAAGCTCAAGTTCCTTTATTGTCCCTCTGGAGTCCTAGACCATGATGAATGGGCTCCACTAGCTGCAGACTGGATGCAGGCATGTACACCCACTCTGATGTGCTGTAGGACATGCCAGACAGCCAAGGTCACATCTGCTGGGCTCATCACTGAGATTGCCCAGAGCTGTCTGGGAGTCTCTGACCCTGCTTGCTTCTCTGCTTCACTGATGTAACAGCATATTGCCTACATGCTTCACATCCCACTCCATGGAGCAGTTCAGAAGTGGCACTCCTCAGGTCTGTGCTGGGTTGATGTCCTTCAAGGTCAGTGTGAGGGAAGAAAGGGACTTAAGGGTGGGATGTACCATCATCTCTTAGCCCCATGGAAGTAATAAGAACGCAGGCTTCAAAACCATATCCTGAACTATCAATGTCATTCTCCTGACACCACAAAATTAGTTCTTTAGATGGACTGCTTTAAAACCAATGATGCAAGCTGCTCTTACTATGCTTAATGAGAATTTCTTGCAGAGACTCACCACCTGAACTAAATATTCCCAGAAATGACAATTAAAGTGTATTCTACGTCACTGGAAAATCAGATAGTCTGTGTCGCTGGTGTTTGTGATGACTGGTTTTACCGTTGGCTGGTTCTTTCATTTTCAAAGTGTCCTGACCATTTTAGAAGACCATTTTTTCAAAAAACAGTTGTTTCCATGTTTCTCAGGGAGACATGTCCACCCCATGAGCCCTATTCTTGGAAGTGGGGTGTTACAACAATATCATTTGCATCTGGTGGAATTTTATTCCTATTCCTATTCCTTCTACTACAAGGTCCATTGTAGTAGAAGCCAGTTGCTTCTATTGATTCTGGTATATTCTGGAGCAATAGATGTAGTATATGTAAGATTACATGAAACTCTCAATGACTTTTTAATAATTTGGATTAATTCCATATCACTAAGGAAGCTTCTATAAAAGATTAACCTCTAAAAAGCATTCCTTGGCTGAGCTTTCCAAAGCAAGTCCTGAAAAATTTAAATTCTCATGTGCAAGTAACCAATTAACTTCAATGGAAGTTTTGCTCTTCAATCCCTGACACTTTTTTGAATATGCACCCTCTACCTCCCCTGCTTCTCCTCTCCACCTCTAACCCATATTTCTCTGGCAAGAAAAAAAAAACAAACTAGCTTCAATTTAAACAATAAGCCTGTATTTGTCATGGGACTAGTTGCTTGAGTTCTCTGACACCACGTTTTGAAAAATTCTCCCAGTCTAAAGAAAGATAGGAAAATATTTTTTATGAGAGGGTGTTTCCAAATTGAAGCATGTAATTGCTGCAATGCAATTGAACTGAGGCTGCAGTTCATGCTTTTTGAAGCATGGAATGGTTTACTCTCTTCTAGTTTCCTCTCTCTGAAAGCTGGATTTGACAATAGCTAAAAATGCAGGAAGGGAAACCAGAAAAAGCTGAAACATTTAAGCTTTCAGAAAAAGACTCAGGATCAGAGACTTGGATCCTGTGTAAAAACACCTATTCTTGCTTTATTCCAGTTTATCCTTAAATGATCTCACTAAGATGGGTAGATTAGGAAATATATGGCTATTACTACCAGGAACAAAGGAGACAAATAACAAAAAATGTCACAATCTTTAGAAGAAGTAATTATGGAAAAAGCACTACTGGTGTGCACTTGCAGGTGTGACGTGGTTTTGGCTTTTTTCAGAGTTTCATACTTAGACCCATCCTGATTGAGCTTTAGGAAAATGCCAGGAGTTTGTCATACCAGAGCCCAGGGTTGCCTTTAAAAACGGAAAATGAAAGAGAATAGCCAAATGTGAAATGTGCCACTACTAGAAAAAGAAATTGGCTATAAATACAGTTCATGCTGATCCTGTAGATAGTGATGGATAAATGTTGGAAGAGTAGAGGCCCCACATTTTAAAGGAGCAAAACCAAGCCTTTCAACATACCTCAAAAAGAAAGGGCAGTACAAGGAGCTCCAGAAAGCCTTGTTAAAATTTTTATGCTGCAAGCCTGCAAATAAGGACTGGTACTAGAAAATGCCTGAGTAATTTAAGTGGTTAGACTCGTGCCTTTCTGCCAGCTGGCCTGGCAGGACACAGAATTTTGTGGAACAGCTTGTCTTGCCATTTGCAGGACTGCTCTCTACAGATGTCAACACCTTAGGTGACATCAGTGTAGCAGCTTAGAAAATGTGCAACATACATGAATAATGTCTGTCCATAAAGGAACCTGAAAAATGTAAAACTTCTTGGAATGACCATACTTCCCAAATGAGGGACATGGGAATACCTCCACTGCTAGCAGAACTGGGTCAGTCAATGCACACAACACAGCATTTGCAGTATTACTAGGAAATAAAATAGTTTTGCAGACAGCGATAACACTTTTGGTCTCAGAGGAGTTTGAGATATACCTGTTCCCCATATTCAGATTTCTGAGTGCAGTATGGGCACAAGGTGCCCAGACAGATCTCTCCCTCCTTTCAGAGTTGGAGATTCCCTATGGGAACTCTGAAGAGGGAGTAGAAGAGTTCAGGACAGCTCACCATTGTCCTTGAAGAAACTTTGCCTGACTTCCTATTCCCTATTCCTAAAAGCTCACCATAGTTGTGTAAATTAAAAAAAAAAAACCCACCGCTTGCTTTCTGTCTAAAATTACATTAATATCCAAGGGGATAGAAAGGCTTTGTCATCATTTTTTTGGTTTAGAGTAACAGTGTACATGTGCTCTCTGCTCCTGTTCCCCAGGAGCTCCACGTAAGCAGCAAGCGCACTGCAACCCCTGATGAGGAAATACAAATTGGATGCACACTGAGCACATGCATGGTCAGGATGTTCTGTCCAGGAGGCCAAACTAAGGTTAGTATGAGGTAAAAAAAAACCAAACTGCTTTTAAAGAGGGGCCTTAGCACCAATTTCTTTGATTAGTAGATCTGTCTTACTTTACCAAGGTATTTGATAATGTGTGCAGATATAGATAGAACTGATCAGTGCGTTTCATGTGGAATAATAGGTTCCCCGAATCATCCACTGGCAGTAAAACAGATTTCTGAGGTCACATACTCCTTTCCCTTTTTGTAAGACTACACTCTCTTGATGTTATTAATGGCTGAATTTGAAGGTATGTTAATCTTTGGATGAAGTTCATGTCTGTATAACTGAAGCTGACTTTTGAGTATCAGTGAGTAAACCTTGCAAAAAGACTGACAACACTTTTTTTTCATGAACAAAAATCTGAACAGACTACTGTAGACCACTACTATGAATTTTGCTACTTAGTTATCAGGAAAAAAAAAAAAAAAATCACAGCCAATAACAGTAACACTTCCAGCCTGAAGTATGAGGGGATTTTAGGTACATTAAAATGTAAAAGTGATTGAAAACAGTGAAACATCTTGGGTATTTGCTTTTCTGATTCCAAGTCATTCGGATCCATTTTCTTGACAGTTACTGTTTCTTCTCTACAGTTATGTGGCCTTAAATACTGAGGTGTTTGGTTTTTTTCCTTTTGTTTTTTGTTGTTTTGTTTTGTGTGTGTATGTGGTTTGTTTTTGTGTTTGATTGGGTTTTTGTTTTTTTTTTTTTTAATGGTAATGTTCTTTAATTTGTGTTTTCAAAAGAAATGCTGGTGAAAAGTGTAAATTGTCCTCTCTAGATAGACTGGAAAAGTGCTCTGTGTCAGCAGTCTGAAGTCAAGAGCAGCACTTGCAGTCGATGTAAGCAAGGCGAGTACTGAAAAAGGCAAGCTGAGGTCACACAGCCAGAATGGGAAGATATCACAGAATGAATAGTTGTATTTTAGAATAATTTCTATTACCACTCAGATGCTGATCATTATACTTACTGTTGCCTCCTTTCTACACAAAGGTTCAGGCAGAATTAAACGGGGCATTTTCAAACCCCCAGAGGTGTCTGCAGGGCTTTGGTGAAAACACTGGTGCTGTTTCTGTCAGCACAAGAGTGGTGAAGGCTGCTCCCCTACCCTAGAAGTCTGTCTTCAGTCCATTTGGTCTCCAGGTACCTGAATTAGGCATAAATGCTGGATGCCTTGCCAGTGAGCTGACTCAGGCTCCCCCAAAACACCCCTGTCAGGGAGACATCTCTTTAATCAGGTCTCACAGCTGGGATTGGGTGAAGCAGATCAGTACCACATTGCATCCCACTGGGGCAGCTTCACCCAGGAAGCTTGCTGGCCTGCAGGAGAGATCTGTGCAGCTGAGGGTAGTTAGAAGATTGACACCCTGGAGGACACACCTTCCTTTCTCTATAGAAATATGTGTGGGAAAGGGCTAATGTTCTTTTTGGAAAAGTGAATCGGGCAGTGTGGTAAGTAATTCACTCCTTCCAAAAGTGCACTATGTGCTGTATTTATTTATTTAAACTGAAAGAGTTGGGTTGCCCTTAAAGTTGAGCTGTGATTTTGCTCAACAGCAAAATGGGAAGAAAAAGTATCACTTCAGGTTTAAGGGTATTAAAACCCTGGAATTACCTGACATAACCATGGTAACAAGCTCTGAAGTAATGGCAGTTGCTCATATTACCATAGAAACAGGACTTAAAAAGTGCAAATTACCTATAATTTATCTCTGTTCCTCGCAGTGACAATACTATAACGTGCATTTTGTAAAAAGTATGCACATGTTTTGCCTATAGTGACTGTCAAGAAGTTATTAAAAAAAATTAAAGGTATTCAAAAGGCACAATTTATTACTTTGTTGCTATGGTTATTTTTTGTTATTAGTCCCTGCAAGAGTGACATACAAAAAAAAACCACCTGGATAATTTTTATAAAATGTAGAATTTTGTACGTCAATATCGTATAAACAAAAGGTAAAGTCAGATTGTGTGAGCCTGAAATAGGCCAAAAATGTCTGATGTAGATCTTGATAAATCATAGTTTTTTTTCTGAGCAGCTGTGTACCTTCTGAACTGGCAGTAGGTGTAGCAGACCACAAGATGATGGCACAGGCCCCAGACAGGTACAGACCCTTCTCTGGACATTTATGAGTAGAGAGGGGAAAGAGAGCGGAGCATGTAGTGAAGCTGAATAAGTAAAAATTAAGTGTAAAGGAACGGTAAGATCAGGTGCCTCCTTGCTCCTAGGCTTTTTGGAGTATTTGTTGGTGAAAACTGAAAAGGAAGATCACGGTCTGGTTCATCTGGCAGCTTGAAATCATGGCTTATACCTCTCTCTCTCTCCTTCCTGTGATGGCAGAAGGACCCCAGTAGCCACTGTCATTCAGATGTTAGGCTGACTTAAAAAATTGAAAAAGTAATTTTTACCTATCACTCTGTTACCCCCTGCATCAAAATGTAGATTCTTGCTGCTTGGTACTCTGAGATGCTATGGCCAAGTTCTCTGAGTCATTTGACCTGTGTTGGGTGCTTGCATGGCTGTGGAGGTTTAAATCATAAAAAAGATTTTCTTCCTAAACTTTTATGCAACATGGATTAGCAATTTCAGTACTGTCTTTAGTTTTATGAACAGTGAAGATCTGCTGTGTATATCAGTAGAGGGTAAATTTGGTAATCCTTGCCTTTATTGGCTGAAGTGAGAACAAGCTGAGTGTGTGCAAATCTGGCAGGGCTGGGTGGCAATTGGGAAGGTGGGTTGAGATTGTTGTAGACAGTGACCAAGGAGGACCACCAAGCATACACAGGCTTGTATAGTGATGGAGTTTCACCTCAAGAAACTGATGATTTGCTTTTCTGCCAGCAGAGCCCTGTTCTACAGGGAACTCTCAATTGAAAAAGCTGACTATAGCCATTGGCTCTGGACTGCTGTAACAGTTTGTAAGAGCAGGGATTGAGGTGGGGTGGTGAATGAAGAAAGCCTGTTCTTGTTGTGCAGCCTTGGGCTAATAAAGAATGAGACTTAACACAGATGTGTCGGATGCAAGGCTTCTATAGTATGGACAGCTTTTCTTTAAAAGAAACAAAAAAAGCCCCTGCCCTTTCAACCCAAACACCATCACATGCCCCAGGCATGTAATGTCACTGGCTGTTAAGCAAGCATTTATGGTCATGACATACTATATGACAAGGAGCTTCTTGTTAGCTATGCTAATGCTAAAATTACATTACTGACTTATGAGGGGCTAGTGCTAATTAACACTATATAAATCTTTAGAACAATAGCTAGTTAGAACAGCAAGATTTTGTTCTTTCTATTAGTGTCTACAGATCTGTAGTGAGATTTAATTGAATTCCTAAGGGAAGGAGCTTGGCAATTACTAGAATTATTTATACACAATTAAAGAATGTCGTTAAATAGTTATATGGCAGCAGACAGTGGGGAAAAAACAGTGACCACAAAACACATTTTCGTGTTAGAATGAAAGATTCAGCTTTGATAGTTCCTCCAGCATTTTATAAACTGCTTGCATTTATGTAGTAATAAAAAAATTTAAACCTGCACATATTTCATTGCAGAGGAAATAAATGAAACCATGTCTGAGAAGACCTGTGTTTAATCATGAAATGTGCAACATTTGGCTGTAGTGAATTAGCCATTTGTCTTAGCAAATCCTCAAGAGGCTACAAGCATAGTGGACAGATTCAGTGGTTTGGCATGTGTGACCTCTAGGGACCTTGGTAAAATTCTGGATGGATACAGAAGGATCTGGTTTCAAAGTCCCTCCTTGGGTCTTAGTTAATGTGATCCTGAAGCTGCTACCACACCTCCTGTCCTCCTCTGTATCATTAGCATATCAGTCAAAGAGCAGTGTGTGATTTGGGTCAGAAGAAAATGAATAAGGCACAATGAGGTTTTGTTGTAGGGTGATTTGTCATATGGCTCTACAGATAAGAAATTCACGGTAGCACTTATCAGAGTTGCAGCATATCTCATAATCTGTACTCTGTCCTCTGTGTGTGTTTAGCAGGGCTTGCTTTGCTGTAGGGCTTGTCTTTGTATAAGAAGCTGGGGTAAGAAAGCCCGGAATATTTGCTGGGCTTCTGTATCTGAATACTCAGAAAGCTTTTATTCTTCCACAAGTGAATGTTTTGATTAACTCATTTCCACTTTCATTAACACAAATCATATCAATCAAATCACTTCTGAAAAAGGCATTAATATTTGAAACCTCCTTAGATAGGAAGGCTGGAGTGATATTAATCTTTTCATTTGTATAGCACCAGTTAAATTATCAGTATTCTACTCTGTCAGGCTTACCAGAAATCCATGCGTACTGCTCATGTGTCCTGGCTGTACCAGTTCATTTTTGACTGTGAATTCAGTCTTGTGGATTCAGCCTACTGATTTTGGTAGGAAGGGTGTTTCTGACCAGATATGTGTCTTTATATTTCTTGTTGTTGCAGTTGTGGTCCAGTTCAGGTCAGAGGTTTCCATTTAATTTAAATTAACATGTTAATTTTACAAGCACATATCTTTAGGATGGAAATGTGGCAAATGCATTACTGTGAATTTGCTGCAGCCAGTAAGAATAATGAGATCCAGAGCCCAGGTGAAGTGTGGATGTTAATGTTTCAAGTGTGCAAGCTGTAAAATGCCCAACCTTTTCCTGGAAGTGTTATAGCATGGAATTACTGGAGAGTTCTGAGTTTTGAGAAATGTAAGAATTAGCACTAGATGCAAAGAGGCTCTTATTTACGGGGTTGCTGGCATTATGGGTAATAATTACAAGACCATAGATATATACCATCTTCTTTACTTCGATGGTGCTTTCTATAGCATGGCTGCAGAATTGCTGGATGTTTCCAAGTCTGTAATGGCCTAGGAGATCCATTCTCTCTTTGTGTTTATATTAAGGAAGCTACCTGTTAAATTCAGAAAAGGTCTTGTGGAATACTGGAAGCACTTTTCCATTTTTGCGTGTTTTAGCCATGCCATGCTGTAATACAACATTGCTATTGCCAGTTATACTCCATAAGCTCTGTACTGAATTTGCAAAGTCTCAGGATTGACTCCTGTCAGGCTTGCCTGACTTTCCTGACTTGTGTGCAGGTTTGTTTTACTTTGTTAGTTGTGACAGGGGGTTCTTTAATTGACTAGGTGTCTCTGGCTAATTTTTTAAACCTTTTTTTTCTTTGTGTGGGACAGCCTTCTTATATATACTTATCAATCAGTTATTCTGAGTAGCATCAGAAATGAACTGATGACTATTGAAATTGATGTAGTAAAAAGAAGTAGCCTTGACATTTGAAGATACAATGGAGGAGTACTGACATGGAATAAAAAGAGATGTTTTTTGGCTAGGGAGACCCACCATTTATTAACAACTCACCAATCTTTGATTAAAAGAAAACCTGGAGCTGGAGATTAAGGGATAACAAAGAAAATAAAGAATTAGTAACTAATGTATGTAAAAGTCACAATAAATAGTAAAAATTTTTCCTTGCTTTTGCTGACTCCAGGGTGAAACCACCAACTTTAAGAGGAGCAGTGGAGGGTTAGTGTAACAACAGGAAATGGGATACAGACCAGGAGCTTTGTATGAAACAGTGTTAAGAGCATTACAACTACTCTCCTTTTCTGTAGCAACCTGTTGTGGACTGACTGGGATCAGACTTAAATTTTATCACAGAATCATAGAATGTGCCAAGTTGGAAGGGACCCATCAGGATCATCAAGTCCAACTCCTGTCCAACTCCATCAAGTCCATCACACCATGTTCCTGAGAGCATCATCCAAACACTTCTTGAGCTCAGGCAGGCTTGGTGCTGTGACCACTTCCCTGGGGAGCTTGTTCCATTGCTCAACTGCCCTCTGGGTGAAAAACCTATTCCTGATATCTACCCTAAACTTTCCCTGATTCATCTTTGTACAATCTCTCTGAGTCTACTCCTTGGTCACAGGAGTGAAGAAATCAACACCAGTTCCACCTCTCCTCTTTGTGAGGAAGCTGTAGACTGCACTGAGGTCACCCCTCAGCCTCCTTTTCTCCAAGCTGAAGAACTCAAGGAATCTCAGACACTCCCCATAAGTCATCTCTTCCAGACCTTTCACCATCCTTGAGGCTCTATAATACAATTTTACAATATATACTATACATTATATTATAATAAATGGTGTTGTTGTTATATTATGTTAACAACTGATTCTTATCTTTAACAGTGTCTCCTCGTTATCCATAAACAAGATTTAGAGCACAAGTCTGTCTTTCCTGCTCTCCAAAAGAGCAGGGCAAAAGGCTCAGTTTTAAACCTGTGAACAGACTTTTTCAATACCTGAGAGCATTCATGTCTAACTTTGGTTATCCAGAACCTCAGTCCCTCATTTTAGCCTCCTGAAGGTGACTTAAACTACCTCAAAACCTGCTGCTATCAAACTAGTTTCCCACCTAGATGCCTTAATTTAAATAGTGTAAATATGCCCTTTAGCTGTCACAGAGCTGCACAATGGATGCCTGCATGAGTCTTCTTGTGGAAAAAATTAAGTCTTTAAACTGTGAGTATGTTTTTCATGTTATCTTATTAAAATGTGCTTCCTTGGGGCAAAGACTCGAGTACTTGTTTGCATTATGTCTAGCACTGCTGACTGACACGAGTCTTAAGCACAATCACCATGCAAATATGTTAATCTAAATAAGGATGGCTTCTGTTTGTTGGAAGAAAAAGACACGGTGGCTACAAATTGTTAGTACTATCTCAGAGCTTAAAGATATCAATCTTTGTTACAAAAGAATCTCTTAAAAAGAATCTCTTTAAGTACTGTAATTATAACCGAGAGAGTATTTTAAATAATCCACCCTGCTTAGAGGACTAGCTCTATTAAAACACCAGTGATTATGAGGATAATTAATTTTTAAAAAAAGGATTTTCTATTGGAACCTTTGAGAAGATGAAGTAATCTTCTGTACAAATTTTGTTCTCTTAGGAGCCCAGAGAAAGAAGAAATTTGGTCAGACATGATCAGAAGAAATGATCAGATAGTGGCATGGACTACCCAGGGAAATAGTGGAGTCAGTGTCCCTGGAGGTGTTTTAGGAAAGGCTGGGAGTTGCACTTAGTGCCATGGTCTTGCCAATGTGGTGGTGTTAGGTCATAGGCTGTACTTGATGATCTCAGAGGTCTTTTCCAGCCTCAAAAATTCTGTGATTTTGTGAAAACAAATTCCTTATAGATGGATAACACCAAGCTAACATCAATTGTCAGATGCTGTGGCCTGAATGGTACCAAAAGTGATCTCCCAAACAGTATTTCGATGTTTAATACAGGTTTCCAAAACTTGTGACCCTTTGGCCACACTGTTTTTCTGCATAACCTCCAGAAGATCATGGTCTGTGAAAACCCTTGAGCTGATATTTAGATTACTAAGAGGAAGTTTTAGGAAAACTTGAATGAAGCCTGCCAGTTTAAGGCTCCTTACTAGACTGGGGTTGACACTCATGTCTGAGACAGCCTTCAGCATCAGTGTCCTGGAGACTGGTCCAAGTGTCAGAATGGGGTGAGCGTGCAGAGCTGCTGATCCTGTGCCACTAGAAACTCAGCTGCCACACCAGAGGAAAGGTAAAACTGAAATATACAGCAATTGAAAGGACTTTCTCAGAAAGCTCATGATAAAGGGGGAAAGGGGAATCTAAAGGCGTGAGAACTGAAGGTAAAAGAAGAGCTTGGTCCCATTCCTGCATGCAGTGATAAGGAGGCAGCACAGCTGTTCTGGTAATGAACCTAATTCAAATTCAGAATTTGGGTTGTTGTAAAATAATGTGGCTCAGATGGGATCTATCTTCCTTGCCTCTTTTTGATCTCATTTAACTCTGTTTGCCTTGCATCAAGACAAGAAAACATCTGGAGGAGAGTTAAGATAGCAGGAGGAAGGAGAAGAGCAAACCTACTCTACTGTGAACAAATCCTTGCCTCTGTAATACAGTCTCTTTTTAGACAAACAGCAAATGTTGTACAGATGGATACACAGCAGTATAGTGGAGTTCTTTGGCCCTGGTGAAAGGCAAGATAAGTGTTTGAATCATATACTTGCTTACTATGACTATTTTCACTCATGGTCTGTCTACAAGTGTTGAGAAAAGTTCCTCTTGGACAAAATGAAAATTGCCTGCAAGTGATGCTTCCCCTTGTGCTTGCATCTGTCTGGCCTCTACAGCCTGAGAGGTAAAAACTGGAACAGCATAATGCAGAATAATCTCAATTGTTTAATGATTAGGGTTGGGGTTTTTTTCTGGTTCTACCAGAATCTCACTGAAAATATGTGTCTCCCTAGTTGTTATGCCCACCAGGAACTGGAGTTACTTCTGTTGAACTGGTTTAGAAATTCCCTGGTGTCTTCTGTTATGCCCTCAAGTTTAGGTGAATCCACAAGGTGCTAAAGCAAATACCGGACTTTAATTTGGGTATAAGTAACTGCCACAGGCTGTAATTTAGATTAATTTTGTGGCTTATGTGAAGCATGGGTGCTGAATTTCTTGACCAGACCTTCTGTGTTTGCATGTAGTTCTTGTGAGTTGCCCAAAATAAAATTCTGTCAATATTCTGAGTGCCACATTGTAGAAGATAATGCTTAGGAGGATCTGATGAAGGTATATAAACACCTGAGGGATTTGAAGAAGTTGGCGCCAAGTGACTTGACAAGAGGCACTGGGTGCAAACTGAAATGCAGGAGGTTCCCACCTCCTGCGTCAGGAAAAGTCAGGAAAAACTTTTGTTACTGGGAAGGTGACTGAACAATGGAACCAGTTGCCCCAAATGTTTGTTTAGTCTCCATCCTTGGAAATACTAGAAAACTGTCTAGACATGCTCCTGGGCAGCTGGCTCTGTGTAGCTCTTCCTGAACTGAGGGACTGGACTAGGTCATCGCCAGAGGTCCTGTCCAACCTCAACCATTCTGGTGTTCTGTGCTTCTCCTGTATTTACCATATTGTTTGATGTCATTGGAGAGCAAAGACAGGACATTGAGGTAGAAAACAGAATTCCTTCCAGTTGTTATCCCTAAGGACATTTATGATCAAGTGCAAAAGCAGTGGTTTTCCAGGAAGCAGCAATTTCTTTGTAGATATCCCTCTTTGTATAACAGGTTAAGAGTATAGGGTCTGAAGACCCTACTATCTGGTTTGTATCTGATTCCTTACCAACACAAAGTTTGCCTCTAATGACACTTTCTTCTAACGAGGTAGAAAGAGGAAGTGAAGATGCAAGAGAGGCAAATCAGAAGTAGTAGGGGAGCATTTATGTTCTCCACAGTGTTTGTTTCTTCTGGTAACAAAGAATCAGGGCTCTTGATTAAAATGTGAAAATGATGAAACGATTGAAAGAAGATGGTTTCTTCTGTAAATATTAAATGAAAGTATTTCTGGGATGCTTTGGAGATGGAAATTCCTCAGAGTGCTTTAATTTTAAGGTTGTGTCATTTGGTGGTGAAGGGCTGTGAAGCTTTGTGGATTTTTGGTGGGCATGGTTCTTAGTTAAGATGTTTCCTATCAGATTTAGGTAAAAGGCCTGTAAAAAGAATAATATATCAGAGATCTCTGTTCCCTGTGAGCAGGGAAAAAACTAGTTTCTAAATATAAGCTTAGACAAATGGTCTCAGGGCAATATCTTGTTCAACTTTTGTTTCCATTTGCACACATAAAAAAAGGGCTAGTTTGTAGGAAGTCCTACTTTAGGACAAATTTTTTTGTGTGTCTTCTGCTTGGTTATTGCAAATTAACAGCAACTCCTCTCCAGCCACAGCTCCTGTGACTGTTGAGCTGTTGTGACACTAACCTACTAATTTACAATCTGATTGTTAAGTAAGGGCACAAAAAATTTGTCTCCAAATGGAAAGACGTCTGTTGTCTTATGCTTTTCTGATAACTACTTTTGCTACCTGAAGGCAAAGTACCAGAAATGGGCCCAAGTGGGTCATTTTGTTGACTCCAACACTTTCTGAGAATAGATATAATAGATGTAGCAGTGGAGGTTCTTCTGGGCATTGTCAGAAAGCCAAAATAGAAATATAAGTTAAAGGAGTTGATCCATCTCTCTCTTTTATTTGGAAACAGAACCTGAGCTTTAAAAATCTGAGGAAGGATTTTTCAATTCCATTTTTGAGGCTTTTAAATAATTTCACTCTTCCCATTGTAGAGTGCCTTCACGAGTATCCCTGGTTTTTGATCTTTTTTCCCCTCTGATACTCCACTGATAGGGACAGTATTTACGTTAGCTGAACTAGAGCTAGTGCTATCCCAGGTGACAGGCTGATACAACAGGTGGTGGCAGCTTTTGGATGAACCCTGAGGACACCACAAACCAGCAGCAGTTATTGGCTTATGGTCCTTTCCCCATTTTTGCTTTGTTTCAGAGCTTGACTTGACCAGAGTTTGCCTTACCCTTAAAGGGGCGTTTCACTGCTGGTATCCCCATATGTCCATAGTCATTCTCTCAGCTGACTTTTTAAGCAGCAGATGGTTTACATAGCTGCTGTGTCTGTATACCAGTTTTTTTACTACCTTAATGTTACACATTATCTGTGGAAATCTGGTAAGCGAAGATGATGATCTCTAGTGATAATTGAAATTGAACTTCTGTGACTCTTGTTGCAACTGTGGTATGTGTCTAACTTCCAGATTATTTTTGCCTTATGTTGTTTTCTGCCTCTGTTCTATTTCACCAGGAGCACAAGGCTTTAAAACCAGATTTTTCTGACTGCTATGTTCTGTGACTGCAACAGGAACAAGATCAAAATAAACAAGAACAGAATTATTTTGCTTGAAAAAATAAAAGCAAGCCCTTTGTAGAATTCAAGTAATAGGCATCATAGTGCTGAAAACTTTGACATCTAATTGGACGCAATTTCTCATACCTTAGCTGTGGTGAGTTGTGCATCAATTTCTTTCTGGTTTATTACATGGAGGGAACATCACCTAGATCTCATGTCGCCTTTATAATTAAATATCATGAAGAATGATATTTCTACTTATATTCAGCTGCATTACAAGGCTGTTGTAAGAAATACATGAAAGTGGAATTGTCTTGAAATTCTGAAATGAGAACACTGTAGTTTACTGTTTTTGCCAGACTGTGAAACTCATTCAAAGCACTGATGACTTTAAAAGATTGTCCTTCTTGCCCTTACTGTTCTAATACCTCTGTTCAAAAATCACTGCTCTCTTCCATTAAATTATTTTTCACCAATGTAGGCTGCTAGAGAGATAGGAATTCAAAATATGACTTCCATCTCCTAGGACCTTTTGAAGTAGTGTGGCTAATCAGGTGCTGGGAATAAATGTAGAAATACTATTATTTTTTTACAACGCTTAGTTTTGGTCTCATGGAATACGTCAGCTTAGAGGTCACTGTGACTGATTCAAAAATCTTTCAAATATTTTTATATTTAGAAAGACAATGTGTTCATGAGTTTCATTAGAAAGGTTCTGAGATTGGATGTTTCTTGAAAACATTTTATTTTCTGTGAACTGATATTTTGTGATGTTCCCTTGGAAAAAGCTGCACGGTTGGCATAGCTCTTTCTTTAACTCAGGTATGGCTACTAGAGCTGCATGTGGCATGCCAGTGTGTCAGATTCAGGTCTGTATGTGCTTCTTTATAAATGTATCAGACGCTGTAGCTATGTGTGGTTCTACTTGTTATTGTTATAAGGTTGCCTCTTCACATAGCTCCCAACAAAATCTTTTAATGTAAAAGCAATTTTTTAATGAAAGATACATGTTATCTACAGAGTTGTCATTTCTTTTCAGACTGCAATATTTTTAAGTGATTTTCAGTGACTTTCTGATTTGCATTTCTCTTTAGTGTATCATATAGTGTATCTTTTATGTGTGTCATACATAAAACCTCAGCAAAATACTATGAAGTATTCTGAGCACCTGAATTACAGCTCAGCTTTTGCATTTTTAGTGAGGTTGGATTTGACTTTTACAGGGATAAGACTGAAGCCATCTGAGATTCAAACTAGGTTAAGCAGGCAAGTGTGAGTCAATGTGAAAAGAGGCTGAAGCTGGTGGGAGTCAAGGAGATGACTGAGGCCATTCTCTCTCTCAGTTTCAACAAGTCAATGAATTACTATAGTGTGTGCTTTGTGGGGTGAGGAGAGGATGGAAGCTGGCGGACTATGAAACCGTGGATACTATTCCTAGAATTTTGCTCATTCCTATACATTGTTTCTGAAAGAGACCAGGATCTCCCAGTGTTCTCCCACTCCGGCAGGCAGATACAAGGGCTGCTATCCAATGTGGGCTTGTGTCCATTCCTCATGAAAACTGAGCCAGCAAGAAGGCACAGACTTGTAGGAATTGAGGACTGTAGCCTTCAAATACAGCGTAACTGTCTGTTTTAACATCTAATTACCACATTGTAAAAATGCCTTTTGTAAAACAATAATAATATAAAAATATTCTTACTGCACTGATTATGCAAAAGTCTACAATAAAGGACATAAAAGATGAAATTTTTTTAATCAAAATTGTATCATGTAAAAACAGTTTGTTTTTCCTCTGGACCTCTGGTGAAAGAGGTCTTAACAGTTAACTGAGAGCATATAATCAGTAACACATATTGGAGAATGGGTTCTTTTTGGACTTAGATCTGGTTGTTAGGGGGTTTCTTTGGCATTTTTCCACCTGTTACCTAGGTTCTATACATCCACAATTGAGGCCTTTGCTCCATGTTAACCATAGAGAGATGTTCCTGATGATTTTTTTAATGCTAAAAAAGAAATCATAGAGCCACACATCAAAAAAATCCCAGCTGTAGAAGTACATATATCTATCTAAGGGGACAGTTTTCTTGTGGGATGCTTTTTAGACTTGAGCAATACTCTTTGTGTACACTTCAGTTCAACAGTTACTCCTTCCAGAAAATAATCAGTATTTTATGCTGACAGTTACTATTACACATTCAGTTCATTCTCACAAGAAACAATATAATGTTATGAACCACTCTATGGCTTAACATATTTATTTAGTCTTTAAATGTTTGGAAAAGAGTACTTGAAAAAGTAAAATTTTGAAGCTTTACTCAGTAATAAATTATGGCCCAAGCAGGTTTTTAGATTCTGGCACTATATAGCCATTATTTATCATGGATCAGTCAAAGTATTATTTTATGGAATCTCTCTTAATTCTGTTTTTTGTTCTTGTTTGGTTTTTTGTTGTTGTTGTTTGTTTTTTAATATTATTATCTGTACAGACTACTATGTCTAAGACACATTAACTGTCTTGATTTTCTGCTCCTGGCATAGAAGTTTTCTGCTGTGCTGTTCAGATCAAGGAAATACTGGAATCTCATTTTTTCTAGCAAGCAGAATATTTCATTTTCACTGCTTAAGCTGAAATCTTGCTTATAAGCTGATGTCCTTCAATTATTACTTTTGAAAAAAATTACTTAGGCAGAATTTTAGGAAATTAGCTTATAGGAAATTTAAACAAACTGCTTGTGTGCTATCAATTAAAATAGCAACATAATTCTGGTGTTAACTGTTCACAGAGGTCTGGATTTTTTTAGCTCTTAATTCAGAAAAGAAAATCTAAATTTATTTTAATTTGCTTACATTGCAGAATCTTTAAAATGCAGGGTGTTTGAATGTAATAAATATGAACATCTCTTGGCCTGTGTTAGCAGTATGCTTTGAGCTTTTGGAACTGCAGAATCTGTGCTTACAACTCTTTAGGGCTGCTTTGTTATCGTTGGGGAAACTTGTAGTGCATAAAGTGGTACAGAAGATTATTTCTTCTCCTTGGATGAAACCTGCTGTAGCTCTTTTTTCCAGTCAGGGCTTTGTGGAAGTGTCATAGCATATTAAACGTGCATCTTTTTTTGCATGCATCTTAAAGTTCTCTTGTAGTTGTTTCTCAGTGTGGAAATTCTTTGAGGCAGAACTACCTCGACTGAAAGAAATTGTAATACATAAAGAACTTATATGTATGTATTATATGAACGCATAGAGAAATCCAAGCTCAAACCCTGAACTGTGGTTGCTTCAAACTGTTTAAAGGTCTGTCTCCTATTTCCATGCTTACTACTTGTAAGGGTTCTCAATTCCTGATACTTTCAGGTCACCAGTCCTTATTTCCAGAAAGTGGCAAATGCTGCAAGTATAACAAGGCAGAAGCTATGATCTTCCCTGTATTATTTTGAATTTTCTATGTTTTCAGTAAAACGAGTGAAGTTTTTGTCCAGACATAGGTTGCTGTTTGTGTACAGTAGTACATGTTGCTTCAATGCAAATCTTGTTGCTTTATTCTTTAGAGAACTTTGGCTTATTCTTCCTTCCTTGTGTCTCATTTTCAGTTTTGGCAAGAAAAACCCAGTACAAACAAGAATTCTTAGCAGCAGCACGTTCTGTCTTTGGCCACCTGCCTCGCACCTCTGAATTGCAGGAAGGGAAGAACTAAAGTACCTTTTATAGAAGACTGGGGTAAACTGGGGCATAAACTGGGGTACAAAATGAACTGCATTATGAAAGTATTTTCACTGCTGCCTCTCTAATGAGTGTGATGTTTTGGAAGACTACAGAAATAAGTTTCATATGTTGCTGTTGGCCTAATTAATCATAGAATAATGCCAAAAATGATGTAAAGGGTCACTGCTAGCAGGAAAAGCATTAAAGCAATCTGCACCAATTAGGAATTTGCCTAATTGAATTCTCATAGTTGTACAGAGTCTGGAGAACTATCTGGATGGAGAAAGCTGTGTGTTTGGTTTGCCAAGTTACTAACTTGTGCTGAGATATATCAAGAGGTCTTGCTTGTGGTGAGAGCTACTGAAGTCCACTTTAAGTGGAAAAGAAACACCAAAACAGAGTAAAAATCTTTAATTGACAGAAATTATTGCATTGTATTTCCTGTGATGACATAGTAAAATTAAATCAGTTATTAACGTGTGTAGATGGAATTCTGCTTATATGAAAAGATTTCTTCCTCTACCCCTTTCTTCCTTGCCACTTTCTGTAAAGAATCACTTTTTCCTAAGGATGATAAATGAATTTTATGAAATGACAACTGATCTGATGTATAGTAATCCAGGTTATTACCTTTTACATCTGTTGTTTTTTTATTTTGTATCCAGAGATGACTCCTTGTGGGGTACCTACAGTAAGCTACAGAAGGTAACTCAAAGTAGAGCATTATTTAGATAACCTGGCATGAAATATCACTATTTTTAGCATCTCCAAAGCCTAAAAACACACTGCAGTTTTTTTCTTGAAGCAGAAAAACTTTATACCTCTCCACACAAATTTCTTTCTCTTCCTTTTTCTGTGGATATGTTTTCAGAGGAAGGCCAGGCATGTATTGTTCTCTTGGAGAAACTTCAAGGGCAATCTCCTTGTTGTGTTTTCTGCATCTTTCCAAAGACCTTTCCCAAAAATTAATCTATGGGGCAATGTAGAAATTCCTGGGATGCTGCTGCTGCAGCCAGTCATTCTCCATTTATAGGGGAGGTGGCTGAGCTTCCTCTTGTGAGGAGGAAGAGAAGAAGTGGGATGTATCCCTAGGTAGAGATTTATGAGGAAGTAGTTTGTTGGTGCTTGTAACTAAAATTTCCAATTAAATAATATGTAAACCAGACAAAAATTGCAGAAGAAATTTTAAAGCATGAGAAGCATGCATAATTTGTTCAGTAACTAAGAAACAGCTTGTCATAGTCTGAGGAGGAAATTTTGTAGCTCTGTGTATCCTGTCCTTCCAACCTCATTGGCACACTGATTTTTCAGAGCTTTTGGAAAGGAATTTGTTCTGTATTTTGGGTGTTCAAACAAGTTTTCTAGGACAGTAGGAATGTGGCTTCTTTACTTATCCAATAAGGGAAAACTTCTGATTCAGCTACAGCACCTTCTGTTGTTTCTCACAGCTGTAAGTTTTCTGTTTCTGCAGGCCAAGAAGGTTAAAAGAAAAAGGTATTACCTATAGCTTGTTTCTTGTTACTTTTACCTATAAGCCAGTGAAGAACCTCTCAGGGAGCTGAAGTAGAAGCTAGGGGAATGGAGTATTAATTTCTCATGTGTGGGAAATCTACCCACTGTATGATATCTGGGACACAGGATATGCTCTTACCAAGCCAGACTCTTCCCTCAGCACAGGATGCAATACTGGGAAGATAAATCTTTTATATACAAAAAGATGTGATTTTCTCTTTAGGCTAACACAGTTTTATTTGCTAAATTGTCACGTTTTGTCTGAAGGAAGACGTAGCCCTGAGATGGGGTGACTTGAGGCATGGTATAGGTTTAATTACCCCTCTAAGCATAAAAAATATTAACCACATATGAATACTGAGTGGAAATAAATAATCTGATCGATTATAATGTCTTAAGGAGACTTGTTTCCTGCAGCATAAACAGTTTCATCAGGAATCTCGTGTACTTATACTACCCACTAGAAGATGCAGATACTCTAACTTAACTTTTTGTGGGGTTTTTTGAATTTTCTTTCTGTTTGAGAATGGCTTAGTCTCTACTGTTACGTCTTAAAATTTGGGGACAAATTTAAAAGCTGGGGACAAAACTTCCCCTGCAGTTTAGGAAGAGTGGGTACCCTTAGGTCTTCCAAGATGTCTACTGCAGGACTGATTCTCTCTTTGCAACAGTGTCCTCCTGTATGAATCCTTGGAAGTGAAGTGCATGGCAGTAAATGGTTCAGAGGCAAATACAAGGCGTATCCCACACTTAAGCTGGAAGAACAATTACAGCCATTTTCAGAAATACATGAACGTTTCAGAGGCACTGGTTCTCCTGCACAGCCAGTATATTTTTGTAACACAACTATCTTACAACCAGGACATTATGATTTTATATTTGTTTATGTTTGTGTATGTCTATCGCCTGCACGGCTTAGCCTGCCTTAACAGTGTGTAAATACTGCTGAGTAAATAACAAATGAAAGGTGAGCCTGGAAAGACACTGTTCTATTAGTCATTAAAAAGCTCAGACATCTGGGATAGAATTCTCATTAATCTCTTTTCCAAGAGACTTTCAGTGAAGGGTGAATGTCAGCCACCTAGCATGCTGATTTGATAATAGTTTGGATGCATTTCAGATACTTGTCTGTAAATTAGACTGGAAATGTTGAATTTGGAAGGAAAGGGAAATGGATTATTTCAGGATGTTTATGAGTACCTCTAGTTTTATTCTGGTTTAATGCTAATATAAAGGGGTCTATTCTTATGACAATATGATGACATGTTTCCTCTGTCCCCTGCTCTCCCCCCACCACAGATATCCAGGAAAAAACAAGAAAAAGGTATCCACTGAATACTGTGATCTCTCTGTAATAGATTTTGTTGCTAAAAAAAAAAAAAAAAAGTGATTTTGAGGCCAAAAAATATGCAAGCATGTATGTGTGTCTATTTCTCTCCTCCCTTCTCTTTTCCAACATTCATAGTGGCTTTCAGTGTACAGCACTAGAGATATGCTGATATAATTCCTCTGGCTCCAGTAACACAGTAACATTCCTCCCAGTATCTTCTGGGATGTCTGAGAAGAATATTGAATGCTAGTATAGCTGATTTAAAGTACTCAAGTTCTGACTGTTTCTGGTTCAGCTTGAACTGGCTTTGTAATCGTGTGTATTTATTGCTAGTCACACGTTCTCAGCATCTCCTTAAACTGCTTGTCTGAAGCTTCTCCAGCAATGCTTTGTTATGCAGCATTCTTTGAGAAGGACACCTCTGGTACTCCATTTTTACAGCCAATGTACAGCAAACCTGGGACATAATTGACTTTTAGACACTACAAATGCTCCAGAATAATCAGAGAGATGGACCAGACCCTTCATTTGCCTAAACAAAACTTCAGCTACAGATGTTCCTAGACTTTTTTCAGTGTTAAAACGTAGACTTGATTTTTTTAAAATGCAAGCTTTGCAGCTTTGTATAGAATCTGTTTACAAAAACAGGAACTGATTAGTGGTGATAGAAGTCCCTTGACATAGCTGTAGTATTATCTGAGATTAGTTGAATCTGTTTATACTTTCTTACTGCAGATTTTTCATCTCTGTGTTTTTGGAGCAAAAATGAGGCTCCATAGCAAAGTGGACAGGGAAGAGCAGCTTGCTGCTCCCACTGAAGCCATTTGATAAATAGGGTGATAGAGGGCTCCAGGGGAGTGCTCTGTCACTTGCAAGAGGAATAAAGTGTGTTTAATTAAAGTAATCTCTGTTTAGATTAAAATAAATCATATCGATGCCAAAGATGGGGGGCTTTAGTGACTATGGGTTGCTATTCAGAGGAGGGGCAGGGAGCTGATATAATACTTAGATATTTCCTAGACTCTTGTGACCAATCACTTAGAAGATGTTCTCTGCCAAGAAAGTGATGTTTATTAAACAGTATTCCACAACACACTAATAATTGGTAAGATGTGGCACTGAGGAAAGAGCAAAAGTTCTGGACCAGAAAAAGAAGTTCAAAGAGACAGAAACTTTCCAATGTGTCAGAAGAGTGACATTTCAGAGTGACTACCCATGGACTGTAGGTTTCCAAGTCTATTCAGCACTGTAATATCTGTCAAGAAAATGGTCCTGCAGTTAGACAGCCTCAAAATATTAGGTCTACAGATAACATTTAGGAGTATAACTGCTCTTAATGAGTTTGGAAAAGATTAATGACTCCATGTTCAGTTGTGAGGGTAGTTTCACCAGTACTTCAGTCTCACTTTTAATTTTTCTTCTCTGCACCTGTTTGGTCTCAGTTTGGGGGGTTTTGTTTGTTTTGTTTTGAGCCAGTAGCCTCACTGTAATACATTCTGATACACCTATTTACTTCTGTAGCTTTTCTCACACCACAGAACCTAAAACTATCCCAATGCTGCAGTGATGGGAGAACATACTGTCTCTGAGCCTTCTGAAGTGTAGAGCTGAACACTTTCTGCACTGAAATGTGGTGGGGACAGAGCTGAAAGACCCTGCAGAACTGATACCTGCTATTTGGGATGGGGAAGATGTAGCATAATTTGTGGCAGAAACCAGCTCTGAATGACTGATTTCCACCATAAAGGGTACCATGCCATGGTATGAGATGAAATGAAACTTAAATTCCTATAAGAACAGACAACTTGTAGTTAGGTGTCTTGTCTTCCCCTGTTCAAGGAATGTAGGCAACAAAAGAAAAGGAGACTGGTACCTCATATTCACTGTTTTAATCTGAAGCTCTTTCTGGTTTTGACTTTACAAATCAAGCCCTCTAGGTTGATAAATTTTCAGTAATTTGATTTCAACAGATTGGTCTACTCTTTTCCAAAGCTTAGATCCAGATTCATATGTTTGGAATTAAAAAGTATCTATGCTGGATATTTCTATATTAATTCCTTCAGGGACTCCATTGGTAGTGGCGACAAATGTCATGGCAACTGAAAAAAAACCTCTCTTGAGACTGCCAGCCCACCACGCTTCTCTGTGCATTGCTCTAGACACTCTGAATTAACATTAAGACAAGTGCTCCTTGGGGTTTTGTTTGTTTGGATTTTTTTTATTTGTGTATTTTTTTCCCTTTGTTTTGTTTTTGGGGGTTTTTTTGGGGGGTTTCCCCCCCTTTTATTTTTTGCTTGTTTGTTTTGTTGTTGTTGTTGTTTGGGGGGGGTGTTGTTTCTTTTTGGTTGTTTTTATTTTGTTATTTTTTTGTCATCTCCAGCAGCAGTCCTCAGAAGTGTTCTTCTATCCACGCTATTCACTCACTTACTTAAACTCAAACTGCAAGAATATTAGAAGATGGAGGTGAAATGAGAGATCTAAATAAATATTGAAAGTTATGGTCCTGGCCTGAGAGTGAGAGAAAAAAAAGAAACCAGGAGTTTCTGGGAATAGGTAGGAAATATGTTTTTACTTCTCAATTAGAAAAAAAAAAATATTAGGAATGTATTCCGTCTAAAAACTTTTTATTTACAAATTAGCACTTCCCATTTTCTACAGACGGAAGTGAAACCTGGATGAATTCTTTGTTTCTTAAAACTATATTGTGAGTCCTTGCTTAAAGTTTGAGTGCCAATCCTTTAGTTTATGTTTCATTAACTATCTTGAAAGTAAAACATTCAAACACCAGAGCTAGGAGGAAATCAACATGGTTACTAGTGCTAGCAACAGTACAGAAATAGTGTAATAATACCAATCTAGAAGGGTTGGCAACCCTTTCTGTAGTTCTTCTGGTCAGTCTGCATCATGATGTGTGTTGCCTGTTAAACAAGTGAGGTCCAGAGCAGAAATGTTGCCCATGTGAGCTATTTGCATGTGTTAAAATATAACTTGCAAAAGCATCACCATCAGAGTAACCTTGCTAACATGCTGATGGTTCACAGAGCTAAGAGCAAGCATCTGGAAAACACCTAATGTTAACCTAAGATAAATGAATTCTGAGTTGAATGAGCAAACAATCAAGCAGGCTCAGAAGCAGAACAAAAATCTGCTTCTAGATCATGTAGTTCTGCTGAGTATAAAGCCATGTTAGACTGCTGTTTGCAGTTACAGGAGATTAATGGAAAATTTGTTTTGTTCAGCATGGTTGGAAGCAGCTGTTAATACTTCACAGAATTGACTGCTGAGTTGGAGGGCCTTTGACTTGTTAGCAAGATTTTTTTGATACTTCTACAAATTGAAGATCTGCTTGTTGCAAGAGACTGCAAATCTGCTTGCTTTTTTCTGTTTTGATATTCAGCAACTGGATGTCTGCACACTATCCCCTCTCTGCCCATCTTGTGATTCCAGGGTGAACCACAGAATCCCTGAGCTGGGAAGGCACTTCTGGAAATAATTTGGTCCACAGTCCCTTCCCCCCAACCCCCAATGGTTCAGAGGCAGGTTAACTACAGGACATTGCTTAGGGCTGT
This sequence comes from Florisuga fusca, assembly GCA_038090715.1. NCBI lineage: Eukaryota > Metazoa > Chordata > Aves > Apodiformes > Trochilidae > Florisuga > Florisuga fusca. The sequence continues at coordinate 29,915,668 of JAAWXA010000001.1, forward strand.
GTCTGGTCTGGTTTTAAATATCTGCAAGGATGGACATCCCACAACCTCTTTTGAGACCTTGTTTCAGTGTTTGATGACCCTCAGAGTAAAAAAGTGTTTTCTTAGGTTTAAACATGATTTCTTGTATTTAAATTTGTGCCCATTGCCTCTTCTCCTGTCACTGGGAACTACGCCCTAATTCATCAGTTTTTCTGCGATGATGTTATTGAAGATAATGTGAAAGCCTTAATAAATTTGGTGTAAGAAATATCTTTTACTTCCCATCTTCCTGCCCCTTATCTACCAAACCAGTCACATTTTTGTGGGGTGTCAAGCTGCTTTAGTATGATTTTTCCCCTTGTAAGTCCTTGCTGACTACTCCTCATCACTTTCATGTGTTTGGAAATGAATCTCATGAAGATTTGCTCTACCACCTTCCCAGAACTGATGCAGAACTTACTGACTTGTAGTTCCTTCTTGCTCTGCAAGTGACGCTTGCTTTTCTCCAGTCCTTGTGAACCTTCCTCATTTCCCATGACCTTTCAAAGATAAAAGACTCACAGAATGTCAGGGGTTGAAAGGAACCTGTGAAGACTGAGTCCAACCTCCCTGGCAGAGCAGGAACATTAGGTTCCTCCCCAGCTCTCCAGTATGTCCAGATCTTGCTGAATGGTCATACAGCCTTCAAGTGAATCAGCCAGTCATCCCAGTTTTGTGTTATCAGCAAACTTGATAAGAAGCCACTCTGTCCCATCATCACTGTCACTGATAAAGATGTTGAACAGTACCAGACCCATCACTGATCCCTCTTCAGCATCTTTATTAATTACCTTGATGATAATTCAGGGTAGTCTCTCACTACCAGTTGGCCAGATCCCTCAGGACTCATGGGTACATCCTTTCAAGTCATTTGACCTTGTGCCCTACCATCTTCTTTAAACATTGATGAACTTGATCCTTGTGCATGAAGGGTAAGTCTTCTGTGTCCTCATAAATTTAAGACTGGTATTACACAGAAATTGCTATCCTTTGCCTCTTCACTGATATCAGGTATTCATTTGTGATGTTCATTAAGGTAATGAGACTCCATTTGGATCAAACAGCATTCAGCTGGATGCTCTGAGATTTCAGAAACACATTTCAATGAGACAATCAGCAAACACACTAGCAGTTCTCCCCCCTCCACAGAACAATGATTTTTAGGTCTCCTCCACTCAATTTAGTTGTGGTTTTTGGGCAGGTGTCATGGTGGGGGTGATGCTTGAGCTGAAGGGGCTTGGGTCAAGGATTCTAAATAAAGCTAAATTAAGGCAGTAGGAGGATGAAATCTGGAGGAAAGAAACAGGTGACGAGGAGGATATGTGAAATCTGAGTATTGCCAGGTACAAACAGGAGGAAAGAGTGCTCTGATATGAACACATGTAGAAAAAGAAATGACAATTTGCTGTTATCTGTCTCAGACTGAAGAGGAAGGTCACCTACTTGTTAAAAGAATTTGCTGTGGGGGTTTTTTGTTTGTTTGTTTGTTTTTTTTGCTTTGCCATTACTGCTCAATTGGAGAGCAAGGAGTTAATATAAAAGTGTGAGCTGGGAAGTCCTGTTAAAGCTCTGTGTACAGAATTAACAAAGTGTAATACTGTTAAATCTGCAGTTTACTGTGAAAAGTGGCACTTCTACATGCTAAACTCTAAATCCAGATTAGAAGCTTCTCATGAATAGTGAACAAATCCTGCTAGAATCATCCTACCCTGTTTTACTTGTCTGGAATTAAGTGGGTAAATTCATCCTACAATCTTATATAATTTCTGCTTCTGTGAATAAAGGGCAGCTTGTACAATGGTAAACCACTGCGATTGCATTTTTCAAACATGTAATTTTGATAATGATGGTATACTTCTATTCATCTACCATCAAGAGTTTGCTGTCAGTATTTATTTTTAGTTTTGTGTGTAACAGTAGATTTCTTTTAGTGTTATGTGCAGTGTTGCATGATCAAATCTTATCAAAACTGCATCAACCTAGCATGGTGGTGAGATTTTGGAAGTTTGATTTGAGTTTTTTGTTGATAGTAATATTAATAATAATAGTAGTAATATATTTCCTACTAATTAAGTCATTGGTAAATAATTTCTGCCATCTGGTTTATCTGGGTACAATTGTCTCATATTTACTTGTTCAATCTGCCATATTTTGTATGGAGCTGGAAAATCCTGTTTGACCTGCTGTTAAATTATTGGAACAGCTGAATGTATGGCAGCAGCAACAGCAAGTTCTATTGCTTGTAATTCAGCAGGTGACAGGCTCTCTGTCCTCATCTCCTGGCTAGTTCATTTTTGCCCTCCTTTTTACTTCATTCTTTGCTCAAACTGTCCATGTGAGAAATAGTTTAGATTGGCAATTGGAGCATGGGCATAGAAGAATTGGATACAAACTCCTGACATTGCTGTAATGAATTTTTATGGCATTGAGTCTATCGTTTGACTCTGATTTTCCACTTGGGGGGAAAAAAAAAATTATATATATATATATATATATATATATAGGTGTTTGTTTAGCATGTAACTAGTGTGTCTCATTTTCAGCTTGTACTGCAGTCAGGTAATTCTTTAAAAAAACACACTGAAATGTTTTGGGGGCAAAATTAATTTAGGATGAAGGGAGATTAGTATTCTATTCTTTAGGTGAGAATAACTATATGACAATGAATGAAAGGCTGTGTTGTAATCCATCAGTCACGGAGCTGCATGTGAATCACTGAGCACCCACTGAGACCCCGAGACAAAGATGAGCAACTTTTTCTGAGTCTCTAGAATGCTGCTGAACTCATCTTCATCTCTCACTTCAGTTATCTGGTGCTGTTTTCTTTCTCCCCTTCTACTTCTCAAAGTCCTTCCAGCCTCTGTTTAACAGTGTATTTTTAACCAGTTCAAGGGTGTTGTTTGTGTTTATGACAGTTTTCTGTCTAAAATAATCTTCATTGAAACAAATGGAGGTAAGGCACTTTGATTTATTATTTACAGCAAGGGTATATTTGTAGGTGTGCTGATGAAAAGCCCACTTGAGATGATACAAAAGAGTTGTCTTCCAGACTGAGCACTGCCTTTGTTACTATCAGTACAAACAGGAATACACACATGGCTTCATAAGCTTACTTTTCTATTGTTTCATAAATTTAATGTGGGAAAAAATTTAAAAAGAAAATTCTCATGGAGAAGAGATGTGGATAGGAGAGTTGCTTCATTCAGTACATATTAAATTATTTTTTAGGTACCAAGGTGATGCCTGAATTTTACTTCATTTCCTATCTATGGCTTTATAATAATTAAAGCAGCTGAGAGTATGCCAAATGCTGCATGCATTAGAAGACAGAGAACATAAAAATAACAATCTCAAAATTAAAATATCCATCCCCTTCTCCTAAGCTACCATGAACTACTGTATTTGGCTCAAAGTCTGTGTGGGCAAATCAGACACATAAAACATTTTCAAAACTACTTAAAGCTTATGTTGAACTAAACAGAGTGTAGGCCTATGGTGAGGGGACAAGGCATGCAGCCATGATGGATGAGGGATAAAATCTGTTTCTGTATCATTTAACTCAAGTGAGGACTGCTTCCTCTGGTACCACTCTTAGGCACTCTCCTAGTTCTGTCTGCTCCATTCCTTTTCTTCTGAAAGTGTGCAATGATGCAGCTTATTGAGCTGGGGCAACAGAGAGTCACAGATTTCTGACCCTGTTTTGTGCCTTAATGGGACAATCCTCTTGCATGTGTAACAATGGAAATTTACAGCAGTTTAAGCACGATGCTTTGCTTTGTGGCTGTTTGTCTTTCTTTCCCTATCACCTTGTTATTTGTAGCAGAGTTTCAGTCAACATAAAGTGCTCTGCATCATGAACAATTAAAACTATGTTATATTTGAACCACAAATCCTGACAGTAAAATTGTTCATGACAGGTTGAAAAGGCATAACCCTTATGCAGTAATAACTAATGAGGTCTACTTCTTTTGGGGGGTTTCTTAGCTTTGTTTTATGTGGTGGCATTTATTTTTTTATTTTTTGTTTGTGGGATTGTTTTTTTTTGTGTGTGTGTATGTGGTGTTCAGGGTTTTTTTTTCCTTAATTTTTTAAATTTTTTTTTACCAACTGAAATAGGATTTTCTGAAACTCAAATGCTACTTCACTCTCATAATCCGCATAATACTCTAATAAGATGGCTTCACACCCAATGAGAACCCTTGACTACAAGTCTCGTTAACCCCCTCTGCCTCAGGTGCTTATTATCATCCTCCTGTATGTTTGCTAGTTGAAATGCAAAAGGGAAGGAAGGCATTGCAAGAGAGTGGAAGATGGTACAGAAATGCTGTAGTAAGCTTTTTTTTAAAGATCCGACTAGGGAGGGGAAAAATAACAGGTGTCTTATCTCATTGCATCTTTTAAAACAGAGGAGTTGTCAGTGCCCTGATTTTAAAAAGGTGAAAATTACCTGAGCTACAGAAATCTGCTGCTGATGCAAGTTACACTCAGAATAGATGAGCATGGGATGGATTAATGAAAATAATGTTATTGGACAACTTGCGCTACAGTCATCGACCTGAAAAATAAAATTAGGCAAGGAAGAATATTTGCAAGATGGAAAGGGAATACAAGCAATTTTTTGTGTCTGGAGAAAAGAACCTCAACTATAATGTCCCATGGTGGTGGGGAAAGAGGGCAGAGCCAAAAAAGCTTTGATTCCTGGGAAAGCTGGATAACCGTATTCCCCATGCCTGATGCACAGCAGTATTCGTCATGCTTGTATTCTTACTTGTAGCATCTTGACCAAGATACTGTGCTGTGATGATGGAGCATTCAGGCTTTCATTATATATCTGGCTTTACTAAATGGTGTAGTTGGGATGCTAAGGGATGCTACAAATATTTGAGCCCTGGAATTCAGTATGCTACAGAGTGTTTCATCTATTTTCTTTGGCTGTGAAGGCACTATCCATTGTCTGCTATATACATCGCTTTGGTCATCTACCAAAGGCTCTCTGCATTAGCCAAATCAATTTTCTACATTGTTTGGCAGTAAATCAATGTGGAACTCTGCCAGATCTGTGTGGGACAAATATTTGAATTCGGAGGCAAAAAAGCAAAGCCCCTGTAGGAATAAAGTTGAAAGGTTAAAAAAAAGGTAGAATGTTCTCTGCATTAGACTACATAATACCACCCTTCTTGGTTAGTATTATTCCTTCCTCTCCCCTCTTATTACTGAAATTTGAGGTTTCTTGTATTATTGGTATGAGTGGAGCTTTTTCAACCTGTAAAGAGGCAGACTGGTCCTGTGTCAAGTCTCCTGAACAGAAACTCTGAAGGAAATGGTTCTATTCCCAGATATGGTGCAGGTGTGTCAAACATGGAATCACATACAAAGTCTTAATCAGTCTCTGTTTGCCTGTGTAATGGGCATGATATTACTTAAGAAGAACTCTTTGGAAGTAAATTACATCCTTGTAGTATACTAGTAAGAGGAGAGGAATGGTGGGTTCTGAGTCCATGAATGTCAGCACTTATAAAAATATTTTCTTAGTTTTGTAGATATGCTTAACTATTGCACAAGTTTCCTTGACCATGCTCTATCTTTTTGGATTATGTCCTTCTTCATTTATTTATAAGCATTTCTTTATGCTCATCACCAGTAATTAAATAGCAACTATCTGTAGCCAAGAATCAATCTATCAAGCAACAATTTATCCTGACTCAAGAAGGAAATAAATTAGGAGTGGAAGTTGTATTTTTAAGCACTGGATGATTTAGTTTCAGAGGATTTGATCAAATTAAATGGAGGATCAAATTAAGTGCCAATTGGTGACTAAATTACACTGAAGATACTACTTGCAACAGCTAGTTTTCCCCCTGTAAATGCTTGAGGTTAAAAAGGGTAGTTTTTCCCAGCTGTAGCATCTGTGTCCCATATTTTTGACTCTTTCATCTGTGTCTCAGTCATTTTAGAGGAAATACTCATTGTCCAGGAGACACATTCAAACTCCATATTCCCCTAGTGCAGCAGTTCAGAATCCTTCCAAGGTATACCATGCAAGTATTGCAGTTACTCTGATTCTGAACTATGAGGCAGTAACTTAAAGAAAACAATCACTGTAGAACTGCCTGTGAGTGGGAATATGAGCTACACAACTTGCAGGATGCAAAACTCAAAGAGCTTAGCAGGAGCATTGTGTAGTTCTTCCTGTGAAATACTGGAAGAATCTCATGTTCGCATTCTTAATATATCTAGTTTTAAAGCAATGCAATTTTTTTTTGTCAAATAAATTTTGTCAAATTCAGAAGTGTAATTGCTTTAAGTACTGTAAGGAATTCTGTACCTTTGCTAAGAGAGGTAATAAGCAGGGAAAATGCAGTGTGTCTCATAATGTGAGATATTAAAGGGGAAGCTGCAAATGGCGAATATAAAACATTTTATTGAGAACTATATGAATGTTTCCATCATTGCTTTTCTGCTCTAGTTGCCCATGAGGCACCTCAGGCCAAATGCCATCCTTGGTGCACCTCCATTTCCTTTCTGAAGTCATATAGGGGTCAGGCACAACTAGTAATTAACAGTTGGTTAGATGAAGTCTAATCAATAAGTCCTGACAGTCGTTTTGCACCAGTCACTTCACCCAGCTCTAGTTTATGCTCTGTATACCCTTACTGAAGAAAATGCAAGCAGCAACTCTTTTCGTCTAAAGGCAGATTAAAGACATCAGGACTCTGAAAGCTCCCTCCTAGTCTCCCATGCCTTCTCATTTCTCTGTGCAGGCAACAAGTATTTCTATTAATTTGGAGAATCAGCTGGGCAGGTGTTTTCAGTCTCCAAAGGTACCTTTTGTGCTTTGATCTGCTGATTACGCAGGGAAGATTATTTTGCTTGTAGAATGGGTGGGATGGAAATTCCTTTGCCGTGTTGGCAGGCCCCTTGCTATCTCTTAGAAAGGCAAAGATAACACATTTATCAAGGATAGACCAATGCCATTTCTACTGAGAAACTTTGTGTGACTAAGCCTTGGTTTGAGGACTTAAACCTGTCATATGCTGGAGTGAGATTGACCCAGAAGTTTGCATACAAGGCTAGTCTACTGTCCAGTGGCCTGTTAATCCTGTGGAATCTGATATTTGGGTCTAGCACAGTCAAATTACACACAGGGGGTTCATCCAGTGATCATGAAGATTTCTTCCCTTTTGACCACCCTTTCTTGGCTGCCCTGGCTGAGAAGAGGGCCACTGGAACAAGTAGTCAGAATGCATGAGGCTGTCTGTGATTGTCGAGGAGGTTTCAGGTAGGAACCAGTTTTCTTCTGACATAATGTCTAAGCTATTTGGACCCTCCATGTGGTGTTTAGTGAGAGCTCTGGTGAGAGTGGCTATTAGGGTAAATAGAGAGCAACGCTGAATCACTGCAGATTCGCAGCTGATGGTGTATTGATTTAAGGAAAATAATGTTGAATTTATTGTAAGAGATGACAGCATAAAAGCAGGATGGAAGATGAATGGTAGCAAAACTAATGAGATATGTAATGGCTCAGGAAAGAAAACGGTGAGGAGAGAGAGATAATCTTTCAGGCACGGGGTAACTTGCTTATGTTCTTCTTTGGCTTACTGTAATAGTTAATCATAGTTTAGGATGATCTTAGGTTATTTGTGTTGAATCTTATAATAGTTGGTCATAAAAATCATAACATATAAAAGGAGTTTTAAAAAAATATGGCAAGTCTGCTACTGTTATATTCTTCTGGATTTTGGGTTCTAGTCTTTGTCTCATCTGTTGAGACAGTATGTACTATATCCATTAGACTTATTTAATGGGAAAGTTTTCCTTTGCTAAATTGTTCTAATGGGTTGCTACATCAGGTGATACTGATAACTACAATGTGTTTACTTTCTCAGGAGATAAAAAGGGGATAACACCTTTCACCTGCGGACAGCTGCTATTTTCTAGTAGCTTTCAGCAGTCTGTGTAGTTACAGCTATGAAAAGGTTTCAGTACTTTTCCTTGGAAGAAATTAAATGCTTGTGGCTTTTCAGCTCCCTCATCAAAACTGACTGTAACCATGCAAAAAACAGTGACATTTCATACCTTGCTGCCTTTGGATGCTGCTGTGAATGTGGTTAGTCTCTCCAGGCACCTGAGATAGCCAGAGGGTTAAATCCTAAATCCATCTTTTCCTTTAATTCCTTAGGTTCTTTTGGCATTGCTTCTGAAATGTTGGCAATAGATGGCCTATGATTTTTTCAAATTGCCCACTCTCAGCAGACATCCTGATTTAAGATGGCCAGCTGTTCATCATTACTCAGGGCCCTCATTAAAGCCCAAATCTGCTGGACTCATCATTACACTGAACTTACAGAGTACATTGTAAATCAGAGCTAAAAAAATGCTTAAACTTTTGCTAAAGGGCTCAGGTTTAAATTTTTTTTTACAGCTTAAGTCATATGTTTCATAATGTTTTAAGGTTTATACAAAGTAAGCAATGATTTATTATGATGTTACTGAAGATTAACATCAAACTAACTCTTACTTAACAGTCATAATAGTTTAACAAAGTTATTCAGTTGCAGTGACTTAAAAATGAATGTGTATTATATTGCCTAAATCATTATTGATTACAGACTTTTATAGTAAAAAATCACCAGAATCTTAACATATGAAATAATACAACTATACAAGCTTGTACATATAGTAGTGCTGTTATTATATCCGTAATGTTAGTGGTAAAGCTAAAGTTTGTGATTATTTGTCATTCAGCTAACATCTTGCTAAGTTTGCAGTAGTGTGGGACAAAGCAGTCAGCAACATCTTAATGCTCCAGGGAGAACAGGGTAATTCAGTTAATCCTGAACTGTACAGAGAAGCAGTCACCAGTGGTGTTCCCCAGGGCTCAGTTTCAGGGCCTGTCTTGTTCAATATCTCCACCAATGATCTAAATGAGGGGATTAAGTTCTTCCACAGTAAGGAGTGTTGATCTGCCTGAGGGGCAGAAGACTCTGCATTAGGTACCTGGACAGGTTGTCTTGATGGGCTGAGGCCAAAAGTATGAGATTCAATAAGACCAAGTGCCAGGTCCTGCATTTTGGTCACAACAACCCCAGGCAACACTAGAGGCTTAGGGAAGAGTGGCTGGAATGCTGCCAGGTGGAAAAGGACCTAGGGATGCTGGTTGACACCCAGCTGAACACGAGCCAGCGTGTGTCCAAGAAGGCCAACAGCATCCTGGCCTGCATCAGAAATAGTGTGGCCAAGAGCTAGTGAAGGAATAGGTCACCTCACTTGGCATCGGTGGGGTTCCACCTTGAGTATTGTGTTCAGTTCTGGGGCCCTGGCTCCAAGAAAGGCATTGAGTTGATTGAGTGCAGCCAGGGAAGGACAACCAGCCTGGTGAAGAGTCTAGAGAACAAGTCCTATGAGGAGAGGCTGAGGGAACTGGGGTTGTTCAGTTTGGAGAAGAGGAGGCTTGGGTGGAGACCTCACCACGCTCTATAGCTACATAGTAGGTGGTTGTAGTGAGGTAGGTCATGGCCTCTTCTCTCAGGTGAATAATGATAGGAAAAGAGAAAATGGCCTGAATATTGCACCAGGGGAGGTTTATACTAGATCTCAGGAAGATTTCTTTACTGAAAGAGTAGCCAGGTGCTAGAATAGGCTGTCCAGGAAGGTGGTGGAGTCTCCAGACCTGGAGGTATTCAAAAACCATGGAGACGTGGTGCCTAGGGGCATGTTTTATTGGTGGACTTTGCAGTGCTGAGTTAACAGTTGGACTTGATGATCTTAAATGTCTGTTCCAACCCAAACTATTCTATGACTCTGTGATTCTATGAGAACAGTGGGTATCAAATATTTTCACTTCACTGTTTTACATCAGTGATACCAGGATGGTACAAATTAAAAATGATGCTGTTGGATGAAAGTTAGCCTGTATCTTTTGCTTGGATTTTTATGAAGCACTAGAAAAACTTGTATTATAAAACTTTAGTTGACTGGCATTTTGCATTAAAACAAAAAACCAGCAAACTTTATGTGCTCTCAACCCACATACTACAAGCATAACATTGTGTGGATATTGTCAAAGACGTAGTCTGATTTTTTTTTTTTTCTCTGCACTGCATAAACTGACATTAGGAAAAGGAATAGCAATAGGAGCAGTGTAGTATTCTGCCTTTTTTTCCCCTGCACTAATTAAACTAACTTTAATTATCTTCATTGTTCCCTCAAACACCTCTCATTCTAGTCTGAGCAGAGCCAGATAAAGCTTCCAGATAATGTGGATTGCAGAATTTCTTTGTCTGCTAAATTGAAATGCCTTCTTTCAAATTTTTTTGCTGTGAATATATTGGTATACAGTCAAAAAAACTGTAGTGTTCTGATAGTTAAATAGTCTTAGCTCCTCTGATTGTTAAAGCAAGTTTTCCAGGACTTTAGTAATTCTTTAATCTGTTTCTAAAGCACTTTTATTTTGCCATTTTCTTTTTGCTAAACAGAATCATAGAATTGGCTGGGTTGGAAGGGACCTCAGAGATCATCAAGTCCAACCCTTGACCCACTACCACTGCAGTTACTAGACTATGGCACTGAGTGCCACATCCAGTCTCTTTTTTAATATCTCCAGGGATGGAGAATCCCCTACTTCCCTGGGCAGCCCATTCCAATGCCTAATCACCCTCTACATAAAATTCTTTCTAATATCTAACCTAAACCTCCCCTGGCACAACTTAAGACCATGCCCTCTTGTCTTGCTGATAGTTGCCTGGGAAAGGAGACCAACCCCCCCACCCGGCTACAGCCTCCTTTCAGGGAGTTGTAGAAAGTGATGAGGTCTCCCCTGAGCCTCCTCTTCTCCAGGCTGAACAGCCCCAGCTCCCTCAGCCTCTCCTCACAGGATCTGTGCTCGAGTCCCTTCACCAGCCTAGTTGCACAGATCCAAGCCCTCAGGCTGACTTCAATCTCCTTCCTGAACTGAGGGGCCCAGAACTGGACACAGTACTCGAGGTGTGGCCTCACCAGCGCTGAGTACAGGGGAAGAATCACCTCCCTGGACCTGCTGACCACGCTGTTCCTGATACAGGCCAGGATGCCATTGGCCTTCTTGGCCACCTGGGCACACTGCTGGCTCATGTTCAGCTTCCTGTCAATCCAGACTCCCAGGTCCCTCTCTGTCTGGCTGCTCTCCAGCCACTCTGTGCCCAGCCTGGAGCTCCCCATGGGGTTGTTGTGGCCAAAGTGCAGGACCCGGCACTTGGCCGTGTTGAACCTCATTCCATTGGAATCATCCCAACTCTCCAGTCTGTCCAGGTCCCTCTGCAGAGCCCTCCTGCCTTCCAGCTGATCCACACTCCCCCCCAGCTTAGTGTCATCTGCAAATTTGCTGATGATGGACTCAATCCCCTCATCTAAATCATCAGTAAAGATATTAAACAGAACTGGGCCCAACACTGATCCCTGGGGGACACCACTAGTGACCGGCCGCCAACTGGATCAGCACCGTTCAGCACCACTCTCTGGGCCCGGCCCTCCAGCCAGTTCCTAACCCAGCACAGGGTGCCCCTGTCCAAGCTGTGGGCTGACAGCTTTTTCAGGAGAATACTGTGGGAGACGGTGTCAAAGACCTTGCTGAAGTCCAGGTAGACCACATCCACAGCCTTCCCCTCATCCACCAGGCAGGTCACCCGATCATAGAAGGAGATGAGGTTGGTCAGGCAGGACCTGCCCTTCCTAGCCCCATGCTGGCTGAGTCTAATCCCTTGTCCATCCTGTAGGTGTTGTGTGATTGCACTGAGGATGATCTGCTCCATGACCCTGCCAGGCACTGAGGTCAGGCTGACAGGCCTGTAGTTTCCCGGGTCCTCCTTCCAGCCCTTTTTGTGGATTGGCGTGTATGGCAGATTTGACCTGTTCTACATCTCCTGTCACACTGGCACATAGGACTTGTCTCTTTCCTCTGTATTTCAGAGCTGATTAGCTAAACTGGCTTCTTTCAAATCACGTTTCATGGAAATATTTCCTGTATTGCCTCAGTTCCTTTAACTGTGGCAAAGAGCTCTAAGTTTGGAAGAGAGATTTTGCATGGCTATGCCCATTCTCTGTCCCAGAAATCTGTCTTATTAGAAGATGCATAATTTGATTCTTGAGAAGTGTTGGATGGAAATGTTTGAAAACTCCCTGGATGAATTAAGTGGCTTGGGGTTGTTGTCCATTCTCCCTTTTTAGGAGGTGTATAATCTGTGTATTTATTGGGTAATCTATAATAACTTTCTCCTCCCTTGACCTGTCAATTAATATCCAGGAAATGGTCTCATAACACATTTCCAGAAATGTTGCTGTTCAACAGTGGCTCCACATTTAAAACAACATTTTAAAGTCTCCTGTGTAATGCATGCCATGATGATCTTGCATAATTATAATTCATTAAGATCAACTCTAATATTTACAAAAATCTATTGCATAAATAAGTTTACCCAAAAGCTTGTTTGAAAGCAAGATTTAGTTTTCATAAACCCATGTTCATTGTCCTTGATTACATCGCATTCCTTTAAATGCCTAACTGTGCCATAAATTAGCCATTCCATTATTTTGTTTGGATTGGTGCCAGGTCCACTGACTGCTGATGTTAAACCAGTCAGACCATTACCTTTGTGTAACATATTGTTCCATCACTACTTTATTTTCTTGTACTGCTGCACTTTTTAGGGCTCCAGAAACTACTGAGAACCTACTTTAGTGGTACAGGTTGCTTCTCAGCCAGCTCTCTTTGTGTCACTGCAGATATTTTTTGCTTTGTGTTCCTGAGGGTTTTATTTTTGAAATGTTAAACTCATACTTAGATTCCAGCAGTAACAGAAGTATTTTGTTACCTTCAGAAGATGTAGATACTTCATTTTTCCTTCACAAAATTCAGGAGAAAAAAATCAGGAGAAAAGTATTTAATAACTCTGCCCTTTTTTGTATTATTTTACATAACATGGTAGTAGTCCATATGTACTGTTAATGAGATACATTTTTGTTCTTGTTGTGCTTAAAAATCTTTTGAGTACTAGTCAGGAAGTCCCTTTTTATGTCTGTTGCTGCCTGTATAAAATTTCTGGTCTTTTAATTTTTAATTCATATTTAATTTTAATTCATATTGAGTCTTATAATACCATCATCTTCCCTTTGTGAGCATGTGAATTTATTGACAGAGTTTTCTTGTCTCTCCAAAAGAGACTTTTCATGTGGACTAAGATTTTAATTTGTAACAGATTAATTGTTCCTAGGTTGTTGGTTTGGGTTTTTTTGTTTGTTTGTTTTGGTTTTGGTTTGGTTTTGTTTTTTTTTGTGTGTGTGTGTGGTTTTGTTTGTTTCTTTCTTTCTTTCCTTGATTTTGTTTGGAGTTTTTTTGTTTGTTTGTTTAATATTCTGAGACCACAAGTATCTGAGGTTAATGTTTCAGCTCATTTTTTTCTCTGCAACAGATAATTAAGCCACAGGAGAAAGTTGTGCTGTACTTCAGTGTGCAGCAGTGGTCTGTAGCAGTTGCTGCCTCATATATTAGATGATGGTGGTAAAATCTGTGAGCTCTTGCTTCAGATGTGTGATAGATTTGGAGAAAAGCAGTACTCATCATTTAACCAACAAATTCCTCCTGATGGTCTTTAAATAATGATTTAAAAAAATATATTTCATTTTTATTCACTGATTTTTAATGCTGTCTGGTCTGGGTCTATGTCCATGAGGAACTCTGTTTCTGTGAATGGGTCCTTCACTGGTAGTGCAGCCACAAATTCCTTATTTTCAGGCCATATAATCAGTACAAGTGTTTCGCTGTCAACAATTTCCCAAACATCTTGTGGCTCTTATTTCTCTTCCAAGAAGTTCCTTGAAGTGTATATCTGTATTTCTTGAGTCATGCAGAGTAACATGGGCCCAGAGAATAAAAAAAGTTAATTCCAAAGGCAGAAGTCCCCACTGATGCAGAGGGGAGAGTGGTTTAATCAGCTCTCGGTATGCTTTTAGTGTTTGTCCTTACAGGTTTTATGTCTGTAAACAATAAGAGGAAATCCAGGAGATTATATTTGTTCAAGTAGATGCTGATTCAGACAAGGACTTAAGTGTGTGCCTATCCTCTGAATGCGAGAACGCTCATCTTTATTCAACAAAGCTTTCATGTCAGCACTTAAAGATAGGCACATGCTCAAGCGCTTCACTGAAATAGAAATGTAATTATTCTCTGTGCATTGACTTTAAACCACTTTTTTTTTTTTTTCAGTAAACTGGTACTTGTCACATCTTCAGTAAACTGTTCCTGACTCCTAAATTAACTCCTCTAAATAAACCCCTTTTCATTATAGGGTTTAATACAGAGTTTTCCGATACAATACCATATCTGTGTTTTTTGTATTTGTGTGATGAATTTCAATGACAGATGAGGAGCAGCAGTGGAAGAATTGCAAGCTGTGGTTATAAACACCTACAGTTGCCATCCTTCTACCTGCAAAAGAAAGTATAATATTAGACGTGATGTATTTTCTAAATCACTGGTCAAAACCAGCTTGCTTAACATATTATTGTTGCCTATGGGAAACATTTTTTGTCTGCTTTGGTTGGGGTTTTTGCTTTGTTTTGGGTTTGGGGGTGATTTTTTTGCTGGTAGTGTCTGATGCCTTGTTTGTGTTGCTGTCGGTTGAAGTATACTGAGAGAAAGGAACTGTACTAACTCAGTAGGTACTCTTGCTTAGTTGTTGAAGAACTCTATGTAATAAGGTGGTACTTTTGTTTAGTCCCATTGCAGATAAAGAAATTAAAAGTGATATTTTTCAAAGCCATTTAAGTTGAACTGCATGTGCAAATCCCATCAATATCTTTCTAGATGGAATTAAAAAATGCTAAGTGTTTGAGGGAAATAATTTGTGGGAAGTAATGGAAATAAGAGTTTTGCAGTCAAGAAAATACAAATATTTGGGGATTTTTCTTATTTGTTATAATGTGAAAGGTGGTATAACTGAAAAGAAAATATGTGGCAGCATCACTTTGACAATTGCAATGGAAGGGATGGAAAACAATTTTATTTTATTTTTATTGGCAAAAGTACACCAGCAGTTCAAATCTTCCAGAGACCAGGTAGAAATAAACAGAAGTAAACCCACCTCTTATTGTGAGACATCTAGCCAGTATGTCAGGATGCTATTACTGTACTCTCCATCAATTCCTAAGCTCTAACGCTTACTGCAACATAACCCTTTTAAAATGTTCCATGCAATGTGATATGAATCAAGTTAATCAAGGAAATGGCATTGTACAGTGAAAATGTCTTTGCTTGGCTTGAAAACCTTTCACTAGGCTTGAGGAACAAAGTCTGATTTTGTTAAGTGTGTGACTATCACTTCTGCTTGACAGTCTCCCTTCTGAGAGGCTTCACACCCCACTGAGAAAGGATCCAGACCCATTGTATTCTACGAACAGTCCCCAAATTTTTGAGATGTTGTGCTGAAAGTCATGCTTTCTTTCTCCTGGCCACATGTCCTGTGAAAAGACATGGGCAGTGGGTTTTGAGTTTGATGCTCTGTTGTTTGGTCATGGGGGTTTTTTTGGTTTGTTTGTTAGTTTTGGTGTTGTGGATTTTTTTGACACTAAACTCAAAGTAAAGATAAGGAAACGTACCTTGAATTTGAGTCTAGGGCCCAAAACTTTTTGTTGTTTATAATAGCAAAAGAACACATGCAATGTGTGGAGTACTCGGACCATTAATCAGGTGTTCTCTTGGACCCAGATTTTCATTTTCATTTGAAGCATTATTTTGGCAGCCAAGCTCTCCCTCTGTATCAGCCAGCAAGAAAAAGAACAACCTGAATTTGTTGGGGAAAAAAAGTATCTTTACCATATCTTCTAAACAAGTAATGAGAAACCCACCAATTTTCACTGAATTCAGTTATAGCAAAATTTTAATTTGGCCATGGAAATTCAAAATAATTCCTCAAGCATAAAATGTTTGAAACCAGCGTGTGTTACATGACTTCCCTTTAACTCCATATAATAACATTGTAACTCTGTCTGTGCACAGCTTCTCTCCTGAGAACTTTGATGTACAGAAATACTGAAGAGAAGTCATTTGACCATTTCCTTGTGAAATGTCATCGTTGCAGCAGGTTCCAACTCAAATCAGATTATTAGGCTGGAAAGATAATCAGTATGTGCATTGTTATTTTACAGTCATCTGTCTGAGACTTAAAATCCTGTGCAGAATATATATTAGTTGGGAGGGTGGGGAGCAGTGTCTACCCATGCCAAATCCAGGCTTCTGCAGTCCTGCTAACACAGCACTTCACAAATTGCAGAGTGCAGGCCACAAGGCTGGATGGGCCATAAACGTTAAAGGCCCTCAGTGGGATATGTTTGTTTGATTGTTAATCATGGCAAATTATTTCATGATGATACAATGAGTTTAGAAATACAGATATATATGTGTGCTTGGTGTTCTGGATGGAAGCACACTGCGTAGCTGCCTAAAATGAGAGCCTAGTTGGATGTTGGAACTGGAAAATAACAGCTATAATAGGCATAAGAGATGATGCAAATGAGAACTGATGTTTCCCAACTAAGTGCAGGCTAACAGGTGGGGTTAGGGCAATAAATTTCTAGAAATATCTGGAGGGTGTCCACACCAACCAGAAGTGGGTTTTGGGGTGGTCCAGGAAATATAATGAAATAAAATTTGGCAAAGAAAAAGGCAAGAGGATAAAGGGATAAAAATTTCAGAAACAGAAAAATTCTCTTAAAGAAACTGGCATAAGTTTTTACTTTGAGATATCTATCTGCTGGGCTATCTAGTTCATCAGAAAGAGTCTACTCATGTTTTGTCCTATTCAAGTCTAATTATTCAAACTGTAGGGGAAGTTTTTCACTAAAGCCATTAAATATTTCTGAACAGTTATGTTTTGCATACACTGTTACCTCCTCTCATGTGAAACCCTTCTAGCTGGGGAATGTATTATTTCCTTCCACACAAGATGGCTTGATTAGGTGAGGGAAACTTATGTTTGTGGTGATTTTTACCCCCGGGGTCTGAAAGCTTTCACTGTCTCTTTTTGGTGGGTCTGTAGTTAAGAGATAGGTGCTTAGTCACAGAAAAGACACCTACTGAGAGGTGAATGGATTTTCTCTCTTCCTGAAGCACTCCACACAGTTCCACATCGTCTGAGAGAGTTCTTCTTCATAATGTCAAGCCCTCTCCTGCTCCCCATTTTTCTGGTTCTCAGCATCTTGCTCAGGTCTTCTTTCCACTGAAGATCTGAAGGCTGAGGACTGGTGCTGCACTCAGGGAAAATGCCTACTCCCTTTTTCTTGTAGCTCTGTGTTCCCTAAGGGTATTTGCAAGTAAGTGGTGCATAAATAAAATTGTTGAAGTTTGGGATGCAGGCCACCTGCTTGTTTTTCGTGTTCTGATGGAATCCCATGTCTCCTTTTAGTCTCATCTCTCTTAGAACAGGAAGGTCACAGCTTGAAGGGGTGAGCCTGATGCTGTTACTTGTTGCTGTGTGAAGAAATCATTTCTGTCCTCTACAGTTGTCATACTATGGATATTTTACTATTTCTCCTACTGGAGTTATTGCTGGGTGCTCTACTGATAGAGGTGTATGCTGTTCTGTATTGCTTATTTGAGGGCTGTCCTTTAGACAGAAATCAGATCCTGAATGAGACAGAGCCAAATACATGTATCTTGGCAGCTTGAGGTCAAGGGTTCCCCTGATGAAAAAACGTTGCAACAGACGAGATTTTTGTGTGTGTGGAGCAAAAATGAGGTGTATGTAACAAGCTCTGCTTCTTTCCCAACACGTCTTAAAAAGTAAAGAACATTCATTCTGAATGTTCTTAAAAGTCAAGCAGGGTAATGTGGGTTAATTATAAAGAGTTTAGCCTGATTTCAGTCTGGGACAAAGCAAGAAAGAAGCTGAAATGGGGTCCCTTTCATGAAGAACTAAATACTGGAATGTATGCTTTATAAGCCAACATACAGAGCTAGGCGTGCAAGAAGAATGTCTTCTATTCTAGAAGTGGGATACACCAAGAGGATACTCGTGAGTTTATGTTGTTAGGCAACAACAGACTTACCAAAATTAATTTATGAAATTTGACTGCTATTGCCAAAAGTGAGGAATAGTGGGGGATAAGCGGAAAGACTTGGTACCACATGGCAAATTATACAGAACCATAGAAGTGCTGCTGTAAGTGATTTGTGAACTAGTAAACTGAAAGATAAAATATTCAACAAGGGGGACCATCACTGAGTAGATTTTTTTGAATGAAGCTGTGAAGGTGCCAGGACTCAGTGGAGACCTGCCTGTTCAGCACTTTCCTTGGTGGTCTAGAAATAAACATAAAACTGCTACCGAATTGGAGAACAGTCAGAAATGCACACTGGGAGAGAGATTAAGGCTTTGGTTTATCACAAAATTATCTCAGGAACATGTGCAGTGTATGTAGCACATAAGCATAGGGAAAAATGGGTTCTGAAATATATTTAACCTAGTGAGGGAAAAGGCAAAAACAGAACAATTGGCTGAAATTTTAAGGCTAGCAAATATAAAAATGGGAAAAGTGAGGGAGACTGTCTACTGGAACAAATACCACAAGTGAAAGGGGATTGTCTATCTCTGTCTTGACATCAAAACCACCTGGTAGTTTTAATTTTGCCAGAGTTTATTGGTCTTAGGAGTACACAGGCAGGCTATTGTTAGATATGTTTTCTTCTGGTTTAAGCATATTCAAAACTATAAATAAGAAACCAAAAGACACCCCCTGCAGTTTTTTAAATTCAGTATATGTCTCTGCTACTTGCTTTTTTGCCTCCCTAGTAGAGAGGGGAGTGGTTATGCATCACAGTAAAATCTCATCAACTTAAATAACACAACAGTGTTGTGAAAGAAGCAAGAGTAACGTGTAATAGGGAGGTTTTCTGTGTCTGTGTTGATACATAGCAGTTACAAGGTTTTGTTTCGTTTCAACAATTCCCAGTTTCTGGGGTCAGAGTTTCTAACTCTGGGGACTCTGACATGTGTTTGAGGGATCCGACAAAATTTTTTGTAGAATGTTTAGAGCTTTCCATGGAACGAACTGGGGGAGTAATGATGTGGTATTATTGTGGGGAACTGTTTCTGGTTTTTTTCTCTCATGTTATCACTACAGACAAGCCATTGCTGTAAGGCAATATAGTTTTAATCACTCTAATTACAGTGATGCACCAGGAACTTGCTGAATAGGTCACAGAATGCTTTCTTCAAATGAGGATTAAATATTCAAACAGTAAGGAGCTACAATGTCCTTTTCAACTGAAACCTTTTTCTTTTGGAGGGACAGTATGATAAGTAGCACACATTTGTCATACAAAATATCTCCACCCCTCCCAAAAAAATGGTTCCCTTTCCTCCATCTTTTTTCTTAGGGCATGGTGGTATTTGAAAAAATAATTCAGAGTACAGCATAGTAATGCTTTTAAATTGTAATTGTTTCTGCTTATCTACAAGAAAAGATAAAACAGGAAGGCTTCTCTTTACAAACCTGTATTGACTCTTGTAAGCCAGGGAGTTTATTTGGTGTGCTCAAAATACTTTGCAAAAACAGGGCTACCTTCTGAGAATCAAAAAACATGAAAAATCCAGGCTGATTCGTGACTCCTGGGTTTGCCAATTAAAGTATTCTCATCCTTGGGGAAAAAGATAAAGAAGTACACAGGAACATATGCACTCACATGTGTCTCTCCTTGCCATCATAAAGGCTTTGACAGAATTAAGTGAACCATAGTGAGAGTATACCATGGAAGCATCTGGTCTGTGGTTTCAGCTCAATGCCCTTTGTTTCATTGTCTGTTTCCCTGTGTGTGATGAATTTCATGGACAGGCTCAAGTTGTTCATACTGCCTCACAGGCAAAGGATGTTACCCTCATCAGAGCACTCAATGTCCTTCACAACAGATTGACTTCCCTGGAGTAACATAAGTGTAATTCAAGCAAAGATGATACAATGGAAAGCACATTCTCATGGTTTTGTGAATAGAAAGAAATCGCCCTGTTTCTAGTCCAAATGACTGGCACAAATAAAAATATGGTATGGAGGGATCCAGTCAAGATTAGATTGTGTTCTTGGTTTATATTCAGCCTGTAAGGAAATGAAAGGAAGGTAGCTGGGAATCTTTGCTTCATCCTTGCAAGAATGAAAGTGGAAGTGTTCTCCCTCTAATTACCACATTGTATTTAATATTGAAATGTCAAGAGAACAAAAAAGAGGAAGGAAAAAACGTGAAGATAAGATCTAGGACTTCTCCAAAATCACAAAAGGGAATAACACTAGGCTTTCAACCTTTCTGTGTGTGTGGTCAGTTCTTCAATTACATTAGATAAAAAGTCTCTTTGAAATCCTGATTATTATAACCAGGTTTGTGTTTTCCTCTTTTCTGTAAAAAAGATCATGAGCAGATCAAACATGAACCTAAGGGAAACAGTGCCATTATGGTCCTATAAGAAATGGATTTGATGGCAGCTTTCCTTCTTGGGATCTGTCTAGTCTTCTCTCTTAATTAGAGGATGCATTTTTCTTGGCAAAGTAAACACTCTGCCTCTTCCATTTTGTGAAAGCAATAGCAATAAAGAAAAATTTGGAGGGCAGTGGAGAAGCAGTTGGAAAGCTGTCATTAAACCCTAGCAAAGGTATTTGTGTCCTGATGAGCCACTTAATGTGTACTACAATTTACTGTAGAAGAGAAAGACAAAGTGGGATGTGTAAGATGCAAATAAAGAAGGTGAATTTGTGTATCTAAGCAGGTTCAGTCAAAGTGATTAGACAGAAGGCATCTGTGATTGTCACAGGGAGTTATAAACATTTAAACAATTAAAGAGAAAAAAGCCATAATGTTTTGCTGCTGTTTTGTGTATCTAGGCAAGTAAACCTTAATAGATAAGCCATGTGTGTAAAAAATATATAGAAGGAAGGATTTATTTATAATTTATATTCTATTGTCCAGCAGAAATTTGGGTTTTGAGGATCTGTTATGTCAGAGAGGAGATGCCACCTGAAGGGAGATGATGATCCAAAAAAAGTGACAAGCATGATTTCTTCCATTGTTATGGATTGAAAGACATCTTCAGGGTAAAACCTAGAATGGGATCTTTATTGCAGTCTTCAAAATGGAAGTGTTATCAAGCACCTCTCTTTTAAAGTTGGAAAGATATTTTCATAGTTACTATATCTGTTTTCACTACTGGATTTCAGGCCTTTATATGAGATGCTTCAGCATCCAAGTATTAGAATACAAAGACCATTCCCTTAAACTTTGCTTGTAATGCATACAAACTGTGAGGCTACTGTTTTCTTCTTGAGCAGAAAAAATCTTTATCTTATGGCAGATAAAGATTTACCCTAAGTAGAAGCAGGGCAGGTTAGACTGACCTGTGGTTGAAGTTTTTTGGGTTTTGCTGCTTGTCTCCTTTCTGACACTCCTGCCCCGCAGTCTTTGGGAAACTCCAATGATATCTTACCTTGGGGCTGAGTGTCAGTCAAGGGCACACGTGCCCTGGAAAGTGCTCTGTGGTGGACTCCAAGGCCTAAATGCCTTGTGAGAAGAAACTATGAGCAGCAAGTGGGTTTTACTGCTATCATAGTAACTATGACAGAAACACAGAAAGGTCCGGGTTAGAAAAAAACTTTAAAGATCTAGTCCAATCCCCCTGTCATGTCCATGGACATCTTTCACTAGATCAGGTTGCTCAAAGCCTCAACACTTTCAGCAATGTGTCATCCCTAATTTCTCTGGGCAACCTGTCCCATTCCACTGTCTTTCCACCCTTGTAAAATGAAAAAAAAATGCAAAAAGTATTCCTTATGTCCAACTAAATTCTACCCTTTTTCAGTTTAAAACCATTGCCCCTTGTCCTGTTACTACATGCTTTGGTAAAAAGCCACTGTCCTCCTTATAAGGCCCCTTCCTATAAGGTGAAAGGTGGAGCAACTAATTAGGAGGTGGAATGATTTTTCTAAATGTAGGAGAAAATAAAAGAGTACCAAACTCAAGCTGCCAGCTGTCAGGAAGGAAGGACACATTTTGCAGATCTGACTCCTGCAAAATAACTCCTGTCTACAGGATATTCCTGCTACTGTTTCTTGGAAAGGTATTAGTGGAATTTTTTGACTGCAGAAAATGGTATTCCAGAATATTTTTGTTATCAGCAAATATCTTTATTTTTTTGGTCAAGGGTTTGATTAGTCCATAAATTCATCTATTTAATTATATGTAATATTCATAATTGCCTTTATTTATACATGTCTGAATAGAGGGGAGAAAAATCAAGGAAACTGCTGAAAAGAATCATGCTTCTAGTGAAGTCACCTAGAAGCTCTTCTGACTTAATCTTTATTCTACTTCTGTCTAGTGATGTGGCCGGGGTACTGAACAAATGTCATACTATGTCATTACTAGTGGTTTATATTTCTAGCAGTGTGCATATTTTCATCATTCATTCACCTTCACCTTCTGAGGAGTTTAAGGAATAAAAGAAAATTGGTGCTGTCTCCATTAGCATATTTACAGAGTAGACTGTGTAGTCATCATCTTAGTATGCTGCCCATATTGCATTCTGTACATCAGCCCCTCGACTGTAAAATTATTACTCTGGTCTTTTAAGCCTTTGATAAGAGGAAGCATAATTACTGAAGAACATCCCTGTGATCTTTTCCTTCAGCTGTCTCTGCTCTCTTCTTCCAGAGACAAGTTTAGGCTTCTTGTATTTGTAAGTACCCCTATTTCTGTTAGAGTAGCCTCTCACATCAGTATTTTGTTGTTTTTAACTGGTGTTTAGATTATTCTTCCCCAGACATTTGGCTTTCTAAAAAATGTTTGTTCAATCCAGCATTTGTGTCTTCGGCTGTGGTATTATCCCAAGCCCCCATTTTCTGTCTTTTGTCCAGCAGTCTCATTTGCTGCCTATTGCACTGAGACAAGATTGTAGATTTCAAAGTGAAAGGAGAAACTAAGGTGTTGTTACAACCAGCTGATGTGTCCTTGAGTGTGGATATGGAAGCTGGTGTCCTGCTGGGCAGAAAGGAAATGAGCTGCACTCAGAGGGATTCAGCCCCTCAACCGGTCTGCAGTTTCATGGTGTACAACTAATTTCTCTTAGAAAATTTTGCCTAGACATGCTGTTGCTTTGTTTTCTTTTGTTTGCTGGGTTTTGTTGTTGTTGTTGCAGTAAAGGATGTAACTGGTGACGGCTGCAGTCCTTCTAGCCCTCCTGGGCACCCCAGTCTGCCTCCACAAATCATGGGTCTTTAATGTGACAGGGAGCTGACATTTGCTGATGTTTGGTTTTTTGTTTGTTTTTACGGAAGTGTACATCACCATCCATTCTCTTGTTTTTGTTTGCATATTTTTTGCAAAAATAGAAAGTACAATAAGAATCTTGTAAGAATAAGGGTTTGTTTTTTTTTTTTGGGGGGGGGTGTTTGGTTTTTTTATTATTTATTTAGAAGTGTAGTTAAAGGATACAACCATACCGATTATTGTAAACTCACAAGTCTTGAAAAATTTAGGCTTGGAGTAGCTCTGGCATACTGACAGCTGTCTGAGGAGTTGGACCCATGATGTCTCTGTTGTATTTCCTGTGCACTCTATACCTAATGCATTTCACAAGTTCCTAAAATGAATATCAGAGGATGGTACTTGCTGCAACTACATTAATGTTTTCCTCTATTAGAGTGTAAAGTTTGTAGGTTTCCATATCTGAATACAGTTGGCGACAAATATAAATACGACTTCACATATGGGTTGCTTTGAAAAAAAACCAGAGGAAATAAACTACTAATTTGACAAGATATTGGCTGATCAAAAGTACTTTTAGCTGCTGAAATTATCTGAGTTTGTATCTTAGGTGAAGAGACTTCCAGCTGCACTCTAATATCAGCTGTGATGAATGGTTTCATCCTAGCACTAGTCATCTGTGGTACTTTGGTGATAACAGCAGTGTCTGTGTGATATACGATCTTTATCAGCTCTGTGCCTTTTCTAACATTAAGCTGTGATCCCAAAGTCGTTGTGCTGTAATTTCACCACTATCACCAGCAGATCTTTATTTGTGAATGGACTGAAACTGAAGCAAACCTTATTTTTACAATTCCATGCTTTTTCTACCTCAAGCTTACCTAGCTTATTTTTATGCAGTAAATACTGTGCTTTGTTTGGGTCTAATTTCATATCCCAAGTGTCTTGCTCACTGTTCCCCTTCAGACAACAGCATCTCATTTTGCAGTGGTGGGATTGGGTCTTGCACAAAGTTCTCTGAGCCTGGCAGGTTGCAGTTTTCCTAGGTAAAGCCTTTTCTACTTAGGCTTTTAGAACTCTGGACTGTAGATCTAGGACTGATCCTGTACATGGCCTCTGTCTTGTAAGGAGCTCTTTCTTTTGCTGGTATCTTTGTTTTCTGTATGGGCTTGATGCATCACCGTATTTTAAGTCTTGTTCTAGTAATTAATGGCTGAGAAGAGATGTATTTTAATTTAGACACTCTACATTTGAAACACAAACAAGTAATCAATTCATCATCCATGGAGATATTTAAAAGATAATGGGGGACTTGGCAGTACTGGGTTAATGGTTGGACTTGATGTTCTTAAAGGTCTTTCCCAGCCAAAGTGATCCTGATTCTGTTTTTTCCTAAAGCTGCTATTTTTCACCAACAATATTCTGAGAGCACCAGAGAATTTTGGCATAAATAATAAACCTGAGTGATTATTCCCTGATGTCTATATTGAGCAAACTGTATTTTTATAATGCTAAGCTTGTACATTAAAAATTATGTTTTCATTACAGTATGAAACAAGGAGATAAATTTACATTTTCATTACAGAATAAAACAAGAACTTATAAAATTAAGGTAATCCAGAATTATTATTATGGGAAGATGAAGATTATTTGACATTGGAGGTTCAGAACAGCTTTCAGGACAAGTTCACTTGCTGACCTTTTTGTGCAGAATAGTAGTTTTGAAAAGTAGGTCTCTCCAGGTAACAGAGTAATTCCTTTTTAAAGAAACTGCTATGTGGAAAAAGATGGGTAATTGACTTGACCATCCTTTTACTGGATGGCTTGTTATATATGGGTTAGAAGATATAAACTATATAGCCAACCTCAGTTCTTCCTCTACTTTTTCTTGTTTTATTTGAGAATAGGCAGTAGCTGCAATAGCATTTTCGTGGGACAATTTATCTGGAATGTGATCTTTCTATTTGTTTCATGAATCTCTTTATTAATGTGTGTGTTATTGATATACTAGGTTATATTTGATGGGTTAATTTCCATACTGCACACCAAGAAGGAACTTCTTCCATTGTGACAGAGGAGTGTGGTCCCTGAAAGACCTTCCCACACTTGATTAACATCCACTAAAAACCATTAAAATATTAATGATATTTTTTTCTTCATTAAAACAATGATAAAGCTTAAAGATGGGTCATCAGATAAATGTAATGAACAACCAGCAGTATCAACGATGGGATAGTGTTCAAAGTATCATTTTTTAATATTTTGAACTAGAGTTAAGTAAGAAGCCAAGAATTTCAATGCAGATGAAAGCCAAACTCACTCAAACATCTAGGCTAACAGAGGGCAGGTGTAGCATTTATATTTCCAGACTCAAAATTCCTGGCTTTAGGTCCTTTCTGCCTTTTTTCTATGTTTACTGTGGTGTTTTTAAGTATTAGCATTTTATAGAGTTTTGCATATAAAATCCTGAGTTTTCCGCAGTGAAATGTGAGGTCTTGCACCTTGTTCAGGACACCATTTCAGGCTCCTGACCTGGTATTTTCTCTTCTTCATTGTATAAGAGAAGAGGTGGTTTTAACATGAGCTGGACTTGTTGCTCCCGATTGAAAATGGAGGTTGGATGGCACTAAATGACATTAAGATGGCTGTCCTATTTGCTGTTTCTTCCTGTCTCAACCATCATCTTCTTTTTTTAACCATCTGACTTGACACACTGGTCTATCTGTGATACCACCTCTTGACCCTTGAAAATCTTCAACACAGATGTTCTGTAAATCTTTTTAAGTTTTGTTCACATGCTAAAGTAGTATCTTTACTTTCACCCCCTTTGTGAAGTATCTGGAAAATTCTTCTGTCATCAGTGTTACTTTCTTATGCAAAAGAGACAGAGGGAGACAGACCTTTGGGAGTGGCTATATCACTCTTGGTGAAGCTGTTTGGTTCGGTGATCATCGGTTTGGTGACCATTTTGCTTAAGACTGTAAATATTGACCACACTGGCTATTGGCCGCTCATTCTCATGTCTGCCCTTTGTGTTGGATAACTTGGACAGTCAACTATTTTTGTTTTCAAACATCCCTGCAGACCCACATGAAATAGAAAATCATACTGACCCGGATGGGGAAGATACATTATTCAGAAGGTTTGCTGATCCCTTTTTTTCCAAATGTAAGAAATTGAGTAGTGTATATGCTCTCTCCTGGAAAAGAATGTCAGCCCAGATGACACTTTCCCTCATGAGACTGTGAGCCTTGTTTCTGAGATACTCCTGCCCTCTGTCTTGAGTAGATCCTTGGTTCAGCTTTGCTTCTAAATGCATGTATGCTGCTAAATGAAAAACAAAAAGAAAGCATCTAGTAAAGTATCGGCACTCTGTGATCAATTATCATTACATATTCTTTTCAAAGTGGCACCAGACTCTCTACAAGGTGTCAGTGGCAAAGAAATCCTTCAATGCTACTTAGAATTTTAAAGCTCGATTCAATTCCTTTATTAAGCTTCCATCCAGAGTGCTTGTTCCTTTGCATTCCTTGGCTTGATAAAATTGCTTTAGAAATTGCCTGGTTTAGTTCCTGTAAAGTGCTTGTAACTGTGTGTCTCCTATGCCTGATTTATACATGTGGTTTTCTCGGAGGGGTATGAAAAATTATCATCTTACATACAGGCCCTTTCAAAATTACAAAATCCAAATCTGTGTGACTCAAGTGTAAATAATTTTCAACATCTGCCTGCCCTGAACCTTCAACAGCCATGGCCCAGGCAAACTGCAGCCAGTGGCAGGAGCTTTAACAATATATAGTTTTAGCCTGGGCTTTCAACAGCTTGCTGCGAGCTATGGATGAGGTTGGTCTGGTACCAGTCTCAGCAAATTAATTGCTGCATTGCAGCTGTTTCTATTTATTATGTGTCCATGTGTTTTGTATTTAGAAGGTGACAACCTTAAAAAGACTTTGAAAAATGTCCTAGTTCATGCTTCTGCCCCTGAGGCAGATCAGCAATACCTGAATCTTCTTTAATGATGTTTGTTCACCAGGCCTGTGGTCAAAAACCCCTCCAGTGGTGGTTCTGCATATGTCCCCAGGCAATTTCTTGAATGTTTTCCTCTTTCTACTGCTGGAAAAATTGTCCTGAATTTGACAGCAGGAGAGTTGCAGGCTGATCAAAGCTATTACTGTTCACTGAAAGCAGAAACTGGAAAAGCCTCTATTTTCTTCTTTTCAGCCATCTTTAATCTCCCTGAAAGCTATCACCCTGCAGCCCTCTCTTCCTTACACTGGATAGCTCCAGTTCTTGTGGACTTCCCTTAAAGGGAAAGCTTTGCAGATTTCTGATTCTTTCTTGCTTCTCATGTGAACTTGTTGAAAAATTATGCCCAAGCACAGAAGAAAGCTTTCTAGTGCTGAGAAAAAGGGTGGTTTCCTGTTTCTCATGCTCTATTTTTGTGTGCAAGTCCAGCTAGATACATTCTATTTTCAGGAAAAGAATGAGTGTCATCCAATTCAGCTTGTGGCATGCTGTAATCTTCAAACTGCAGAGATTCTGCTCTGGGTTGATGTGATGCTGTTTTAGGCAGTGGGTGAGGGAGCCCATGGCATGGCTCCTGTAAGAGGCTATTGAAAGCTCTCCTGTCTCCAAAATATCAAGCTCCCCTTCTGGCTAATGTTGAGGCCATAAGGGACAACAGATGTGCACCTCTGGGATGAACATATTCAAGAAGGGGAAACTCCCAGTGGTAAGAGGTCACGGCAGAGGAGGGGGGGAGGAGAGAGAGTAAATCCAGAGGAGAGCAATGCCTGAGCAGAAAGACCAAGGTCAGTGGGGAAGAAGAGGGAGAAGGTGCCCTGAACAGAGATTTTTCCTACATCCAGTGGTGAGATGGTAGCCTGTTCCCTGCCAGCCCATGGCGGACCAGACCCTGAGGGGGATCATGGTAGAGCAGCTGTGAAACAGCCCATGAAGGATCCCATTGGAACAGTTGTGGACCTGCAGCCATGGAGGACACCATGTGGGTCAGGTGGCTCTTCCTGAAGCAGTCCGTGGCTCTGTGGGCCACCTACACTGGAGCTGTTCCTGAGAGATTGTGCCTTGCAGGAGGGACTCGTGTTGGAGGGGTTTGTGAAGGACTTCCTCCTGTGAGAGGGCTCCCACGTTTCCCACAGGGAAACACTGTTGAGGAATCCTTCTCCCTAAGAAGGAAGGAGCAGCAGAAAACAACGTGTGATGAACGAACCATAAACCTCACTCCCTGTTCCCCTATGCCTCCTGGGAGAGGAGGTAGAGATGCTGGGACAGAGTAATTTGGGCCTGGGAAGAAGGCAGGAGTGGGGTAAATTTATTAAGCTCTGGTTTTTGTGTTCTCATTGCCCTGGTTTGATTTGATTAATGATATATTAAAGCTATTTTTTCCCCAAGTTGAGGCTGTTTTGTCCGGGTTTGTAACTGATGAGTGGAACCCTCATAGTCCATGAGCCTTGACCTGTGGGGGTTTTGGTGGATCTAGAAATGGGGGGAGGGGAATGAGGAGATGTGTGGTCCTTTGTTATCAGCCAGGCTCAAACCATGACAGATACCTTTCTAGAGAGCTGATGAGCTTAGACAGTCATTCTTCATCCCATATACTCCTTTGGGTAATACTTGTTTTAGCTAAATGACATTCTCTGTTTCCAGATCACTTTATTCACATTGGCCAGATCATCTTAGAACTCCAATGCTAGCTTTTGCAGCTTCTCCATCCTTTATGCTATTTGCTATACTAAGTTCTGGAAGAGATTTAAAAAAGGTAATATGCGGTTCAAAGCATGAATCACAAAGAAGCAAGGTGCACTTGTTGCAAATCACTTCAAATGTTTGCAGTAGAGACCAATACTGATCTAGAAGCCCAAATATAGTAAATGAAACTCTTAAGTTAATGTATTTTAGTGCTGTGCAGAAACAGGACCTGAGAGAGCTCATTTCAACACTTTCCTGAAGCTCTGGATAATAAATTGTGGGAATTCCCCCATTAATTCGGTGACAATAATAGGCTCCTCATGTGTGATGTATAAACTTGGTCCTTCTGGGAAGTTGGTTTTATAAACTTATGGAAACCATACCCATTCAGAGACCGATTTCTCTAATTTCCTGGTTAAACACTGTCCTATGCTCAGCTTTGTTTCTTGCTCCAGCTTTGATAAAGACAAAGTAAATTGAGGATTAACTCAGGAGAAGAGGATAGAAAATGAAAAAAATTCTTATGTCTGCTTATTTTCTTACATGAAAATATGTTGGTTTAGTTTGGGTTTGGTTTGGTTTGTTGTTTTGTTTTTTTTAATAACAAAAGGCACACATCTAGCTGAATATCAGAATTGTAAGGACTACTAGCTTTTTATTTTTAAGTGAATTGTATTTTTTAGTCATCAGAGGAAGAATTTTCTTACTGATCTTGATTTCTGAAACTGTGGTTCTCACTGATGTGAAACAATCCTACTTTGTAATACAGATGAGAGGCCCAGAGCTGAACTGCCAACATCTGGTATTGGCTTGCTTAAGAAGGTTGGTAAGATATGGCAGGCAACTGTTGTAATAAAGTGTTTATTAATGAAGTTTGCAATAGAATATCATTCTTTAATTGAGCAATGTTATGTATGGCAGAAGTATGAAGTTATTTAAACCAGTAGAGAGAACTTCCATAGGACCTGCACACAGTCATGGCCTTTAAGATGACCAAAGAATGACATTTTTGACTGGAAGATACCTGTAGTAAACAAGAAAAAGGGAATGTTTCCAGACAATAATTCATGTGATCCATCCTGGATGCTTCTACTGCGGGTAAAGGTAAATGTCTTGGTATCTGAAGGTACCAGGGTTTTCCCTTTGGCTGCAAGAGGCCCTGTGTAATGCACATGGACAACATCCTAATATCTTAGTGGTTGAAATCCTACTCAAAAATCCTCAGAAAAATGAGAGAGTACCTCTACAATATAGAGTGAGCTGTGAGGTTTGTTTTTTTTAACTCTCCATTATTTAATTTTCTCATAATGTACTTTATACTGCTCCTCCAGTGTTTGGTCTGGAACCTGACAAGTAAATATAGTAATTTTCTTAGTTACTTCTTGGAGATCTAGGGTCGCTAAAGAACAGCTAAGGAATAAGTATAGTAAAAAGGAAAGACTATAATAGCAGAGTTCTGTGCTATGTCAAAGCATTTTAATTTCTTCTCTTATCCTCAATATTAGAGTTATTTTTCATTGTTACTAGCTTGTCCCTCTTCCTGTAGGAAACATGTAGGCCAAAGAAGCATTGAATGAATCTCTGAAAATGCTGGTAAGTGAAAGACAAAAGATCTTGCTTAGAGTTGGTGTGTGCTATGACACACTCTAACCATCACCAGTGGGGGAAAGAACAAAGAAGCTTTTCCTTCTGTAGACGTGACTAATTTGAAGAAACTGGTAGCAGTCTAGAATGAAATTTTAAAGGCTTCTTCCCTCCTCCTCTCCTTTACTCACTTCACCAAAGGAGTCTGATACAAGTATCTCCTATTTTTTGGTATTTCAGGTCACATAAAAGAATTAAAAGAAATAAGTAAACCTTGGTTTTAGTAAACCTCTCCTTAATTCTACCACTAGTAGTACTAATAGTACTTTAAAATTGTAAATTGGAATATTAATAACCCATTTAAAAAAAAAAGTGCTGAACTACTTCCTAAGAAAGCTGAATTCTACTATGAGTACACAAAAAATATGTATTTTTTCAATAATTTTATTTTTTAAATTAAGGTTTTGTCTAGAGAGGTACAATTTTTTTTTTTTTTAAGAAATATATATCTAGCTGTGCTGATTGAAAAAGCTGAACAGCAAAAAACTTTCTATTTAAACAGCATAGTCACTATCGTAACAAGGGAAACCCAGTGGTTTCAAGAATTTCAAGTGGACAAGATCTTCCTTTAAACTGTATTCTTCCTTTCCAGTGCAGCTGTTGTAAAGTCACTCATTGCTGCTAGAAACTATCACTGGGAAGAGTGTCTGAGATGGGAGATACAGCTAGAGCCCAAGATGAGTAGGATTTTTCACCTAGCAGATGAGGCTAGAGTCCAAAATCCTTCCTCTGGTAATGGCCTTTCTTCCTCTCTACATGCCTGTAAGAACTCAAGGATCCCTATCTGTTCTTCACCTTTGTTTATTTGAGTCTTGAGAGTTCAGGTGTCTTTTTTAAATCCCGTATGGAGGTCTCCAGGAGCTTTGCCACTGACATAGCAAGACTTGTGTCTTACCTTGACAGATCTGCATTGCAGATGGAAGCAGTGGCTTGCATCTGCAGTGTTTGATGAGCTGATAATTCACTGAGGCTCTTCCTGGCTTACAAGTTTAACAGCTGCTGCAGATCAATTGCTGGACTATTTGTTTTAGTAGATAGCCCTTCTCTCTTTCATGGCATCCATTATCACAGAGAAATGGCACTATATTATAAACTGACAGAAGATTGTGAAGACAAGCATGGAAATGTTCATGTATGTGGTTTCTTTGGTTTTCCACAAAAATTTTAAGTGAGCAGGGAGAGAACATGAGAAGGTTGCAGAAGTCTGTAGTGGAGAAAATGGACAGGATGTGCTCGTCATTTTGGAGATAGCTTTGCTCTGCTGGTTTAGTGCTCATAAAAACCCAACTCTATTAATAGCAATAGCCATTGTCCAGAGCAAATCTGGGCAATGGCCTAACCAGAAAAACTGTATAATCAAAAAGAATTGTGTTGACGCAAAAAATTATTCCTTTGTGAGGTTTGTTGTGGATTTTTTTTTTTCCTGTCATACTTTTCCTTGGGTATATAATGTGTGTGTTTTCCTTTAGTCAGAGCACATGTGTAATTTTAGATTCTTAGATTTTTGACCCTTTTAAAGGAGTAAAATAGAAAGGAGTGAAGTGAAAGAAGCTCAAAAGCTCAAACCTGTGAATGCATTTTGCAAAGTGAAAATTTGCTGTTGGCTGATGAGAATTCTGGCCATGGTATTAACTGGCCTGAAGGATTACAACATGGGGAAGCAGTGGCCAGAAACAACCGCCTCTCTGTCTGCATTTAGTAAACTCTGCTCTACAATGGTGTTGTGATATAAACTCCTTGGACCTATTATGATGTTGTATTATGGTATCATAGAATGGTATTTTATCTTTTTTATAGTTTCTTCCCTTTTGACTTGGTAAGCACTTGTTCTCACACAGTGACAGAAGTGTTTTCTGGTAAGAAGAGGGCTTCTTCCCATCCAAAACTGGTTGTCAAAGATGGGGAAGTGCAACCCACAGAAGTATTGTGAAGGTCCTAAAAAAAGGGAGGTGAATTCTGATTTTTTAAATGCTTTGGGCTGATCATAATATCTGCTTAGGGCCTCCATCCTGATTCTGTCTATAGAATGTTGAGAGACCAAGGGTCCATTTGCAAACTGCAGCTTGGCTCAGTTACCTGTGTCAGGCTGGGTTTTTGCTTTAGAATGAGTAAGTTCTGGAGTGAAGAGGAGAACCACAGGAAAAGTATGACTGGAGATGAGGGGTTTTTTTTCACTTTTCCTATGTGAGAAAGTAAAGATAATGGGTATCAGGCTAAAATTTTACCTGGCAATCAAAAGAGAAAAAAAAAAAAAAGTACTTCTCATTTTTGTTTCCAAAGGGACCCATTTCATTTTTAATTTCCTTTGAGTTTTACAGTGCAAAGCAGGTAAGGTGGGGACATGAATGAAAGGAAGAATCAACTGCTATATGATACAGTTAGTTGTTTCCTAATGTTTCTTTATGAATGAGAGAATGAGACTGAGCCTTAAAATAGAATTTGCAGGAGGGAGAAGAGAATAAAGTTCCCTAAAGCATGATTAACTGGTGAAACACTTTGCTATACTAATTTATATTAATCTTCAAAAGTGAGAATAGAAATATGAAAAAAATATAAAAGAAACTAGGGTGAAGTAATTTTCCTTACTTTCTTAACACTTAAAAAATTGAGTCTTGTTTAAAAAAAATAGGAAAAGAAAAGATTGACTTGAAGTAAGGGCCTCCGGGGCAAAAATAAAAAATTATATGGCTATTTAACTGCTCTGTATCATGGTGCTATAATTAAGACAAAGTACCTTACAGTTATTTCACCAACTGGGTTGAGACATATAGTGACTGTGAACTCCAAATTAATACGTATCGAAAAAGATTTAAAAAAAAACAAACACAAAACCACTGAAACAGTATGTAACTTATTATAAGTAGACTAGCAATATAAATTTAAAGATCAAGATCCTGCTAAATGTCATCTCACACTTTAAACAGGTATGATGATGTGTTTGCATTTCTACTTCTATGGAGGAAGTTAGTATTTGTAATCTAAGAACTTTTACCAAAGCATTCAAATGTTTGCAAAACAGTGAGCTGTCTGCCTGGTTTTCTACAAATTTCCGAAATGAGGACACTGAGTGCAGTAAGGTAGATCTTGCCATGAAATGAGAATTTTGTTATAACTGTCTCTCTATATAGATATGTAAAAATTTAAGAATCTGAAGGTTCAGCATGTTGAACCGCACACCTCTGAGCACTTGTCCCCATAGTGTGATCCTGCATTTCGAAGTGGTAACAACAACCTGTGGTGTTAGACAGCTGGTAAATAATGATTTCTCAGGATGTCAGGAGAACCTAAATGGTGGAGTTATGCCTTTGAAGAAGTAGAGAAGTGTGAAATATCTTGAGAATTTGGGCCAAGTGCCCTGCTAATCCAAGACTTTGGCATGAATTTAATTTTAAAAATGTGCTTCCAAAGTTTTAAGGAATGTTCTCTCTTGCCCACAGCTTAACATTTTCTCAGACTTTCAAACTGTCTCTAATGATCTATTGATTGCCTAAATGAAAAAAATTGAAGTCCAACATGCAACCAGAATATCTGCTCTGCTATACCTCAGTCCAGCCTGGTGCACTCCTAATTGTAAACATTTAAAATAAAATCCCTGAATGTATAGCTGTTCTAGATATTTGCCACTTTTTGAGATCGATGAAACTGTCTTATATTGAAAGTGACTCCAATGACTGATGGAGGATAGAAGGAATGAGAAGTATGCAGCATTCTTCCTCTTGTGCTGGAGAGGTAAGTGCTTGTTTTGGTGTGGATGAGCAGACAGCTTCAGAGAAGTTTATGTCACTGCTGTGTTCAACAATGAATGACAATCACTGAAAGTGTGTTCTCTGAACAAACTGAAAGGAATCAGTCCTGTCATGACAAGACTCGGCTATAACAAAGACATCTAGAATTATAGTGGGTTATTAGGGGCTAAATTTTTAGTTTGATGTAGCTACTTGAGGTCACTGCTGTCAACTTCATTCATGGGGGGTTTGGTGCAGCTGGGAAAGTTAGTCTGGTGAGAGGGGGACAGGTGCAACATTCTGCTTTGGTTAGTGATATGAAAATGAGAAACTCAGGTATCGCTTTACTGAATCTTGATTTAGGAACCTAGATTAAAGAAAGTGAATCCTTGAAAAAGTATGTCTTTGGATTGGCCCATGCCTTCATCTTTTCAAATATCGCTTGCTTTAGTTGGTGAGGAAGAAGAGCTGCCTTTTCTCTCTCTCTTCAGTAGGTTGCTCTCACAGCTGTGAAACTGTTAAATACTGCGCCAGGGGGAGTGCTATCTTGCTATGGAAATAAATTCAGAAATGTGACATTTTGCTGGCAGGGACAGGTGGTGCCTGTGAGAGCCTGACTGGCTGCCATCAGTTTGCCTGATGGATTGACTACCATACTACTGAGCCAAAATTCATTGATTTTGTTCTTTCTCCTCCTTGGGACGACTTTCTCAAAAGGGAGACAGTGCTGATTCTTTACTTTTTTCCAGTACCCCTCAACTCACCCACAATTCTGTTTTTTTTTTAATTTCCTTTTCTAAAAAAATCAGCTCACTCAAAAAATCTGCTAATTATACATTGAGGTTAAGGGGGGTAAGTCAACAGGCTGAGCAGAAGAGCGAAGTCTATTAACAGCAGATCTTCAAGAGAAGTGTCAGAGGTTGCTGCAGGTTCCTATGGTTGGGAACTGATGTAGTATCAGGACAGTTGTGCTGTTGTCTCCCTAAAAAATACCCTTGTCCTGAGAAGGAGAAGGTGGGGCAGGCAAATTCAAGGTAAAAATGTTTCAAATGAATTCAAGATCAGGTGTCCTCAAAGGTTCATATGTGGTACTAGGTGGTTGTTACTTCCACTAAAGCCAAAAGTAAAACACAAAGATTTCTCAGTTTAGAAAAAGGTCAGTGCCAAAATACAGTTTGGAGTCTTGGCACAAAGAAGGTTTTTCACTTCTGGGATCACCCAGTGGGGATGGTGCAAGAAGTTTTAGCTACTTTTTCCGATACATTTACTTCTATGACAGTTCACATTTTTTTTCTTAGGGAAAAACAGGTCCTTGTAACAAAGGAAGGCAAAAAACATAAGCTGTGAATTGAAAAAAAGGATCTGTTTGTTCTTTTTTCTGTGCCTTTAAAAACAACTCAAATTCAGGGAAGTTGTGGCTTAAATTTTGCCATCTGTTACATAACAGTTGTGATACTTGCCAAAACAAGGTTTTAAGTCCTGTCTGTGTTGGGGATCTGAGGCCTGACAATGTGAAACTATTATGGTTGTTTCTACTACTCTGCATTAATTCTTAAGATATTTTAAAGCATCATTGATATTCTTAAGCATCACAAAAAATGTATTAAATGTAAGCTCCTCCATCACAGTAAAGTCATTATTTTGTCATGTCAGGATTTTTGGAGCAACCCCTTCCCAGAGTAAGAGTGGTAAAGGAGAAGGCCTCATGTGAAGGCTGTTGGTGGGGACAACCTGATACATAGACAGTCTTGGCAGGGGAAGAACAGCATGAGGAGGAAAGGAGGGATGGGAGACAGAGGAATAAGAATGGGAATAGAGGGGAAGAGCAGTTTCTTTGCCTCAGATAGTGGGTTCCAAGTCCTTGGCTTTGGTTAAAAGATTTTGTGGCTTCTCTGTTGTGTTGCATAGGGAAATATTCTCGAGTTTAAGAGTGAAGAGTGCTGAAGGAGGGTGTGCGGGCAGGGAACTTAGGGGTGATGGTATGAGGGAGGAGAGTGCAAACCCACCTCTAACCAACAAGGGATAATGGAGCATATAGGGGAAAGTGAATGCCTCATATGTGAGCCCAGAGGAGAAAGGCAGGGAAGTATGAAGCATCCTTTCAGCATACTGTCAGGAAAAAAAGCTCAGAAATGGGCTGCAGGGGCATGGATGGGTGGATTAGAGAAGTCCTGAGGAGGTTGAAACACCGGGTGTGACCTGCAAGGCCTCTCTGCCTGTGCTGCTGGTTATTCTGTTCACTGCCAGATGCAGAGATGTAGAAATGTCCTAAGCAAGATGGTTCTTGTGGGCCTGCCAGTTCAGTGATGCACAGTGAGGAGGTGTAAGGTGAACCATCTGCAGCTATGAGTGCGTTTCCTCATTGAACATCCACTGACTGGTCACTGCTGTCAATATGTATTTGCATCCAACTGCTGCTTCTCGGTTTGAGTTCAGAGTTAAAGGCTTTGGCTCATTTTCCCACCCCTATCAACTCACTCCAGTACTGGGAGACAACCTGTTGTAAGCAGCAACCACATTCCAGCATCTTCTGGAAAGATTTCTCATGGTGGGAACAATTGTTTCAGAATCTAAACACTGACGATGCTGTCCCTTTTCATTCTTTTTTGTTTGTTTTGTTTTGTTGTTATGATTATTTTTGGTTGCTTGGTTTTTGTTGTTGTTTTGTTTGGGGTTTTTTTAGCGGTTTGACTTTTTGTTTTGTTTTTCCCCCCTCCCTTTCTTTTTAAAATAAGAGGCTGAGGTCTTTCATTACACTCCCTGGTGACACAATGCTTAGTACAATACAGAATCAAGTTCTTAATAACTGGAGTGTCGTTAGCCACCTATTTTATATTAATAGCATAGTTCAAGGGCAATCTAATGTGTTACACATTAAAATGCTTTGGACATTTCAGCTTTACCTTCATTGGAAAACTGTAAACACCATATTGAAAATGTTGCATTCAGTTCCACACAGTCTGAAATGATTGACAGTATCTGCTTCAGAGAGGCCCTGGACTAAGCTAGCATGAACACTACATTACCTTGCGCTCAAAGAAACTGCACCATATCATGGGGAAAGTCATTTGAAGGAGCCCATACTGTGGAATGACTTTGATTGCCTTGCAGCTGCCTTCGTAATGTACTTCCTGTAGGTAAGGGACACAACATTTTCAGTCTTGGGGTTTCATCAGATTTCTTGAGCAGCCTGTCTCCTCCCAACTCAAATATAAAAAGACCCTCTGACAGCAAAGTTAGAAAAAATGGAGAAAGTATACCAGGTTTTGTGCATTAGAGACAGTGAAAGACTAGTCAGTTATTTATAATTTATGGTACTTTCGAAAGAGAAAGAGAGAGAAACCTAACTTTTAATTAGAAACTTTCCAAGGAGAGAAATAGTTCTCTCTTTGCTGAAAGGCAAAAAAAATCTAACATTTTAACATGTGCAATTGCTATCACACTTCGTTCTGTGAGAAAAAGCAAAATAAAATCCCAACTAACAAGCTGATATGTTATTTCAGTATAGTGAAATCTGATAGTTGATGTGTTTGGGTCATCTGTAACTGATTCTGTTTTCTCCACCCCATATAAGAATATTATTAACAAGTAATTTTTTTTGTTTGTGTGTGGAACTGTGGAGAAGTCAAAAGGAGGTTGCCTACCTGGCATCTTGCTTCTGATGTGGAGGGAAAGGGCCCTACCTCAAGATAGCAGGGAGGGACAGGAGAGCTGCTGGCATCCTGCTTGTGGGAGGGATGAGGAGAGAAGCCTGAGTGCCCTGCGTATCAGATGGGACAGTGGTGATGGGGGACTGGATGGGTGAGGGGCCAGCCTATGTATCTGGCAACAGAAGAGGATTTTTGAAACAAAATGTTGTCATGTAAAAGAGATTGCTTTTTCTTAATTAAAAGTATAAAGAAATAAATCCTGGTTTAGAGGGGTGTCTGCCTCCCTGGCAGTGGAAGTAGAAGAGGATGGAGTGCTGCTGGTGGAGCACTAGTGTAGAGTGTTTGGTTTAAAAGTACAGTCTAGTAGGTCCAGTGTATTTTTTTGAGTGATTCTGGGATTTAAAGCAGATAACCTACCTTATGTTTATCTTGAATGCATCGTTCAGCTGAGAATGAATGACCACAGCAAGCTGTAAAGCAGCATGTGCAAGCTGGCTGGGTATAATTTGCTGACTTGCCTAAGACAGTGGAGTAGAAAGTTCTAGAGCTATGTGAGAACTAATCTGGAAATATCCTACATCTAGTAGGTGGAGATGAGTGTGGAAATGAGAGAAAAATTTAATGTCACAGGGGAAAGAAATAGCCTTAATTATCCAAGCTGTTTAGGTATAAAACATACACCTAGAAGAAACAAAAGATTTAGGTCTTTAAACCTTCATAGCTGACACTGCTGTGTTAAAACCTAAAGCTACAAGTTAAGGAGCTGAAGGATCCTAAGGTCAGGCCTTGCGATACCCTGGGTGAAAGGGAGGGAGAAAAATTCTCTAGGCCTGATCCAGTGCCTGCTGAACCTGTTGAAAGTTTTGATGCTGACAGTCTTGTGCTTTGATCCAGTTTTGAAGCCCAGTTCTGCTGCTATAAGACTTTGGCAGTTCATGTGTACTTCTGAGCATAATTTGGCCCTTCTGCCTAGGGTGTTGAGTGCTGATTTAGAGAGCTAAATCCTTCCACTTGTGCTGCTGTGGGAGGGCAGCTAAATGTGTCTGTTAGGCCACAGAAGGGAAGGAGAACTATAAGCAATGCTAATAGTGCTTCTCATGAGTGTTCCTGTAATAAAGAAAGTACATGGTTACGCACACACAGTTTTCCTGGGGTAGAGAAAAACTGTGGAAACCTCTGCTTGGTTGATGGAAGCAATGTTTTTCAGCACCCTGTGAAGACATAATACCTGCTCTGTGTCTCTGCTAGAAAAATGTCTCCAGCTATCACTACTTGGGTGATGCATCTCCTTGTCCTCTCCATCACAGAGCATTTTTGCTTTTTAGAGCAGAGATTGTACTTCATGTCAGATTGATGGAAAGCTGAGCTGTTTATCAGAGGAACTAATTCTCAAGATTTCATTCTGCCCTGTGTGAGTCAGAAACCTTCAGAGTAAGGAAATCAGCTAGGTTTTTGCTAGAGAAAGAATCCACAGCTTTGGCTGGGTTTTGTTTGTTTCCCCAGTGATCTTTACTGGGTTTAACGCATTGATTTTACGCATGCGTGTGTGGTATCGGAGTGTGCAGGAGTGTCTGTATGTGCTTGATGCAAGACTCAAGATAAGCTTTTTGGTCCTCTTAGGGTGCTCTGGATCCATTTTATGTGGTCAGATGTATTTTGTTTGTCATTCATACAAAGTGTCCTTGGTGAAAAGTTGACTTGATAGCTGGCAAGTTCACCAGAGTCAATATATGTATCGCAGTTCATCACCCTTTTTATGTTGAGAATCTGTTCTGCAAAGTTTAAAAGTAGTCTGAACTCCTCAGAGATAGGGTTAAACGTGCACATTCATTCATATTTTTGCACAGGCATGTTCAATAAGATTTTATAATAGTATTTGGAGTGAAAAAATATAAAAATACAGAACTGGCCTATGACATTAGGTTGATCATAAGAAGATGGTATAATGAAAAAAAAAAAAAAAAAAAAAAAAAAAAAAAAAAAAAAGACAAAACCAGTCATGGAGATAGCATGTGTAAATGTGTCATGATTTGCATGTGTAAATTGAAGCTTTACCTACTCACCCACCTCTTCAGTTCCTCAAATATATTAATGTAAAAGAGATTGCTTTATTATATTAAATATATTGATGTGCACTTTCTCTCTCCTTGCCCCCAGCTGTATTTGTCTGGAGGTACCAGTTGTACAGAAACTATGGGAATCCATTTCTAATTCTGCCAAGCAGCAGGTGCAGAATTATTAGCATAGTGACTTTCATTATGGGAAGCAGGAGGCAAGGCGGTTCTGGATCCAGAATCAGACATTTCAGTGAACCTGTATCACAAATGGAAGGCTCCTGAGATTTATTACTGTTGAGTGACAGATTACTCTCCCAGTTTTTCTCTCAGTAGTTTTGGACTGTAATTCCATCTCACCCAATAAAATAAGAAAACTGGAGTCAGGCAGATGCATTTAAGTGAGGCACTCAGAGATGTGGGCAGGGCTGCAGGGGCTGACAGTAGGGCAGCTTGTTCCCTGGGCCAGCTGCAGCCATGGGTGCTTGCCCTGGGTGCTCACCCTGGGTGGGTGATGAGCACAGGCAGCTGTGACCAAGACAAGTGGAGTCTGTGTGTCCTTGGCACCTCTGCCAGCAAGATGATATAGGATGGCAGAGTGACTTAAGATGGGGACCTGCAGCTCTGAACTTGTTTCAGCTTCCGACTTCTCTCTGTGGTTGCTGGCAATTCCCATGGTCCTCATTCCCCTTTCTCCAACTGCAAAGGGAGGAAATTATTATTAGCTTTTCTTACAGAGCTGGAAAATAAATTCATTAATGTTTGTGAAACATCAGATACCATAGTGATGAGTGACATAGAAAAGCCCACGAGGAAATTAATAATTAGGTATTCAGAGGACGGTATAGATGTTATGCAGTAAATAAGGTGAGACTACACATTGAGTGATGAGGATAAAAAGAAATATTGAATAGCTAATTCAGTCCCAGAGCACCATCAAGGTTGTGCAGTGATTGAAGGAAGGGGCACTCGGGAACTTCCTCTGCAATTATTTTATTAAAGATTGTACTGCAACATATGTACACTAGGGGTCTAAATTAAAGTTATCTGTGCAGCATAAAATGTGACATTTTCCTAATGTTTAATAGTTTACTTTGTATCTAAAGTTCATTTCAATGTATCTTTTCAGTTTCAAAAATAGTGCTTCATTCTTAAGGTATTTTGGAATGAAAAACATGATATGAGGGAGAAAAGGTTTTGCCTTTTTAACAGTGCTAAAAATTGATTTGAATACATGCCAAAGTGAAAATTATCTCATCACATGCCCTTCCAATAACAGGGAGGGGACAAAGCTAATCTGACAAAGCACTGTTGTATTTAAACAGATGAGAGGTAAACTACCTGCTGATAAAGGCAACTTTGAATTTATCTCCAAAGGAGTTTAATTATGGTAATCTGGGCATCAAAAGTTGACACTTA
This sequence comes from Florisuga fusca, assembly GCA_038090715.1. Classification (NCBI taxonomy): domain Eukaryota; kingdom Metazoa; phylum Chordata; class Aves; order Apodiformes; family Trochilidae; genus Florisuga; species Florisuga fusca. The sequence continues at coordinate 29,957,156 of JAAWXA010000001.1, forward strand.
GTAGGCAAAGGACTAGTACACTGGTAGAAAATTACCTACGACTGCATATCATAAAGAAAGAAAAAAAACAGCTTATGTATTGTTTGCTGGTATGGTAGTTAATTGTATTGCTGCCAGTCTCCTGTTCTTATTCTTACAGGTAGGACCCATCTGCACATCTCCTTCAAAGGGATAAATTCTCCTTCTTACAAATAAGTCATTCCAGTTAACAAATTTAACAAACGTGCAGCTTACTTTTAGAATGAGTGACATAACTAGAAAAATACTAGCTGAATTATATTACTGAATTAATTTCCTTGGTATTTGTTGAACAATATGTTTGCTAGGGAGTACTTGGCCAGCTGTGGCAGCAAATAGTATTTGTTGAATAAATTTGACAAATACTAGTGGAATGTGTCTAATATTTGATGAATGTAGCTTGGCAGGCCCCTCATTCTCAGTTGCTTTTTAAAGCCTTTTAATTCTCTTGGCATGAGTCCATTTTCTTTATTCTTTTTCCAGTAAGTACATTTATGGGTTTCCTGATCCTAATGCTGCTCCCCCACCTTCACAATAATTCTCTTCTGGAACTGTTTCCTCTTCCCCACACTCTCACCTTATCTTCTGTACTCTTTTCTCTCTCCCCCTCATGTTGAGTTTGCTCTTTTCTCTTGTGCATTTTATGTTCTTGCTTCTGCACTTTTCTTAGTTTCTCCTTCCCTCTTTAAAATGAGTGACTCAACTCTCATGTGCAGGTCTTGGAAACATACCACATATTTCATAACTGTGAACCACTAGGAAATAATGATGTTGGCACTAGTCAAAAGCTGTAAAGTAATCACTCCTTTTACTACAGGCTTCTAACAAAGAAGAAGGGCACTGAGGTCTTTATGATCATCATGAGGTTTTTGGTACTCCATAATGTACTTCTGCCTTGACTGGGTGAAATCATCCTCAAATTCCCTATATTGGTTTAGACAGGGTATTTCCAGTCAGTGTATCCATCTGCATCAAGGCCATCTGCAGGTGAGTGGGTAGCTGCAAGCAGCTGTCAGCTCATGGTCTCATGTGACAGGGTCAGCATAAGTTTTACATCTTCCCCATTTTTGTCTCTCACTGTTCCTGCATGTGCTTGGTTAGGAGCTCTTTGCTCCCGCTCAGCAGGGAGCTTCCTCTAGCTGCAGTGCCAGCCTTGTTTGAACCCAGTTGGTTTCCTTGCTTTGTCAAAGAACCATTTTGGTTAGAAAAGACCTTTAAGATCACCAAGTCCAACCATTAACCTAACACTGCTACTTCTAGGTCTCTCACTAAAGCATGTCCCTAAGAGCCACGTCTTCATGTCCCCTACAGGGATGGTGATTCTTGGTGTTCTGGAAAACATGGGCAGCAAGTCGGAAAGACCTTACAAGTGATAAAATCCCAGGTGTTCTCTGGTCACTTTAGAAACCTCTGAAGAGCAAAGTCCTGGACCTTCTCTGTCAGATATGCTGGGAAATGAGAATGATTTTTTCAGGCCAGGACAGTTTTCTTGCCAATGATGAAGAGAAAAAAAAAGATCTTTTTTCTGCTGTTGTTGTTGGTTTGCTTTTAATTGGCAAACTTAAACTCTGCAGAAATTGGGAGCAATTGTCCAGGAAAGATGTGTAATTGTCTAATTTGTTTCATGGGTCTTCAAGTTGTCTTGCTAATAGCTCGCCCTTTCCTTTAAGTCTATGTTTAAAAGGTACCTTTCAACTCTTGTGTCTCACTCTATCTTTTGCAGTTAATTAGTCACTGCTTTTATTTTCCACAGAGGTGAAAAAAGAGGGCAAAGCCAGGGCCATTGAGCTGAGTAAATTCTCCCTGCGAGCCAATGGAGGAGCCAGGGCCAGCAGCTGAGGCTGGGCTGCCATAATTCTCTCTGCTGTGAGGTCAATGTTTCACTCACTTTTTGGGTTTTTTTTTTCTTTTTCCCAGAAATGAGACACATTCATGGGCCAGGTGCATCTCTAGGATTTGTCCTTAGTACTGGCAGTATTTCATTCCCTTCAGCTGCTGCTGGTGTTGGGTGGGTGTAAGAAGCAAGCAAGACAGCACTGCTGTCTCCTTGGAAATCAGCAGCTGTAGAGGTTTGGGGAGTCCAAAGCCACACCTTAGAAACCTGTGAGAGGACATGGATGGGTTTTTTTCATGAATTGACAGAAATTTCTGGATGGGAAGATGAATTTATTTTTTACTTCCTTAGCTGAGCTTAAGCCAATTACAGTGCTGGGCTGGTGATAGGCACCCAACCAGTCATATCAGTGATTGTCCTTTGCTGTGGGCAGGGAGTTTTTTTCAGTTATATTTTCTTTTTTTGTTTAGTTGCTGCAGTGATTCTCCCAAGCTAGTGCATCCTTGTAACATAAGACAAAGTGAATAAGAAGAGTAAGAGGGAAGGAAATACGGTCTGTTGTCTCAAGACACATTGATCACCTTGCTGCACACTGGCTTAAGTTTCAGCTGCAGTCAAAAGAAAACTTAGTATTTTGTTTTGGGGTTTTTTTGTTTTGGTTTGTTTTTTTTGTTTTTTTTAACTAAGATTTCTTGTGAGCTGTAGGCACTGATCTTGTGTTTATTGCATTGTAGCAATATAGTAAAGTTTTATCTTTTTTTAAATTTTTTTTTGTCTTATCCCCTTTGCTAGAGTAATAATTTTAGATAGAACAGGTTGGAAATTGGAGAAATATTTAACATTGTTACTTTAATACTTTTTACTCTCTGGGCTGATTTTTCACAGTCAGTGATGAACTGATTTAGAAATGTACATATAGAATTACTAACACAAGTTAACACAAAATAAAATGGAAAATATATTTTTGCATTTGGGATCTAGTTGAAGCAAGCCACTCAGGTATTTAATAAAGCTGTGAGAAAAGTTACGAAGCCTGAAATCAGCATAAATATATTTAAGGTAAATATTTTTTTCTTTTTCACTAATCTCTAGGGCTTCTAAAAAAGGACAGGAGAAGGGGCATAGTTTTATTTGTTGTTGAAACATGAACTTCTAGGAAACTGAACCTGAGAAGAGCTCACACAGTGGACTCTGTGAAACCTACAGTTATCTGAACATAGTTATTGTAAATGTGTCATTTGTGGGTGTGCTAAAGATCTTACATTTTGTAGAAGTGCCTATATGCACCTGTTATGAATTTTCTGTTTACAGCGCCAGTTCCTCACATGGTGCTTTAGTCTTTGATGCTAATAGTGCATCTATGGCTGAAATCAGTGCTTTATGTTGTAACATTACATAAAACATTTAGTGTGAGCTGCTAGGCATAGTCTCTAAACACAAAGATTCAAGTCATGCACTCCTGGAGTACTATAGTTTAAAAAAAAATATTAGCATTTTCTTTCAGTTCTGGTATCAATCTTATGATTAATATTTGTTAATAATTAATTTAAATTAAGCAGTCCAGAGTCTTTCTTTGTCAGGTTTTATTTCTGAAACTTTCATTACACTATAGCACACAGCAGGGGCTAATGCCCCTAATCAGAAATCATCAACAGATCTACGTGCCATAACGCCAATGTTTTAGGAGTGTTGCTGTTGCAGGGGAACCTATAGCCTTAAAAAGAGACATCAAGCTTCCTTATGCCACACATTGGGAAAGCTGAATGTCTCAGAAATAGGGACTGACAAAACCCACTTATCTCTAGATTGGTTTGAGCATTAGTCTCAGGATCAGATGGTTATCACAAAGTTTTGCCTCAAACCTGCCAATGTGGATTGTCTAGAGGCTGTCCACTGGAGACAACGTTGTTTTATACAGCTCTGGGAGGTAGGAAAACAATTTCTGTCTCTTGCTTTCAAGAAAATTCCTTGCCCTTTTTGGAACTCCCTGTTTAGGACTGGTCCTGATAGTAACTGCCTGTGCCCCTTAAAATAATAATTAAAACATAAAGTGCAGAAGTCATTCCTTTCAATAAGCAAAATCAACAATAGACACCTCATACACAGGCTGCAAGGAATTGTGGGGTCTTTTGCTTTGTACTTGAAGACAAGATCATTCATCAGTATGAGTGGGTAAGGGGCAAGCTCAGAGTCATGCTGTGCCTTGGGGTCTTGAACTCATCTGCTCCTCTCTTAAGAGAGTCATAATCCCGAGAGTGTAACTTATTCTGTGTCATTGCAATTTGCTGACAATATTTGCAAACTCTGTGGTCCAGAGAAGACCTTTTCTTTCTCATAGTGTTTCTTATTTCAACCAGTCACCACCCTGTTCCATGGATGTTGTTGCAGGTCACAAATGTGAGATGCTTCCCAGGACCAGGGGTCCCAATGACAGTTTCTGGGACACCTGCAACTCTAAAGCCTCTGTAAAATGGTCTCTCAGAATGGCTTTTTGTCAGTGATTCTAAGAGTAGTTGTGGGTACTGGGGTTTAGGTACATTTAATTATGCTCATGGTCTAACCTGTTAAGTGGAACTGGATGAACAAGCTTGGGATTCACCACCCTGGTGGTGTGTGCTTTTTCTGAAAAAGGAATCACAGATGGGCCTCCAAAATCCTGATTTGAAGTGCCAGGACTGATTCCCTCCATTCTTCCTGCCTGCCCTGTTGATTGACTCCAGCTGGTGCAAGCACAAAGCAGATGCTGTGACACTCAGCCTTGTCAAAAGTGAGATCTTCTATATGAACAAATGCAAGTCTGGAGTGTCTGGGGAACTCTGATGTGGAAAAAGGATGTACCTCTAAAGTTGATGACAGATAGGCAAGTGGTCTGAGGATCTCAGTTCTGGACTTGTAAATCCCACTTTAATCCAACTTCTAAATATAGAATCCTTTTGTGGATCTGGGCTTAAGTGATTTTTAACAGGAAGGACAGTTAAACAAATGGATTTTATATAACAAGGTCGTATAATTTCAATTACAGATGTTTCTTAGCTTATGTTAGATGTGTGTCAGGACTGATTTATATACAGTAGACTCTGTCTTGGAGCAGAGTGAACTGAATGGTATTTTGAAGTCCCTTGCAGCCCTACTTTCTGTAATCTAAACTTAGAATAAAGCACCAGCTGTACTTCTGTATTGGCCTGCAAGGTGATGGCAGATGTGGTTTTTAATACAAAATGTAAGCTGAAAATCAAGAGAACCTGCTAATCAGAAAGTAAACCTGCAAAAATGTTCTAAAATTGTTCTGAACATTCTGTTTCACTGTATACTGCTTGAGATATGTCCCATCCTTATTTGTATGGTGTGAAGTTACTCTAAGGCATATATTCCATGCAAAGCCACTGAGAACCCTTAAATTTTCTAGATTAATGCTGGTACAGCTGAGTAGAATGTGACTTCTCTGGGACTGCATAAATATGAACTGTGACGAGTTTTGTTCATACAAGTGTAGTTGATTCCAATATTTGACTGCACATGTAGCTGATTAAAAATATATTGTGTGTTAGGGTCCATGGGTTCTTATCCCACTGACTACACCAAATGTTAGGGTCTGAAACTTAAAATTTTTGGATCCATGAGAACAATGTCCAACCACCAAAGGTTGGATGCAAGCATAAAGTTTTATTTGACAATTAACACAAGCAAAGTGGAAGAATACTGTGAAGGTATGGCAAATATGTTGTGTGGCAAAAGAGAGAGAGAGAGAGAAAAGGAGAAGTTACAAGGAAAAGAGAGAAAGAGGAAGGGAGGAAGGAAGAGGAGGAGAGGAGCTTGAGAAAGTCACTACCATGGGTCCAGAGGTGTCCAGCATTCACTGTGTCAGAGGACTAGATATCAGTTATTACTGTAGAATGAACAAAACCTACACTAACTGCACCCATTTTAAAGAGCAAACTCTCAGTAGATTTGCTCTTCTTCCTGCAATATATAGTCTTAACTAAATGTTACTGAGTTAATTTCAGTTGTGTTTCTCTCAACATGCTTCCGTACAATTATATGAAAGACAACCTTGTATTTAATAAGTAGCTTTGGTCTACAGAGTCAAAGTACAAAAAATTGACTGCTTGGCATGGAGTACAGTTGAAAGACAAACTGCTGCTAATGGTCCAGTTAGAACCATTAATTAGGCACCTGAGTATTTTTCTGAACTGCAACACTGCTGTCAGATTTAAAATCATGGAATAGTTTAGTCTGTAAGAGACCTTAAAGATCATCTAGTTCCAAATCCCTGCATGGGTAGGGACACCTCCCACTAGCTTAGGTTGCTCAAAGCCCCACCTACCCCGGCCTTGAACACTTCTAGGGAGGCATCCACAACTTCCCAGAGCAACCTCGGGAATTTCTTCCTCAAGTCTAACCTAAATCTACCCTCTTCCAATCTAAAACCCTTACTTCTTGCTCCTGGAATCTGTATTCAACATTTGGTTCGACAGCAAAAGGCATATTTGTGACTTAGTAGGTATCAGAGTTAGTAATGTTCCACCATGGGGTTTTGGTCATTTGATATGGACCAAATGATGGTCTCCAATATGGGAAAAATTTGTACATGGCCATATTAGTTGCTAGACATTTGTGGCAGTCTTTATTTGTTATCTTGAAAATGCTGCATTTAGAGATGCAAATATAAATCACTTTACATACACAAACACACATTTCAAAGCTGTGAGTTAGATGACATTTTTTTTATGCCAAAGAGCTAACCTAAACCTTTGAGTTCCTGCAAGGTGTGTTTCTGTTATGATTCCCTGTCTTGTGTAGTGCAAGACCAAGCCTATGAAGAACACTGTAAAATCTTTAGTATCCAATTCTTAGAGATGAATTCCTGAGGTATGCTGAATATTACTGCCTTCCATTTTAATTGAATATAAAAACTAATGGAATTATTTCCAGGTGGAACCATTTTTCTCCTCCAATTGAATTCAAATAGCTGAATATTCTTCCCATCTTTCTTCACCCATAAACTCTTTTTATCTTTTCCTCCATGTGTTTCAGAGATATCCAGCCTTCTCGCAGTAGTGTTTTGTTTAGTTTGTGTTTGTTTGTTTGTTGGGTTTTTTTGTTTGTTTGTTTGTTTTATTTTTAATATCAAACTACTGTCTGCCAGAGAGCCCATTTGATGAATTTCTTCCAGAGTTTGATTTAACAAATAGTGATGCCATGGTGGCCAATCCATCATAGAGAGAGCGGAAATGCAAACTTTGCAAGCTGCAGTACCAGCAGAGCACAGCTAGAGGAGATGAAATCAATCTCTCTTTAGACTTTGAAGCTGTTTTTTTCTGCAGTTGCAATGAAATTCCTTGGGGTAGCACACTCCCTTTTTTTCCACAGCACTGCATTATTTTGTGAATGGAAAAGGTCATGCTCTCACTAGATGGGTTTCACTTATGGCATGACATGCTTGAACAGACATAAGCCAACTGACTAAATTGCAAAATTTTGCATGCCAACCTTAAAGGCATGCCTCCTGAATGGTATTTCTGTGATGTACAAGTTCATTTTCTAGCTAGTCCTTCTCTCCCATGTCCCAGCACTGTCTTAGCTTTAATCTGTTCTAATGTTGATTGCAAATGCCAGTTTTGGTCCTCTTGGGACACTTACTGTTCTACCTTGTGCTTGCTGGACAACAGCTGTAATTAAATGTAGGTATGATGCCTTCCTTCTCAAGCAAATACTGTGCTGGAAATGCTATGTTGTTTTTGATACAAAAGCTAACAGTTGGAAAAGCTGAGGTAGGGAAATTAGTGTATTAGGTCATGCAGGTCTCCTGCCAATACAGGATGGTCCCCTATTAATTCTCTCATCTCTGTTTCAACTAATTTTACCAGCCCCCAAATGACAGGACTTTTGCCATTAGTATTGGGAAACTATATCAGGTTAATACATCTCTCACTGAAGAAGTTTTTCATGATGTTCAGTGTAAATTATTTCACAGATGAAATATACCTGGCTGTCAGGGAGCAGCCTAAACTTTCACTTTCTTAATTTCCTCCCATTACTTCTTGTTATATCCCTTGTACCAATCTAAATAATTCATCGCCCTTCTTAATGTTTATACCCTTCAAATATTTATAGGCAGTTATCACGTCTCCCTTTAGTCAGAGCTTAGCTGAGCTGTTCATATTTAGACCTTTTAATCTTCATAAGTAAATCCTACTACATGAGACTGAGGGCCTGATCCTCAAAGGTATCTAGGTGCTCGTCATTTACTTCAGTAGAACTGTGGCCTAGATATTACTACCATTAGGTAGCAGCTCTGAATTACTACTAATTTCTCATTATTATTAGATACTAAGGAGCACAGAACTGAATGGGATATTCTAGGAGCATCTTGGCCAGCTCTGGTTCTACTTTGTTGAGTTGTATTATCACTTCAGTATGTGAATCCTCCAGATTTTGTTGAACATGTTTGGTGCTAGCTTATGGCATTGAAAATTTGTTCCTAAGGTAGTGTTTGGTGTTACCTTTACTTTGCCTTTTAGACCTCTGTATTCTGTATTTCTTAGTAGTGAATATTTGACATTACCTTCTCATTTCTTGAGATGAACCATCTGTGTCCAGATTTTGGATCCCTATATAGCATTGTTCTGTCTTCACTAGTATTTACCAAAGATCTTTCAGTTTGCCATTGCTGTGTATGAGTACATGCATAACTTATATATGTGTGTATATATATATAAGCAAAATATATATATTAAAAATAAAATGAGCTTTCACTGAACATTAATCTCTGCATCACTACACTATATGGTTTTCCAGCTTCATATGGTAGCATTTATCACAACTCTTTGTTTATAGATTTTTTTCTACCAATTTATTGCCCGTGTAACTCTGCTCATATCCAAGCTAGTTTGAATTAAATTAGTGAGACAGAATCCCTATATCAAATGCTATACTAAAGTCCAGCTACAGTACATCTAGTGCAAAATATATTTCATTGTTGGGCTCTGAGGTCCTTCAGGTATGAGTGTTTGTTTCAATTTTCCAATTTAATCATGTGCAGTAACAATTATGACTGATGGTTATGGTTTCTAGACTGCCACCGCTGTAAACAGTGTCTTGCTTCAGTCAGAAAAAGAAATAATCATCCCATGTTTGGGTTAGACTGAAATTTTGTGAAGTAAATTGTGAATTTCTGCCATCTCAAAAAGTCTGGACACACAGGCCAGGTCTGGAACCTGTTATATCCGGACATATCAGCATAACAGTGGTAATGACTATGGTTTTGTAACATTGTTAAGAAAGATTTTTTTAATTCTTTCTTAAAAAAAACAGAACAAAATATTTTGTAGGTGTCAAAAACAAAACAAGGAAAAACTACCAAGAAAACCCCCACCACAATTTTGCTTATATAAATTGCCTTCAGTTTTAATTGTTTTAATGCTTTTAAAATTTGCATTAGGGGAATAGCTGAAGCAAGTATTTTGAGAGGAAAATCTAATACTTTGCAAATCTGTGAAAAAAGCTTTTTTTTTTTTTACATTTTATTTAATTTTTTTTAGTGGACAACTAAAAATAATAACCGTATTTGACTGAACTTTAGAGAGACTTCTTGGCTACATCAGAGCTTTTACTCAGTTAGTAGCTTTTGCACAGCTTGACTTCTTGGAACTTGATACTGCTATTTTAGATGCCATGCTCCTGATGGAGAGCGATGCTACGTCACAGTCTGTGTGTCACCCACAAGCCTGACAAGGTAAATTTTCTCTCATTTGCTTCTTTTTCTCTCAGTGTTTGGGTGGTGTATTGGGATTTTTGCCTGAAAGAGGTTGATGCTTGTCAAGTAAGTCTATAAGAAAGCAATACAGACATCAAAATATATTATATGGTAGTAGAACCAAATTTGAATCACTTTCCTAAGGCAGGCTTAGCTTCTCTTTGCTGTTTTGCTGTATGAGCTTATGTTGCAGGGAACACGTTTCTCTGTTACATTTCATCATTCACTGCAATGCATCTGCCATCTTTCATATCTCACTACTTCACATTTGCTTATTCAAAATCTCATGGTAAAGACCATGTCATCTACACTAGAGGCATTTTACTGAAGACCCATTTAGATTTTTTCTTACAGAGCTGCTGTGCACTATTTTGAGTCGCTCTCTACAACTACCTGAAAGGGTTGGACTAGATGATCTCTGAGGTCCCTTCCAACCCAGCTAATTCTATGATTCTATGATTATGCCATTGCCTCCTAGAAGCAATAGTACTTCAGTATCAGGCTAGTAGAACTGGTTTGCCTTTGTTTGTTTGTTTGTTTAATTTCCGGGCACCACATGAGGTCAACCTTTGTTCCCTTATTTTATCTACTACTCACAAAGCTGTGTGCCTAAGTGATGCAACTGTGCATATGCATGTCCTACTAAAGATACCGGTATTTTCTCTCTTTGTTTTTGACCTGTGCTGCATGAGGGACTATTTTAGGATTACAGTATTGAAAGAAATCTTGCAACAGTATATAACTCCTTCTTCCCTGGCAGCATTGGCCCAGCTCTCCTGGGAATTCTTTTAAAATGTAAGAAAGCTGATTCTGTGTGACCTGGAATGAAGCGAACATTACAGAAACCAAAACTCAGACACTTCTGTGAGAGAGTAAGCACTTAGCTGGGCTGCACACTGACTTGAACCAAACAAGATCATTCCCACCTAGGGAATGAGAAATTTTTTAAAAAACAGTGACCAAAATGAACAGGAAAGAAATAACACCTCCTGAAAATGGTGTACTGCTACTTAACATTCACTTTTTTTCTGTTATAATTTTACATCTCTGCAAATGTGCAATGCTGGAGGATCAGGCCCTTGGCGTTTCTCTGGCAACCCTGTAATGAGTTAGAGAAATGACCAAATGAGAAAAAAATCTTGTGAATTAAATGAAAGAGAAAGATATCACACTCTTGCTAAGACCACTAGGCTCATTTATTGCAAAACCCAGTTTATTTCAATACTGTATTTTGAACTCTGAAAATAGTACTGTAGCTTGTCTTTATTCAAATGGTCAATTCTTTTCTTGTTAGGAAAAGAAACTTCGAGTCTTGATTTGATTGTTTGCTTTAATTTTTTTTTTTAAATTTGTGTTCAAAATTTCCAAATATAATAAAATAGGAATGGCAGGAAGTTGATATACTTTCTTTCTCTCTTATTACCATAATAGTGTTGGTGTCTTTTGTTCTTGAAAGTGAATGATAACACCAGTTATTGATCTTGTGACAGATTGAAAATGATATTATAATAATTCATACTAGTCAGCTTAACCTTTTATTGACTTGACCTTTAGCTTTTCTGAGAAGGAAAATTAAGGCTCCTGCACAACTTTGTGCTGTGATGTTGGAATTCTGACATAGTTTGGACTACATTTTGAGTATTATTTAAAACACTGTAATCTGTCAAATAATTAATCTATATCAGTAACACCAGAAGATAGGTAGAGTTGAGACAGGCTTTGCTCAATAATCGATGAGAATGTTGCTTTTGGGGAAGGAGAGGTATTGTTTTGTGGATTTTTTATTATTTTTGTTTGGTTGGGGGATGGGGGGAATTGTTTGATTTTTTTTTTTTGTTTGTTTGTTTGTTCTTCTGTTTTTTGTTTTTGGATTATTTTTTTTTTTAAGAATAGCATCCTCCAGAAAAGAGGACCTGCACACAGGAATGAGCAAGGTTTCCAGTCCTGCAAACAATGTAGGCAGCTTAATGTTGGCAGAATTTCAGTCCCCCCTTCTACTATGCCCAAAACTGCTTTTTCTTGCTCTTTTGCGGAAAACGCTAGCCTTGTTAGGGTTCTGTTGCAGCAAATCCTACTAAAAATCCAACTTAATAAGAATATGTTCTAGATGAAGATAATTAGACTCTGCTAATGGTGGAGGATTTTCTAATACATTTGAAATATTTTCTCACGAAAAGGTACATTGGTTCCTCCTATTCAACAGTACATGAACTCCCTGCAGGTCTCGTGGGAACACTGAAGTCTTCCTTCCTTCCTGCCTTCCTGCCTTCCTCCCTGCCTTCCTCCCTCCCTTCCTCCCTCCCTCCCTCCCTCCAAAATGCCTACAAAACTGAAGTAGCAGATTGGTCCAAACAAATCTTGCCTAGAGTTGGAGAAAACATTTTGTTCAGATTGTTTCCCTGAAATATTTCCATGCAATAGACTCTCTTCTACACTATTCAGAGCAGCCAGAAAAATAGAGCTAATCTTGTTGACCTCTAAACCTGATCTGTGTTAACAATGACAGGCTATTACTCCTATCAGCCTTTCATTTGAAACAGCAGAGATTTGTGTGGCTGATGCGAAGGTTACAACCCTGCTGATGACCAGTCTGATGCCTTGGGATAAATTCTCTCTTTTGCAGTTTGCCCTCTAAAAACCATGGCAACCACACACAAGCAAATAAACATATATACCCGTGTGAAAGGCTAGAGAAGTTGCAAAAAATCCTTCCAAATGTGCAAAAACTAGGAAATGTCAGAATTAGTTAACATACCTTTGGTGTGCTCCCACACATGCTTAATATTACAGCCTACTTATGTGATCAGATATTACTCTTTTCTCAGGATTTCTGATTTGTGTGCTGGGTAGGCCTATCTCAAGAAGTGAGTAAAGTGTAACATAGGAGATTATTCCCTGTAAGTGCCTTGGTGTTTGTATTCTTTTAAATGTGCATAGTGAATCAGACATGCTGCTTCAAGGAGAGAAATTATAGTTTCTTGTATCATATCCTCATATATAAACCTATAGAGAGGGATTTTTTTCCTCTTCTTGTCACAGAAATCCTATGTAATATTAGGCAAGGGACTGAAAAAATTCTTCTCACAGCTGGCAAGGAATTTCATAAAATTTTCAGGGTTGCAAGGTACGTTTAAAATCATCTAGTTCCAACCCCCCTGCCATGGGCGGGGACACCTCCAACAAGATGAGGTTGCTCAGTGCCCTATCCATCCTGGCCTTAAAATCTTCCAGGGATGGGGCTTCCACCACCTCTCTGGGCAACCTGTTCCAGTGTCTCACCACCCTCATGGGGAAGAACTTCTTTCTAACATCTCATCTAAATCTACCCTCCTCTAGTTTGAATCCATTCCCCCTGGCATCCTAAACAGTCCTTCCCCAGATTTCTTGCAAGCCCCATTCAGATACTGGAAGGCTACAATAAGGTCTCCTTGGAGACTGCCATTGTTTTCTCTATGCCATTATAGTTTTTTATATATATGTATGTATTTGTGTGTGAATATATATATATGAGCTATATATATAGCTCTTTCAGCTTTAACTATATTTCTTGGAGCTGTGCTATGAAAATAAGTGGGAAACAAAAAAAAAGGAAAAGCCTGTGTCCAGATGTTAAGTCCGAACTTTTGATCTCAATAAATTTGTGTTCCCGTTGCCCATCTGCAGGACAGAGGGAATGCTTCTTCCTCACTTGCAGGCTGTGAATATCAACTCATGTTCAGGCACTTCCATGGGGAGTGCCATAGAAAAGCCAAGGGAAAAGTAATTATTCTGTTTCAGGAACAGAGTGTGAGTCATAAGTCACAGATCACATATTGTGAAGATCCACTTCAGTAATGAACAACTACTCAGCCACTTTCCACATTGACCAAAAAGTGGCTCTGGCAGAAATATTAAAGGCCACTGTCGTTGAACAGAAAAATTAAGAAAGAGGAAGCTGAATTAAGTTGCATGTAACCATATTTTTGCCACATAACTATATTTCATAACATTTTGCTGGTTTCTTTTGCAACCCTTGTCCTTAAATTTTTTTACAAATTATAAAAGAAGCCATGCTACATTGTCTAAATCCCAGGGATTCTTGTAAACTGCAACTGAGACCAGAATAACCTGAAGTTTTCAATTTCTAGACTTACAAATTGAATGTAGTGACAGAGCTGGAAAAATAAAGCAGTATGGATTAGCAGAGCCCAGTCCTGGGTACTCCAGAGGAATCATTGAAGGCCTGCTGCTGTGCTATTTCAGCTAATGCTAGAAAAGCTTTCTCTTGGTATTCAGAGATGTTTTTCAGTCTTACTGTGAATTATGGATGGAAACCTACGATTGTTTTTTTGCTTTTTTTTTTTTTTTTCTCTTCATCTGCATAACCACAAATCCCCTTCTAAAATTACATGATGAGCTAGAAGAACTTTTGGAGCTGCGTGAGTAGCTGGTTTTAAGGCATCATATGACCTGTTCACACAAGTACTTTTCTGCATGCCTTTGCATATCTCTGAGAACACTACAATTTGTCTGAGAGAAAAATTAACATCATCCACTATAGTCAGGAGCATTCAGGACTTAATTAGTTCTATTTCATGGTGAGAAACTTCAAACAGGCAAATTTCAGCCAGAAACAACTGGAATTAATTTCTCTGTGCAACACAGTTGCTTCCCTGCCTGTTTGCGCTGCTTTAGGGTGTTCCAATTGTAACAGTTTATCAGCAGGAATGTACACCAACCCAGTCTAATTAAATGCTGTATGGAATATTTCAACCATGCTCAGCCTGTAGCATCCTTGTTTTTACAGAACAACCTTTTACTCTGCAAGTAGTGTTACTGAGTTTAGACAGCATCCTCAGGTTCTCTAAAATATTCCTGCTTTGGGTTTATAGAGATGGCTCTAGCCTGATGAAGGCCAGAACACTCACCAATTATTCTCATTATTTGTACCCCATGTTTTGTTAAACTTGAGCATTATTTAAACACACAAAAAAACAAAAAAAAGAAACAGAAGGTGAGTAGTGCCTCTCCCTGTAGCAAACTGCATTTTAACTGTTCTAAGCTTGGCAAATGTGTTTTATTCATGGTATATTACCAGGGAGATGAAGAAAGGGATAGAGATAAAACAATAAACTAATGCTGTATTACCTTTTGACGTAGATTTATAATCATTGCAGATGCAGTGCCTTTGAAAGTTGGGCTTTTGGGAGGCTGGTAGCTAGACAAAAAAAAAGTTGTTTCAGAATTGTTTCCCAAATGATTTAAATTTCTAGTAATTTGGCATTGGAAGAAGAGAAACGCTGGCAAGTGAGAGTTTGTCCTGATCAAGTGTAGGGCTGCCTGTAGCAACACTCACTTTTTCTACTGTTACCAGTACTCCAGGCAGAAGGAATAAGATCTTTTCTATCCTAGAAAAGATACTGCTGTATCTGTTTCTGATATCAATGGTAATATCAATTAAAGTCTCCTGTGGAAATATACAAAATTTTTTAATGTGGAGAATAAGCAGTTCATGTGGAAATTATGGAGGATAGATCTACTGGTGAGATTTTTGTCAAGGCAGCTCACTTTTAACTAAGAGTTTGTGCAAAGATCTTCATTGATGTGGAACTGTAGATTGGTATTATATTGGCTTTGACTCTTCTGTGGGATGCTGAGAAGGGTGGAAGTGAAAAGTGGTGACTGGGGAAAGATTGTTAATGTTTAGGAATATCCCAAATTCTGGAGCCTTTTGCATGGGAATTACTGGGTTATCTGAATGTGATCTAATAGAAGGTATCTCTGCCCATGGTAGGGGGGTTGGAATTATATTGTCCTCAACATCTGTTTCAACCCAAACCATTCTGTGGTTCCATGATCTTCCCAAGTGATGAAACCCACAGCTAACCATTTTGGGCACTCCTGTCTCATGACATTTCCTTAGAACTGCTGCTTTGATACATGCCATTTTGGGTTTTGGTCTCTTCTTTTTCTCCTCTCTCTTCACATCTGCTCATCATCAGCAACCAGCTGATTTGCTGAACTTAGAGGCATGCTGAACTTTGGAGTCACTATCTATTGTAAGTAATCCAATTTTCTAGAAGGGAAATTCCTATTTAAAATACTCATTTTGTTCCATTTGGTGCCTTAGCCCAGACAAAGCAATCATTAGTAGTGGTGTGAATCTCTTTCAAACTTTCCAGTGAATGTATTGAGAAATATATATTAAATATATTACATCTGCATGTGGAATATAAATTTAATCTCCAAGCCACTAATTCCCAGATCCCTTAGGATGGGAAGCCTTGTAAGCTAATTAGTGATAGCACATAAGCCTCAGCCCTGAAGGACATGGTTCATTTTATTACTTGTGCTGCACTGAATAGGGAGGATGCTGCTGGATGATAAAATGTGTGGAAATACTTGACCACAGAAGAAAGCTTCACTAATGCTCAGACATTACACTACAAGGCCATCCTGAAATCATGTTACATGCCTCTGGTCAATCCATAGCTGAATGGATTTGAGAAACAACTACAAGAAAAAAATTAATATTGATAAATTGATGAATCAATAGATAGTTTGATAAGAACTCGAACTGCCTCCAAGGGGTTCGGTGGAGTTCTCAAGGGTTCCTGCTATGGCTTCCTACTGGCCCTGGGCTTAAGTGTTAACAGTACATTTAAAAATGGTATCTGTCATGTCTCAGTACATCCAGGTAATAAAACATCAACTGAATTTTTCCTGAAAATTCACTCCTGAAAAAACAGATGTTGATAATTTGTATACCTTTTTCAAAACCTGTAATCAAGGATGAAAAGAAGTAACCTTTGTTTTCTCATGTACATTGGCTTTTCAAATCTATCATATTTATTTTTCAATTGGAATGATGTTTTTGACTTTTTCTTTCCTTATACCTTTCTTGTATGGCTTTTGATTACTTTTAGTTTCGTAAGGTTTGTTTTCCCTGATGCTCCCTGGACAGTAAAGTCTTGGAGAAAAACCATTGTTTCAGCTACAAGTGCAAGAAGATTAAAGATAAGGGTGTTTATCACTGAATTTCTTCTCTGCTCTGCCACAAGATTCTTCAGTGTGATTTCTCTGTCTTGAGAAAGTTAATTCACAATGTGTGTCTGTCCACCTTTGCAAACTGAGGCATAAGAATGGCTACCACATTTTAACACCAGTCCTTGGCTATGTTTCCACCTTTCTTGAACCCACTAAAAGATTTCACATTTTGGTTGGGTTTAAAATCACTTTGGAAAAGGTGACAGAGCAGCAGCCTAGGTAAGAATTTCCTTGTCTAGGTATGAAATACAAATAGTGCAGGAAAAGTCAGAACTGGTCACAATCTGTGTAACCTCACATTTTATCTCCAAGGAACACTTCTAGCAGTGAGAGGGGAGCTCAGTTTTCAGTCACTCCTGTGTAAAGATGCTTCAGAGCAGTGTCCAGAACAAGGAATTGCCAGAAGTAATCTCCTTGTTTGATCATCAATATGTTAATGGTGATGTTTTTAAACTATGAGTACTGGGGGCTAGAAATAAAGTATTCACTCAAATAGGACAAAGATTAGGTTGCCTTGTCAGCTTCTCCAGTTATTCAGTTTTTACTATGTATTTCTTTTTGTTTGGTTAATCTCTGTATCTAGAGGTGTTGTCCCCTCTACCTCGTCTTCCTGAAACCCATCTGGTTGCTGTGTTGTAAGCTGGGGCTTTAGTGCTTCTGGAATCTGGCTGCTGAAAGATTTGTCTTAGAATACAATGGAGTAATAAAATATTGTTTGTGAATGGAGGAGGGGAAAGTGAGATCCACAGCACAGAGATGTCCTAAAATGCACAAATTAGAAATAAATTATTCAAAAGCGGTACTGTTTTTATGGCACTATGACCTCTTCCTCTGCTGGGGCCTTTAAAATAAGCCTAGAAATCACAAAATATGTGGGATACAAAACCAAAATATTCACGAGTGAGATGAAAAATTAGGCATGGAGATTTAGCTTGCTCTTAGAAACCTCTTTCTTCTTACAGAAATAACCAACAGCACAAGGCTCAGTGACCCTTAAACTTACCCTTACTGAAACTGAGTGAGAGCACATCAGGGAACTGCAGTAACTTTGCAGACTCACCGATGTCAATACAAATTAGCCACTAATTAGAGCAAGGCTCTTACTTGCTGTATCGTAAGGTGTGTGGGAGTTAAGTTTACTCATGCCCCTTGTGCATGTTCTTATGATGTCTCAATTACTTACATATGTATATGTGTCTGAGAGATGCATGGATGCCTTAATAAGCCTACACACTTTACTTTTGTTTATATACGAAGAGCATACATTCATTCCCGTACTTGTCATTGACTCATTTATTATTATTAGCCGGCCATTATACATTAATATTCAACTAATATTCCAGCAGAGGCTTATGGGGTGTTGTTGTGTCTCAGTTACAGATGTAAAACCAAGAGCTTGGATATTTCATGTGTAGAGACTCTTCTACGAGTACTATAAGAAATGCAGGTCTGGATATTTTAAAATATTTGCAGCAGGAAGGCTCTAAAGCCCAATGTTGCAGTCAATTTTGAGTGGGCTAATTTCACTCCCTCTCAGGGCAGGTTGCCCTTAAATGAGGCAGTACGGACAGTCAGAGTATCTCCTCATCCTATGAAAAACCTGGTTACAACTAAAGGTGACGTGTGTTTGATGGGAAACAGAAGTGATGGTGAGAGTGCTTTCGTTCTCTTTCTCAAATTTCCTGACCTGTTCCCAGCATAAATCTGTGACTATCCAAATATGTTTGTCCAGTCCCGAACCCTCTGCAGCTGACCTACACATACTAGGCCTTGGAGTGTTTTCCCAGGCCCTGTTTTACACCTTGTTGCTGTACGTATGTTGAATGTCTGATATTTAAAGGCTACAGCTATCGAGAGA
Organism: Florisuga fusca; assembly: GCA_038090715.1. Classification (NCBI taxonomy): domain Eukaryota; kingdom Metazoa; phylum Chordata; class Aves; order Apodiformes; family Trochilidae; genus Florisuga; species Florisuga fusca. The sequence goes on from JAAWXA010000001.1 coordinate 29,975,648, forward strand.
TCTTGAAAGAGGATTTCTTAATACAAGGCTGTGTAAGAGGATGAGTAGCCCTGCTGAAAATGGTGAGACATTGCAGATATTGATTATGACCTAATGCACTGTCCTGGCTCAGAAAGTAGGGAAGCTCACTTGATTTTGACTTGAGAGATCACTGCCAGGGCAATTTCAGTACTATGGGACACCACTTACATTTTTCTCTGAGTACTACAGACATATTTTGACTCTCATTGAATATTGGAAGAAAAAAAGAGTGGTATTGTTATTGAGAAGCATACATAATAATCTAATCTTTTTCTGCTACAGAAGCAATAGGTTTGATAGGATGTGGAAGAAAGACAAAGCCTATACTGTGTGCAAAATGAGCACCTGCTAATTTTCCTGGCTTTCCATGGGTCTAAAATTTTCTTGGGTTTGGTTGCCAAATCTCACACAAAGTCAGGATTGCTGAGCAGCAACCACTTTTGAAATTAAAAAAGCCCTTATAAAATAGAAACTAATGGACACATGTACAGTTGTTTTCATTTTCTTTAACTGCTATAGTGCCTATGAAACTTACTCCCATTTTGTGGTACATACGAGTGTTACTTGAGAGCAGTGACTGTGATAGAAATTATGGGTTTTGACATTATTATGGAATGTTTGGATTTAATAGCAAAGTTAAGGTTGAGCTAAGGCCCTAGTAGGTGTATTCAAATATATCTTGGTGGTTTTTTAGTGGTTTTGGGTTTTTGTGGTGTTTGGTTTTCTCCTCCACAGGTCAAATCTCTAACAAAATATTCTTTTCTTCTGACTTATCACTTATGCTCTAGTCTCTAACATGCAGGTTCAGGTGGTGCCTTTATTTTATTTGTTCCTGCTTAGAATTAGGAAGTGAAAAAAACCCAAATCACTATATGCAGGTCCTTTAACATTTTTGAACAGTTTTCAATTAAAACTGTATTCAAATTATTAATTTTAGACCAATTGTTGCACAGTGAAGGACAGGTGGGGGTTTCTGTCCTTGGCTATACTCCATGAAGACTGCATGATTTGTAATTAGAAATTAGCTATCTTTTTCAAAATCCAGGTGCCTTGAGAGAAAGATTGTGTTTTAAGAATAGGCTGGCTAGTAGCAAAGTTCAGGTCTTCTGTAAAGTGCACCATCATATGACTCAGCAAAATGCATAATACAGACTTAAGTTCCCCCATCCTGATTACAGAAATTTATGTCACCATAAGCAGGTTGACTTTAGCAGATCTTACAGATATACTGAGAGTTTAAAATTTGAAATATTTTTGCTGACTTTTAACATTAGATTTGCAACTTTGTTTGTACTTATTTGTGTTTAGCATAATACTAAATTAGATTACGTCAAAAGTTTTTTCCTAGGGTTTAATAATATTCAACCTTTTTACTTCAATTTAATAAAGTTTACGGAATACCTCATTCTCCCTTCAAATCTGTGAACTACTTGGTATTTTTTCAGCAATGAATTAATGGATTTTGAGTACTAAATAGGGCGTGGATTATCGGCTGTAAGACTGTGAATCAGAACTTCCATGACTTTGAGTGGCTGTGTGTAGTGGAAGTGGAAGACACCTAAATCATTCTTATACCAAGGGTTACAGTTAGAGTAGAAGTTGGTAATGCTGATGAACTTTTTCTGATCTCCTGAGTATCTACTTATTCCTGTTTCTCTTCAGATAAATGTCATTATAATATACCCTTTTGTTTACAGCCTCCCTTCTAAATATTTTTTTTTTTGTAACAGGTGAATCCTCACCATAAACCAACAACTTTCTTTTCCTTTTCTCTCCCATCCTATGATTTCTTATAATGGAATAGAAGTAGTTCTCTGTCCTTTGTCAGTGCTTATTTTTGAAAGGAGACTTTGAGATAATGGTGAACATGTTGTTCTGAACTTCAGCAAAGGATCTCTCTCTGCCATTAATTTTATTAATTTTGTGCTACCAGGAGACAGAAAGGAGGAGCAAAAATGCAAGACAGTCCAGAGCTTAATATGTTCCTCATGGCCAGAGGTGACACAACAGTCCTCTCACCATTTCACAATGAATTTTAAAATATTTGTCTGGAGCCAAAACCACGCAGATTTCTCACTCTGCTGTGAGATCTAGTTTTTTTTGTTGTTGTTGTTTGGTTGGTTTTTTTTGTTTTTTTTTTTTTAGTGCATCAATGACAGAGCAAACATTAAATCTGGGCAGAGATGATGCCAGGTTATAAATTTGTAAGTTCTTGTACTTCTGACCTCATAAATCAATTGGCAGAACTGGCTTGGTGTAACAGTGTGCCATTTTAAATTTGTTACTTCTGCTAATTTCTTAATTCTTGCCCCATGCTGAAGTTCACAAAGCAGCTTCAGATTAAAAGCAATACGATAAGCAGTTATATTTATTGGCTTTATACCAACAACTGACAAGAGAAAAATTACAACTGATGCCAGTATTAATGTGGTTATACCTAGATACTAGTGCAAAACCTGGTTGAATTTTTAGTATGATTTGTATCCATTCATAGAGTGCTATTAATATCTAGTTTTATTGTCAAAAGACCCTTGTTGGTATTTAGGGAAGAGAGGCTGAGAAATACTGTGTTTTAGTAGACCACAATTGAGGAATAAATCCACAGTGATCTGTTTGCAGAATTCTTCCCTCATTTTTCCAGTAGTATTTGAAAGGGAACAATGACAGTGTCCAAAAGAGAGGACATTTTGTTCCTGTATTTAAGGAGCTCAAAACATGCCTCTTTGTTGAGCCAGCCAGCTTATTTCTGCCTCCTGAAAAACATTCCAAATGCCTTTGCATCTTCACAGTAGCTCTGTTCTCCAAAGCCCTGGACCATTTTTGCTGGAGGTTGCAAGGCCTGTAGGGTTAGATGCAAGAATGGATTATGGGAATATCCTGAAGTTCAGTGTGAGAGGACAGCTGAAGACACAATGATCCTAGGGGAGCCAGGCATCCATTTGAAGATAGACTAGACCTCTAATAATATGAGAAGCCAATGTCAAAGAAAAACAGGAAAAGGAGACGTTAATATTTCACCCCTGACGTATTTATTCCTCTTATTCTTAAGAAAAGCACTGCTGTAATTTTTGCTTTTCAAACAAACTGCTTGTAAAAATGCTGTGGAAAGCTGCTTCTTCCTTCAAGAAAATCAGAACAGGAGGAAGGGAGAAATGAAGTCTGGGAAAGGCTGGAAAAGAATAAGCTTTGAAAAGCAATATGGAACTACAGAAAAGTGTAGTTTAATGGTCTGAAAGCCCATAAGAAGTGGGTGTTCTTTTTGAGAAGCTGTCAAGATTATATGAATAAATAGATAAGTAATTCTTTTCAGATGAGCAGGGAAGGCACACAGAGATTGATGCCCTTGAACTAAGCTGGAGAGAGTTACTTTTGAAAAGGGTAGTTTGAGACAAATCCCTAAATGACCCATCGCAATGAGTCAAGACTATTCAAGCTGCCTGTGTCAAAGCAAAGAAAAAAATTGCTACATGCACAAACTTGTGTAATAAGTTTTATAGGTATTGTTATTTCCTTGCGTTTTCTTATAGGCTATGAGTGTCTTCCTGTGGATTAATACTGAAGTTATCTAGCCACAAGGCAGAACCTGTTATATTAACAAAATGCTGGAGCGATGTACCCCTTCTGGATTTTGGGATATATTTGTGCTCACAAAAAGGTCAGGGTTGCAATATCACCTGTGTGTGCACAGCTTATTGTGAAGTTGTCAAGGGCTGTATGATAATGGAAAAATTAGTGGCTTCATTAAGGTTCTGAGTGTTTGGCAGGTATTCATGTTATATGATGAGATCTAGCTGTAGAGTGTTGTGGTTACACTGAGTCTGTGGCACTCTGTTGAGGCTACAGGTGCAGCTCAAGGGCTTTTAGGAAAGAGGCCAGAGTTCTTCCTCCAGTGATGACAGGGTGAGCCCATGCAGCTCTGTAGGATTCTTGTGTCCTGCTATGGTCTGCACATGATTATATATCTCTCTATTTTATCTCTGTATAGTCACCTGATTACAATATGTTTATGTCTATATTGTGTATTTTAATATCTAATTTGTATATACCTACATGTGATCTCCATGTAGATCATCTGTATACATGGATTATATGTAAATTGCCTATCTTTTTCTATATATCATATGTATGTATATACATATATATATGTGCATATATAGTATTTGGACATGGTTCTGGGCAACCTGCTTTGGGGCACTCTGCCTGAGCATAAAGATTGGGCTAGATGACATCCAGAGGTCTCTCCTGACTTTGATCTGTGGCTAAGGAAAAACTGCTTTTCACTCAACAGCAGCACAGTGTTGCTACTATTGCAACAGTAGCACCTCCTTAAAGGAAGGAGATGAATGTCAATTGAAAAGAAAAAGCATTTTTAATATGGTTTTTAGAAATATAAAATTTTCTTCCTGCTTTGTCTCGCCCCACTGTTTGTTTTTCCAGATTTGGATACTCCATTTCCCCCTGCCATTTGCCACACCTTTACACATCAGCAATCCTCTTCTAACTTCCTGGATAGGGACTGAAGAGGAGAAGCAGGGAATTGTTTGTTGTAGTGTCAAAGTCAGTGGATCCCCTTCCTCTCCACAAGCCTTTTTGTGGGCTTCATGAGAAGGGTTATGCTGTCCTTTGGTTTCCTTACAAGAATGGACAAACTGCAGCCAAAACATCGGACAGCATCAATCCTGGGAAAAAAGAGCCATGACGAGGTCTTCTACATGCCAGAGACATAATTGTTCCATCATTTTCTTTCCTCACTTGCCCTTGTTCCTAAGGAACAAAAAAGAATGGATAGCTTTGGTATTTTGCAGATTTGGCAAAAAAATGTTCCTCTTCTCAAACCACTTTAATACTAAAGGAAATGCCTGTATTTTGCTCTATTTCTTATTTTTAGAGTAGGCTAAACTTTTACTGTTGACCTAAATGTAAGCAGTGTCTGGCTTTTAGGACTGAGGCTCGAGTTGGAAAAGCCGTGTTCTGTCTCCACTAGGTGAACTCAAGGCTCTGGAATAATGGGATTTAATGGAGATAGGTCTCTAGGAAATAAATGACAAACACATGTAACAATACTGTTGTTAGGTTAAGTATGCGTGTGGGGTTTTCATAAGGGAAATACCAAGATGGTGGAAAAATAACTGAGCTAGCGGTAGATTGATGACAAAGCCAATGTAAACTTTGAATTTGAACCTGTGAGGCTTAGATAGTTTTTCTAAAGTGTGGTACAGGTGAAGTCAAAGAGGCTTTCCTCTAATTATGGCCCGAACTAGAGGCTCATCCCATAAATGACCTTGTTCTTTACCCCGATGGGTGTCTAATCAGTCATACTGGTGGTAGAAATGATCTGTTCTTAGTGTGTCTGGCAAGTGAGACAGGAGGTCCCTGTAGTGCAAGTGCTAATGTTTTATTCCAATATGAACTTGTTTTCACAAGAAATAGATAGGGCCCACTGGGATGTTTTAGAGCATCAACATGTGTTCTGTTTTGTCAATTTCATTGTGCATTCTCTGTTATTTTTAGTCTTCAACTTGAACTGAAATTCCAAAAGGTTTTGACACAGGGGAGCAAACAATGATAAGCAATTAAGGGTCATTAACATAGAGTGACTTTGTCTTTGTGATACCAGTTGTATCATTAGACTGCATACTAAAGTTCAGGAAACACTTTTGTTTCAACCTTGAATTTCAGATAAGTGATAAACAGATCGGTTTCCTTGGGAATTTTGCTCTTGGGAACTTTTTCATATGACAAAGAATTGAGACAAGAGAGGAAATTCAGGAAGGACAGTCTCTGTTGCAGGTCACTTGCTCTGCATCTGAAAAAAGAAAGCAGGACTGAGGAGAAAGGCAAACCTGCTGAAGGAAACAATAGAAAAGTGGGACCTCTGACAGCAGAAAAATGCCTCGTAGAAAGAAGGAAACTGCTCATCCACTGCATTTTGTGCTTTGTCTTACAAGTATTTAGCTTTGGAATAAACTTAGGGGATGCTTCCAAGAAAATATATCAGTAATAGTGTTTGTGTTCTGAGGCTGTGGATAGACTGTATTCTACTCTAAAGAGTCTAAAAACCTATGGATCTCTTATGCTAGTCCCAAGACAGCTGCCAGTACCTATCCCAAATGAGAGATCACAGCCTATATCAGGACAAAATCACCAGCTGATTTTTATGTAGGAATCTCTTTAATGTCAGCAATTTACTATCAATGACAAGTAGGAATAAATTTGCAGATAATCTCCTGAAATAGGCTCTTGCAGATGACACATCTTTGTGTATAAGAGCCATTGCAATTTGTAAAAACATCCTCAAAATGTTCTATAAAGTACCTTAAAATATCAGCATACATTTTAAGGTCTATTGAGCACTTTCACAATACTTTTATAGAAGCATTTATCTACTCTATCTTCCTACTCCCTTACTCAAACATTTCTAACTGTTAGCAGTGAGGTACCTAGGGTTTTCTTTCATCTCTTTTAGCTGGCTTAAAAAAAAAAACAAGCCAAACTACAATAACAAAAAAAACAAAAACAAAAACAAACAAACTTTTTTTGAATATGTTTTTTTTTAATAACTGTAGCTGTGTACAACATTCCTAATTATCAGCCTATATTTTCAAAGATAGGTTCCTAAGTGAGGACAGTGAGGGTTCTAATTCTGCCATGCTTGTTACAAAAACAAAAGCTGGATTCACTTTTTGGTCAAATAACATGAGTATGGAGGTATGTGAGAAAAACGTGCTTTTTTCCTTTTGCATGTCCGTCTGGGTGGATAATAATTTTTTAAAAAGAGGTCGACTGTTCACAGCATTGTGTATCTTATTGATAAGTAGTCCACATCTGCTTGAACAACAACTTTTTGTTGGAGGATGTGGACTCATTAAAGCAAAAATTTTGGAGCCAAATTTTTACAAGAACAACAAATATTTCAACTTAGGAAATATTCTTTGGGCTTGAAAATCCTTCCTGTGCTCTGGTTTTATTTTGATATAGCATAGAGTAAATATCCAGAGTTTTTCTGCTAGGTGAAAAAAAAATAAAAATCCTTCTTTGTCTTCCAGCCAAAGCTAATATCATGTTTATGTAGGGAGAAACGGAGTTCCTTCTTATAATACAGAACAACAACTGTCAAGCCATTCATTTTCTGACTTACTACAAGCTCCTTGATGAGCAGAGGATGTGTAGTCCTTTGTATCACTGTCTTACTGTAGACTCTTCAGCACTGGAGTCGCTGCATATCCTTGAAAGTGAAGTTGCAAGGTAGGGGTTGCAAATCTCTGCAAGTCAGATCACAGTTTGCTACTTCATTGTCAGAGAGGGGAAAATATTTCATAATCTGATACTGTAAAGGCCAGCTAATACAAAACCTCACAATAGCTAATACGCTAAGCGCAAATAATAGATTCATAGAATGGTTTGGGTTGGAAGATACCTTAAAGATCATCTAGTTGCGATCCCCCTGCCATGGTCAAGGACGCTTTTCACTAGACCAGGTTGCTCCAAGACCCGTCCAACCTGATCTTGAACACTTTCAGGGAGGGGGAAGCCACAACTTCCCTGGTCAGCGTATTCTAGTGTCTCACCACACTCATACTAAAGAATTTCTTCCTAATATTTAACCTAAATCTACCCTCTTTCAGTTTAAGATTGTCCTGGCTCATCTTATCATTACATGCCCTGGTAAAAAGTCCCTCTCCAAGCTTTCCTGTAGGACCCCTTCAGGTACTAAAAGGCTGTAAGATTTTCCCTTGAGCCTTTTCTTCTCCACACTGAACATCCCCAACTCTCTCAGCCTGTCTTCACAGGGGAGGTTCTTCAGCCCTCTGATCATCTTTGCGGTCTATGTCTGGATTTGCTCCAACAGCTTCATGTCCTTCCATTATCAAGAACTCCAGAACTGGACAGAGTACTCCAGGTGAGGCCTCACAAGAGCAGAGCAGAAGAGGAGAATCACCTGCTGGTGACTCATCTTAGATGCATCCCAGGATACAGTTGGCTTTCTGGGCTGCAAGCACACCTTTCCAGCTCATGTTGATCTTATCAACCAACACACCCAAGTCCTTCTCCGCAGGGCTGTTCTCAAACCGTGTTGTCAAGACTAGGGAACTGGAAAATGGCTACAGTGAAAGAGAGTCAGCAAATGTAATGAGAGAGACCAATATTGTATTTGGTATTTTCATCTTTGGTAAAACTAGAAACAACATGGCTAATCAGTGCAAGCCTAAAGTCCAAGGGCACTAACGAAACACTGGGCTGACAGTGAGTTAATTTTAAAATGAGATAGGTAAAAGAAAGTTGGAAATAAGTAGGATTAGGAGTTTGGGTTTCATTTGAGGTCCTAGATCCTGCCAAATCACAGAAAGAATGAATCAGGAAGGAAATTTAGGGCCTGTTTCTTTAAAGCAAATGTAGAAAAGTTTACTAATGGCAGAAATAGAATCTGCAGCTGTGAACATATTCTAAAGAGTGTTAGTTAAGCACTTGAGGGGAAAAACACTACAGGGTACAAATGCTAGACTTAATTGGCTACATGCCTTCCTTCCATCCTGAAATGTCACTATGCAGCCAATGTCAGCTTCTCCACTCATCTTCTCTCCAGGAGATAATAAACCCAGCTTTTGTACATGTCAAAATACTGTTTCTTACTAATACTATTCAGAATAAATCTTCACAAGCAGTTTTTCCTTTTTGTTTTTTTTCCCCAGAAGTTATCTCTAGGCCCATTTATTTAAATATGAAGGTCATAGGTGTAAAAGAAGGGCATGTTTCCAGGTAAAGTGAACTTTCCTCCTTAACTTTGTCAGCTCTCTCCTCTTTTTCCAAAGCACAAGGTCATGGACATTCAGTTGTCTCAGACCCACAGCAAGCACTTTACATGCAGCATGTGACTACCATAATGACACTCATTGAAGTATCATGAGAGAACAAAACAAAAAATAGATGTAGCATGGCTCCTCAGCTCTGTGAGATGAAGCCATCAACCTACATGAGGTGAATATTTTTTTTTTAAAGATTATTGGTATCCATAAAAGATAATAATGTTGGAGTCAGTCCATGTCTTAATGTGATTTTTTTTTTTCCTTTTGTTTTTTTGTTTTTTTGTTTTTTTGTTTTTTTGTTTTTTTTTTTTTAGGCACTGGAAGTGAGATGTTTGTGTGTTCATTTCATGAATGATGGTACATGAGAGCATTAGTTTATGAGAGAGCACAAACTCACCCATATAACTACAAGTTTCCAGGGAGAATTCTCTTAGGTATGTGCGAGAGCCTCTTCGGTATGTGAGAAAAAGTTTATTTCTCTAGAAGAATGCCCAGATAAGCAAGAAGTTTCAGTTATTTTCTCCCTGAAGTGGCATTGCTTTTGTCAGCAAGGAGTAGCTTTGTTATAATGTCTATATGTACAGCAATTTCTTCAAAGAACAGCTAAGATCACAATTCATCCTGGTGTCTGAGAAATTATGCTTCATATGGACTGAGTTCATCTTAAAAGAGTAATTATTTTCAGTATTACTACATCCTTCCTTCACCCATGGTCCTGCTGGAACTTTGACCTTCCTGCATGAGGAGAAAATGCAGAGGCTGAGGGGCAGGGATAAAAGGCAGAAAGAGAAAGAACCAATCCCAGGGCAGCTTTCTGGTGATGTTGGGATGAGGCTGTGAGGAGGGAAAGGGATTATTTTTAAGATGGAACTTGAGATCCAAGTTTTTTGCTGGCATATATGGCTGAAAATAAATGCATTCTGTCATGCTCATACGGCTGTACACAGAAGGTGTAAATCCCATCTGAAACAATGCTGCAGTGGATCTTTTGCAGGATTCATCATGTTGACTTGAGATTTTTCTTATACAGACACTTGATATATTTTTAATTGTTTATAAAGCATCAATCACTCATTACCATAAAAATGTTGCCCAGAATGTTTCTTAAATATTTTGGCAGACGGACTTCAGACCTCACCTTTAACAAATGATTGCTGTGGTGGCAGCTCTAGTCTGACTCTTTCTCCTTTCAGAATACCCAGATTATTTGTGGAGGTTCCTTTATACCTGGGCCTTATCAGATCCAGTTGTTAGACTGGGCATGTGCTGGGTGGCAGTTGTGCCAGAGGTATTAACATCTTTACAAGATGTTGCTTAATGTCCCAAATACTAATAATGTACATTGGAAAAGACCTTATACACCATCTATTATTATGCAACCAGTAATCTGAATTTCTTTGTAATGAGCAAATGCTGTCTCTCCTCAGCTGAGTAAATACCTGAGCTTTTTAGATATTGGCTGTGGTTGGGGGGGTAGTGGCAGTGAGGAACACATCATGAAGAGACTCCCAGGAGTGGAGTTATGCCCTGCAGGGGTTCCTGCACCCACCTAACACTAATTTGCAGAGGAGAGAGTTGACATAGTAGTTAAGATCTCTCCTCTGAATCATCAGAGCTTCCTCTATTCTAATCATCAGACCTTCTCCTTAGCAAGCCAAGCCATCCCTTCCCATCCCAGATAAAACAGCACAACTTTTGCAGCAGCTGAGCTCAGGTGGTCCAGTTGTATGGTTGATCTCAGAACCTTCCAAACATCAGGTCTACCCCTCTAGAGTGCCCCCACACCTGCCTCAGCCCTTGCCTTCCTGAGGTTTGCTGTGATGACCCCTGCTGTGGGAGCTGGGAAGGCACCTGACCACCCCAGGACGGAGAGGAGGAGGGGGATAAATGAGAGACAGCCCTGTGCTGCCCTTCTCTTAGGCCTGTTCTTCTGACTTGCCATTAACACTCGGAGACTAATGCATAAGCCATGAATTTTCCAAATCTAAGGGTGATTGTTATCCTTACTCTTCTGGAACAAAGGTCCTCTTTAAGGCTTTCAGAAATTATGGATAATTCAAATCAAAGTGAGAACTTATCATCCCTTAAAATTTCAGAGTTCAGCTAAGGATGCATGGTTGTGATAGTCATAGTAGTGTAACTCTACAGAGAGTTCTATGGTGATGACAAAATGGCTTCAGGGCTTTATTTTTAATCCTCTTGGACCCTTATTTACACAGCAGTTATTTAAACATAATTCTCATTACTAATTTGTGTCCTTAATATATTATTACATTAATTATATATTTTTTTTTCTGGTTTATAAAGAGAAAGTCCTCAGTTATAACATCTTAGTAGATACTATTTCATTTACATGCATATTTCTGTATTCACAGCTTTCCATGGCTCTAACTGATCAAAGATAATAAAAAATTTATAACCTAAAAATACTCCCTTGGCCTTAACTTACACTACTTTTAATTCATTTTAAATTATTAATATTACAGTTGCTCTTTTCAGTTTGCATTTTCGGTTTGTAGGTCACGCTTTTGGCCTCGGTTTTCTGTCTTGTATCTAAATGTTTAGCATTTTCAACCACTCCTTTACTCCGATTTCACCATTTTTCCTTGTGCTTGACTAGGAAATATCTTGCTGGCATTTCTTACAGATGTTGTTTTTTTGTTACCATCTGTGATTAAGACATGGTGTCAAGAGCTTGAAAAATAGAATTCAGGAATGAGTCAGACAAAATCACGATGCCTGAGGGAGGTATTTTCTGTTGTACATTATCAAGGTGCTCTCCTTATTTTTGAGCTGCAGTTTTACAGGCTGTGGAGGACAGAGATGAGCCAAAGTTATGGATTTTTTTTTTTTTTTTAATCAGCCATTTTTGCCTTATCTCTTCACTTGGCATATGAGCAGGGCATACTTTTTAGCACATGGCCGTCATCCATTGCACCTTACTGCTGAGTAGTTGGGGATCATGTGCTAGTAATGATTCTCTGAAGACAAATGCCACGCAATGAGTAAAAAGAGGGTTTTTTTCAGTGGCTTATTAGTATTTTGTTTTTATTTTGACTACCTGACATTTTGAAATGAGCAGCCTTTGCATATGGTAGGAAGGGAAAAGAGTAAGAGACAGAATAACATAACCATGAAAGAGACAATATGTGATTTTGTATTTTCTGTAGTAACACAGGGTCTGTTTTTAACTCTATCATCCTTGTATTCATTGTGTATTCAAAGATATACTGAGTTTCTTCCAATGCTTTTTTTTTCAGGATGCTTAATGTATGCCCTTAGCACATCCCTTTTTCTGACCCTGACTGGGAGAGAGAGGTGTAGGTACACACATATATGCCATTCATTTTCTTTTTATTTCTCTTGTCAAAATGCAGAGACATGTAGCTGGTTGTCTAAGGGAGAGGAAACAGAATAGAAAAAGAGGGTATACAAATAACATAGAGAGGCATTTTTTTAAAGGTTTGAATTTGTCAGTAGATTACCTAGTTTAAGCTTTGAAGTGCAGGCCAAAGAACTGACTTTTTGCCAAAGAACTGTTTCTTTTGTATTGAGGCAGCTCATATTTGAGTGAAGTTGGTATGGACCAGAAAGGTTGGCTCTCATGCATCTGACAGATTTTTGTCTCTTTCCTAGAGAAAATGGGGTTATGACAATTCCTTAAGGTTTATCCCTGGAGTACTAAGTGCTCTCCAGATTGCTTTGATCTGTGTAAGTGGATCCTATTAAACCTAATGCAGTCGTCTGCTTTTCTGCCTTTCTTGATAGCAATTCTTTGGTATGGCAAATATCTTCCTTCTGTGATTAGAAGCTGGTTAATATAAAAAGGAAATTTGATTATTCTTCCTCCGTATCTTTGTTTCTGTTTGTAGTGGTACTTTTCATGAAAAGCAGTATCCTGCAACAAATATTCTGACAGCAGCTGAGTTTTACTGTGCCCCTTTGGCAAGATGGGAATTATACCTTGGTGTCTTTCTTTTGTACTGTGGAATAAGCACACATGCACATACATGTGAGAAGAAAGAATGCAGTAAAAAGTAATAATGTACCATTAATGAGGAAAAATATTTAGTATTAGACATTCTGCATGTGTTTTCTATAGTACATTCTTGCTGAAATTTCTGGCATTGAGGGTTTTCCCCATTTTGGGAGCTCAGTAGCCTGGGCAATATCTAGTCTTATACTCTTTTCTTCCCATGTATTTACCTTTTTCCCTTGGGAAGAAGAGATGCTAGTGCAGTGAAACTCATCCTCTAGATAATTTTAAATGGCATCCCTCATTGGTTTTAAGAACTGCAAGCAAATGATGGTAAGTAATACATGCATTAAAAATAAGTGATGATGGCTTTTTTTGTCCTCTATTCTCTCCTTACTTACTGATGGGCACCACAGTGAGTCCTTGGAAGTATGGGGTGCAAAATACTCAGATACTTTTCTTCTTTTTCTGCTATATGCTATTTATATTAATAAATATTTGGGTTATTGTTTAACTAGAGAAAGTATAGGAAACAAAAGAATTGCTGTCATTCTATTATACATGAAATTTTTCAGTTGCAAAGTCCTATAGAAAGCAGAAATATCACTAGTACTCTAAAGAAGTCACTTGCTTTTTGCCACTAGTAATCAGGATCATATATATTTGCTACAATGAAGCTGTATTTTGCAATTTGACTGTTATCTTCTCCTGTGCCATTTCTACACTAACCACTACCTTTTCTCTAAGTAGAGCAAAAAATCCTACCTGATCACTGCTCATCATCTTTTCTTTAGAGGCATTAGGATACTCTGCTGGGTCATCTTCAGGTTTTGTTCTCCTCCAAGGACACTGATTGTGTGAAATAGCAGTTTTCATAAAGGGAAAATTATAGAAAAAGCTCTGATTTTGATTTTTTTTTTCAAAAAATGTTTGATAAATGAGATAATGAAAGCATATACGATGTCTTAGGTGTTACACTACTTAATGTTTTCTCTCTTTTCTGGAAGTGAGCCTTGCTGTTGATTTCAGATGGCTTGGGTTTGAGCTCATGGCTCCAGGTGCCTGACGATTCACTGCAACCAGTCCTTAGCATCAACACTGCTGACGACAGTGTGTCACAAATATCCTTACTTGTGCTTAAATTTTCAGCTCCTTTGATTAACAGTGTGACAAGTGGTGCTTGTCTATGTGTGGTATAGGGTGTAATATGCAATTACTATCTCAACCAAGTGATTGTTATGAGGTTCTTATTTTTATAGGGTTAAGATGGAGACACAGATGCAACTAAGAAAAAAAAAAGGGGAAATAGAAATATAAAAGCTTTCTGCAATGTCACCAGCCACTAGAAGTACTTTATATATCACAGTCATCTTGCCCAAGGCACAGCAGGAGGCATTGACCCATTACCAATGAGATCGTGTGTACAGCGTTCAAGCATTCATGAAAGAAAATGTCTTTGCTTCCCTCCTTTTGCTTTATTTCCTAGTTTTTCCTTAGAAATGGCATAAAACTAAAAAAAAACAACAAAAAAATCCTGATTTTATGGATTTTATTTCTATTTTAATTTTTCTTTGTGAATCAGTCCTCTGTGGGAAGTAGATTTTTTATTTACTTTGTTACCAGCACTTTATATTAATCCAGAGGTCAGCAATGCAAGAATCCCAAAGGATCACTGGGTTGGAACTGCTCTTCTGAGGGCAGATCAGGAGAGGTTTCCTGCAGGAGGCTGAGCATCACCTGGAGGTTTCAGGTACAGTTTGTTTACCTCCCACAAACCAGGCTGCAGTGATGGCTGCTACCCAGTGATAAGCCCTACACCTTCCAGGCTTGTTGAGTGTGTACTGTCAGGGCAATTTTTATTTAACTAACAAAAGTATTCTTGTTTCTCCACTCTGCAGCTCTGTTCTGTGTCTGTTAAAATGTTTGCTGGGGACAGGACTGTAACACAGCATTTGATTTTGCAAAGAGTTGAGCATCCTCATTTGCTTCATTGTAACACATCTCCCCTCAGAGCAGACCCCAGAAAAGAAGTCCAGTGGAGAGCATTCCCAGCTTTGACAGAGTTACTCGACCTGTTTGTACTAGGTGACAAACCTTAAATTTATATAGCCTCTGCCCATTTGGGCAGATAATGAAAATAGGCAATGGGATTCCAAGGTAGGAATAGCACAATGACATGTTGAAGATTTTACAGTAATTTCAACCCCAAATCCTTTTAGCATTTGCATATTCTGTGTCCTTTCTTTCTGTCAGATTCTGACTTTCAAAGGCTGTGAATCTGCAAGGAAAAATTAAAAAAATATACCAAAAAAACCTAAGAAAAAAACCTGCCTTTCTTTTATGTAATAGATTTAAGAGGTTAATGCATATCCAAATTGTTGCACATGAGCCTTGAAGAAAATTTAATAATTAAGAATCAGATTTTTTCTGTGTCCTCCCATAGACTGCACTACTTTCCTTTGGGCAATGAAGAGTTCAAAATAACTTACACTGTTTACAGCAGTTAATTTCTTTCTAAATTATTCCTTTCTTATTCCTACTGACCATAAAGTCTTGGTACTTGGACATCAGCTCTACTTCTTTTGAACAGGTCATTTCACCAAAAGTGCCAGGTGCTGAGCACAGGGGATGAGAAGCTGGCTGTGTGGGCAATGGCTATTGGTATCTGATCCTGATTTTCTATCAACCAAATCATTATACAGGTAAAAGGTTTACCCTGAAAAAAATGTACATGCATATATATGTACAATGTAATCAAAGTTGTTTCAGATAGAGTTGTTGCATGTCCAGGCCTTTTAGGATTTCAGTTTGAGCCCAGCCTGCAGAGAGATGTCTGCCAGTACCCATGTGGCCCACGCACTGGGACAGCCCAGGTGGCTGTGTGCAGAACCAGGGATGCTGCATCCGTTCTGGTGTTTTACCTGGGGGACTGATCACCAGGAGGCAGCAGGTCAGAAAGGCTGGTGGATGTGTCTTCTGCTCCTGTTCTCACTTGCCAGATATCCATCGCCCTCTGCTTCTCCCCCCTCTTCAGACCCCAGGTACAGCAGGGTCAGAATAAGGTCAGTCCCTGCCCAGACAACCCTGATGTTCATAGCAAGTAAGCACAGGCTGGCCCTGATTTTGGTTTCTGTCAAAACAACTGGGCCTGTCAAAACAACCCCTACCTGCTGCTTTGGGGTGGAGATAGACCCTTCTTATCACTCTGCTTGTTCAGCTTCTTCACTGGCCTCCATACCACTGGATTTGAGTGTTGATTTCAGGTTCATTCAATGAGGAAATGCTTTCCTTTGAGAAGGATACATTGCCAAGAACCTGAAAAATCCAATCAAAATCAAGCAGTCTGCAAAGGGATACAAGTAAATCCCCCAAACACCACAAACTGGCCATCTTTTACTGTTAGCTACTTCTTGGTTTTTATAAAATAACTATTGAAGATTCAGCCTCATGCTTTTTTTGTCATATGGGTATTTTTTTTATATAAAATTGGGTGTCCCTTTGGAATTCTGTGGTAAACCTCTTTAATTTTCCAATTGATTTGCACTATATTTTTAAAAAATAAAATTAATACCATCAGTGTTTTGTGTTATCACATTAGTGATGCTGGCTGCATCCGCTGGCAGTGCTACAAAATGCTCACTTGTACAGCTAAAATATTTTCCTGTGGAAACCAGCCTGTGTGTGTTTGGAGCCACGGCAGCATGTTCAGTGGCACTTGTGGAGAACGTTTGTATTCCTGATTGATCTGAGACACCCAAGGGGCTGCTTCATCAGTGCTGAGTCAGAGACACTTGGGCAATGGCATGTCCACCACCCCCTGAAAACTGATAGCTAAGGAATGTAGCACTACCGCTCCATCCTTCCCCGTGCAGCAGATTTCACTTGCTGTCTCATGAGCTACTTGCTCTGCTGGCAGTGACAGAACAGCTCTCCTGAGCTGCTGTCTGACTGCAAGCACCTGGTGAGTCTGAATTCTTGTGTGAGAGTACAAGTTGTTTCTGGTGTCTGGGTCTGAGCAGTAGAATATTTCATATGTTGCTTGTGCTGACTGATGGTGTCTGCAGCATGTCTCCTCCTCCTCCTATCTGTATCCTGTCACAAGGGCTGGAAGGTGGGACTGCCAGGTTTTGCTCATGTCACTGACTGAGTCAGAAGACAGACTGTGCTGTAAGAAAATAAGGAATAGGTCTAAAGAAATGAAGTTTCTTCAGAGCACTCTTTAACTGGGTCATGAATCAAACACAACAGGGGCCATTGACCATCCTTTTTCTGCAGGTAAAGGCTGACTTTTAATTCCTCAGATAAGCTGTATAACATGATTTCAAAACTGAAGCTTGAGATCTCGCTTACCAAAGAGAGATAGCTCTGGCAAGGTCTTTGCTAGGGTCTGCAAACAAGTGCTCAAAGCCATGCACTCAAAAATCTTAATTTCAGAATGGGATAGACTGAAAATAAAGCAGTCAATCAGAGCTTTGGAACTTCTTGCTGCTGCAGGAATAAAAATGGTTGCTTGCAAGGTAGTGTTCTAGCTTCATGAGAACAAACCTGGCATCCTTCTGTTACTCATTTAGTTAGCACTTCTGTTACAGTTCTAACTTTATGCTTCCGCTAACAATCCAACTTGAGACCAGAATGGAAACCTATGATGTGCTCAAATGTAAGACTAAAAAATATAGAGAACTGATGTGGCTTTTTTTTTAATGAATCAAAGAAAAGTGCTTCTAATCTGATTTTCTCTAGTGTCCTGGTGTTTTACACTTAGAAAAAAGTCAAAGGTTGGAGGGGTACTGATATGCTAAATACATAAGCAGCTTGTGGCTATATGAACCCTGTTCTTTTATTTTGCTTCAAAAGTTTTGGTTTTGCATAAATAAATTCCAAAGGGAAGCTTCAAATGCTCACAAGACAGGGATAATCAACCCTACCATCATCTGATCCCTAGTTAAGCATGTTGCTTATCAGACTATTGACTTCCTGCAGTCACAGAAGACCACCATAATTTAATGCTGATAGATGAAGCTGAGCCTTTCTTCCAGCTTTCTTTCCTCTTTCTCAGGAAACATTCTTTTAAACATGACATTTCTCAGTCTCTCTGTTGAAACTCACAAAGTCTCTAATCTTTAAAAAATTTATATGCTTCACTAAAGAAAAGTGATCAGAATTTTATATTGTTTATGGGAGGAAATACCAAGTACTTACTTTTATAACCTAAAAGGGAGTTCAGCCTTTCCTACAGAAAGTTGTGTTTGAAGAAGTGGTGGGTTTAAATCAAAAGAAAAAATCGTTTTTTTTATTTTTCTCTTTCCTTGAAGTTGGTGGAAAAAGTCAGCTCTTGATTTGGGCACATTATATCAACCAGGAAGTATTTCCTAGAAAAACACTTAAATATATAAATTAAGTTTATGTCTCAGATTTTTTTTTTCTGTGTTATCTGATACCAAAATCCTTTCTTCAGAATCTGATTGGAAATGGATTCTGAACCATTGAGTTTATTTATCTCACTTGCCTTCTTTCATTCTGCCTGAAGAAAAGAGTTTAAAAAAAGAAAACCCTGGCCAAATAGCAAAGTTACTACTTTCAAAGTTCTCTTGCAAATTTGGCAAACATAATAACTGCTCTGCTACAGAATACAGTGGATGCAAGATATTTCAGAAGCCAGTGCTGAAGGTAGGAACCAGTGGAAAATGAAAGATAAAAGCCAGTGTTATTGAATGGAGATTGTGCATTTCTGTGGGCTAGGGAAAAAGTCTACAGGCTGGATACTTAACTCTTCACTATTACATACATATGAAGCACATGTGGCAATGCTTTTACCTTTGTTTAAACCTAGGACTCTGTGTTCTGTGAGTTAAATACTAACAGGGATATACATTTGACCATTACTGACTGCCATGTATGATGACTTTCTTGACTGGATTTGATCTTCCTCATCTATCCTTTATTTCATCTCTGTAAGAAACTAATGATGTCTTGCTTCTCAATCCCTACCTCTCTAAATCTTTGGTTTCTTCTTTTATCTGAGTACAGTTACAGATATTAAGTGAGAAATGATGAGAAAAAAAAAAGATGTAGAAAAGTGTCTGAAGTGTCTTTTTCCAAGGTAGTGCAGGGATCTGATGTGAGAATCCTTTCCCTCTTCCTAGCCAAGGCAGTGCTATTGTAGGAGTAATTATTTATCTTTATTTTTCTTTTTATTTTTTATTCTTTTTAATATTTTTCTTCTTCATCCCTGAATGATGTGATGAAATGGCAAGTGGCTGTAGCTCATTGCATACAGTTTCTGGAGTTTGGAAGTAGAGAAGTTTTTTTAAGAGCAAGGTCACCTGCTGGTCTTTGCATTGATTTGTGTATTATCCTTTGTCTTTCTCATTTCCAAGTTGTTTCCATGGTGGGGCTTCCTGGTTATCTGAATGTGGCTGGGGCTGGGGCAAAAAGAAAGAAAATACTTCTGACTCATCTGAGCTATTCCTGACATATTTTTCAAAGCTTTCTTTAGCTGATTTTCAGGGCTTGACACTACTGCTTCGATGGGTACTGCTTGACTTTTCTATTTTGTCCATGCAAAACAGTTGTATTTTCTTCAATGTCTTTTCAATTATTTACTATGCCTGACCCTTACAGTTAACTATATATCATATTACTTAACAAAAAAAGTCAATGATATTGCAAGTGTTGGAATTGTCATATAATGGTGGCTCTCACTGGAATGCAGAAAAAGATCTGGAAGACCCTTTTCTTTCCTACTGTTGCTAAATTTATTCAGTTTTGAAGATGCCAGTGGTGAAGACACTGTACCTTTTTGGATTTGCGAGATGAAGACCTCCTCTCCATTTGTTAAGGAGTCATCCAATTACACAAAATGGGACAATGAATAAAAGCAGTGAAGAAGGATTTGCTTTCTGTTAAGCACTGAGGCAGACTGTCCAGTGACCTCTGCAGTGTTGCTTGGACAGCATTTAACACAGAGTTTAATCTTGCTGTAGGTTAGTTTGCATGTATCTTTATGTGCAAAAATTAGGAAAAAATTGTTAGTAGATCTAACAAAACAATGGGAACTTTGGCTGCAATAACAATAATACGAGAATAATGTGTTTTCTACTTTTATTGTGCAATTTTGTGTATTACAGCTACAAACTTAAATCAATGTAACACACTGAAGTCATGAGGTCTACACTGATTTGCTTGGTGTGATTCACTGCCAACTGCCTGCCATGCAACAGCTCCAACACCATTTTTCAAGCACAGATGGTGCTGTGTGCAGCTGGAGGAGAAATTGCTTATCTTTTTCTAATCCTTGTATCAATTCACAGATTTGTAAGAGGGGGAACAGCCATCTTGGAGTCTTGTTCTAGGGAAAACAGCTGCAGTCCTAAGGCCTCTGCAGTCCAGCAGCAATATTGTGGTTTCCATCCATTGCAAGGCTCAATGACCTTGCCAGTTTGGTGTGGCTCTCCTCAGCTGATAAGCCTGGTGGGCTGGCTGCTCGTTGCATCCAGTCTTCAGAGGGAAAACAGAATGTGAAACTGCTGGTTTGTGATGAACCATCCTGGGCTAATGCTGCACGCTACATTACAGTCACTGTTGTGGGTTAGATTTTCCCAGGATGACAACAGTTAGATGTCTTTGCTAGATGCTTTTCTTGCTTTCTCTCCTAGTGCTGGTACAAACAGTACAACAACAAAAAAATAACTTCTGGTTCCTTCCACACCTATGCACCCTGCTCCCTGTGGCTTTACAGGGCAGACAAAGGATGTCCTGGGCAGTTCCAGTGGAGGGTAAGTGAACTCCTCAAAGAAATTATTTTGAGCTGCAATGAGAAGCTGTTGTGTCCTTTAAGAAGCAAAATAAATATTTTATAAAATATAGTGTAGCAGTAGTTTTGGTGGCCAGCTGCTGGGTTGGAAAATGCTTAGTATTCACTGAAATGGCAGCTAGGAAAAGAGACTTTTTTCAGAGTTTTCAGACTTGGAGCATCCTCTGACTCCACCTTGGAATGTATCCAGCCCAAGATTCAGTGACTAAAATATAAAAAACTACTAAAATAAAAAGAAAGCACCTTCAAGCTACAATGAGCTTTCAGTCTTAGCATCTGATAAGCTGATAAGCATTCAGTATATAAATATTACTGCATACACAGGAAGAATGCATAGTTCCTCAAAGAACTAATTCTCTTCTTCTAGAAGACCAAACCGAAAACTAAACTGTGGTATATTTCTAGCTGCTAAACGACTCATTTTTGTGCTGAAAAAAATAGTTTTCCAGTGTGCAAGATGAAGGATAACAGGATGTTGACAAGCGCATGTATTCTATGGCTGCCTGAAGGCATAAGGTAGGGAAGTGAAGCAGAAATTATAGATTTTCTTTCTAAATCTACCCTCTTCCACCTTAAAACCATTCCCCCCTCATCCTCTCACTACATGCCCTGGTAAAAAGTACCTCTGCAGCTTTCCTATAGGACCCCTTCAGGTACTGGAAGGCTGCTATAAGGTACCCTGGAGCCCCCTCTTTTCCAGGCTGAACAACTCAAGCTCTCAGCCTGTCTTCATAGGGGAGGTGCTCCAGACCTCTGATCATATTTATGGTCCACCTCTGGACTAGCTCCAACAACTCCATGTCCTTCTTATGCTGGGGGCTCCTGAACTGGACAGAGTACTCCAGGTGGGGTATCATGAGAGAGGAGTAGAGGGGGAGAATGACCTCTCTTGACCTTCTGACCATGCTTCTTCTGGTGTGTCCCAGGATATGGTTGGCTTTCTGGGCTCCAAGCACACATTGCTGGCTCATGTTCAGCTTCTCATCAACCAACATCCCTAGGGACTTCTCCTCAGGCTGCTCTCAATCCATTCTCTTCCCAGCCTTTTTTTGTACTTGGGAAAGCCCCAACCCAGATGCAGGATCTTGCACTTGGCTTTGTTGAACTTCATGTGTTTTCTTCATATGGTTGACATGAGCCCACCCCTCAAGCCTGCCAAGTTCCCTTTGCATGACGCCTCTTCCCTCCAGCATGTCAGCCACACCAGGGAGCTGGATGTCATCAGCAAACATGCTGAGGGAGTGGTTGAAGTTCCCTATAGAGACCAGAGCTTGTGAACGTCAGACTACTCCTATCTGTCTATAAAGAGCCTCAGCTTCCCTGTCTTCCTGGTCAGGTGGCCTGTAGCAAATCCCCACTGTAATGTCCCCTTTACCTGTCCTTTTTTTCAGTTGATCTATGATCTTTTGGTTATTTCCTCTGCCATTCTGAGGCAGAGCTCCATGCACTCCAGCTGGTCACTGAAATAGAGCGTATCCTGGATGTAGAGAATTCTCTTCCATGAAGAGAATGTGTGATTCATTTGACACTCCTTTATAGATACAAATTTATGCCTGTCTACTTTTCCATTCCTCTAAAACAGACTTTCTTTTTGCTCTTTTGCTACTAGTTTGTGAACAGTGTAATTATGCAGGTATGTATGTTTAAGCCTATTGCTTCATTACAATAATACCTTGGTTTAAAAGCATGAAGAATCCACACTGTACAGTTACCAATGGAAAGTCAAAATGATGATAAGCCTGCTGAAGAAATGTACTAAAGCTCGTGGAAGAAAAACGATGTGCAAGTTTAAAACAGGCTTTTTTCTCTTAAAATTCTGATCTTCTAAGTGAATTTGAAGTGTCAATCTAATCTGGAGCAATGTATCATGTTATTTATATCCTTTTGGTAAACCATCAAAATAACCTTTGAAAATCGGATGGCTTGTGCCTTTAACAGGCTTCTGAGGTTTTTCCTAAAAATAGTTTATAAAGCAACGGAGTCAAATTGTTGGGGAATTGCACTCAAATACATTAGAGAGTCTATTCCTGTGGCACTTAAGCCAGCCAAAGTAATAAATATAAAACGGTAATTTTTCTCCATGAGCTGTGCTTGCTGGTCCCACATGATTTCATTCCCACTCCAGAGTAATATAACAGTCTGCTCAAACAATCTCCTGGATTCATGGAATACAGCAGCATGTGGCTGCTACTTTGTTACGTGCGCTGAAAAAAGTCAACAATTACAACTAATCCCCTTTTACCTGAGAGTATCCCATTGTCATTTGCATACAAGTGCCACTGAATTTTTTAAATTGTAAGGAAATTTAGACCAATCAATGGATTAGAAGAATGTATTGGTGTATTAAATAAGTTAAAACATAAGCAGAATGGGGTATTGCTGCATTCTATATACTTTTTTGGACTGATCACTAAATAAATTGGAGTAGCAAACAGATTACATATTGTAGGTAATGTTGAATAAGGCATTCAAGTTAATTTCACTTCTTTCTTTTTCTGATGAATTTATCGATCACTTATTCCTAATAATTTCTGCTAATTTTGGGATCCGTTCTGTACTATGGAAATCCTGCGGGCTTCATTCTACTTGCAGGAGGTTAATTTGCTCAACTTGTTTTTTTCTAGCTTAAGGAAATTTTGGCTTCAGCCTGAAAGTGGTCACAGGCACACTGATGACATAGTCCTCCTGTGTTGACTGGATCATCTCTGCAGGCAGTGGGTACGTTGTCAGAGCCGGTATTTTGTATTAAGTGTCAGCTTTTATTTTAAGACATAATAGCCAAACACTTCAGAATTGCTTGCAGCAGTCATCTCACTGGTTAATTATCAACCTGTTGCAGTGTATCTTGTGATATTTGCCACAATATGTAAAGTGCCTATGTTACCAGGTTAATTTTTCTTCTAAGGGTAATCCTCATCCAAACCTTTGAAGTCAGAGGGGAATGCAAGTGGTTATCATCTTTTTACTAAGGTTCTTAACAGAGATCTTGGTAGTTCAGTCATCATGGCATACTCTTTTCTACTTTTTTTCTTCATTCAACAAAGACTGCATCTTTTCTGAAGCTTCTGCTGAAATACATCACAGGATGCCCATAGCCAGCAGCCTGTGGGAAACACAGTCCAGATGGGAACACAGTATAGTCATGGGAAGCAGAGTACAAATACTGTATACAGAATTATGGAATTATTACATACATTCCAGATTTACAGTAGTGAGGTAAGCATACATAGCGGAGAGTTGAAAATAAAGCATTCTGACCGTAGATGAAAACAAAGGGGAAATACAGTGAAGTGCTTTGGGACAGTAACTCAAGATTTTAATCACTTATACTATTGAATAGAACCTCTTAACCTGGTGTCTTTTCAATAAGTGGATTTTGTTCATTTGTTCGCATGTTCTATGAATGCTTTGTCTGAAAATCTACTTTGCAGGGATTCTGGCTTTTTCATTTTTATCAAGTATAGTAAAAAATCCAAAGCACTGGCAGGCTGTAAAGAATAACAAGGAATTCTTCCTTTCTTATAGTTTCTATTGAGATATAGTCCATGTGTGCCTTGTACAATGGAGCATCCTCCAAAATCCTGTCAATCAGCTAGCTGAACTAATGGAGTAATATACCTTTTTGGGATTGTGCTGTGGAAAAATTAACTGAATAGCTGAAGAACTCCCTGCTTGGAACTTAGCACAGTTTCAAGATTCATGCAACTGTGTTTAGTTTTATCACCCAAATTAGAGCCCTTGTTCATGTGAGGTGGTAGATTTAACCATAGCTCACAGTGTGATTACTGTCAACAGCTCCCCACACCATGTCCTCAAGAAGCTACCAGAAGCAGGCAAGGCTAAAGAGTGGGTGTGTTAGCTCATGTGCTCCTGCTTTTCTCAGCTAAGTACATTAGCACAGATTGTGGTTGGTGATGGCTGATATTATTTCAACAGGCCGAAAAATTCAGCAGACCATGAGATGGATCTATGTCCTATGAGGTCATTCTTCCAAGGATGTTAACCGAGGCTTTTCAGTAGGCAAAGACCTACAGAATACAAATACTTCATCCAACCTATCTATTGCATATTAGTAATAACCCTTTCATTTGCTGCCTGGGCCAAAGACATGTCACCTCCTTCCAAAGACAGCTGAGATCGTTAGTTAAACTCAAATGTTAGGTAGTGTAGTGAGCTTTGTAGTTTTGTATTGTTTTTTTGTCTGACTGGTTTTTTTCAGCGACTTCAATTCTGTTGCAGTGTAAAAGGACTGAATCTTGTTGATCTCATGATATCATTAGTTTCATTAGCATGATAAGTTAGCATGCTGATGAGGGTAAACTACTTCTGGTTCCTAAGCTAGTGTATTTAGGACCAGCTCAGGTATCTCTGCTTTCTACAATGCACTTTTGTCTTCATTCATGAGTTACTTCAGTTAAACTAGGTGTGAAAGGTAAATTTTATAAAAATAGCATTGTGATTCTTCATGGAATATCTCATAATTGAACCACTTGTTACAGTCTGTGCTGCTTCCTGGAAAGAAGAGTTTTCAAAGTATTCATGGAGCAAGCCAGCTGCTGCTTAGCAGAGCAGCAAATTGACACCTTGACACTGGGGACTTGGCATTCTTTGGAGAGTTTCTATCAAGTCCCCAAGCATCAAATCCATTTCTTCTTCATTCTGCAGAAAACTTTCTCTCATCTTGTCCATAGCAGGGGCTGCACCAAACAGCTATTGAGTTATTTTTTTTATTTTCACCAAAATGTCATCTCAAAGAGTCTGTGTATCACCTTAGAGGAACACCATAAACCACCTGGCTTAGAGGACCCTTGTTAAAGACCTCCCCTTCTTCCAGATATTCCAGATTGTTTTCTGTTTCTGTCACATCTTGCTTTCCTGCCCTAATCAGTATTGTCAAAGTGTCTGCAGATTTTATATGACACAACTGGTTTTTCTTTTTGGGTTTTTTTTTGGGTTTTTTTTGTTTTTGTCATAAAATGTTTTTGCCTTGGGCATCAAGGGCTCTTTTTTTTTTTCCCTTTTGCCTATCAAATATTTGTGCCTGAGGGTTTCTGAGGTGATAATAGGCCATTCTGAGGAGCTCTGCAAGGCTTTCTCCTGCCTTGTCAATTGGTGCAGCTGTTTTTTTCTTATTGTCTAGGCAAATAGGCAATAGACTAAAAAGTGTCTCCTTGGTTTGTTTTGGATGTGATTTTCTGTGATGCTCTGGATCAGTTTGCTGTGCATTTCTCTATCTGTATGATTTTGGTCACCGCTTCGTGGATACTAATAATGCACCTCTTGCAATTTTTTTAAGTATGTAGAAAAAATGTTTGCAAATTTCATGGTAGTTTTTCTTCATGAAACCACAAGAAAGTTAATTAGAAATGAGAAACAAATGCCTGTTAAACCCTAAAGCATGATTGTCATCCAAGAAATGTGGTAGCTTTAATCCACTGATTGGTAATTTTTAATTGTCTGCGTTGACCTCAAACCTCTGTGGAATTTGCCTCGAGTGACTAAGCTTTTTGTGTGGCACAAAATTTGCTGACTTTCTGTTTCCTTTTGTTGTCTAATGGCAAAGCTGTGTCCCTAAGGTATTCCCTGGAATACAGTTAAACTATAATATAATCTCCCCCAAGTGAGGAGACACCTGTGACTGGGCAGCTCAAAAAGCAGATGTGGGTTTGTTTTCATAAGTTCCTATGCAGACATGAATGAAACCATGTCTCGAGTCATTACCCAGGTATGTGTTCCTGCTTGCACATTCCTGAAAACAGCAGCTTTGACAGAACTATCTCCATGCAGTCTTACCAAACCCTAGGAAGAATCAATGCAGCCTTTCTACAAGGAAGGTGAAAACTTTGCATCTGCCTGATCAACTGTGTGTGCTGTGAGCATAAGGGCATGTGCCAATCTAGTTATGTATGTGTCCTGTGTTACAAAACTCATTGACCTTTACAGGGTGCTTTTAAAGCCCCTAGGAAACTTTTCAGAGAAGAAAAGCAACACCAAAGAAAGTCTTTAAGAGGTATCTGTACATGGGATGCATAGAGTCCTTAATTTTCAAGGAGTCAAATTGGCAATTGCTGTGTGTCTTCTGAAGAATTCTGGAAAGTTGAATGGAATTTTTTTTTTTTTTTTTAAGTTCTGAGGATAATTGCAAGTTGTTTTATTTGGACATTTATGTAGGGTAAATGTCACCAGTACTATTGACTCTACAGTCCAGTAAAGCTCTGTACATAAGACCTCATTTCATTTGACTTATGAAGTTAAAGACACAGGTTTAGTAACCTGTCAGTTTTGAGAAACGTGTGTGCTTCCTGTGGCATTTGACTGTATTTCAGAAAGATGCTCTGTTGCTACAAGGGAATTGCTTATGGGAAATAGCTGAAGGGCAAAAAAATTGCTGTGCCTGATCTGACACTTTTATCTTGGATCACTGGCTCTTTTTATGAAGCTTGAAGGTCCAAGTGATCCAGAGCAAAACATAGGTAATATCAATGAAATAAAAAAACCCCAAAGAAATAAATTCCAAACCTGTCTGTGCATCAGTATTTGTATCAGCATGCTTTACTAAATTTGATTTTAAATTTTGCTGTTTGTTTGGTCCAAGAGACAGCTGATGCCATCTGCCAGCGTGGGAGAGATGTCATCAGTCTTGCCCTCAGGATGCCCTCCATGCATCCTAACAAGTCCATGAAGAGTGTAATAAAAACTTTGAGGTATTCACTAGATTTTACCTGATGAGAAGTTAAGAAGAAAAAGCTTCTATGAATCCCGTGTCTTGACCATTGTCACCAGATCATTCATCAAAGAGCTGATTTACAGTGGTTCTATAAGCATTGTGCATTTCAGGGTAAAAGTATGTTGCTCTTGCACAATACACAGTTTTTACATATTCCTGAACTCATTAGTATCACTGGATAATGAAATACATTACAGCACTTCTACTCAGAGAGGGCAAACTCAAAGTTAACATACTGTACCATTCTGTGTGCTTTCCAGCTCAGCTAGACAGGAATGTGGTGCCAAGTCCTCTCTCCTATTAATGTAATTGGTTTTCCTCACAGTAATTCACTGCAATTGCTTTGCTTCATTATAACCTTTAAGCTCTGCAGTCAGCATCCAGAGGGAAACTAAGCCATAGGAACACCTGCAAACCTGCTCTCTGCTACTGAGTTTGTCTTCTGTCATCTTTCTAATTTATTTAGAGTTTAGTTCCAACCTTTATTAAGGGTTAAAGCTTTAATCTTGAAACCCTCTACCCAGATGTGAATGGGCTGCAGATCTACCTGGTTGGCAGTACACATCATGTCAGGCTGCATTTCAAACTAGACTTTCAAAGATGAGTGAAGGAGACACTTAATGGGGCTGTCCCCTTGGTAATACATCTGTATGTAGACCCTCACAATATGCATCTATAAAGTTTTTACTAGTAAGAAAAGCCTGAAATGGATCTTCTGTAAATCCCAATATATTAATTCAGCTTAATACTTCTGATGTTTGCCCCTAACCTCTGCAACCTTTGCCCCTGGCCTCAATTTTCCGTGCTGTTTGTGGTCAAATAGAGAAAACATAGAAAAATCTAGTTCCTCATTATCACCTTTGTTCAGAAACTTCCCCTTGACCCTTAGTTTTATTATATGGTCCTTGGGTTTTGATATGTGCCATGAGAGTGCTAGTACAAATATCAAGACCTGGAACAAGAACCTTCTGAAATATAAATCAATTGCATAGATGCAAACCTTCCTTCCTCCAAAATGGGAGGGTGTGAATAGATATATTCTTCTTTCCTTCCCTCGTTACAGACCTTTCTGCCATAATACTCTCCCAGAGAGAGGAGGCTATTCAGAGGCTCCCATCACCATTATGCCATGGAAAAAATGTATTTAACAGCAAGCATTAAAATAAAAAGTGTTTGAGGGAAGAAATGTGGCTCCACAGTTTTTACACTGTCTCAATCACTTTCACTTGTTGAAAGTACCATTTGTTAATAGCTTACTTGTTTCCCTTTTAGCAGGACTTTCACAATCAGAATGGAAGGAAAAGTTGCAGAGAAGCATCCAGATATTAAGATGACTTTGTTGTTTGGAACTGCGCTGTTAATCTGTTGTTTATATGGTGGGGAAGAAGAGTCTTTGTACAGGTTATTTATTGCAAGGCTGTTCCTTGCTAATTTATTTTATGATGGGTTTTTTTGTTTGTTTTTGTTTTTTTTTTCCTCTTGGAGGCTCTGAGATAGGTCTTAAGAGTGAATTGTCAGCTGATACTTAGTGGTAAGCACTGAGGTACGTGCTCTGAGGTACATGCAGAGAAGCTCATACCACTCACAGTGTTCTACGTACAGGCTCCT
This sequence comes from Florisuga fusca, assembly GCA_038090715.1. NCBI lineage: Eukaryota > Metazoa > Chordata > Aves > Apodiformes > Trochilidae > Florisuga > Florisuga fusca. The sequence goes on from JAAWXA010000001.1 coordinate 30,004,597, forward strand.
TTTTTTTGTTTACAGAGGGCAACTATTTAAGGTGGGCCATAAAACTTTCATGAGTTATAAATCTCTGAAATTAGTACTGTAGAACTTTTATTCTCCAGAGAGTCAGCAATATCTATAATTGACATAGCCATATACTATAACCAACTGCATACAAAATTATTTGTGGGACGAGCAGCCACTTATAGCATGGCTCATGTAACAACTTACTTTGTGAAGAACACCCGAGTTTCACTCGAGTTCTTATACCAACAGTATCAATTACCCCTTTGGAATTTAAATTAGAATGTAACCAGTTGTGGGCTTGCAGATGCCCAAATGTACCAACTCCAGTCCAGTCAGAAACACCCAGACTGCATCTTTTAGTGTCAAACATGACCGTCTCAGTCTCTGTCAAATGCAATAATGTTGTTTAGTGACTCAGTTGCTGTTTCCTCTGTCATCATGCTCTATGGCATGAGCAGTCAGAAGGGGAAAGAAATTGCTGTGCTTATTGAAACTTGCTGTTTTGTCCCTTCTTTAGTCTAAAATGGGTATTTTACAATACAAAGAACATGATGCCTCACTCATAGTGCTTCACGGCACTTTTTTATTCTGACTGAGTTGTGGGACAGCTGTAATGATGAATGGATTTTAGCTGTGAATCCACAAAAATCCTGGGTAAATAAACTGAAAGCAATGACTGTGTACAAAAACGTAACACCGATTATGAGGCACCTCAGATCTAGAAAAGCTTTCGGTCAAGTTACTGCTGCATCCTTAGTTTTCAATGGTTTTTTTTCGTGCTTCCAGGCCTGTTGTCAATATATCTGAAATCACACAACTGCATCTTGGCAGGATCATGGCTCTGTTGTTTTCTCTGGATTGTTCTCCTGTTTCTCTTTAAATATATTGTCACATTATAAATGAACTGATATCATAAAACCCCCTGATGTGTCCTCTGTTGATAAGCCCCCTCTGTTGATAAGTAGAATGTCTGGTGGTTCAGACTGCCCTGATATTTGAAAAAACAGATTTATTTATTTAATTATTTATTTTTAAAAGCCCATTTTACCCTGAGAGAGCATTATTATGGACAAAGCCCTAAATTTAATGAAAGCAACCCAGAAATGACATGACAAATACAGTAGTGATATTTAGTAAATTCTTCAAAAAGCCAAGGAGGAAGCAGTGCTGGAGGAGAAGGCAGCTGGATGATTGCTCCATAGAGCATCCCACGCTCCTGGGTATTTCTGTTGTACCCCTCCACCCTGATGCACCACATGCTGGCTGCTACCAGAGGCTGGGGCTTGATCTAGTGTGGAAAATCCTTTGTCACTGTGTTGTAGCTGACATGAAAACACAAAACATCCCTGCCAAGGACTGGTTTCCACTGGGCTGGGTACCAGCTTCCTGATGTGTACCTGCCATCTGCAGTGTCACAAGATGCCGTTGTCAGACAATTACTTCTCTCCCCCGCCTCCCCCTCCCCTCACTGTAAACAGCTGAAAAAAGAAAGGATCTTAAATTATCATCAAGGTAAAATTTTGAGAAGGGAAGAGAGAGATTGGTTTTGTGTTTCGGACACTCTCCATAAAGAAAAAGTATTCTGAAAATCCCTCAGTTTTCAGAGACCAGGAGTATTGTGAGATTGGGACTGGATTTTGAAAAAAAAAAGTCTGTTGTTATAGTTCCCACAGCTGAAAATGCTTCTGTGAGGAAAATGTACAGCCTAATTATGAATTTGCTACAAAAATGAAAAAAAAAACAACAACTTATCCCATCTCTTTATTAGGTTACTCATTTAAATTAGGTATTTGCACGTAAGAGAGAACTAGCTACAATTGCCATTATGTAAAATAAAACTGAAAAATCCCAACCAAAAAACTTTGAATCAAGAACACAGGAAATAATTCTAAACAGATTAGATGTTTCTGCTAAGCAATTTTTTTCCCCAGAGAAATAAATAGCAAGATACAGAATAAATTTTAATTGTCCATTGCATATTCAGTTGAACCAGAATGGGATAAGCAGCACTAGGCAACTTTCAGTTTCTGTTAATTACATCTTTTGAAATAAATACCTACATATTTTAACACAGTTGCCTCCAGCAAAAAAGGAAATCCAAGTTGAACTTCACTTTTGTTCCATATTGGGCTGCTCTGTTCTTTTGGTAAACGGGTCTCCTTTCTTTATGTTCTTTTTCTTCACAGCAGATAGATGTAAATAAGTGTAAATAGCAGATAAGTTTGTAATTATCATGAATGGTTCATGGGAATGGGTATTTCTTTTAAGTAGGTTGCAGTTTATGTCTGGCTTGCCCCAGCAAGATAACCAATGCAAGGCAACCATCGGGCTCATCAGTCCGTGTAGTAGCCATGTATGAAAAAGCCCCTTTACACTTACTGTACCACTGAATACATCTCAGCTCTGATTCAGCTTTCTGCACTTCATATATAAAGTGCTATTGACTTCAGTTGTATGTCAAATAATAACCTTCTGCCTATCTAGCCATGTTACCTTCAGGGTGACTACACAGGTGTAAAACTGGAAGCGAATTCAGTATGTGTTTTTAAAAAGTGGCAAAGATCAAGGGAAATTAGGATGAGGATTTCCAGTAACATCTTCTATTGTACCGCTTTTGTATATAAGGTTTGTTCTTGGCCTTTATATTCTTTTTTTGTGGTGTTATTTTAACCAAAGGCTTGTACATCTTATTTAAAAATATTCTCCAAAGGAGAGGATAAAGGAAATGGATGATAGACAATTTTTCACTGGGTTAATTAAATTTTTTGTTTTGTTTTTAAGTTGCAGTACTTCCTATGCTTATATATATGCTTATATCAGTACTGAAAGTCTGAACTGAGAAACGAAAAAGAAAATTAAAAACATTAATTTTTTTTTTTTATTCTGTGGCTAGGAAGTAATGAAAAATAACCCATAATGTTTTTTGCACAAAGGTCATCTTCACTCTCCCATTTGGCTTTCTTCTTTGTTAATTTGTTATTTTCTCCCTGTTTTCAACTTTGCTCTTTTATCCATTATTACTCCTAGTTCAAACCCATTTCTTTAAAATATAAACATAATCCCACTAAGGATGAAAGGCCTGCTGTAATAACTCCATTTGTCCTGCAGGTGATTACAGCCAGCAACAAGGAAAGAAAAGGGAAAGGAGATGAAAAGGTATACAGTTTCTTGCCACAATGTAAAGAATGACTGTGGAGGAGACTTAAATGAAAATATTCCTCTAAATAAGATTCGACATTATTGCTGGAATCCTAATACCCTTATACCTTTTTTTTCCATCCTCTTGGTGAACATTTGAAACAATGCTAGATTCCCCTTGGCAGAAAACAGGAGTCTCAGGTACACTTTCAAATGACACCACAGTGGTAAATGGATGCCGCTGCTTACTAACTGAGGTAACTTAGCCAAGACATTACACTAGTTCTTCTCTCTCCTCCTAGAGATTAATAATCTACATGAATCCCATCTATACAGAAAATGCAATTTAAGCTTCCTATAGAATTATAAAAGGGTCCTCTGGCCTTTTTCTTTGAGTTCTCACTTCATTTTTTCTCCTGATACTTTTTACTTTTTTTCTTTTTGTCAGTGCTTTAACTTTATTTTCCCATCTTTCTAGTCTATTTCTGCACAAATTCCATACTTGTAGAACTGGCTTCCAAACCTGCTTCTAAAGCTTACAAAAAACAAACTTTGCATTTTAACTTTGGTGTACTTTGCATGAGACAAAATAAAGAATCCCCTGTAGCTTGTTTGCCCCTTCATTGCTTCTTTTCCCCATCCAGAGTATTGCACTATGTAGTTGGGGTTCTGTGGTCCCACCAGACAGGGCAATGGCAGCATTTCTGGTCAAAATACTCCCTGTGAAAGGTCTTGCATGTACATCTTCTCAAATACTGGACAGGGAGACTCTACATAATGGGATTTTATGTGTCCTACACAGAATGAGTATGTCTGTATTCAGAAAAAATAACTTTCCTTATCCCCTTCTGAAATATCATTTTGGCTTTGCTTTTAATTAGAACCTGAGATGCAATTACTGAAATAATGAATCTCGAAGCATATTTAGTTTTTCAGTTAGCAGCATTCACCTCTATTAAGACATATGAAAGGAACAACCTTGAAAACTGCTGCTTTCCACAGACAAATATATCACAGGGATTTTTCTTGTACTTCATGCAGTATCTAAATTATTAACTTTCTTGATGAAGTTCACAGCAATACTTTTAATACGTTGCTATGATATTAACCTTTTGTGTAATACAAAAATTACATTTAATGATATAATTATGTTTAAATGAAACGATTTTAAATTTCATTGCCTCTAATTTGATGTTGCTATACTTCAGCTTTAGGATGCAGTAATACTGAAATGTGTTTGTGACCACATTTCTCTACAAATAAAACCCATAAATCCACCTTTTAAGATCTGAACTTGTATTCTTCTTGTGGACTGGATTTCCTTGCCTAGTGCTTGTCCTTTTGCTTTGACTTTCAAGGTATGTAGATATGAAAATTTCCTTTTAGAAAACCAGGTGTGCCAGCAGCATAGGAATTTAATAGCCAACTGCCTCCTATGTTAGTCTCTAAATGCATGTCCACATAGGATGATTTCCTTATAGCTACACGAAGGAATGATAATTTGTGCAATGCTCTGTCCATCACAGCATCCCTGTATCCCTGTACTGGCGCTAACTTGAAAAACATCCGTACAAACTTTCAGGAGGAAAAAAAAAAATACGCAGAACACCGTGGAAGGCAGGGATTATACACTGGCTTCAGAGTTCTTACCCCCTGTCCTGGTTCGGGAGGACCAGGATAAACCCTTCCCGGTCCCGCCCGGTCCCGCCCGGCGGTGCGGGGCGGTATCTCCGCAGTGACCACGGCGGGGAGGGGAGGGCGGGTCAGGTGACCCCCATGGGCCAATCACAGCGCTCCGGGCCCTGGGGCCGGGTGTGAAATGGCTCCGCAGGGAGCAGGGCCTGACCCCTGGGGATGGGTGCGCAGCTGGGTGCGCGGGGTCTGTCTGTCTGTCGTGGCTCCTCCTGCTGATCCTGAAGCCGCTTTTCTCACTGGAGAGGAACATAATTCACAAGGAGAGGTTTCCTGCCCCTGCCTCTCCAAGTAGGTTGGTCTCTCCAATTTTTTTTTGTGGGTTGTCACTGCGATGCGAGACTAAGGTGCCCTCATCTACTCCTGAGTCCAATTTTTGAAATTTTCCAGTCAGTGTATAATTACTATTTGAGGAGTGTGTGCTCCATATTTACGTATTTTCATATACTTCACCATTTTTATTTTATGAAACCTATTGCATTTTTTTCCAGCCTTAAAGTCTCTCCCCTTTATTCCCCTTTATATCTTCCCCTGTGAGAGTAGTGGGGAGAGGGATAACAGCAATTGGCACCTGGTTATTTGCCAAAATTGTGGTGGTCCCAGATCAATGATGGGTGTGAGTTTGTTCTGGAGCTAAAATAGTTACACACCTGTGGCTTTTCATGGTCTGACAGTGCTCTCCACCACTGGAAAGAGTCTAATGTACCTTTGGTGTGACCAAATGTGTGCGTTCTGTTTAGCATAACTTAGAGTATGCAAGCAGCTCCTTAACAGTTCTGAGATGCTGTGAAATACCAGCTTAGGTGTTTGTGTATGGCACTTTGACAAGTAAATAGTTAACTGCTCAGCTTGCTAAATCAGGTTGCAGGAGGTTGCATCATGAGGGTTGTAATAATGAGGGAGAGAACTCTTGTTTTTAGGGCCAGCTTTTCCCTTACTCAGATGCAAGTGAAGGGCAATCTTTTTATGTAACTTGATCTTAAAACAAAGAATTTGTGGTCTTTCTGCCACGCTCCTTAGCATCTGACACAATTCTGCTTGAGGCATAGGTGTAGAAAGTAAAACAAATATTTGAGGTTTTCTGTCATGGTTTTTATGAGTTTGAGTTTATTTTTGTTTTATTTGTTTTCTAAGGCAATTGCCAATTATATACATATTCTTTAGAGATGTGTGTGAACCAGCATATTAAAACCTGTGCAGCATTTAGTTATGTGGGATTTGGCATGTAGTTATTTGCTGTTATGTGGGAGACTGAAAACAAGGAAGGATGGATGATTTCCAGGTTGCTTGGGGCATTCAGACTCCTCAGAGGCCAATATACTGTCCTAGTTCTTCATGTGCAATTTCTGTTGACTTTTCTCTTTGAAGCCAGAAGCTGAAACAGAAAGGACAGAAGGAATTTTTAGTAAAATATTATAGTATCATGTATATCAATTTGTACTGAACTGTTTTGATTGTAATTGCTAATATCAAGTGGATTACTGCTTCTTGTTACAATTTATTGAGACAAGTTACTTGCTGTGTAACTCAACCACATAATTAATTTAATAGAATGTTTTCATACAAAAGCAATATCTGGATATTGAAGGCATATGTGTATATTGTTTGTGGAATTTATGGTAAGGATTCTTATTCTGGAATCCCTTTGTCCACTCTCTACAGTTTTGACAGTATTTTACTAGTGTGCCTGGAATTTTCCTGGCTATTTCTTCTACCATATTTTTAAAAATCCTAAAAAACCCCAAACAAACCCAACAAAAAAGATTAAAAAGGGAATGAAAGGGAGGCTTAATATGTGAACATTGTTTGGTTTTAGAATACAAACTTTAATGTTTGAAAATATGTAAAAAGAAACAAAAGAAGTCCTCCCACTCCCTGAAGAAAATGATACCACATTGGCAGAATTAGAATGCACAGGTACAGCCATCCTGCTCGTACACACAGTTGTTTATACATACTTGGGGGGAAAAAAATGAGCCTGGAAGGCAAGTTAAAATGGCTTATGGAATAAGCATAAAATCACTTGCAATGAAGTCTAACAGTGTTAAGTGTATACAACATTAAGTACCAGGAGGGGCTGATTATTCTCCACAGGTAGAGATAATGGTTTAAGACACAGGAGTTAATAAATGCATAAGGAAAATTTAAAGGACTGCTTTGCACTGGAGAAGTCAATGCACTGTTTATTGTCCTAGTTTAGCTACTAACACCTTGTTTTTGTCAGTGAGAGTAAAATCAATAGCAAGAGTGCTCTACGTGTTCCTTAGTGGGAAATTAGTCAGAACAGTAGGTACCTTCTGAGGAACAAGGAGTTAAGATCATAGAATCATAGAATCAGCTGGGTTGGAAGGGACCTCAGAGATCATCAAGTCCAACCCTTGATCCACTACCACTGCGGTTACCAGACCATGGCACTGAGTGCCACATCCAGTCTCTTTTTAAATATCTCCAGGGACGGAGAATCCACTACTTCCCTGGGCAGCCCATTCCAATGCCTGATCACCCTCTCCCTAAAGAAATTCTTTCTAATATCCAACCTAAACTTCCCCCGGCACAACTTAAGACCATGCATACATACAAAAGTCTGGACAAAAACTGAGGTTAAATAGAAGAGAAATTACCTGGAGATGTTTGTCTGTTAATCTGCGTCTGTCATGAAAACCCAGTTAAACAATATATTTAGTTTTAGCCATTTCCTTAATTTTACTATCTAGTTCTCCCCCTTGTTTTAGGGCATGTGGTAAACTGTTGTGAAGATCATGGAAAGCAGGATGATGGAAAGTGAAGAGGAAAACCAGAGGTCTTTTGGGAATCCTTCAAATGTTCCTGATTGTTGGTGTGGCACCTGCCAGTTTTGCTTGGGGTGTAACAGGTTATAGAGAAAGAAACCAATAGAACTGTCACAGGGAACTGAAGATGCTGCAACAAGTTCTGCAACCCAGAGGAGATGAGTTAAAAATATCACACCATGTATTAAGCTATTGTTACTTTTAGATGTACAGCGTGTTTCTACAGAACTGGTACTATATAAAAGATTATTTTATTCATAGAAGATTAAACTGCTTTATAAGGTTTTATGATCCAAAGTTATTATAATCATCTGAGTTGGAAAGGGATGCTCTTCATACAAAGATTAACTTTGCAGAGTTGCCAGCTTAGAATAAGGTTAATCCATTGTTGCAGAAGTATAAAACAGCTGACAGCAGCCAGATGTAAAATTCCATATGTATTAATGAAAAAATATATTCACTGCACAATTGTTGATACTTAAAAGGTAACACAGATCTCAGTTTGTATGCAGGAAAGAACAATAGAGATTCTGCTGTTTAAGCCTTAGAATTGGTTATGCACTATGATTCCCAGTTCAGTTGTTCAGTGCAGCTTTTTGTTGCAAACCAGGTTATGTTGTGTCAAAGTAAATCTAGTTGATTGAAAAAGAGAAAAAAGTTTCCTGTGACCATCTTTACCTACTAGATTGAAGAAGAAATCATCACTATACACACTAAGTAACCTATCAAAAATCCACATTAGCTAATTATTGAAATACTAAAAAAATGTGTCAAGTTTGCAGACTTTGCAATGACTCTGACTTGCTGTTTTTTCTGATTTATGAGCACTTTCCAAGTCTCAAAGTACGGAACCTGCATCCCTGAAGATATTTTAAGGTGATTGGCTCAAGTGCTGAGGTTATCCAAAAATGCTATTTTATAAAATAGTTTTGTTGTTTGAAATTGCCTAATTAAACTAGTGGAGGTATCATCCTGTATAGGATATAGAAAGAGCCATCATGTTCCTTCTCATAAAGTAAAGAGGGGCCTGCTCTACATTCCAGACTGTGTTTAAATATGCCCCAGTGAAGGAAATGCTTCAATATCTCCAGAGAAGTTTCTGATGCATATCTCAATATCCAGTCCAAACTTCCTTGGCTGTATGGTAACCTAGACATGTCCTCTCTTTCTAACACAAATGCCCCCTTTTTTTCACAACTTTTTAATTGTTGGAAGATTATTATAATTCAGTCATGCTCTTTCTTTTCTTAAAGAAAGCCAGACATTTTATTTTTCTGGGCACATTTTTCAAGGTGGTCTTAGGCTTAATGTTTGAAAACTGTTTACCAGGCTGGATATGCTAAACTCAGCTGAACCTAGTGAGCATTGAGAAGAACTTAGAACAAAATGTATTTCCTGGGTCATAAGTATGACAACCTGGTCTTAGATGGATGTGCTTTGTTTACAAGGCTGTATCACAGTGGAGATCAATGCACATTTTATAGTGTTCCCAGGCCTTCCAGCTTCTGCTGCCCTTTTGCCTGGCCTGCTGGTTCATGCTGTTGTGTGTGCCTTGCTTTTTCCTTTCTGAGGGTAGTTCTTCATACTCATATTGATTTGAATTTCATCTTGTTGATTTCACAGCTTTTCCCCAGCGTGTCAAAAGAATTATGAATTCCCCTCCTACCCCACAAGTACTATGGGATACTCGTGCCCCTCTCAGCTGCTGACATCCATGAATTGTACAACTGTATTTTCTGTGCTGCCATCCCTCAGAGAAGTGTAATTTGTAATTTTAATGTGCATGATTTCATTATAGCTGGACCTCAGTTGAAAGGAGAGGAGAGGGAGGAGAAGAAAAAAAAAAAAAAAGCATCTAGGAGTTTCCTCATCTATGTCACCAACAAAATAAGGTCTGAAAAGCATCTGGAAAAAAGGCTCAGGTTTCTGAAGGATTTACTTTTTCTTTCTAAGGGATCTCTTTTAAATAACTCTGCAAATGTCTGAAGTACATGTGTTGTCACACAGTATTGTCACCCTTCTGTTTCCAGTCACAACTTGAGCTTTTCTTGAGACAAAAAGCAGAGTGGAGGAGAAACAAAATTTTTCTGTGTAAAATGAGATCTGTTTGAACTTTTACTCTAGTTTGGAACTCAAAAGCACAGAAAGCTTAATCAAGTTTTTGGAAAATCACAAAAAAGTACTGTGCTTTAACAAATAAATTTATTACCACTGAATGACAGTTCTTGTCTAAAGGCATAACCTCAGAAATTAAGATTATAGTAGTCAAAGCATGGCAGTAAAGTAGCTTACACCTCTTTGGATATCTGAAGTTGCTTCAGCTTAGCATTAGCTTGAATATCTTTAGCCACAGTTGCCTTTTTGGTTTTAGTGCACCTAGATGTTAAAGGCCAGAAGTTTTTTAAAGAAATTCCTTATTTAAGATTCTTTCACAGAGATTCCGTAAATATGTGAGCTGAAAATGCTAAATACCTACCAAGATCACTGCTGTAGTTATTGCAAGCCTTCAGAATGCCTGAAAAAGATGACTGAGGCTGTGGAAAATTGCCAGTGGATGTGAAAGTAGAGTTGCCATGTAAGTTGGAGCCTTAGATAGCTGCCTGTGGTTTCAAGAAGAGACACAGGTGTGTCATGCATAATCACTGAGTCCTGAAATACTTTGGCACTTTGACCATTTAAATTATTTTTTTTTGCACTTCAGGGAAGACTCCAAATTCTGGGCAATGTTTGCCTGAGCACAGAACGATAATTAGTAGACTACTGTCTGACAAAACTACCAGTGCCTTGGAAAAATGGAAGTTCCACTTCTGGAATGCTGCTTTTAAGTAATCATTTGCTGTTCTAAGTATCTGACAGAAATACAGGAATTCTATAGTGCCACTAAGTTCCATATCTGAAATGTATTGTTCTTAAGTAATTTTTAGCCAAATATTTCTCCCTGTACGTTTAATTTCAGATGTGTAAAAAAATATTTAAACAATTCTTGCGTGCATGCTCCCAAATTCTATGCAGGGAGTACAAGTGGGGTTTCAAAACGCCAGCTGACAAGGATCAAGATTTATGTATTATTATGGTCTAAGGAAAAAGACAGCCATAAATCATATTTTTTGAGATGTAAAAAAATGCTTTCTTAAAAGATTCAGAATGAAAAACAAGTCTTCACAAGATGACACCATATAAACTGGTGTTGGGATTTCTGTCTGATTTGGTATCCAGCTTAAAATTTCCTCCTTCCTTTAAAGTGGGATGCTTGTTTTGAAACCAGTTGTTTTACAGACATGTAATTTTGTTCCAACACTGGGTGGTGTGGAGTCATGAAGAGCTTTTACTTTTGTTGTTCCACCTTTTCTGTATTTAGGATAGTGGCAGTGGGCGGAAAATATGCAGGCTTTTTTGGGAGTAGGTTGTGTTGATTTTATTCAGAGCCCTCAAAGAAAAAAGGCAGTGGTTCTTGAAGAGGCTCATGGAAGGGGACGTATCAGGCTGCCTTAACTGCTGCAAATAGCTCTTCAGTGAGTGTAGAGCCAGAAACATCCCAGTTTCCAAACAGCAAGGATCTGCTACATGCAGGAAAGTCATTGGGTTTGTCTGTGTGTGTTGAGTTGACAGCTTGTCCCTACAGCTGATCTAATCACTTGCTACTCAAGTACAACCTACAGACATACATAATTTGCCCTTGTCTAACAGCTTGTTTTGCAGCATCTGGAATTCTGGTTCAATCTGAGTCAGAGTTTTGCATTGCATTCAGTTTTTGATCTGGAAGAATTTATTTTCATACTATAATGTACTCACAGTCTTTAATCTCCCAGCTTTGGCTAATACTCTTCCAATGGTAATCATTATCTGTGGCTGTATTTATCTTCTTTCTGTACTCTAATCCCTTCATACTTTATTGTCCCTTTCTTTCTATGACCTTTTTCTTTGCTGAATTTATTGCATACTTTCCCTTGGCAGTCTCTGTAAATATGTGCATTACTATTAGTTTCATCTCAATGTGTATGGAATTTATGCCTATACAGCTTGCCCTCCACTTAATTTAATCACAGGTTAATTAGATCCTCCACTTAATTTGATCAAAACGTTTCTTGAGCCAAATCACTTACATTAAGAAGACTAGCAGTACTTTCTGCCCTTTAGTTTGATCAATATTGATCATTTTAAGCAGGTACTTTGGAGTAATTCAATTACTGGCTATGGATATTTTCCATTTAATTAATAATATAGGATGACATCTTTAATGAGAGAAGAGAATAAATATAGAAAATATCTGTGGACGTGTGAATGCAACTGTGTACAACATTTTTTTCTTTGGGGAAGAACGGGACAATTTTACTTCTGGTTTTGCTTCTATCCTGAAGCAGTTATTGGTGGCAATATGGTCAGCTCTCCTGTGTACATTGTGGTGGGCAGGTTTTTACTTGTGGCCATGTTCATGAGTATTTGTTGAAACAGTAGTAAAAAAATTTCCATTTGTTATTTTTAGATCTGAAAGCTGGGTTGATTAGACACCAACTTTGCCTTACTTTTCACTAGCATTGAAATTATATTTTGTACTTCAGTATCTCAGTTTTGAGATATGGCATCATCACTTCTTTATTTTTACAATGCTAATTTTTTTTTTTTCCGTTTCATAATATAAATGTAGGTGTAGCAGAGTTCCATTGGAAGTTCTGATGTATTGTATCTGGGTGAGGACTAATAAAGCATTAATTCTAAGTGCTAGGGAGCGCGGTGTTAATTTGTTCATTCATAAACCTGCTACATGTGTATGTATATAGGAAAACTAGTGTTGAATGAAGATACAGATAGAACATTTGTTTCCTGAAGCATGGGTTTGCTGTGTTTAAAAAAAAAAAAATTAAAAAAATCTGCATTTAATTTAGTTTCTCTAGAGTGGTCATTTAAAGACCTTAAAATAACCATGAAAACAAAAGGAAGACTAAATGCTCAACCTTGCCTCTTTCAGGAGCTCTGATTGATAGGTGACAATCCTCTACTATCACATGGTAGATAACTTATTTTAGCAAGCATTTGTTCATGTTACAACTGCCACTGTTTCCAGGAAGAGTATTTGCATTAATTTGTATAAATTTATGCTGCCAAATCTGTCTTGGAAAAATGTGCTTATTGTGAGATAGCTGTGAAATATCTCTAGCTGAGCAAGTCTTTTGGAGGCCTGTGTCAGCAGGATTATCATGACTGTGGAAGTACAAATTCTTGTTCTCCAGAAGAGCAGCGCATTGCTCTCATTGTCCTCATCAGCCACTGGATCCCTGATCCCTGGATTTATCCCAGCAGTTCCAGAAAGACACTAATACCTAAACTACCACTGCTACCTACTATACGAGTGAAAATAGTAGATCTTCAGTAGATCTTCATCCTCTTGGAAGACAAGAAATATGGGTGAGATAGAAAGATGGAAAAGAATTCACTTCACCTAACTTTATCCATCTTAAAATTAGGTGTCTGGTTACCTAGTCTTACCTAAAGGATGTGTGCTTTCAAGTATGTTTTGTCCTAATTTATTTATGCTATATTCTTTCTCTTTGTTGACCTTAAAGAGATTTTATATTTCTAGCTCCAGTGAACTGTTAAATTGTGGGATACATGAAATCAGGTGAGGGGAATTCCATCCTTCAGAACTTCTAAGTCCTGTATTTAAAAAAAAAAAAAAGACAAAAACCAACAAAACCCAACACAACAACAAACCACAAATAAAAACAAAACAGAACTAATGCTATTTTATGTTTACGGATTTGATCATTTGGAGGAGATTGGTACTTCAGTCCGATGTAAGTGTAAGTAAGATGTGTAAGTGACTTAGTTTAGTGTATCATGTAGATTTTGCTCCCTTTTTGCTTCCTTTTCTTCATATACTTTTCACTGATAAAGCATTCTTTTTTTTTTCCTACCTCCCCTAAAGAAACATGCAAATATCTATCACATGGTTTTATCTGAAAACATCTGAAGCATGGTTTCAGATGCTGTAGATCTCATTAATGGTGATGTTACTGCTGATGGATTGCTCTTTCTTACATATATGTCAAAAGACTAATTCTTGTGCATCTTTTATTAAAGATCAGTAAATTAAGGCAAAGATAAATAATGGATTCTAATTCTTGAAATTAAGTTTCCATGAATGGTTTTAGATATCTATGACTAAATTGGATTAAACTGATCTGGCCATCTGGACATGTCTGGACACGTTCCTGTGCGATGTGCTCTAGGTGGCCCTGCTCTGGCAGGGGGGGTTGGACTAGATGACCTTCGAGGTCCCTTCCAACCCCTAGGATTCTATGATTCTATGGTTCTATGATTCTATGATTCTATCTGTATTTACTTACCTAAGTGCTTATAAACTAATTCTTTAGGCTGCAAGAAATGTCACTTACCCACTAGCCTCATTGGCACTCTGAATTTTAGGTATTTCTCAATGTGAAATTCAGAGTTCTATAGGTGAAGAGAATTTTATTTCCAAGTTCAGAGACTACTCTGAGACTTTCAATTACAATTTCCTAAAGCCTTTAATCCACTATATACACTGAATATTTACTTTTCCTTTTTGTCCAAGCATGTTCAAGGTCTGGGAATTCTTGCAGAAGATTTTTGTAAGCACAAGTGGTTACCTGCACAGAGGACTGTATCCATACCCCTGTTAGAGGGAGTCTGAATCAGGGTTACAGTTGCTCTGCACTCCCTTTGTAGACAGTAGAGATAGATGAACATCACCAAAGGCTTATTCTTTCCATCTACCTGGTGAACCATGAGATAGATGCCCAGGCCTTTCTCTCTGGCTCTAGGGTATAACTTTGTGCCCATTTCAGAACCAAAAGTACCCAGAAGTAAATTGGACTAGGGCTGGAGTACAGTTCTGCGTGCACAATTTCATTTATGCACTGGCTTCTCGATTGTCACAAGATTTTTTTTACTCTATATGAATTTAGTTTCTTTTGTCACATCAAATGAACAAAATAGCATGCTCATAAAGGCAGGACTTTTTCTGAAGCAAGTGCCCCTCGCTTCTAAACATCTGTTGACCTCATGAGAGTACTTAAAGAGAGAGAAAGGGAGAAAAAAACAACAATGAAAAAAATCACTGTGTGCTTTTGTTTGGGATGAAGGTAAGGTGGTTTCTAGTATGTACTTTAGCTGCTGAAGTGCTTTTGGTGTGATGGCTGGTTAGATAGCAAATGTAAGAAATAGGCCACCAAGGAACTAAAGATTCAGATTCTGTGGCATTTTGGCTGAGTCCTATGATTCTGATTCTTTTGTGTTGCTGTTGGTCCATGGCTAAGCAATGGTCTTGGATTTAAAAAGATTTTACTATCACTTCCCCTTCTCTCAAATGAAAACAGGCTTTTTCTGCTGGGAATATATTTTTATGTATACATGGAGAAAATATGTACCATTCCTATATTAACATCTCTGACACAAGTGGTTTGTGATTTTTCTGGTTTCCATAGAAACATTAAAAACATTTATAAATCTTTCATTTTTAGGTAAACATGTTCCATTTTATGACAAACCAGCTGTTCAAACTGTTACCCCCTTTTTTAACATTTACAAAGGCTTTGAAAAATGTTGCTGGTAAACAATGCTGGCAGCACCTTACAAACTGTTTTAAATTTGTAATTAAAAAGGTAACCTGCAAAAGCCCTACACTGTCAAAAAATTGTGTAAATATTGCATGTAGTAAAAAACTAAGAAAAAAGCATTGATGGGTAGCTAATGAACAGGTTTGGTTTTTAGGAGACCTGGTTTCTAACCCAAGTTCAACAATTATTCTGGTTTTGTCAGAGTAACTCCTTTTGTGTGCCACCTAAGAGTGTGATCTAAAGTGATGCTTACCATTTTACCAAAGAGGTTAGACATTTATCGATGAAATTGTGAAATGTAGCAGCTATGTATTCAATCATCATCATCATCTTGCTGCCTAAGTGACCTTGTGCTGTTTTAGCACATGAGATGCTCTCAGTAAGAACACAGTCCTCTGCTTCAGACAGTGGAAAAATTCTTACTCACCAGAGGTAAGAATGAGTCTCTTATGGGATGCATGCTCTTTCTTACTTGGCTTATGGCAAGAATAATATTGAAACCTCTGAAGAGTCATGAGAGCTGGGTGGGGGAAGTTTTTAACAAGAATGCTGATGGGTCTCTCAGCAGCACAGAATTGCACAGACAAGGAGTAATAAAGTGTAGCTAAGTTTGCAAAACATCTGAAATAAAAAAGTTTATAGAAACTTCTCTTCTTACTGCTTTTTACCATGAGTGAGACATTTTTCCCTTCCCATTTTTAGATTGAGGAGGATAGGGACAAAAAGTGAGGTATTGCAGAAAACTGTTATGTGATGGAGAAATGGATGGTTTGTGGGTATCTGTTGTGGCAAGAATGTTGCTTTTGAACTGCAGTCATTTGCTCTAAGATTCTGTTCCAGGTTTAGGGACAAGGCTGTGTTGGGGCCCTGATGGTGTTAACAGGCCTAATGACCACCCACATTCATGCTCAGGCCATGGCCATCAGTGCTGCCTGAGCCATTTCAAAGCTGTGCCTGTGCCCAGTCCGGTCTGGTCCTATCTCCTGGGTGCATCCCTTGGACCCATGCTGTGACCTGGTCTCCTGCTCTGTCTCTTGACCCATCTGCTGCTCATGACTGGACTCCCTGGGCCTGGTTTGTTCCCCTGCTGTGCCTGCTGCTTTTAATAGACCCTGTTACTAGTCCTGTCCTTGTCCCCTGTGTTCAGCTCCTGAGGGACAGAATAAGCTGGTTGTGGATATGGTCAGTGCTGGTGTCAACTCTGCTCATGGCTTCCTGCACCTCAGGGACAGCCAACACTTCCTGCCTCTGACCAGATGGTCCTCTTGGTGACTGCTGTGTTGTCCAAAGCCTGCCTCAGTGTTAGGTCTGCACTGTGGTGATGCCATGGTTCATGGCATTGTAGTTCACAAAGGTCTCTAGTTAAGAAGTTTAGTCTCCTGCCTAATAATGTCTGCTGAAATGTCTGGTCTCTGTGTGAGAAAGGTTGATGCTTTTGTCCCGCATTAGTCTCAGCCTGGCAGTATGAGTCCCAGACTGTGAAGGAGGCTTTGAGTAAAGGCTGGCAAATTTGCTGATAATTCATCTCTCTTGTGACTCTAAGCCTGAAAAAAAAAGATTGACAGTAAGTTGTAGTACAGAGAAGGGGAAGGTAGGAGGATGAGAGCATTTTGGGGAAAGGGATGGGAAAAGATGTTCTAGGACTATAAAGCAAAGATGGTTTTGTCTTTAGCTTTGGAAAGCTCTGTCTGCTTTCCTATTAGCAGACCAAATGATACTGGGAGCCACTCTGCAGGAATCATTCCAGGGGCTGTTCTGTGGTCTGAAGGACAGGAAATCCGAAATGGGAAATTGCAGTGAGGATTCGTGTCAGTTGCAATAGGTTACATTGAAAAGAAAGTTGTTGCGTAGCGTTGTTTGACAACATGCTAGAGATGAATCAAATGTAAGATAAACAAACCATGCATTTTTTAGTTTCAAGACAGTGTTTTTTTAATTAATGTAGCCAGGGGAAGAGTTGGAGGTACCTTCAGAAATAACAGCTATTGGGCTGGGGCTGATACTTAGTTCTGCAGGAGAGTCTCTGTAAGGCTAGCAATGCTTCTTGGTTCAGTAAGCCCTCCAATAAAGCCACTTAAACCCAAATGTGTTTGCCTTCCTTTTGCTTACACAGTTTTTTTTGTGTCAGTCACAGCTATTGTTTTTAATGAGGGCTGTCTCCCTCCCAGCCCATGTTAGCCAACTATTACCATACATCATGTAGTGCAGATATGGTGGCATAGCAATCTTTTTCATTGTGCAAATCATTAAGTGTGCAGATAGCAATTTGAAATTTGTAAATATTCTGACAAGTCAATTGCCCCCTGCCCATTTAATACCCATAATCTGCCAAGGTAGACCTGTCACTACAGACAACACTATCACCAAGCTAGTGTGGGCCGTCATGCAATATCTGCCAGGATGTTAATAAAAGATCGGAAGAGCAAAAACAAAAAAACAGCTCAAAATGACAACTATAAACATCCTGCCAGTTGCAATAAAAAATGCTCTCCCTAAGAAATTAAAAATTTCATACCACAGTGTTCATGTGTGACTATACCAACGAATGGCATAAACAAGATTATGACTTTTCTATAGTTAAGGCAGAGTCTGAGGTCCAACACAGATGTTTTTCACTAGAGCATGAATGCCTCTTGTAAAAGAAATAGAAATACATGGTATTCCTGACAGTTTTCTTTTTTCCTAATGCTATATATTTTCAAGTTTGCCTTGGAAGACTTCTCTTCTAATGAAATGTGCAGAAAAGACTCACAGATTCCAAAATAGAGAATAATACTGTGATTATGCATATTCTTGGTGGTTTGGGTGAAGAGAAAACACAGCAGATGCTGTTTGATGTAATCAAAACAAATTGCAATCTTAAAAGATCATAAACATACACTGTATTTTGGTATTACTCTGTGATCTGCTTGTTGGAAAAGTTTTTTAAATGAAATATTGAATAGTTACCATTTAAAGTACTATGAATAATATGATTTTTCCCCTGGAACTAAGACTGTGTGTTCAAATTTTTAGCTACTGGTTTTTAACTAATAAGCCCTTAAATCTCTTGGCAAAGCGAGGTCCTCTGTCCCACTTTGTACAGTGGGAGAACTGGCGTTCCCACTTTTCCTTGGGTTAGAGCAGATGCCTTTGCCTCTCCCCAGAGCACTCTTCCTGCTTAGAGGTTCCCCTGCCTTCCCAAATTCCTGTTGTTACTGCTAATGAGTAGTCACTGTGTTTAGGTTGGAGGTTTGGGCTGGAACAGTGATCTGCTGTTAGATTATTTAGTCTCTGCCTTTGGAAGAATTACAGAGGAGAACGCTGAGAGATTTCTTTTTTTCTATTTTTTTTTTCCCTCTCTCTTGCTTAAATCTCTTATTCTGCCCCAAACAGTCCATTCTGTGAAGAGCTAAGGCAATGAGGAATAACTTCTTCCTGCAGACTAGAACAGTAGTGATGTTACTTTTGCTTCTGACAGGCAGGTTAATATCTCTGCCTCTCCTTCACCCTAAGCCTTCCCTTGTCTCAGCTGGTACACTGTGGAAATGGCTCTTTCTCCAGAGGGATGCTGAAGCAAAATTTTTGGTGGCTCCACCTGGCCTTTACCTGTTTTGAGGAGCTTGTGTGGAGCTTTTGTCCCCTTTCCTCAGTGTTCCTCAGGGTTCCAGCTCAGAGTTGGGTGGGGAACTGAAACCAACCACTGGTTTGGTTGGTGAGCTCTAAGCTGCCCCAGGAACTGGTAACACGAGACTAAATGCAGAGGTCCCAGGCCTGGTGTACAGCTGTTAAAGAGGGCAGAAGGGTATTGACACTGAGTGAAGAAGTGTTACTTCTGTTCAGACAGTGTAAGTGTTTCTGAGCCTTGGTGTTTGAGAAATATTTCTGTCTTTTCAGATTCCAGGCAGTGCGTGATACAATCAAGATACACAATTCCAGTCTGTGGGGAGCTTTAGCCCAGATGCAGTTTGAATGATAGGTTTTTGTCACTGTATCTACTGGAATATAAACTCTTACTTTGCTCTAGCAGGCAGAAACTTGTAAAACCTGGGCTGAAACTGGGCTATCTCTGTTTAAAGGGAGCACTGTGAGGGATTTTCTATTTTGACAGCAGTTCTGTGTTCCCTGGATGTCTTCATCCAGATTCAGATGGTCAAAACAAGGTCCAGATGTTTCTTTTCCTCTCAGAGGGATACAATGTTCATTCTGCTAGCAGTGCAAGAGACTGAGGGAGTTTGAAACTGATGGGCTTGATTGGAAACATGCCTGGGCTTGGTTACCACCTGAATCAATGGGTCCTTAGCTTTACTTTAGAGGGAAATATGTTTTGATATTTGATATCTTGCTATAACTCCCTTAAAAAGAAGGATGCTCCAGTGGATGAGGCCATAGATCACAATTCAGCTGTGCTGGAAAGTTATTGCCTGTTCAGGTTGTGATGTGAATCAAAAGCCCTGTAATTATAATGTGGATATTGTTCTACTTATGTAGGAGTGGCTCTTTTCCGTTTAACTTTGCACTTTGCTTTGCCTTAAACCAATTTAGGAAAAAGTATTCTCATTCTGGAGTAGGTATTAATCTGTAGAGCGACACCACTGGCATTTCAGTTTTTCCATTCTAATGTATTACTAGAAAAATTGCCTATGAATACAGACCATCTGGCTGAGGAGATCTGAACTAAATGCCTACCTCAACTTTGTGGGCTGCTATCTGAAAAAACATGAAAAAATTGCTGTGGCCTGTCATCACTGGTACCAGCAGCAAACTGCATTTACAACCTGGCAGAGAAAAACCTGGGCACTGTTTCACCCCCTCTCACATTCATCACTGATGTAGAGAACATGCAGCTTCATTGCTTCCTAATTTAGGTAGGTTAGCTGAGTGCTTCAAATTAGGAAGGAAGTATCAGTAGCTTAATCCTCGTGCTTTGATTCTTCTTGATTTCTCCTTCTGTCTGCTGCTTTATGTGTACAGACCATTGATACTCCCTCTGTGCACAGAGGAGCACAGAGATACTACCTAGCACAGAGGAACTGTGTTTTCTGTCTCAGGTGTCAAGGAACTGGGGTAATTATGAATTAGAAATCAATGCCATTTAGTAGTCAAATTATATTCCTCTCTACACTTTTAATTTTTTTTTTTTTTTCTGTCCTGCTTTTGTTCATTCAGACAGGATTTCCACTCTCCCTGCTTTTCACCTCCAAGCTCAAAGTGATGTGAGCTTTTAATCAGCAGGTTCCCAAACTGTAGCTCTTGAGTTCTGTGGCCATCAATCAAGTGTCAGAAACTGTCTTAAAATGGAGAGGTTAAAATTTTAAATCTCTTCTATTGTTACCTGATTGTTTTTGGGAACAGGTAGCAAGATTTTTGAAATGCCCTGTTTATAAAGAGAGAGCTTGGAAGCTTTAGTGGATGTAAATGTGTAGTTGTTGCCAAAATTCATTGTTCTGAATATAAATGGTAATTTTATTTGGAACATTTAATTGCTTGTTTGTGTAGCCTTTTATGATTGTCACACTGCCAGGTATAATGGGTTACCTCTCTGCTGTCACTGCAGAAGAAAGTACAAGCAGGGTGTGTCTTGCTTCCTAGCTGGTGAATAATAACCTCAGTTATTTGCCTAAGGACAATGGACCCCAAGATATTGATAAAATCTGTGCCTTTGCCACAGGAAAGCAATGGCTGCTGTGGCAGCTGAAGCCATTAGCTTGTCTACTGTTCCTCATGGTGGGAGTGTGCTTCAGGTGTTCAGAACACCAGAGAGTTGAGAATGATGCTCTTTTCTTCTCTCTCCCATTTACCTCCTGCGTAACCGTAGGCAGGATGATTTCATATAGGTGCTCTGTTCCTCAGCTGACCAGTGTGTATCATGACATGGTGGGACACATTGATCATGAACTTACCTTGTGTTTGTTCAACTAATATTTTTAAAATTCTGTGTTTTTTCCGTGGTAGGTGTTGCATACATGCCGAATTACATAACTTATCATTATGAAAAAGGAGTTTTCACATTTCTAATGCTATCAATTTCTGGGATTTATATTAGATTTATATTTAAATTATTTTAAAAATATGAATTTTTGAAGGAAAAAAACCCCCAACAATTAATTTGATTTCTAATCAACTGTGTGATCATCTATTACATACAGAACAAAAAAGTCAAAGTCCTTCAAAAAGATTCTGAAAGTGCTGGTATTTCTTGGATCTTTTTGGAGTGATGGCTGCTGTATCAAGGCCAAAAATAGTATGTGCTTAGGAAGAGAGGGGAGAAAACAAGCTGCCCCTCGCATCAAGATTAGTAACCATCTAGAACATACTACAGGTAGAATCATTGCTAGGAGGAACAATATTGGATTTATGTGATTCCTAGGTTTGCTGAGGTCTGGTTATGCCCATGTGTATCAATAAGCTTCACCAAATGAATACCATGAGTAAAGGTTATTATGGTGATTGTAGTTTATGATTTATTCTGCCAAAGCAATGAAAGCAGCTATGGAGAGCAGCTGTAGTAGGTTTCCATTTCAGTTTAAGGATGATTAATTATACCTGGGTAAAAACTAGGCCAGTCTGTGTTCAGACAGGAATGATGTATTCATCTCTCCAACTACAGGTACAGTAGTACATCATGATCTATCTCTTGTCAGTGCTGGGCAGGTTTCTCTGAAACTGCCTTTCATTTTGGAATAGGTATTTAGATTTATTATTCTACTGATAGGTAAAATGAGAAGGTTTGCTTCTCTGCCTATTTATGGCCGTGTGTAAGCTCAATCTGGTGTGTTGGTGATCTGACCAAATTTATTCTGGGTTTGGCTATGGGCTTTGTTTCTTGTAATTTTGCCTTTATAGCGAGGGACAGTTTCTCATTTAGTGTATTACTTATTCTGGCCATCACCAGGACATCCAGGCAGTCCTGGATATTTGTAATTTCTGAATGACTTATAGAGTCCCCACATACACTGATGTAGTCAGATCTGTTAGCTCCACTGTGTATGTGTGGAGTGCATTTATTGTATTTATTTTTATCAAAACACACAAGAACCCACTTACGTCCATTCTTCACAGCAGAGAAGTGTCCTTGTGAAGGGATGAGGCTAAAACAATCAGGAACCTCATGCCTTTCTTATGTTCTGGGAGTCGGAAGTCCTCTGGATTTGCAAGGTTGCAAGACAGGCAACAAGATCAAGCTCTTGGAGTTCAAGATTTTGGAGATTTGAGTTTCCTAAGGGAATTATACAAGCTAGCTTAAAGCTTGAAATTTCCAATGTAAATGTCCCCGAGTTTTCACAGAAACTTCTAAAAACTGAGACATGGATACATTTCCATGGCTTAAACCATTTTTTTGCCATAGGATTTCTGAGTAACTTGAATGGTGTGTACCCCCTTCCAAATTTCTACTGCAATTAAAATCCACCAAGATTGAGCTTGCTTAGTTTATAGGGTTATACTTCCAACTAGCAACTTCAGAGTGCCCAGAAAGTGTCCTCCCTTGTCCTGAGTACTGCATGATCTAAATTGCCGTAAGAAATACATTTCTGATACCAAGTTTTGGATCTCTTGCTCATAAGTCTATATATTCTCATGTAAAGAAACTCCAGGTGGAAGGATGACAGCATGTGTGAGTGGCAATGGAGAAGCTGTTGAATGCTTTTTCACAGCTGGATCCTTGGACTGCCATTAAAGGAGCAAAGGGACTTGGCATGTAACAAGTAACCATTTTGCACTGTTAAATAGCACTTCCATTATTTGCATGTGGGCACTTTTTTTTTTTACAAAATGGCCTATAACCTAATTATTTGGTGAAGATACTAGATAAGTGTTTGTTGAACTTCTAATTGATTTCTGGAAGCCATGAGACAAGGATGAGTGCTAAGACACCCATTCTCATGAATAGTTTTGCTTAGTTCTGTGACACTTAATTAGCCAAATTTAGACAGATGTGACATTTACACTGTGAGGTTTGCAGTCTAGCTCAATAGGTGAATCAGCTATCTGAGCCATGAATAAGTCTCTAATACACTCTGTTATTTCTGATATACTGTGTCTGAATTGCAGGTCTCTGATTAAAGCCTCTTTTTCTCCAGGAGTGTTGTCAGAAGTGACAAACACATGTATTATTAAACTCACCACACAAGCATTACCTGTTCCAAAAAAAAAAAACCCCTAAACTCTGAAGTCAACATATCAAGGAATGCCTATTTACTATCAGAGATTCTATTATATAATCTCAGCTACATATTTGATACAGGATGTTCTGAACATTTGATTAGCATCCAGGAGCTCTGTATTGCTTGGCAAAAGATTGAAATGGGCTTTTGTGTTTAGTCTTTGCACCTTTCTAAGATTTTTATCTCCTCTGTGCTCTTCCCACTTGAACCAATAGGTTTTTAGTGGCTTAAGAAAGTTATCTATGCAAAAGTGGTTAGTACCAAATTCAGGATGCACACAATTCTTCAACAAATATTAACAATTAAATTTTAGGAATAATAATGAACCCACAGCTAATGCCAATTTTCTGCAATATACAATTTCTAAGTGAAATGAGTGGTATTCCAGTTTCTGTGCTTTGGTGGCAAGTCCATACAGAGATCTGCAGTGAGGAGGAAAAGTGGCTTAGTAAGGTGAAGCAGATGTTTAGATACCTTCTCTGAAACTCTGAAGTGCTGGCATTTCTTTGGTGACAGTTGTGTTTTCGAGGTCTAGACTCCACTTTTCACTGTTTTGTGAGGTCTCAAGTGACTTGGTCTAGGCTTTCTTGTGTCACATTTCCGTTGGGACTCAGTCATCTCAAATTCATCAATTTCAAATATTTTTTTTCTTTTTTACAATTTTCCAAATGCCACCACCTCCTTATTTAGAAACTGGTACTGCTTGGATATCTAACAGCATGCTGACTTTCTGTTTAAACATACATGAATGCATCCTTATGTCATGAAGATACAGATTAATTCTGTCCTTTTTGTGTTTGACCATCAAAATTCAGGGGTTTCAAAATGAACAAGCTTCTTCTGAATAGTCTTATCTAAAATGAAAAAAAAAGAGGAAGCTCCAGAGATGTTGGATAAGGATAGTACGAGAAATAGACAAAGAAGTTTAGCTTGTCACAACAAAAAATTGCTGTGTTGAGTCCAAAGGTAGTGATTTCAAAGACACTGTACAGAGCTGCAAAATTCATAAGGTCAAAGAGAGGTTCCCTAAACTGGCAAATTTCAGTCTTAGCAAAAATGACCAAGATAAATCCATTATTTATTTGGAGCTGGTGGAGTGTAGGGCCAAGGTAAATTGTAGCCTTACTCTCAGAGAGGAAAAGAGGGAGCTTTGTGGCAGGTGCTGACTGCAGAAGTACCTGTGCACCTGTTAGATGTGGGATGTTCTAGAGCTTGTGTGCAGAAATCCTGACTTCAGAGTCATCAGTGAAGTAGAAAAAAAAACAGCAAAATACCAAATTTGCTACAGAATTGCAGTTTTAGATGCTGATGGCTTAGTTTGGATAGGGAAATTATAAAAACAGAAAACCATCCCTGTTGTCTCAAAATTCTATTATATTACGAAGTTATGCATCCAGTTCTATAGTGTTTCCACTGTTCTTCCTTAAATTTTCATCTGCCCTGATTTTAAAATCCTTTAAGATCCTTCTGTCTTCCTATTTTCACTCCTAAGCATGGAAGAGAAAAATATCTATTCAGAACATTTTATTTTCTTTGCCATCTAATAGGACTGTTGATTTTTAGGAGATTCAAATATTCAGAAGACCTTGATAGATAAGTAATAATAAGGCAAGAATGAGACCAATTTATTTTACTTTCAGGAGCTGTCATGTAAAAATATTTGAGGGTAAAATACAGGAGATAGGCAATCTTTCGTAAAAGGTCATTTAGAAGTAGCAGTAAATATTTTTCTAATGAGGCAAAATATTTCAAGTTGCTAAAAATGCTTGAGCTGGATATTCTGCAGTCAAGACTTCCCTTATTTAATAAAGACAAACAGGTGTAGTCAGATCTTTGTCTCATTGACACAAAATAATAGAGAAGATATTTTCCCCCCTAAAGCACGTGTGTGGGAATTGAAGCACTGGTGTGAGAATACAAAGCATCTAGCTTTGTTGCAGGAATGAGGCCATCTGAAAGGAACAGGGAGGTGTAAAGTTGTTCAAACAGAGGCAGACTTTTTCAGAGAAAGCATCTGTTTCCAAGCTCACCAAGTGGGGCAGTGCCCATCCAGGGGCACCAGCAGCTGCTCCTGCAGCCTCTGCCTCCTCAGACGCAGTTGTCACTCCTGGGTCTAAACAGAGGGGAGGGCAGAGGTTGCTAAACAGAGCATGTAAATGTGTGTATATAGTATAGAATTCACAGTTCTAGAAATAGCCAGTTATGCTGAAAGCCTTTCAGAACATTCCTGTATATTCTCAGGACCTGTTCCTATCCTCAAAACTCTGTTCTGTGAGCCATGTGTGAGCTGGGACTTGGGGGGTCCTTACTTTTCTCCTTGCCAGTCAGGTTTTTCCAGACAGACATTTCTTCACTCTAGGGCTTTTTTTCATTACTGAGTTACTTGATGTCAGGCACAATACAGGTTTTGGGTGTTTGAAAATCCTGGAGGTGACCACATGTGACCAATAAGAATGACTGTGCGCCTATATTCAGATACATGAGGTGTTGCAACTCTTGCTTTTTGAATAACTGTGAGGCACGCTGGAGTGGAGATGGAAGATGTACAGCATGAGCAGACTGACTGCCATTTGTGTTGGTCTGTAGCAAATGTATACATTCATAACTTGTCAAATAGAATTTTCGAACTTAGATGTAACTTTGTAACTCTTAGATGAGGTAATTGATGACGTAAACTTGCTGCTACACTGAGCATGCGATATGCTAGTACATGCACAACATGTTTATTTATATGATGCTTTCAATCACTGTTAAGGGAGTTTTTCTAGAGCAGTCCGAGTTCTTTCCTCTGTTGTGACACAACTTGCATTTAAACACCTGCTCAGCCATATACAATGAGGTTCACCTACAGACAGTTTCTTTTCCCTCTTTTGTGGACTTCCCTCTAATATCAGAATTTTACCTATAGTTCTGGGATACCTGTTTTCTCCCTGTCTGCTGGCAGGCCCCTTGGTGGGCAGCCCCTTCTATGGATTTCTGCTTCTAGAACTGACAGAACTCACTAAGTAAAGCAAAGAGTCTCACACCCTCAAGATACGTATGTGTCTCTTTTCTGCATATAAGCAAGATGCAGGCTGACAAGAAGGAGAAAGGAGAAAAAAGTGATTGTTTCTGACTGCCTCTATTTCTAGTGGCTTTGAGGCTCAGAGTCACATTTGCACAGGCCTGTAATTAATTACCTGTCTCTGTATTCTCTGAAGTTGGTGGTCTACTGACAAGCATAGGATGGGAGACTGGAAAACTTCCAGTAATCCTAATTTTGAGTTTTAAACTGTTTTTCTGAATATTTTCTGTAATTCAATTGACTTGTTTCAGATAAATGAGGAAATAAAACCAAACAGATCTGCAAGATCCACAGGAAGCCAGTGAACAAAAGAATATCAGTGTTCAAACAGCTCCTAATGTCTGTTTGCATAAGAGGAGCTTTCATAAAACAGTAAAAAGCTATAGAACTTCCCATGCAAAAGTGATCATTTTTAGAACACGCTCAGTTGTAGCTACACTAATGAATCTGCTCAGAGACAGTAAAAAAAAACAAAAACAAAACCAATCATGATTATGTTTACAACAGGTTTCAGCATGGTCTTGAGGTATCTGGCTCCAGCAGAACTCTGAACTTTGGCTCTGTCCTTGCCATCCTGCTCTTGTAATGAAGACAGAAGATGACTTAGGTCTGACTTGTTCCTATTTAGCAGTTTTTCTTCCTTTAGCTCAGTGGAAACTGTTTTCTTACTGTGTGTTTCACCAGGGATGGAGAAAATAACATTTGTTCTTATCTAGCTGCTTATACAGCCAGGTGATAGGAAAGGAAACAATATTTTGGAAGTTGTTATGCTCTGCTATTGCTTTTAGTTACTGAATAAAGGACTTCAAAGGATGGTGTTTGTTGTCCTTGTTTTCAGTCTTCAGAGTGGAAAAGAGGAGAAATTCGGATTATGGATATAAGCAGAGGCTCCTGACTCATCAGCAGGAGGCACCCTAAGCTGGTAAAAAATCTGCTTTTGAGATGTGAAAGAGAAAGAAAGGCTTTGCTGATAGCAACATAATGTTCTCACTTAAACCAAGCTGAAACAAATCCATTACTAGATTGTAGAATTAGAATAAAGTGTGGCTGGAGTTCTTATTGTATCCAAAAAATGCCTCTAATTAAAGAACAGTGGGTACAAATACACTTGGATCTAATCCATCAAATAATTTTTCCTGTATCAACTAAAATGAGTGTGATGCTGATTCTGTTGAGTAAAGTTGAAATACGTTGTATGTCTGTGATGACTAAATGATTTTTTTTCTGGGATGAATTCTGTTTAGTTTGAAAGAATTAAGCTTTGATTTGTTTACAATGTCTTCTGGTACCCCAACAGCTGTTTGCTTCAGAATCTCTTTACCTACATAAATCAGTGAGACTGTTAATTTGGCAGAAGAGTTGCAACTGTCAGGTGGTTTCAAGAAAAAGATCATGTGTGTGCATGCAAATGTGTGAAATAGTTTAATGTCATAAGTACATTATAGTGTCAAGTAAAGATACGTGTTGTGAGAGAGAATACATTTAGTGAAAGATATACAAATAGGAAGACTAAGCAAATGTTTTCATACATAACTCCTTCTACAGGATTTTAAAGCTCTAGGTGGGATTGTTGGGCTGAGTGGATTCAGGGAAGCCTTTCCAAGTTTATGCACTCAGTTTATGCCATGGCAGGCCCTGAGGAAGTTAATGAATTAAAACCAAAGCTTCCATTAAGGTATCTAGTTTTAAAATATGTTGAAACATGGAGAAACTGTCTTCTGCCTAAGTGGACTACAAGGGAAATGCTTTTCTGGGCTTTTTTCATGTGATTATGTTCGCTTTTGTATAATCGTTTTCCCGTTTTCTTGCGGTGTGATGAACATAATGGAAATAGATCAACCTCTCCTTTTCACCTGCTTAGAGACACGAGAAAAAAACAGGCCATCAAATCAAAGGGTAATAAATCTAGAGGTAATATAAGAAAATACTTTTTTACCTAATGAGTAGTCATTGCCTCATGGAAATTAGAGCCTTAGGAGGTCAGCCAGACAAATCTTGTAGATGCATTAGGTAACGTTAGGATCATGAATAATTTTTGCAGTTATGCAAGCTAAGGCAATGACTCAAACTTCAAGCTTCATTGCATAAGGACACTGTTCATTGAGGGAGCAGGAGTTTTCTTATATATGCATATGCAATTTCCAAATAGTCAGTCTATTATAGGCTCTTTGTCTTTGAAAATTCAGAAAGGTCAGATGGAGTAATGACCTGATCGAGAGTGGCTTCCCTGGTTTACCTGCCAAATACCTGGCTGCTTTTCTCAACTACATCTTGCAAAAAACCGCTAGGGCTCCCCACTCTGTGTCTGACTTTGGTACCTCCTGAACTTCTGACAGTTTTGAGGCACCTAGATCAAAGCTTGTCCTTTCCTTTTCTCTCCAAAACTCTTCCTGATTCCCCTACTCACAGTAATAGTAGTGCTAATATGTCCGTAAGAAGTACCACATCAGAGTGCTGATCTGGAAACGGGATGAAAACATAACATACACATCCCCATCAGCATACACACTCCACCACAAACAATTGCATGTTTCATTGCAGCTACATCAATCCTCTTAAATAACTACTGGTGAAAAGAGCTTTGTCCCTCCTTTACTCTCCTTGATTGCAGTGGCTCTGGCACTCACCTGACTGGTATGAATTTTGGTAGCTAAAAATGTCAGAGAATGCCATTAAGATAATTTAGCTATGTCATGAAACTGCACCCTGCAGGGCTATTTCATGTGTCCTTCTCAAATTCCCTCATCTAACTGCCAACTTAGGAAGTTCAAAGTGATTGCTAAGAGATGCTTGATTGTTGTTGGAGGGGTTGCCGGTAGGGTGGAGGGAGAAAGAGATAGTAAAAAAGAATAGGTGGAGCAAAAAAGGAATAATTTAAAACCTTTTCCTTTTTTAACCTACTCATCTAGCCTAAAAGTTTGTGCCTCACAACAGATTAGAAACCTTTGCCTCGTATTCTGAATATATAACATCACTGTCTTACTTAAATACATCCAATTTTGTTCTGAATGTGCTTTACCAGTTTCAAGAAATGAGGCATTATGACTTCCTTACAAGTATTCTTCTTATGTACGTCAGCTTGTTTAGCTACATCTTGCTGTGAACTCATTATGAATTGTGTTTCTGATATCTTTCATAGTGTTTGTTAAATTTTCTGCATTTTAGCTCAGATTCTCCTGTTATTAACCATAATTTTGCTTACACCATCCCCTGCTTTGCCCTTCTCAAAATGTGCATTGGCTCACCATTGTTGAATTTAAATCTGATTAATTCTTACTTTTCATGAAGCAGCTTCTCAGTTAAGCTCCACAAAGGTCAAAACATCTTCTGGAGTTTAGGCCCATAATCACATACCAGCAACTTAAAAGAAAAAAAAAAAAATCCATTTGAAAGCTTCCAGTTATGGTGTTTGTACTCACTAGTAAAATATTGTCGTTGCCAATCAGATAATCAGATTCAATCAGATTCAATTAATTGAGGATTTCTTATACAGTTAATAGCACTGCAATTTAGTTTAGTGCTTTTTTTTTCTGTTTGTTTTGTGTTTTTTTCCTTTTCTTTTTTCTTTTTTCTTTTTTTTTTCTTTTTCTTTTGCAGTGACATATTTGTGACTGGCAGTCTTGTGACAGTGTCTTGTTGACAGTGTCTTGTTGTAAATGCCATTAAGGCTGGATGATCTGTGTCCACTATCAGTACATCCAGTTTACATAGTCTCTTCAGAACAAGAACACTTCTTTGGAAGTACCATAAACATTTTAGTTGTAATTTAGCATGAGGAGGAGTTTATTGAGAATAGCATTAAGCTGTATCTTAAAGCTCCTTATTTCTGACTACCTGTAAGACTTGATTTGTTTGCTCTCCCAAAGCCCTCTGCTAGCTTTATTCCTATGAGGAAGCAAGCTTAGCAAAGATTATAGGGAAAAGAATATCTAATTTCATATGTGCTTGCCAGAGTTAAAGCTTGTGTTGCCATCTGCACTGCTAGTAAACCATACAAAGGCTTTACAGCAATGTGATCACAATCATTGAATCACATTGAATTCTTCCTGTTTCAGCCTGGATTACTGTATTTTTTTCATCCTAATACTGCGTAGCTCCTATGGCATTTCTTATATGTAGGTGGAGTTGGAAGATGTTACATTGCAATAATCAATTCTGAATCTGAACTGTAAAAATCAGAGCTTTAAACTAAGGATGAGGCATATAAATGCAGAGCAGGAAAACCTCTGTAGTAGTTATCAACCAATATTGCATATGAAAGACAAATTATAGGGATCCAGTTCAGGAGTCCTGGGAAGTGGGAAAATATGAAGAGGTAAAAATACTTAGAATACATTTATTTTATTTTTAACTTAAGGGAGCCATTCTCTGTACAGAAGAAACAAATCTATCTGCTGCAGTTAATACTTATCCTGTTACCTGCTGTGCCAGCCAGTAATTCCCAGCAGTCCAGAATCAATGTGCAGCATCTATTTGATAACACCACACCAGCTGCTCCAAAGGGCAGGGAACATGATGTATTACCCCAGAAATAATGTATGAAGAAAAAAATAAAATATTGGTGGACATAAAAAACTGAAGAGGCTCTGAAATTCTTGTAATGGCTTTAATGTAGAAAACAAACGCATAAACTTTCATACCAGTAGATGAAAATATGTGATAAAGGGTTTGGTCTGCTTGAGTATATTACTGAATAATGTCCACATTTTCTTTTCTTGCCTTGAACTTTTCAGTCTGACCTAACAGCTTTGCTTTTTAATACTGTCTTTTCATAGCAGAGGCTATGTGCTGTAGTTGTGCTGGAAGGGCTAATGTGTCCAAAACGTTGTTGCTCATTTCCAGCTAAGTTGCACTTGCAAAAGATCATGCTCTCTGTATTGCTAGAACACTTCCCCTACAGGTTTTTCCCAAGTGGCTCTAAGTGCAACTACCCTGTTTTTCTGTGAAAGGGGGGTCTTGTAACCCTATTTTATAAGTAAGCAAAGCAGGGTTATTGACCTGAGTGTTGCCTCATGCAGCTGGGCAGCTGAAGATGGATTTTTCAGTGAACTGCATGCTCTTACCTTTTTTACTTTTTTTTTTTTTTTTTTAATAGGTTTGGTAGAACATTTCTGAGGCAAAGGATAGGTAAAGATGGATAGGAAGTGGTCTAGTCAGCTGACAATAAACAAGCTCTTTGTAGGTTCAGTGAATGGCTCTTTGTTCATCTTTGCAAATGTGTCTTCATTTTCTTTTGGCTTCAGTAGGAAAAGATAAAAAAAGGTACAGAGTTAAAGCATCTGTACTTTGAAAACAGTTGACTTCTCTTGCTGCTTCCTCATTTCTAGGGCTCTTATGAAAACTGCAAAGTAGGATCATTTCTACAAAATGTAGGTGGGGACATAGATGTGGTGATAGTTTGCCTATGACTGCATAGTTCACAATGGTCGTGTACACTTCGCATTCATTGAATTCAGCAAAAGCAAATTTAATGTGGGGATTTTCTGATTCTTGAGCATTTGCATTTAAATTTTAATTTTCTTTTAATTGTGTGGTGTGTGTAGCTTCTAGAATTACTTATAAAAATAGCTGTAAAAAACACCCTATCTGCTCACTAGTCACTTGACTGCACCTGACTGCAACAGTTATGTGGGTCAGCCATGTAGGGACAGTCGCTGGTTTCAGAGACAGCAGGGAGGCTTGGCACATTTGCACCCTTCCACACTCTACAGAGACGTGCCTAATGAACACAGATCCTCTTATGACCTGCTTGAGCTCCTCCATACCCATCCTTATCTTCCCTGTCTTCCATCTCTGTTTTCTTTCTCAGCAGATACTGCCTCCCTTTGACATTCCTTGTTCTACCTTAGGTAAAAGGACTGCGTTTTTTGGTGTTTTTTTTTTTCTTATGTGGGGGAGAAAGTATGGTTTCTAAATAGTCACCTTCTAGCATGCCAACTGTAGCATAGATAGATCAGTCTCACTGATTTCCTACAAGAATGGGAAAATGCTCAGCACAGACATAGGGAACCCAAGCCCAACTGA
Organism: Florisuga fusca; assembly: GCA_038090715.1. NCBI lineage: Eukaryota > Metazoa > Chordata > Aves > Apodiformes > Trochilidae > Florisuga > Florisuga fusca. The sequence goes on from JAAWXA010000001.1 coordinate 30,037,046, forward strand.
CTTTCAAGAACAGGGCCTTGAAACTTAGGATCCTGGCTTCATCAATTACAAAAGCAATTTCAGCATGAGTAGAGCAGTCTCTTTCCGTACATTAATGTGGGGTGATACTTCCTTTAAATTGGTCAGTTTTCAACAGGTGCAATAAATTTGACACCACTCATCAGTAAAAAAGGGTTCTATAAAAGGAGATAGTAAAAAATTTTCAAAGCATGTCCAAAGAAGCATACAATCACAGAATGGTTTTAGTTGGAAAGGGGCCTTAGTTGTCATCTAGTTCCAATCCCCCTCCATGGGCAGGGACACCTCCCACTAGACCAGGTTTCTCAAGGCTCTGTCCAACCTGGTGTTGAACTCTTCCAGGGAGGGGGCAGCTACAACTTCCTTGGGCAACCCGTGCCAGTGTTTCACCACTGTAACAGGAAAGAATTTTTTCCTAATGTCTAACCTAAATCTCCCCTCTTCAAGTTTTAAACCATTGCCCCTTGTCCTCTCACTACAAAACCATGCAAAAAGACCTATCCCAACTTTCTTGTAGGCCCCCTTCATATACTGGAAAGTTGCTATGAGGTCATTTCGGAGCCTCCTCTTCTCCATGCTGAACAACCCCAACTTCTTTAGTCTTTCTTCATAGGGGAGATGCTTCAGCCCCCTAATCATCTTAGTGGCTCTCCTCTAGACATGTTCAAGGACCTCTATATCCTTTTTACATTGTGGACTCCACAACTAGACACAGTACTCCAGGTGGGGTCTCACCTGGAGCAGAGTAGAGGGGGAGAGTCACCTCCCTCAACCAGCTGTCTGTGCTTCTTTTGGTGCAGCCCAGGACTGGTTGGCTTTCTGGGCTGCAAGTGTGCACTGATGGCTCATGTTGAGCTTCTGGTCCACCACCACCCCTAAGTCCTCTTCCTCAGGGCTGTCCTCAGTCCCTTTCTTCCCATTTTGCATTTGTGCATGGGATTGCTTGCACTTGGCCTTTTTGAACTTCATGCAGTTTGCATGAGCCAACTTCTTGAGCCTGTCTGGATGGCATCCCTTCCCCCTAGCATGTTGACTTCACCACACAGTTTGGTATCATCAGCAAACTTGCTGAGGCTGCATTCAATTCCACTGTCCATGTCTCCTGCAAAGATGTTAAACAGCACTGGTCTGAGTACCAACCCTTGAGGAGCACCACTCCTCACACGACTCAGTTTGCACACTGAGCCACTGATCACAACTCTTTGGTTGCGACCATTCATCCAGTTCCTTATCCAATGAGTGGGCCATCCATTGAATCTGTAGCAAGACTGTAGCAAGGTGTGGGTCAATCTCTCTTCCCTAGTAACAGGACAGGTGGAAATGGCCCCAGGTTGTACCAGGAGAAGTTTAGATGGGATATCAGGAAAAAATTCTTCACCAGAAATGTTTTCAAGCATAGGAATGCGCTGCCTAGGGAAGTGGTTTATTTACCATCCCTGCAAATATTTAAAAGATGTATAGATGTGATGCTTAGGGAGATGGTTTAGTAGTGAACTTTACAGTGTTCTGGTTCAGGTTAATGGTTGGACTTGATGACTTGAAAAGTCTTTTTCTAACCCAAATGGTTCTATGACCATTGGTGTATATTTCATAGAGGCATTATTTTGTAGCAGGTTGATTGCTCAAAGGTGGTTTCCCAACTCTTTGCTTCCTTGCTGGTCTATTCCAGACAGAAAATCCTAGAGGACCTAGGCAGCTGGTCTGGGTAGCACACTCCAGTTGGAGTTATTTTTGGAATAGGCAAAGGAGCATGAGAATTTCTAGGAGCAATTACAACAAAGAGCCCTTAGCATCTATAATATTCAAGGCATGATTGGATCTTGGGCTGAGTAAGGATCACGTGAGACAAGCGTGCTTAGAGTCTATGCAGTAAGGTTAGTTTTCTTGTGATAACATTCTTATGCGAGTGCCCTTCCCTGAGGATTCTTTTTATTTCAGAGATGGAGGTGGTCTCTGAACACAATACTAGTCATGCAGAGCATAGGTTGTACAGTAATTACGTCTGTTCAATACTTCTTATTCTTGTGGGGTTTTTTTTTAACGTTCAAGGCTCATGTTGACCTATGTAACACACTGCATTGCACCATCACACATCCTAATGTAGCCCTGTCTTGCAGATGTAAATCATTATTTTAGTGAGAGGCAGCAAACTTCATAAACTTAAGTGCAGAGAAAGCCACAAAGCACAGATGTTGAGGAACATGAACTGTTTATTTGCAGCTCAGATGCACACCTGCTGACAGATTTTTTTCGCTAAGATTTTGTCTGTAGGCTTTCCTACTTTGATAGAGCTCATACAGTAGTTCGTAAGTTCTGTCGATGAGATCAGAATCTTCTGTTTTTCAGCCAAATTTGATTTCCCATCTGCTTTCAATAGATCTCTTTGTTCAGCAGACTATGAGGAACAGTCTTATCATTTTTGACACATTGGAAGTTATGAACATAACTTACACCCTTTTAATGTTAATGAGTGTTATCTGAATAAATCACTGATATTAATGTCTGTAACCCTTTTTAGTCTGAAAATTGACATTTTCAGAGCTTAAGCTCCTGTCTGAGTAATGTTTCTCTTGTTGTGCCAGATGTATGTGATGCCACTCATCATTTCAAAACCATTTGCACCGTGCCTTGGAAGCTGTAATATCTTTAAATGGAAGTAATTACAGACTTATTCAGGGGTTGTCACTCTCTCTTTGCATCTTTTATCACCATTACTAGTGACATAAAGAGGCCAAGTAGACAGCATTCTTTTGTTATATTTTGATAGTTTCTTCCCAGATAGGAAAGATATACCCTTAACACTGTCCTGGAAGTTCAGATGATAGGTAACAAGTGATTCAGCCAACATCCTGCCTCTGGATATCAGTCTGGGTCATCTCTGCTTCAGTCATCCCTCATGACTTATGACTATTAGTCATAACATCAGCTCTAGAAATAAGACAAGAAAACCAAATCAGACTGGTATATTCCATATAATTATCTTTGTGAGCACTTAACTAGCAGTAAAGCTTTTGCTTTTTACCTCATTCTTCACTTTTTTTTGCCTGCACATGAGTGCCCACCTTGAAAAGAATAAAGGTGGTTAAGAAGACATCAGCCTTCTTGGGGTAGAAAAATCTGGATTTAGTTCCCTGTCTTGCTAGTTGTCAAAAATTATTTTTAAAGTTTGTGATGAAGATAGGACTCTAGATCTCTTCGGAGTCAGTGAGACCTGGGCACCTTCAGCATTCTTAAAGAGAAGGAGGCAATAAAAGAACTCACTGTTATTTAAAAAACACACTTAATCTGTGAAACTGGAATAGCATCATTTCCAGAGGTATGTGAAGATTTTAAGGCACTTAAGAGTTGAAGTAACTGGTGACACCACTTCTAAAAGAGAGGGCATATATACAGGAGTTTATTTTTCCAAGAAAAAAAACTATCCTGCATACTAGTGTTGGCTTGTTCATTGGGGACCATAATATACAATATAACAAGCAGAGTGCACAATTTAACTGTACCATTTTCTATTGATACCCTTTTTAAAATTTAAGTTAATATTTCTCTCTCTTTTACCACTCTATCTTTCCTTTTGTGCTGATACAGTATCAAATGCTTTCTTGAAATCTATATAAAATTGTGAGCACTCATTTATTTTTATTGTGCAATCATTCCGTGTTATATATTCCATGCAACTTAAACTCTTTTGCTAGCAACATTTGGTGCTTGGATGATGTAAGAAGCTCTGCACTGCGTGCGTGTTTCACAGTGCAGTCAGATTTGTTGGCCATGGTACCGCTGAATTTATGTTTTTCTAAACTGCTCTGTCCCTTTAGTTCTCAATGGAGGGTTCTAGGTTCTGTGGTAATGTACTTTGTGTCAAAAACTTGTATACATTTAAAATGTAAATGTCAAAGCAATCTCAAAAAATGAGTGCTTAGGAGAAGGTTTACAATTCTTGTTGTCCCATAGCCCTTTGAATCTTGAATTGTTAGTTTAAATTTTATTTTAGATAAACTTTTCATTAAACTGCTGTTTTCTTTCTTTTCAGTTGTTCTGAGTAGGTAATTTTTATAAGGTCTACGTCCAAAATACTCTAAAGTTTCGTTTTACTTTGGGAAGAAACCATTTTTTTACAGCAAAACTGAAGGCAAGATTGTATCAAATGTTTTCCTTGCACTAGAAACCCTGAGAAATATATGAGGTCTGTGTAGGATTGCCAGTCTACTATCACAGGACAAGGCCAGAGCTAACACTCCTTCACAGATTTGACTGCCTGCACTTTTCTGTGTACCTCGTCACTTGTTTCCACCATGCTTCTGTTTTGTGGAGGCTTTTTCTCACTGGGTTGTGACAGAATTTCAGGGTGTTCAGAAAAATGTTGCTGCTTAGAGCAAAGCTGCACACCTATTAGAAAGCAGGGCTTTGCATCATTTTAATAGCTCCAAGAGTGAAAAAGAAATGCATGGGTTGCAGTTTAAGAGTTAATGGAAACTGAGGTGGCAGTGGAAGTTCCTGGTGGAGTATGTATTTTATAACTGAAGGTTTGAGCTGCAGTAGTTAAAATGAGGAAAAAGGAGTTGTATCAGTTTGGTAATCCATTATTTTGATGTGCATGAAAGTTTTTACCCAGACAGAAAGCTTGTTAATGTAAATGTCTCCAAATGCCAGCCTCAGATTAATTGATGGTTTAATTTTCGACTGTGTCCACTGTGATATTTATTGTTGGTCTCAGTGTTGTCCTGAATGAGCTCAAGCTGTCTCCACCACCCTTTCTAAACAGATTCATCTGTTCTGCATCTGCAGCATGGTGTTAAGGTACTTGTTGAGCCTTGTCACACTGCACAGAGCGGTGCAATCACTTTGTAGTCACCTGTCTGCTTCTGCAAAGTTGTTTCTGCCTAGGCCTGGCAGTGAGGGAGAGGACAGAGAGGGAGGAAGTCGGGACAGGGAATTGTTGGGTTACTGCTCACTATTTCCCTTGATGGAGCTCTGCAGGTTTGGAGGAAACATAGTCATGAGTGTGGAGGTTGGAGTTGAGGAAACCCCAGACCAACATCAGTCTTATGGCTTCTGCAGAACTTCCCAGTCTGAGATGAACTGCTATTGCTAGGGGCTTGCGGGAGACTACGTCCTACATGGCAAAACAATTTTTCAGGGATGACCCTAAATTGAACCTTTAGTACCACACTGTAACCAGAAAACTCTTTCAAGACTCCTTAGACAGGATTTTACAAGACATGATGTATTGCATCTTATATTATTATATTTCTGTGGAAAACTATCATAGCTCTTACTCGAGAATACTTGTAAGTCATATTCAGTAATTTTGATCAATATAATTTTATGGTATAGCTCCAGATCTTTATTGAATAACACAGGTTCATTAAAATACTGTAAAAACTGTATCATTCATGTTCAGAAGCCTCTTGAACTTCAGAGCAACCTTTTGCTTCCCCCCTATTATGCCTTATAGACTTTTTTTTAAATAAGAACCATTTCTATCTAGCCAGGTATTGATGCTGTAGTTGTCACTGACTCTTTATGAGGCCAGGAATCTCAGCAAGACTCTCCATTTACTCTGGTCAGATCCAAAGTTCACTGTGGAGTCAGTCAAAGTCTTTGCATTGACTTAAATAAATGTTGTCTCAGGTTCTTTAATAGTGGCCAACTTTATCTCTGCTATAATCGTCATGACAGCGCTTTTCAAAAGTCTTTTTCCTTCTTGTATGTGCACCATATGCCACTTTAATAATTACTTTGGGAAAAACACTTTATATATGTTCAAAGGCCCCTTGAATAGCTTTGTGTATGGAGAGCTACCAGAAACAGAAGGATTTTTCTGCTAAACCATTAGGCACATGGTTACTGTTGATACTGCTGCCTCTACTCTAAAATTATAATTTCAAATTTCTGATTAGGTGTGTAAAGGTGAAGGCTTGGACTTTTTCTTTGCTCTTATGATCTTTACCTCTGAAAAAAAAAATCATCTTTTATTTTCTGTGCTTACTTCTAAAGTAAGTGCAAAACATTCTAACATCAGTCTGCCTGGTGTGCACATCCCTACTATGCACCTATGCAGCTTCAGTATAGGATTTCTTCTGTAGTGTCCAAAATACTAACTGCTAAATCCATAGAAGTAATACTATAGCAGTATATCGAATGGCTTCAATATTTGGACCTCACAAATCTCTGTAGTTTGCTTTTACCGTAGATGCAGATTTAATTAATTTCAGTTGATGACTCTTAACTACTCAAAGGGGAAGACTGAGTTGGCCAGGTATATTCAAATAAATAAGAGTAAGAGCATCTAAGAAGGTTGTCTGATATTGTAGGTATGAAAAGCTCCCTAATTATTCCTTGTGTCCTAAATTTGGAGAGCTTGAAATCTCAAAATAACACTTTTTGACTTTAAATAGTCTTGGGGTTAAAATGTGAATTTAGGATAGTGTGATGATAAAATGGGATCAGACAGGTAAGGAAGCATGTAAATTTTATCTACTTGGACCTGTCTTCTGATATTTCTGCGTACATGCTCATAGTTAATTAAATACTGTCTGCCTTATTATGTTACCTGGGAGCACTATGCTGCAGACAGTCCTTCCCCAAAGAACTTTTTAAGTACAATGCCAAAGTATTTGAACAAAAAGAGAGAGAAAAATAAGTAAGAGGAGGTGGTTTTGCAGATTCCCAGGGATCCGTGTACTCCATATGACAGAAAAAGCTAGCTGTAAATTGAGTAGCCTGAGTCTCCAAATATTTTGCCATGTTGTTGTTGTGCTTGGTCTCAACTATCTCACATTGACAAAGCCTTGATGGGGAGTACTTCCCAAACATTAGAGACAGTCTGTGGGGAAGCTGAAGGACATTTCTTTGAAGGTATAATGAATGGACACTAGAGATGGACTCTAGATATATATATTAGAAGTGGGTATTTTGGTGGGCAGTAAAAGAAAAAGCTAACAAGCTAACAAGTAGCCCTTTAGGATGTTATACCCCCTCTTCTTTGGTAACAATGAAGAGCTCTTGCAAGCAACATTTTTTGCCTCCAGTAATATTCTGCAGGCTGGTGTCATTGGTGTCTCTTTGGAAAGTGGCTGCTTGGGTGCACAGGACTTTGATGCAGGGTTATTGACTTTTGAGTATGAGAAGGAAGAAAGAAGAGAAGCAGGCAATAAAAATAAATAAATTAGAAGTTAGTAACAAAATAAGGAAGTTCACAGAACTGTGAAAATAGACATGCAAAATAAGAATATTAGATTGTTATTTTTTACAACATTGAGTGATCTCTAAACACTGACATCTTGTCCTTCTGTGTCGGGGTTATGGTCCTTTTTGTACTGTGAAATTCCCATGACAATTAAAAGCCCAGTTTAAGTGTGGTTTAATGATACTGAGAGTCTGAAACATACTTGTTTGCAGGCCGTGACAGCCACTGCATCCTGTCTTCCTGAACATTAGAAGTAAACTGATTTAATGATAAATTAATTCCCTAGCAGTTGGCATGTACTATTCAGATCATTGTAGATTTATCACATCTCATTTAACACGTCAGATAGTATAGAATGTCTTATCCTGTTCATATGACAAAAAAATCTATTAGAAGAATTTCAAAATCTTATTTCCAGAGAAAGATTGAACTGAAACAAATGCATGGTGCAAATGAGATTCCACACCCTTTTTTTCTGAGTTAGATGGCACCAAGAATATGAATAAAAAATTAACCTATAGTCTCAAGAATGGTATTTTGCTGCTCTGCGCCTTATACTTAGCTCACTGTTTCAGCTTCACAATAAAGCTGGTATCTGGAAAAGAAAATTCTGTGTGAAGCATTCATATCAAGTAAACATTTAGACTGACACTAGGATAAAATTGTTATATTCATCCTCAGCTGTTACTAAAGGTTTGTGGGAAAAGGTTAGGTAAGAGAATGTATAAGTATTTACAATGCTCCTAGGCAGGCTTTCACATTAGAGCTTATTGATTAGAATTAATATCCTAGTTTTGCACCAGGTTTTACTCAGAAGTGCTCAGCTTCAGTGTTTCACTATAAAAGAAGGAAAGAGAGACATCTGAAAAGGCACAGGTTTTGTCTCATCACACACTGATAAAGGTAATGTAGTAATACTTTCTTTAATCATTTTAAGGTCATATTCTCCCTCCACCCCTTAATTTCTCTTCACTTACAGCTTTTTCTCAAATGGTAAAGCATGACAATTTCATGTTTGTTGCTTCTAACTGATCAGGGGTGCAATCACATGTAATTACAGTTATCATGAAGTTCTTTCAATAACCCTGGTAAGTGCTATGTGCTGCAGTAGCAATAAGGAAACCTCATTTCAGAGTCAGCTGATTTCTGCAGAAGGGATTAAGTTCCTGACTTCCTTCACTTCCATCACTATTCCTACCATGGGTTTTCAAGTTTTCAGGCGTGTGCATCTTTTTTAGAATTCCAGTAGTGGCCTAGCAAAAGTCTTGAGCTCACTGTCTTCATGCACTGACACCCTACAAGTGCTGAACGGAGGAATCCCAAACAACTTGGAAGATGCTCTAAATTAAGTTGTGTTCTTGCTTGCAGAAAAGCAGTGCCACACCAGTATGCCTTTTGCCAGCACACAGCACGGGTCATTGCTGGCTATTGGCAGCAGTGTTCTCTCTAAATTTGTCCCATTAAACATGAAATACAAGACCACTCTTGAGCATGAACTACTGTTTAGATGAAGGTTTTTCTCTGACAGCTTTAACAAAAATAGATTTCTTTCCCCTTAAATTAACCCAGAATAGCAATGGTGTTTGACACATTTTGCTCTGAACTGAGAAATATTTTTAATACATCTTTGAGCAGTGGGGTGCAAAAGTTTGATAGCTTTTTTCCACTGAGTGGACAAAGGAGCAAGAAAACCACTTTTTGTTTGCTCTGTTTCTTTGTTAAAGCTTTGGAGCTGAGTGTTTCACTGCAGCATTTTCTCATATAGTGCCTTGCAGTTTGCCCATGATCCACTCAGCTAAGTGCTGAGGTTTACTTGATAAGATAAATATTATATTGCAACCCCATTACACTGCAACTTATTAATTAATACTAAACTCTTATTGGAAAAAAAAAATAGTAATCTCTAACGTCTTCTAAAAGACTGAACTAATAGGAGGTTCTTGGAGCATGGTGGATGGTTCTTATTGGAAGAAGAACCAAGAATGTGCAAGGAATGAGTACACTATGTTTTCATCTGGCTTAGATTTTTCCCACCAAGATGTGCCCATATGCTTCTGGCAGACTTATTAAAGAAATCATAGTGTGACAAAAGCTTTTCTGCAGAATGGCAAGGAAAGACATAAAATGTTTTTGAATATAAACTTTCCACACTGATTATGAATAGTCTCTCAAATTTTACCCATACATTTTCTGCATGTGTGCATGCTCCCATTCTACATTTTGGTAATTATGTTGTGACATTCATAACGTTTCCTTTCAGTTGAAGCATTCCAGGTGAAGAATTGTTTCAGAAGTTTTAAGTTATGTACCACATGTTTGGCCAAATTATCTCTTTCAAGCTCAACATCTTTTCTTTTTTCCAGTACCACTATCCAAACCAGTGTATTTCTGTCAGTCTCTGATTCAGTTTGTGTTACAAAATGAACAAAGATTATTCAAGTGTTTATTTTCAAGAGAGGGGGCAGAAGAGATAGTGATTAATTATATGTTTGAATTCAGTTCAGTTTTTAAGTGTTTTGAAATCTTCCAAGGTTGTTTCTTTTTTTTATCTGGTGGTAATTGTTGCATAAACTGTTCCTCTATCTGGAGATAAAAGTTCTTTAACTTTGGCAGTTGAACCTAAGTTCTAGCTGGCTTCAGAAAGAACAGTCCTGAACCCTGATATTCAAAGGATTACAGGATTATATGATTTTGTCATATTTGTTTTTCACTGACTTTGTAATAGTGATACCGACATTTCCTTGTCATGACATGACTCTCCATCTGTAACGTGCCTTTAAAAATGTGGTCATCAGTTTCCCATCAGAAGATCATACTGTCTTATCTAAAGCTGCTGGCCACTCATGGCCAAGTTCTGTCCTTCTGTTAGACACATCAGCCTACAAAATCACATGCCTAAAAAGCAAATGTTAGCAGAACTTGAGTAGAAGACCTTGGACAGAGTCACTGTGCTTCAGCAGGTGTCTAAGTAATTTCTTAAAGGGGATACAAGAAAGCTCTTTCTTAGATTGCAAAACTTATGATGTGGCAATCTTGAGACAAAAGTCAGAAACAACACAAGAGGGATTGGAAAGAACAACATTCTACAGAACTATTCGATGTTTATTATTTAAAGAACTCTGTCCATTGAAGGGTAGGAAGGGACTTTCACTGGAAGCACATTAGCCTACAGCTTCTTAATGAGCATTTTCTATAGAGATAGTTAAACTCAAAGTTAAAGTAGAAGCAAACAGACATTTTTGACAGTCAGAGAAGGAAGCTTGAAGTATGTATGTACATGCAATAAAATGTTCTAGTTTCCACTTTTTTTGTGTAGCAATATACTGAATATATATCACTTTTATCAAACTACAAAATTGTTTCATAATAGCATGACTTAATGATTTTAACACCTTTAAAATATCTGTAAATTTAACTGTTTTAAAATCACAGTATCATTTTATTAAGCTATTAATAATTTGAATATGGAAAAAGAAAGAATTTTAGAAGACCAAAGTGAAAGAAAAAAGTCATTTGAGTGAAAAAAATATTAATTGCATCTTGATAATGTATATTTGTCTCTACAGATACTGATGTATCACCACAAATTAATGCCACAGTTTAAAAATACTGTGTTATTAAATATTTTTGAAATTCCAAACTGAAATACTGCACTTCTTCAAAGCTGAGCAAAAAGTTTAGCTGATATCCAAAATCTGAAATAAAATTTTCATTTTGGAAAAATAACAATTTCCCTTGTTCAGTGAAAGACTAGTTTTGACATCAACAAGGATATCTGTTCAGTGCTGCCCTACCTAGATATTACTGCTACCTTTTTTCCAGATGGAAAATTCTATGCTTAAAACTGTGGGGTAGCAGCGTGTTTCAGAGAAAAAAAACCTGTAAGAAACTTCAAGTGGTGCTGAGTATACAGCCTCACTCCAAATCATTCTTAGAGATCTAGGACTGAAATTTTGTGTAAGCATGAATACATGTACCACTGCACAGGCAAGCAATTAGCCTGCTGCCCTCTGAGCAGGAACGTGAAAACCAGGAGGCCACAGGGCTGAAAGCAGACTTTATCATAGAAAGCTATCCTTTCACATGAACTCTGTGACTTGCTACTTCATCATCAGAAACAAAATTTCTTGGCTTGTTTTTTGGTTGATTTTAACTATCAAGTCACACATCCCTCCAATAGACTTTTAGCACAAGTGTGTAATTGTAATTGATCTGTTTTTTGGGTGGATTGCCATCAGGGAGTATTAACCAAGAATAAAATTAACTGGCTTGAGTTCCAGATGTCACGGCATTCCTGTGAAAATTAACAGTGAGTCTGTTTCTCTCTGGATATCAATTCGGTCGCCCTTAAAGACAAAATATGGAACCATCAGTTGCAAGCATCTGCCTCACTATCAACCAGTAAATAAGAAATTTATAATGCTGAGATATCCTTGATTTGTCACAATATAGCACCAGTGCTATTCATTGCTGGTGGAGCTTCTGTGTGGGGGCTGTGTGTCTTGAGAGGGAAAGAAAAATATGGATACTTCCTCTCATGTTCTAGTCAAGCTATTGAACTTGTTATCTCAGGGGAAACAAAGGCAAGGTTCCTGAAAGGCAGAAGGGAAACTGTTGCTATCTGCATAATTTTTGTAATGCATCACATACAAAAAAATTATGAACTTTGTGGGTTACTACTTTTAGATTATATGAGTTTTCTATATAGAAAATTAGGTTTTATTTGATAACCTGGAAAAAGACATGAGCAGGTGGGGAAGCAGTATGCATCTAGCACCTGGACAGCTTTTATCTTTTTTTAAGTGAAGTTTCAAACTTTAAATGCAGTTTGGCTGAGAGAAAGTAAGATGCTTAGGGTGATGGAGCAATCGGTTGAGGCAGGAAGAGAGACAAAAGACTGAGGGGGAGACAGAAACAATGGAAAGTCTTGAACAAAGTTGCTGGTACCTGGATAAGCTGGGAGAGGAAGCTCAGGGTAGAAGAGAGAAATTATTTGACCAAGGCTGAAGTGTTTGTGTGAAAATACAGAAAGATACTTAATTTATTGTGTTGCAGAGCCAACCCTGCATTTTAAAATCTAACAGTTTACCTAAGTCATGTGCACTGTTATGGGGGCATTTTTTCTTTACAAGTCTAGGCCAGATTGGGTGGACTTCCTTAGCTCTGAAGTGTCTTTTGATAGATGTGATATCTTTTGTTGTCCCTGAAGAGGTGAGAGGAGTGGAAAGACAGGGCAAAATATAGGAACATAAATGGAATAGGACTTTTATGGAAGCATCCACTCACACCATTCAGAAAGATTTGTGTTACTGCATTTAATTTCCTCCAGATGTTCTTGCAAAGACTGAATTTGGATGAACCTGGCAAGGTCAACAGAAAAGCATGGTTTCCTGCTTTTTAGAGAAAAAAGGACCCTTTTTTGTGCCAGCCTAACAGACTTCCAGTTGTCAGAGCACTCATTGATTTTAGTTACAGTACTGTGCCTGCAGAGTTATCAGAGGAAGGGGGGGGGATTTTTTGAGAAACACCACCATGGAGGCTATTAAATTCTAGGAACTTGCTTGCCGTTCAGAGTTTGTGAAAAGCTGATGAGGGAGAAGGCCTCTATGTTAGCATTGGATTAAGATTGTTTGCGTTTAGTCTGGGTTTTGTGTGACTAAACGTTGACACTGACTGAAAGAAACTAAGCACAAAGTAAATAAGAAAATGTTATCACCAGAAATAACTTTAATTAGAATCCTGTTTGGTAAAATCAGCAAAGGCTGAAGTATCTTGTCACTTTTAATTCACTGCTTTGCAAGACATTTATCTTATGTGGAAAAGTAGGTCATATTAGAAGACTGAGAAGTGGTTGCTCAAGGTTTAGTATGATGAATGAAAAAGAAGTGCCTGGGGACTGGAGGAAAGCCAGTGTCACTCCAGTCTTCCTTCCAAGAAGGAAGATCCGTGCAATTAAAGAGTAGTCAGCTTCACCTCTATCTCTGGAAAAATGATGTAGCGGCTCATTCTGGAGGTCATCTCTAAGCACATGGAAGAGAAGAAAGTTATCAGGAGTAGTCAGCATGGATTTACCAAGGGGAATGCTTGAATACTCTGATAGTTTTCTATGATGTTGTGACTGAGTGGGTAGATTCAAGGAGACCAGTGGATGTAGTCTGCCTTGACCTTAGCAAAGCTTTTGACACAGTCTCCTATAACAACCTCATGAGCAAGCTCAGGAAATGTGGGAGAAAAGAATCTGCAGTGAGATGGATTAACAGGCTAGGCAATAGAACTCAGAGTGGTGATCAGTGGTGCAGAGTCCAGCTGGAGACCTGCTACTAGGGGAGTCTCCCAGGAATCAGTTCTGGGTCCAGTCCTGTTCACCATTTTATCAATGACCTCTATGATGGGACAGTGTCTTCTCAGCAAGTTTGCTGATGACACAAAACTGGGAGGACTGGCTGATTCACCTGAAGGCTGTGCAACCATTCAGCAAGATTTGGACAGACTGGAGATCCAAGCCAAGAGGTTCAGCAAGAACAAGTGCATAGTCCTGTACCTGGGAAGGAATAACAAAATGCACCAGTACAGGTTAGGAGGTGATCTCCTAGAGAGCAGCCCCATGGAGAAGGACCTTGGAGTCCTGGTGAACAAATTGTCCATTGTACAGCAATGTGCCCCTGTGGCCAAGAAGGCCAATGGTATCCTGGGGTGCATTAAGAAGAGTGTGTCTAGCTAATCAAGGGAGCTCCTTCTCCCCCTCTACTCTGCCCTAGTGAGACCTCATCTAGAGTATTGCATCCAGTTCTGGGCACCCCAGTTCAAGAGGGACAGGGATTTACTTGAAAAAGTACAACAGAGGGTTGGATAGAACAAGGATGATTAAGGGACTGGAACACCTGCCTTATCAAGAAAGGCTGAGAGACCTGGGGCTTTTTAGTCTGGAGATGAGAAGACTGAGAAGGGATCTAATTAATGTGTATAAATATATGAGGACTGGGTGTCAAGAAGGAAGGGACAACGTCTTCTCACTTGTGCCCTGTGATAGGATGAGGGACAATGAATTCAAGATAGGGCAAAGGAAGCTCCACCTCAACATGAGGAAGAATTTCTTTACTGTAAGGATCACAGAGCCCTGGAATAGGCTCCCTGGAGAGGTTGTGGAGTCTCCTTCTCTGGAGACTTTTAAGACCCACCTGAATGCATTTCTGAGTGACCTGCCCTAGATTTGGTCCTGCTCTGGCAGGGGAGTTGGAGTCAATGATCTTGTGAGATTCCTTCCAACCCCTGACATCTGTGATTCTGTAACATGGTGGGAAACCTAAATGTCTCACAACTGAGGTCGTATGAACTAATACCATGTTTAACCTGATCCTGTATCTTAAAAAACTAGAAGCAATTTATCTCTGTCTGTTTTTATTTGAGTACTGAAGATTGAGTATATGGCTTTTTCCTAGCTTGTGTTGGTTATGAGGTCTGTCTCTGTATTAGCTGATGACTCTTCTGCCCTTGGCAAGACCAAAAGCTACTGAAAAGACATAAGGCAAGCACCTGTGTAGCTGCTTTTCTGCTCCGCATCCAATGAGAAAAATGGAAATGTGAAAATAAATAGACCCAGTAGAACTAGTAAGTAACAAAATTACTTTGAATGTCTTCTCTAGGACCTTTCTGACTCTCCAACCATCAACTTAGAGCCCCTGAAAGAAAATGAAGACCATATCATAATACAGAGTTGGGCAGCTGGACAGGGGTCATTGTCAAGTCCTCAGTCATGTGTGGCTTTCCTGTACAAAGGAAAGGTCTAGAATTTTTTCATTAATATTTTTCTCAGTGCAGGGAAAGGGCTGGGGTTGGGATGTGGATGTGTTAGATAATCATTCCCCTGTATTTCTCTGCTCAAAGAAGGAAGGTTGAAGACCCAAAGTTTTTTCCATAGAAGCCAAATTAGCCAAAACAGAGTTTTCTAGATTACAGTCTCCATGTCTGCTCTTTTCCTGTCTTGACATATTTCAGTAAAGGAGCTTACTTAGAGTAACAATTAATGATTAAAATAGAAATTTACTTCCCCTCAGTCCATTGGTCCCTGTGTTCTACAATGGGAGTGAATAAGATCAGTCATTGAACAATAAAAGGAAAAATGCTTTCCTTTGGTAGTTTATTTTATTTTTTTTTATTATTATTTATTTTCCCATCTATTGGTTTTTGCTTTCATTTCACATAGTTCTGTATTGAAAATAAGTACACCCTGAGCTTTACTCATTTACTTGCAACTGCCTGTGGTTCTTCTTTCACAGATAATATTGTGTTTTCTTGGCCATGTGCTGTTTTTTGCAGCTGTTTCCAGTAGAAACTGGGACCATCTTTCTGAGTTCCATTCAGAAGCAAATAGTGTTGAATTTTCTTGCTATTCAGTGAAAATCACACTCTATATGTGTAAAAAATGTCAGGCTTACAAGTGTCTTCAGAAATTATTGGGGGAACAAACAAGAAACAATTTTAGTCTGACTGAAGGCAATTCATGAATGGGGAAGAAAAAGAGCTAAATAAGGCAATATGGTTCAATAGATGCAATTGGAAGCTCTGTAATTCATTTGGACTTCAGGGCTTTTAGATTGGAGGAGCTCTGGGGGAGAAGGGGCAGAGGTGATTAGGATTTGGCAGGTTTTTTGGAAGGCAAGATGGAGGACTATCATCCTGTTGATCTGTGCAAGCCTGACTGCAGTTGCCACACAGTGATGGAGTTCAGGTTTGTGTTCCAGCATAGTCTGCTCCAAATAGCTTGTTTCAACATGTTTGGTTGGTTTGTTCTAATTTGCTTTTGTGCATGATGGTAAACTGAAATGGACTTTTTCTAAGTATTATTTCCGGGTCCAGAGTCAATTGGCTTGTCACAATGGGCTAAAATGAGAGGCTGTCTACCACGTGCATCCAACTATGGTGGGAATAGATATCTGGGATCATCTAACTCCCATCTGTGCAATGCAACACATGCTCATTAGCACACCAGAGGATGTTTTATTCCTTCTGAATTACAAGTTTTGTGTAATCCATAGTCTGACTCTAAAAGGGAAGAGAAAGATACCACAGAAATAACACAAGCCAAAATAGATTTATTTTTTTTTCCTTCCTGAATCAGTCCCTCTGTCAGTGTGAAGAGACTTGCAGCCCATCACCTCTTTTCCTCCAGGGGCTTGCCTTACCTTGAATAAAAAGCTGTCTTTGCCAGAAACTTAATTAATGCCTGCAAACACCATTATCAGGTCTTTGCAGCCTTGCAAACTCAGTCTTTGTGTGGGACCCTCTGTTACCAAATCATACGGATGACGGTATTCCCCTATGGAAACAATTTCTTTGCTGTGTGTGGCAACAATCACATTGTGATAACTTCAGTGGGTGCCACTGTGACAGGCTGGTTAAGGAAGAGGTAGAAAGGGGACCAGGAAACCGAAGGCAATTGAGAATAAAGAAAATAAGAAAATAAAATAAAACAAAACAAAAAAGCCTGGTGTGTTGTGCAGAAACCACACAAGGCTGATGTGGAATGGAGAGAGCTGAGGTCTGTAGGAAGCCCTGGGCTCAACACTACTCTTTCATTCTTAAATTGCATTTTCTACCAGGTGCCTCCCTGTTGGCTGCAACAGCAGATGATTGGTGAAACACAGTTAAGTGCAGCATTTGTTTTTCCTCAGAGTTGCTATGCCTTTGTGTAGCTGTTAAGCTCCACAGTTGGTCATCAAGGGAAAAATAGTGATACTTTCTTCTTCCTGCTTGGGTTCTCAGCAGAGGAGAACATTACAATAAAGTAACACAGCAGTTTTGTCTCTAGTTCTTTTCCTTCATTAGTATACTTTCTATTTTCTCTCTTGGTAATATTCGGGTAGCAATAAGTGGACAATAGTCCCCCTTTTCTTACCACTAGTGTTCACTGAACCAGATTTAATTAAGAGAATGTATATTGACATGCATAACATAATCAGGTCAGGGACTCAAGCTGAAATTGATTGAGTGCAGCATTTCTACACTTATTTCAATTTATGGATGTTCAGATGCAGCTGGGTAGTGAAAAGGTTTAATTTCCATTTGTGTTGTTAGCACAATCCTTGTAATGTAAGTATTAATTGAACATGCTGTGCATGGGTGTGGAGCAATCAAGCATGTCCAGTTTTCATAAGTGGAGGTCAGAGGTCAGTTTTGAACAGGGTCCAATCAGACTAGTTATAGAAGCATATTTACATTTCACCAATTTTCAAGAATTACATTCATATTAAAGAAACAAACAAAAAAAGGTATCAAGTTTTTTGGAGTAGCAACTCTTGTGTAAAAGCAGGTGATATTTTTATTTTTATGAGTTAGGTCATCATCATTGTAAACTTTGAGTTTAAATTCTAACATTCATTCATTAGTTATTTTCATTAAAATCTTAATACGCCACATAGGTTTGACCTGAAAGCTCCATGGCAATAATGAGTTAGCCTGCTTTTCAATTTCTGAGGCATGTAGCATTCTGCACCTGATGAATGATGTTCTCTGTATCATAAGCCAAAGCAGTATGGGTTGTTCTAAAATTTGTGTTTTGTTAGTGAAAGTGTTGTATCCTTGCAGTGATCTTTACTACTTTGCTTCTTCTCAACAAATGGATTTTATCTTGCACACTGCATCGCAGGCATACGACACATTTTCTATCATCCTGATGTTCACCTAATGATTTGCAAGTGTTTAAGGCTGGAATAGAGAGAGGCAAGTAACTTTGCATTTTGTCCACAAGAACGATGTGATTTATTTATTCATTCATTTGCTTACAGGGGGAACAGACCATTAAGATACACATCTCATTTCCAATTTAGATACCTCATAAATTCTGCTTGTTTGATAAATTAATGGAAGAGTTTAGGGATTTCAGTCAGGGATTTTCTGTCACAGAAAACATTCTTTCTCCCTTGAGATTTTATTGACCTAGCAAGGAAAACGCAACCTCTTGTTTCTAGAAGCCTACCTTAAAAATTAAGGACCATAACTTAAAGTATATTTAGAGTGGTGCAACAGAGTAATGTACTGTACAATACATGGAACAATAATTGATTTCTTAGTTCTGCTGCCAAGTAAAAAAGAACTCCACCGAACACAATTGCTTATGATTAAATAGAAAAGTTTTCAGTTTTTCTCAAAAGGACAAAGCACTGAGAACTTTCATTTTGTTTTAGACAAAGTCCTTGATTTCCCTTGAACTGAAGTGTTTACTATATTTTATTATTTATGTAAGGAAGGAAACAAAGCTCTTAAATCTGGTAGTTGGCGTTGCTCTTTTACACAGAGAAATTGCTCACAATTGGTGCAAGGATGCTTGATTCACTCTTCCCTTACTCCAGCAGGCTCTGAGCCTGTGTTCTCTCAGAGATCCTGTGAGGTTTTTGGGGGAGACATCCCCTATTTGAGTCTGCCTTGCTGAGGCTTGTTTTCTTCCTCCACTTGAAAATGATAAACAGCCTAGACTCACTGGTTTTACCCATGCATTGGACATACATTAAGAGAAAAGGTCATTCTATCTCATGTTGACAGGTACATATAATACAAAATAATAATATATACCCTAGCTCATCAGAAAAGATACCCTCCTGGAAAGTGGAAGATGAAGGCTCAAACAGTTTCAGGAAGCTGTGAAAATTGAATCCAAGGTTTCCACAAAGTGGGTGACTGCCCTAGCAGTGTTTATAAGTGTTTATCTGTGACCAGTCAGTCATCCATATTTTTACACTATTCATAAAAAATGGACAAAAAATATTTTACCCAGCTTCTACTTTTTATTCTTCTGAATGTGAAAATAAGCCTGCAGAGGGCTGTTATGTTGTGTTTTGTTGTTTTGTTTTGTTTTTCTAAGTTCCTGACTGCCTTATTCCTATTGATTCAGAAGACATTCAGGAATTAAGATTTTTTAAAGTTCTCAAAAATGCTCTTTCCATCTTCACTGATAGATATATATTTATACCTTAAATATCACCCTTACGTATTTGCTTAAAAAGGAATTTTTGTGAGAATGTGGAGTTAGAACTATGATGTGAAATCATAAGTTGATCTGTCCTAGGAATACTTTAACACAGAGACATAGTTAGCTCTAAGCAGACTCCAAATCAAATCCACATCTGGCATGCTTCTCAGTATTGATCATAAAAATGTTAATATCTCCTGATGATGCGTTTCCCACCTATGCTCTGTTCTTGCCTTACATGGCTACGTGATACCACAGGTTGAAGTAAAGAGCACCCAATATGCCTTTTATATGGCTGACATGAGATCAGAATCTCCTCGTGGTTGTAGAAATGGAAAAAAAAACCCAAACAAACAAAAAACCCACCAACCAACCAAACAACAAAACCCCAAAAAACAAAAAACCCCAAGCTTGGCTGCTCAGACTTCCTGGGACAAGTATCTCTGTAAAATGAATGGTTCCTACAAGGTGTATCAAAGTATTATATACTATTCAGCTAAGGCTAGGCCCTTCCAAAGGAGGTCAGGTAAACCTCTGCATACACTATCGAATAAAAATTCTTCAGGAAACCATTATTTTTCCTTGTTTTTAATAATTTTCAGTTCAACATCATCTGGTTTTCATTAGAGTAGTGGTAAACTCACCAGGTCAATGATACCTTTACAACAATTTACAGATAATTGCAATTATTACAAATTACAGTATTTACAAATAATTTATCAATACATTTTCCAAAGTTTTTCTACTCTAATATAAAAACTTACCCTGAATAATTGTATGGAATAGTGGAAGGCAAAGTCCCACTGTGAAATTCTTAAAGGCTTTTTCATCTCGACAGGTTCAGCACAAATGCCTCAGCTGGGCAACCAGGTCATACAGCATGTTTCTACCTGGTGAAAGCTGCCACAGCTTCTCTGTATGTGGACTCTGAGGGCAGATTTCCATCCTGGTTTAGCTTTAAATATCTTTATATTTGTCTACAGCTGCTATGCTGGAAAGGAAAATCATATTCATGATTCCATAAGAGTGCTTACTCCATTTATGTTGAGGTGGAGGACATGAGGGCGCCTTGGTTTGTGGGATTCCTTTTGTCACGGGTATTTGGACACATCTTGACCAACAAACACTGAGGAAGGAGGGAGGGGAATAAGCACCCTGGGTATTGTGGTGAACTAAAGTTGTCTTAAAATCCCAAAATTTTATTGCAAAGCTTGTGAAAAGGCATATATTTAAAAAGGGTACTTCTATGGAACAATAGATGCTTGATTTCTCCATGAACTCATCTATAATCACTTTCACAATGAATATTAGGAAAATTGTAACAGTCAGTATTAAAAGATAAACAGACATTTGTATAACTCAGCAGTTTAAGTATCCTTTTAGTAAATAACATTAACAATGCCAATAAACATCTCCTTGATCATTATTTATTCAGAGCTCTTTTTGTTAACTGACAAAAAAAATTGGCCAAGAAACCATTCAAAGCCTTTTCCTCAGGCAGGAGATTTATACCAGGATTTTGGGGTTTTTTTTGTAGTTGTTTGTTTGTTTGTTTGTTTGTTTTTGATGTGAAGACTTCTTACACTTGCAACAAGTATCTGTGTGCTTCCTAACTATTTGTAGGGGAAATACTGTTCTTTTCCTAGTTCCTAAAGCTGTCTTTTGAGCTTCTGTAGTAAGGGTGGTTTTCAGTGTCTTGCTGGACTGAATATCTCTAAAATCTCGTTTAAATGGTTTTATAACTGAAATATTTTAACTGATGCAGAAGGCAGATGGATCTATCTTAGAAGCAATAGCCCAGGCATGAAGCCCTACATGCCTGGACAAGGGCTGGACAAGGACAAGGAATATGAGCCACAGATAACCAGCCTGCTGCTCCTGGCAGGAGCTGTTACTCCACAGCAGACAGACCAGCACTGAACTGATGCCAGGCAAGCAGTTCACTTTGGCTGGAAAACCAGAGAAGTTTCAGTTTTAGGAAGATCACAAATTTTGTTTCACCTTTCCTTTGTGAAGGCTGCAACAAAATGTTTTGTTCTGTTTGGCTTATTCTAAATCCCAGGGACTGAAATTTCCAAGGTTTCCATTTGTGTGCGTGTTTGGGGTGGACAGTCTTGACAGCAAAATTCCCAGCCAATTTGCTTACATGCTTTTTTGGTAAGAGAGATGTTAAATAAATGTAATATGTTTTGTTAAAGAAGTCTGAGCACCTGAGCCCTACACAGCAGGAGGGAAGGACTACATAACTAGAAAAGAAGTATAGACATGCTTTGTCTGCAAATGGATCATCATCTTAAAGCATTATCAGAACTGAAAAGTCCATCTTTGCTGTTCCATATTGATTTGTTTTGCAAGAGTTTTCTAGGAACACTTTTTGACGCATGCACGCACGTATGATTTCTCTTCATATATTACAGCCCATTCGGCTTTGGTGCAAATATTGAAAAGCTCAAGCAATGCTGTTTTTACAACATTATTTATGACATAGCTTGGGAGGCAGGAGTGGAGGAATATTTGTGCATACACTCCCACTCTAAATGTATCTCCTACACTAAATGTGTATCATGTACCTGCACTTCAGACTAGGACTCAGCATTGCTTCTGTTGCAGTCCGTAGAGAAATCTGGATTGATAGGAATGAACTGGGGGAATGCAGCTGTCCAGGACCACATGGACAGTCAATCTGTAGAGCTTTCTGGATGCTGGGGAGGACAACTCTGGCAAATATTTTTACATTCTTCATGTGTTTAGTGAATGCTATGGAATATCTCATGTCTGTGAGAAATGGAAAGGATCTTGACTTTTGAATAAAGCTGGCAGTTTGCTGAGCAGAAGGGAAAGCATTTGCTTTGGGAAGATGAACTGTGACAGTTCTATCAAATCTTTAATTTGTGTTTGAAGGAGGTCTTAATCCTTCCAATCTGAAGTTTAAAAAATCCTGCTGATATGCACTAGCACATCTAAGCCAACATATCTGAACTTGTCTAAAATTATTTGGATTTGAAACTGATATGGAAATTTCATGAGAATATAATGGGAGATGGTTCCAGTAGTTCGTTTCCTATGTTGGAAATAATATGCAGAAAAATATTCATTTAGGCCTGGGAAAATGTGACATCTTTAAGGATAGAAAAATTCTAGGAAAATACTTAATAATCATAAACTTTATGAGATGAATACCTAAATTTCTGCTTATTTTATTGAAGTCAATTGATTTCCTCCTTGATATTGATGTAGTGATGTAGTTGCAGAGCTCATCCACCCTTTTGGACTATTCTTAATCCATCCATCTTAGAAAAAAGGGTTTTACTCTTAGGGGGCAAGTTGTTTTATAAAAGACAAGATAAAATACAGATTAAACCACATATTACAGCACTATAATGAGTGTGTATAATTTAGAATAAAAAACTCATCTCACCCTGTAATCTTCTGTTTCAGGAAGCAGAACTGCTCTAAATGTAATTTGTAATGTTTTGTGTTTTAGTGATACCTGCTGGTCTGCTGTGATACATCATAGCCAACAAGGATTTGAGCAAAATACAGATTTTAGATTAGATTTGGTGCTTCATGGACAGCGAACATTCACTCTGTGTACAGAGTAGCTCAGAACTGATGAAAGCATCCTCACCAGGTACATGAGGCTTTGTGCACTGCATTTCTGTTATCACTGTAACTGCCCTAAAAGCTACACAGAAATGGTGAAATCTAATAAAAATTCATACTTTCTCAGTAGAAATCTTATTTTGTGTTTTGCACGCTTAATCACTGCAGGAATGTCTGCATGTATAAGATCCTACTATGAGTGTCTGGGATTGCTTTTGTCCTTAATTTTTGACTAACACACTAGTGGCTTTTATCTTCATGATAAAAGATGAAAACACCAGATGAAGTATATTACATTTAATTTAATAGTTCAGTACTGATGTCATGACTGATGTTATTTAAAAGGGGAAATTAAAACATGATTAATAGTTCTCAACTTTGTCTTTGTAAAACTCTATAAAACTTATCATGCTCTTTTTTAAGATCCAAAAGCCTGATAGAGAGAATGTAATTCATTCTTCAGTTACACAAGAAAGATTCTGTTAACAAACACAGTTAACAAACTCAGTCCTTTGAAAATGCTTGAAAAAATACTGTTTTCACTATTGTTCTGTTTTCTCGGAGGAAATAAAGGGGATAAAAGATCAGTCCTTAGATCTTGCAACTAAGATAAGAAACTTCTTCTGGTTTGAATTCCTCATTACACTTGCAGACCTGAGTGGAGTTATCGTGGTATGATTTCTGTGCCTTTAAGCCACTTGCTATGAGCAGCAGAATTTTATGAAGACACTTTCCTGTAATTTCTGTAATGAAGCTCAAGGAGGTCACAAAGCAAATGAGTTGTGCAGGTCATGTCTCAGTCTGACTGTTTCTAAAAAGTTTCTTTTTCCCAGAAGATCAAGCTGTCAGTTACATTTGAAAGAAGATTTTCTTGAAGTCTGAAATTCTCAAAATTCATCATCTTCCTAAAACCTCCTGCTATTTAAAAACCTCATTAATTGCAGCAGAAGCCCTGAAATGGCCAGCCAGTCAAAATGCAGTGGGATGAACAAGGTCAGAAGCTCAAGGCATCAGGAAAACTAATACCACTCAGTGCCTACTGTTGTCGCACACCAAGTCAGGGCTGCTCATGGCCTTATTTTTTATCAATCACCTACAAAAATCCTAAATCCATTGATTTCTGTAGGGTTTTTAGATTTGATTTGGATTCCTGTAAAAGATACTCAAATCTGCCTGACGTGAGCAAGACGATTAAATCTGATAATCTTAATTGTGCAGATGAAAAAGATGGTATTAAGACAAGGCAGAGTTTCTCATGAGAGGTTATTAAGAAAATGAAGGATTAGAGAATGAGAAACTGATTATAACAGTTTAGCAGGGAGGCAGAAAACACATATCAGGCGTAATTATTACGTTTTTTAAATGGTACAAGATCAGAAGAGTGATACCTTATATTCTCTCTTAGGACTGTCCCCATCTCCTGGGGTGTGCATTTAACATAGTACCTGCAAATTAGATTGTTTTCATCTGAATTTCTTTACACAGGTCTGGTGCCCTCGTACTCCCTTGATCAGACATCTGGTGCAAGGTAAACAGGTAGTTTGCCTTCTCATGGAAATGGCCATAATCCAGCAAAGCAAATGGGTATGTGAATAATGGCAAACATGTGAAAAGTTTAAACAACTGCATTAATTATTTTCTGATTATGGAGTAGTGCATTATGACAGTTTCTCTGTCCAAACTCTTCCCTTTTCCTCTGTGTTCTGCAGGATGTGACAGTGCTCCCATTGGTTGTGATGAGAGTGTAAATAATGTATGTGCATATAGATTATATAATTATTATGATATATTGTATAATGTAACAATGTCAAATGTGTGATGCAAATTCACAATTAGTAAAATTCACAATTAAATTCACAATTAATTAATTAAAATTAGTAAAATTCACAATTAGTATTCAACATAAACTGTGGGATGATGCAAAAAAAGTCTGAAGAGCAGAAGCAGCATATGAATACCCCCAACTTCTTGCAAGAGAAACCATTAAGTATCATATCTATGTGTCTGCAGAGAGTAAAAAAGGAAAGAAAAGAGCTTTCTGAAGGTTTGGAGTTAGAAGAGCAGTTTCAGCATCTTCCTATCATGAGATTACTCTTTCAAGTGAGCAAAGGCAATTGCTCCAGGATTTTTGTTTCCTTTAGAAATCTTGCATGGAGTAGGCATTTGGAATAAGAAAGCTTTCTAAGTTTTGGGTTGTTTTTCTTTTTTTTCGTAGTCATACTACTCTTAAATATGAAATCTGGTGCCTCAGTATAGATTTTTATTCTTAACTTTTGACCTGTTAGTGTAAAGTTGTACCATGCAGCCAGATTTCATTAGTTTAAAAACAGAATTTTAGATACCATTGTATGACTTCAAAGGAAAAAAAAAAAAAGATCTGTGGAGGTCTTTTGAGACTTTTTTGTCTTTTCATTAAAATCTGTACATTGCTTTTCCCTCAAAACTTATACCTTTACACACGTTTGCATCTAAACTGATGCTTCATGTCTTGTATTTGAAGTAGATCACAGGATTTTCAGTGTCAGAGACCTTCTCTTCTACTGTATTTTGTAAAGCATATTTTATGCTTACAGTATTCCCTAAATAATAAATAAAACAGATAAAGAGCTTTGAAAACCCTTCAAAAAAATACAAGGAATGTGAGATTTCAGTCCTGTTGATATGACAGCACCTCCTGCAGAGGTGTCAGACTATAATAAATTATTATGGTGGGTTAATAGAGATTGTGTGTGTCAAAACAGGCCTTCAAAAAACACACAGGTTGGTATTTGGGAAACTGTTTCTGTTGGCCTCTAAACCTTTGGTTGTCATCACTGTAGAAGCTGAACAATGCAATACTGTTGAATTTATGAAAGCCATGTTAAGCAAGGCAGCAGAGAGTTCCAGCTGGGCCAGGAGCTGAAAGATAGATTATGGTTCATACTCTGGTTTTCAAGAATTACTGAATGCATAAAGATGCAGAGATGCTCATCTCCTGTTGTCTTGGGCTAGACCTTTGGTGGGCTGCTCCAGGTTGTGCAGAGGAGCTGTTTTGGGGTGGGGACTGTTTAACTTATCTTGAACTCCAGTTTACCACCTTTCCCCCAAGGGAAGGATGATGTAGATTACAGCAGGAAAAAAGGAGCACTTTGTTACATAACTGTGAACAACAGCACCCTGAGGCCATGACCAAGGTCAAGGGTCTCATGCTTCGTGTCACACAGCAAAAGGGAGTCACTCAGACCAGATTCTGGTCTAGCAGAGCAAGGGGTGGGGTGGGGGGGCAAGTCAGAAGCACAGAGTAGGAAAACAGTTTCCAAAAAATCTCACAGCAAGTCATTGATAGATGTAGATGCATATTTCACACTGGGAGAAGCTGTTTTCCTGTTCTGCTGTACCTCTGAATAATTGGCCAGCTGAGCAAGAAGATGTGTTTAAACAATTGTCAGCTTACTCTGATCTTCAGCACAGAACTGGTCAAGCAAAACTCCAGCTGTGTAAGTTGAATATTGCATCCCATGTTGTGCACATTTTCTCTATCAGTAGTGTATAATAAGGTGTAGCATGTTTTTCTCTTTAGATTAACAAGATGACAGAAGATATTTGTAGCAGCTGGTTATACAAGAACAATCAATGCCTAAACCTATTTTTGTTTTAATTTCTACTAGGAAGCAGACCAGTACTGTATTTCTTAACAGTAAGAAGTAAAAAATGGGACGTGTGCTTTGAATTAGCTAGCTCTGCCAAAGAAAAATCACCATTACTTCTTGCTTTGCTGAAGGAAAGATAATTATAAAAGAGACTGGCTTTTCCCTTCAAACAGATCTTATTCCCAGCATGCATATGCCTCTTGCCTAGAGATCTCCCAGGCTCTGGCAGTGATCAGCACATGACTCACCACAGTAGAAGACTTGAAGTCATCAGCATCCTGTAAAAAGATTGGTGAGGGAAAAATGAAAGCTAACAGGAGCGATACATGGGGAGAGATTTCCATGTGGTTCTTACGTCTACTTTCCCATATCTACTGCTGCTCTGCTGATGACACAACTTGCAAGTTATTAAAAATTTAACATTGCTCAGAACAATCTTTCCTTACACAACCCAAGCACTTTTAATTTCTCACACCTGTCCTCAGAAACACTTTCATTCCTCAAGAACATCAGAGGAATAAAATATATCTACAATGTATATTATGTTTAAATATGGTGACTGATCTTTACTGTATACATAAATGTCACAACAGATCAATTGCTGAGTATTTTTTGTCTCTCTGAGGTGCTTAGAGATTTTTTCTATTAAAAAAAAAATTCATATACTGTAATGAACACAGAGATAAGGGGTTCTGCTGTTTGAAAAAGAAACTGTGCATCTAGGGTAGTGAAAAATGCCCAAAGACATACCCTGTGCCATCAGGACTACAGCAGCAGCTGCTCTGCTGTCCTTCTCTCACTCCAGGGAAGAGGCTGGGAGAAGGAGTGCTTGTGCATGTGTTTTGCATTACAGTTTGTGGCTTACCTGGTTTTGGGTGATACTACCTTGTATGGTTTTTAAAAACCAAAAGGAATAGAATCATGCTTAAAAAAAAAAAAAAGTTCCTTTTGTATCAGGAACTACATAAAGTTATGTAGTTTTGCTCATTTTGTATGATGAAATTAGTTCAGTTTCTTGAACCAAGAGTCTGGAGTCTCAGATGATTTTGCCAAGTTCTTGAAATTGTGGTTTGTTTTTCTCCCACAGTTGAGCTGTGCCAAATGTTGACAGGATATCTGTTGCCCCCTCCACGGGCACCCCCTTGTTGTGGGGGAGGAGCTTGCGTGCCCTTGTGAGGTTGCGAGCTATGCTGGTGGTGGCATATGCCTCTAGTAGGGTTTCCCATGGCAGACAGGTCACAACTGAAGGGTCAGACAAAGTGTGTCCATGGGCAGGATGGGCTCAGTAGCTGTCAGGGCCCCACCCTAGAAGAAGGACAACTCTAACTCCAAACGCAGGCAGATGGAGCTCGGTTAGCCCTGTAAGGCCATCCATCTAAGAGAAGGATACTCTAACTAAACCTACATCCTGAGGACTTCGCTGTCACCATCCCAGCTTGCTAGGTCCTGGCAGATGAACTTTAGGAGTGAAGGGTGGGGTCAATTCCACACATCCTGCACCTCACCTAAAAAAAGCCACAGCGCAGGCTGGAAGGGTGAATCCACACCTGTAAAGCCCTGTGGTGACAGGCGAGGGATGAAATGGGAGGTGAAAGGTGCACTGGAAGCTGCAGACCCAACCCTGCATGTAGGTGGCTCAGGACATTGGTTGTTCGAGACTGACCCAGGAGATGACAGTCTTGTTTGGCAGCATCCTGAGTGACCAAGCAACCTTTTTCAAGATGTTCTCTATCAGCCTGCACCACAGGAAGACTTCCATCATCCCCACATCACCATAGGCGAATCAGAGATTAAGCCAGTCCAGCAGTTCAGCTCTCTGGGATGCATTATTTCCTCAGACACCAAGATCGACAAAGAGATGGACAAGAGATTAGCAAAGGCATAGAGTGCATACAGAAGACTTTATAAAAGAGACTGGAGCAATAAACACCTGAAGAAAAGTACAAAGATCAGTGTCTACAGAGCCATTGTACTGTCTACTCTTTTATATGGGTCTGAATCATGGATCATCTACTGCCACCACCTGCGACTCCTTGAACGCTTCCTTCAGTGCTGCCTCCGTACAATCCTAAACACCCACAGGACTGACCCCGTGACCAAAGTTCCTGTCCTGGAACAGGCAGGGGTCACCAGTATGGAGGCCATGATACTGAGGATGCAGCTGTGCTGGGCAGGGCATGTCTCCAGGATGGACGATCACCACCTCCCTGAGATTGTGCTCTGTGGTGAACTTGCCACCGGCTGCCGCAACAGAGGAGCCCCAGAGAGGAGATACAGGGACTCCCTGAAACAATCCCTCAGCTTTGGCCATACTGACTGCCAGCAGTGTCCACTCTGGCCTCCAGTCGGGAGACATGGAGACACACCATCCATAAGGCTGCTGCCTCCTTTGGGAACACACCTAGAATCAGTCTGGAGGAGAAAAGACAGCGCAGAAAGAACTGTGCCGTGCCTGTCCCCTCACAGGAGACTTTCTGCTGTGCCTTTTGCAGCCCCACTGCCTGTCCCACATCGGCCTCTTCAGCCATCAGTGTGGGGAGAGCCCTTCTGAAAGCTTCGTTCACAAAGCCAAGCCATGAATGTTGACAGGACATGTGATACTAAGTCAATGATGGACTGGGAAAGGGAGGTAATACCAAATAATCCCCAAATTATACCCCCAAATAATCACAGGCAAAGAAGGCAATTGTAATTTAATGTCAAACAGATCTAAAACATCGACTTATAAGTTGGATTCAACAAATTGGAAGGCTTCTGTACAGGAGCACTGACATGGTTAGTTTGATTTTAAATCTCACATTTTGATGTTTTACTTCAGCAGCTTGCTGAAACTTTGAAAACCTGGAGCAGAGGACTTTGGAAGGGCCTTTGGAAAATCTCTGGTCAGAAGAAGTGTTCAAGCTAGAGCATGTTGCTCAAGGTAATGTTCAGTTGGGTGTTTTACATATCTAAAGATGGAGAAATCTCTCTGGGAAAACTCTGTCAGTCCATGTTTGACCACCCTCACTGTAAAGTGTTTCTGCTTATATTTATGTTGAATTTCCTATCTTTAAGTCTGTTCCGATTACATCTTTTCCTCTTGCTGGTCACCACTGTCTCACTCTTCCTTAATCCTTACTCTTTCCTCACCAGGAATATATATGCAAATCAATTATCAAAATGCTGGAATTTCCTATGGGAAAGAATAGTTCAGTTTTCATTTAGATTTCTGTTAAATGTAAGACTGAGGACAGGAAGATATGGGAGACAGAGAATGAAAGCAGACTTTTCTGGAGATGAACTAGTTTACAAAAAATATCTTTTAATCTGATCTTTTTCTTAGGTATGGTATAACATACAGAATTACATCATATCACAATCCTTTATATTCAGTAACATTTCTGCTTCTTCCCTGCTGAGACACATAGATCACAGCAAAAGCCATTACTGTTTTTATTAGGCCCATTGGATTAGCACTGTAAAGGACACTTGAGACTGCCTTTTAATTTATGAATCAGACTCGGCTTTAAGTTTATGCGGACAAAACTGTCTCTTCTTTTAACTCCACATATTAAATATCACCAGCACAGAGCAGTAGAGATCATGCATTACTCTTTCGTTGAATTCAGATGCAAGTTGTGTAGCAGCCTCTTGTTTTCTTGGCTTCGAAGTGTAGCTGTGTATGTCCTAGAGAGAAAGAATATTTAAATGTTAACAATTTTTCCTGAAAATTTAAAGCAGCTAATATCCAGGATGCAATTTCCTCTTTTCTGCTTCACTGAATTGCATTTGAGTCCTTGTTGGAGAGGAACTGCCTCCTGCAATGCAGATGTGCCTCTACCAAGAACAAGGATGAATGCAATGAAGGAAGAGTTTAAGTGTGAATTGGCTACCAAAGGTCATGATGGAGAGAGAGATCACGACTGATACTACGATTTTCTCTCTATGATTTCCCTCAATAGTTGAAGCAAGGCTTTCCTGATGGTTTCCTGGGAGCAATGGGAAAAATACTCAGCTGCCAGGAAAAGGCAGGTAAAATGAGCAGGCAAGATGTGGATCTATGCATATTGCACATGTGTCTTCCTTGTTTAATGTGTCCTCCAGCCCTTGCACAGCAGGGCTCTAGTGGTTGCCTTGCCAATGGCTCTTATTTTGTCCAGTGCAGCATGCTGAATTTTCCTCTTATGTATTGCATTTGGAGTTACGTCTTCTGCATGAACAATCCCTGCCTTATAAAGCATTGCTTTAAATGGTGTAGTTGAGCATCCTGAGGAAGGAAGCTGAAATCTGAACAAGCTGCTCATCCCATATAATTTGTCTCTTGGCAAGACATTGATGTTAAGCTTGGATTTCTGCTAACCCTGTTATTCTTATTAGATGAGTTTATAGAAGGTTACAGTCCTCAGTGCTATCGCTTCAGCCCTTAGCTGACAAGGCTTTGGCTGCCTTACACTTCACAAGAGCAAGGGAAAGGGAGAGGAAAGATGAAGAGATTCCCACACAGAGGTGACCAGGGGACAGCTGAGATTAAGAGCTTTGTTTTTCAAATGGTACTATGCAGGTAGCTAACATTTGCTTCTCTAAAATTCCTCTATTTTGTGAATATATGCTAAGAAAATTGAATGACTGGCAGAACAACTCAGTGACTGGCAGATTCCTGTATGCAATGGTATTTGAAAGCATCCGTACTGATGAAAAAATGTGAATAATATTGCTGGATATTATGCTAATATTACAAAGTTCTCTTGGTAGTAATTAAAGAACTATGTACATGTAAATGATCTTAAAGCTGGCTTAAAATTCAGCTTGAAGTCTACAGCAGAATAATATCATGTTGGATTGGTGCCACTCCTAAGAGATTCTTGCCCATTAGCTTCCAGTCTGCAAATTTCCCCAGCGCAGTAAAAGGCTCCTTTGTGCTTAAGAAATTACCATGTAGATAAATGAACACAAAAGGTGATTTTCTCTTCATTTGTGATATATTCTGCCACAGGAAAACAGCTAAAGCTGTGTTTCTAATAAAAAGCAGGAGTTGACTGCCTATCATCAATCATCATTTAAACCAGCAAACAGGAAACTTCATTTTAAATAATCAGTTTTAATATTGGCTTGCATTTTTGTATATTAGTCATCTTCCTAAAAGAGCATTGGACCTTCCTGATTACTAAGCACAGGAATGTGTTGATCTTCACTTAAATACAAACTGTATGTTGAATAGGGTACTTTCTTTTGTGAGGTGAATATATTATATTTATTTAGCCAGTCTACATCCTGATACACCTTTAGTCAGATTATGATTATAAAGTAATTTAGAAAAATGGCAAAAAACACATTAACTATTTACGCTGTTATGATTCTGCTCTTATTTGTGTCTCTTGTCAAGATGCAGTTAGATGGAGTTTGCAATTCAGTTAAAAACACAAATCCAAAATTATAAAGTTGTTTGTTTTTGTTAAATTAAACCACTTTAAATAGCTGGTTACTTAGGGAAAACATTCATTTTTTGAAATGGGTTTTAAAACTAATTGATTCATTAAACAATGGAAGTATTGTCTGTAGTAAGGAAATTATACTAATAGTTTCTGATCATCATGTCTGTCATGATTGTGGAACTACCAGATCACATCCTGTAACACCTCATTTATATTTATGGATTGGAAGGGGATAATAAGCTATCCAGTCTTTCAGCAGCCAAAAATTTCTCAGCTATGAATAAATTAGTAACTGAATTGAAGTAACTAAACAAACAGAAATGCAGAAAATACCATCTCTGCAGTTGCAGAAGAGGCTATAGCACTTTAACTCATTATGCACCTTCACAGATTTAGATCTAGAACTCCATGGCTCCTGAATTACCTGCTTCAGTGAACTGCCTCCAGCAGTTCACATGTATTATGAGAATATTAATGCTTATTTAATAAAATGAATTTAATTAATTATTAAAAATAATGGACATGGATTGTCAATATTTAAGCTTTAATTTTATGTATGTTTACTAACATGAAATGTAAATTAGGAATTTGATTTGAATGTAGGCTTCCACTCTGGAATCTGCCTCAGTTACGTGAAAGGACAGAAACAGTTATCCACCCACCACTATCTGTTGATACAGATTGTTCCGAAGAACAAAATCCATCTTGTACCAAGACTGAAGCTGGACTACGAGACGCACCTTATGTGATATAATATTAATGATCAACTCACTCTTCTAAGGTATGAGAGAATCACAGCTGGACTAATGGAGGAAAGAAATGTTACTAAATGATGTTAAATTCATTTGAGAGTGAGTGTTGGTATGGCATGGAGGTGCAGCACTAGCCTGCTGATTCATCCTGACAGTCAGGTCAGGCAGGCCAGTTCATTAACTGAGAAGTATAAAATACTGAGCTTTTCCTTGCGGAGAGAGTGAGAGAGAGAGAGAGAGAGAGGGATAGAGGGGGAGAGAGAGAGAGAGAGGGAGAGAGAGAGAGAGAGGGAGAGAGAAAAGTAGGGACAGCAGAGATCCTTCAGGCTTGAAGCCATGAGAGCAGTCACTTCAGGAGGGACTTTAATCCCCAAGCTTAGGTTTATGAATATATTTCTGCCTGCAGCCTTTCCCACGCTGGAAAGAGGAAGAAAGTCTACATCCAGACTCTGTGGGAGGGATAGGTATGTGGATGGGTCTGAGCAGTGGTCACAGCTGGAGAACTCAGCTGCCCTGGGGCTTAAGTGCAGTTTGGTTGGCAGCAGTGAGGCATTCCTGCTGTCCTCTGCTGCTCCCTGTGATCTCTTTTGGGGCTCAAGCATGCTTATGAGTCCTGCAAAACTACAGAGGAGCTGAGAGATGCACACAACCCTGTAGCAATATAACTAGTGATGATGTTGTCTTCCTACAGCTGAATCTTTGCCCATGGCAAAGCATTGCTTCATGACTTATAGTCACTAGTACAGATAACTGGTGACACAGCTTTTTCAGTCTGCATTCTGGTTCTTACAAGAGACAGTAGTTTCATGGCACATGAAATACAGGTGTGGAATGGATACAAAATCAAGGTGTTCCTATTTTCTCCCTCTCCTTCCTAAAAGCATCAATATGGTTTCCTCTATCAAGTAATGAGTAATTTTTGAGTTTGTCAAACAGTGGACAGGATTTATATTTTGAACTAGACACATTAGCTTCCAAAACCAATGGGATCTCTTTCAGCAGGACGCTCCATAGTGTTTTGATTTAACCCCAGCTGGCAACTAAGTGCCACACAGCCGCTTGCCCAATCCCTCCCCAGCAAAATGAAGGAGAGAATAAGAAGAGGAAAAGTGAGAAAACTCATGAGTTGAGATAAAGACTGTTTAATAGGTAAAGCAAAAGCTAAGTGCACAAGCAAAGCAAAGCAAGGAATTTATTCACTACTTCCCATTGGCAGGCAGGTGTTCAGCTGTCTTCAGGAAAGCTGGGCTCCATCACGTGTAACACTTGGGAAGATGAATGCCCTGAAGATTTCCTCCTTGCTTCTTCATCCTCCAGCTTCATATGCTGAGCATGGCATCATACAGTATGGAATATCCCTTTGGTTAGCTGGGGTCACTGTCCCAGCTGTGTCCCCTCCCTACTTCTTGTGCACCCCTAGCCTACTCATTGGTGAGCTGGGAAGCAGAAGAGGCTTCAGTGATGTGTAATCTTTGTTCAACAATAATGAAAACATCCCTGTATTATCAAAATTGTTTCTAGCACAAACCCAAACCATAGCCCCATACCAGCTACTATGAAGAAAATTAACTCAATCCCAACCAAAACCAGCACACGTAGCTAAGGGGTTGCTCCAGATGAAAAACTCTTCTCCAGGCTGGGAAGGCAGAAACCTATCTGAAGAACAAAGGCACTCAAGGCAGAGTCTGCAATGCTTTTCTCTGGAGGAGTTTTTAATTCCCTGAACTAAGTTGTTCCTTAGGAAATGTTTAGTGGCAAAAATCGGAAAGGGCCCTCTCACATGTGAGAAGCTGCACCCTGGAGCCATAGCACAGCAGAGAAAGGTACCTGGGTCACAGCCCTGGAGCTCCCTTTGGCTTTTGCAGTCAGGTTTGATACTGATCAAGAATGGGATAAAATAGCTAGATAGGATAAAACACTGTATGTCTGACTGACAAATCACACATTCTCACGGTACTCTGCTTCTGTTATCATTTGGAAGGCTGTGAATTTCAGAATGGTTTTGGGGGCCTTCTTTGTTGCTTCCTGAAAACAAAAATGGGATAAAAGATATTTTGAAGTGTGTGTTGAGAGACATTTCAGGCCACAGAAGGGCTGTACCCTACTGTAGATCCATGTTCACACCCGTACAGGCAGCACCAGAGTGAAGTGAGACTATTGTCTATCTTGCTTCCAGACTTCAGCTCTTAGCTCAATCCTACAGCTTTGGAGCTGTCTGGGAGGATTAACAAGGGCCAAGTTACTGATGGATTGCATCTGATGCACTGCAAAGGAGATTATTCATAGTCCTTTCTCACAACAGTGATCCTACAAGATACTGCATAGCCCATGGAATAAACAGGGTGCCTAACTTAAAAGAAAGATAAGGTTCCTTTTTACTCACTGAATAAAAAAAATCTCATAATCATCCAGTGTACCAGGGTGCTGCTGTGTTGGAATTCTGGGGCACAGAAGCAATAACTGAATTGTAAAACCATGTTGGTACTTTATTCAGTAAGAGATTGAGGGGGCAGGGGATAAATGAAAAAACATAAAAAGAAAGTTAACAGAAAAAAAGAAGAAAGAGAGGCCTGGAAGAAGATTTAAAAAAAACAACTTCAGGGACTGCACTGGAAGGAGGAGGTTGGCTCTTTGGATAAGCGAAGGCCAACAAAACGTAAGCACATGCTTTCTTGTGATTCAGTTAGACTGACTGAATTCATCTAGGGGACTCACAAGCTAGTACACTTTGCTGGACAAGGCTTGTGTTTTTATATGATTTAAAAAAAACAACATGATTTTTATTCAAATTGACGCACAGCCACATATTGCCTATTGTATTATTCATTCTGTTTTCCGTGGAAAATTATTGCTTCACTATCTTGAAATGTCTATTAAATCCCCCAGATGTTTTTGTTAAATTTCTGCACCTTTTTCATTATTTTGTCTGAGCCAGGGGAATTATTTTTAAATATTGTTCTTCTTTAACATCACTTGTTTTGATTTTAAATGTACTAAAAAAGTCAAATTTAGCCTAATCCAGAGACCATTCATTATACACTTATGAAGGAAAAAGATGAACAACAGCAAATGATGATTTATGACAAAATATTAAAACAATGTAGCAGTTTTTGGCATAGGCCTCCCATAATGATGCCTAGTGGCACAAAATATTCTCAAAGTCAGTCATGCATATTCTGCTTTAAAATTTGAATCTCAGAAGGTTGGAAAGGACTCTGTGGATCTTTTCAGTAGGGCACTGAATAGATGAAGCACATGTTAGATCAAATATATGTACCAAACTGAGGGTGAATAAACAGCATTGAATATACCACTCCCCATTTGGACAGAAAAGCAAATAAGTTTTACAGGGGCTCCTGCTCAGGAGAAGTTTGTTAGATCTTCCTTTACTGAAGAAAATAATTCAAGTCTAAACACTGCCAGAAGATTAGGCAGAAGGAGCAAAATATAGTGTGAAGTAGTAAAATAAGATAACAATGATAACAACAGCCAAACCAAAATGTCAAAAACAGTATGAATTAGAAAAGATGCTGTGCCCCCCATGCTGTGCCTCTTGGGATAACAACTGGTATCCGCAGCCATTCTTCTGCTAGCTGTTCTGGCAAAATCATTCCTTTTCTTCCCTGTGCACACCACAAGTAGACATGAAGAAAAAGGAGGTCATCTGCTAGTTCCTGGCACCACTTCCCTGAATGACATCTTTTGTCTAGTGGAAGTTGTGCCAGCATAGCAGAACTGCTGGGTAACATGGCTGGTTCCACATTCCTCCCTGGAAGCAAATCAATGTTGTCTGGACTTGGCCTAGGGTTTTTGTCATCCCAGCAGGCTGGGCAAAAAAAAAAATGTAATTCATCCCAAATGCATTACTTGGGCTTGAAGGCAGCTGGTGTCCTAAGATATAAGCCTTTGTTATTCTCATGAACTCTTTTCCAAGCAAATGGCCTGATATTCCTGAGTTAGAACCAGCATGAGAAGCTCTAATGATCTACAGTTCTGTCAGGCTTCTCATCCAGAAGGGTTGTACATAGCTGATTTTCTTCTTTCAGGATAAACACTGAATTTTTAGAACAAGGCTTCTATTGGCTATCAGTAAGCATGGGTAGAGATTATAAGGATACCTGCACTGAACTGAAACAAATTGAAACACCAGGTCTGCCCCTATCTTCTTTTGGACAGTCCTACCTTCTGAGGTTTAGGAATGGCATGCAGAAGACGAGGGCTCTGATAGACTATGAAATTAGGGGAGTTATAGACTGAATGAAATTACTGCAATGCACACAGAAAACTCAGAATTGTTTTGAAGTGGCTCATCTCTGGCCTGAGAAAAAAACGTGTGTAGGGAAGGAAATGTGTTGGTATGGAATGAAACTGGTCTTGGAAGCTGGGAACCAATGAAGTTGATTGCAGGAGAGCAGCACTGTGCTGTTGGTCATCTCCTGTGATGACTCTCCAGCATTCATCAAAGAAATGGGAAATGTCTTCATTTACATGAATTTATGTCTTCATCTGTGTAAGGTGACACCATTGATAAAGAAGCAGACATCTTTCTGCTAGGAAAAGTGATAGACAAGGGGGATGTTCATCCTCTGTGACTAAATTCCCAAAAGGCACTTCTGTAAAAATGGTAGCAAAAGTTGAAATTTTCATCTTGTCTGAATACTTTCTTGCATTCAGATTTTTCCTTCTCAGGTGGAAAGTTTATGATGATCTCTAATACAGTGCTCAGATGTGAAATATCAGTCGTGCTGCTCACCATAGTGACTGAAGCAAATAGACAAGTTGGATCAACATCTACTACTTGGTCTGCACTGTGGGACGCAAAGAGTAAAACACAGGTACATAATGTAGACACAGACTTAAAACAGTGAAAAATACTGCTGTCACCCTTCTCCTTGTTAACACCTGACGCTTTCTGTGATTCTTAATGTCCCACTAAAACCCACGTCCACATCTCTCACAGCATGGAGTCCCCTGCAGAGAGCAGTGGCGGCTATTGCTGCTTTGAAGAGAGTCAGGCTAACAGAAGAGAGATGCTCATCACTCTGCAAAGGAGGTGGACGCTATCAAAAAAAAAAAAGCTTATGTAACGGGTGTTTCTTACAGGAGTCTTTGCTGTCATCATTAATATCACTGGACTGGACTAACAACAGCTCAAGGCAAGTGTAGGTGGAAGACAATGGGTCTGCCTCAGAGCACATTAGTTAATACAGCTTTTGTAACACCTTGATTCATTGTCTAGTTGGGAGTCAAGACTAGTTATTAAACATTTCAGACAGAGAAAGGATTGCTATGACAACAAAGCATGAATAATTCATCTGAAGGAAAGAGGGGACATGCAATAATAGAACAATTGCTAAAATTCCTCTTATAGGATTTGTGTTCATCAAAGACAATAATAAAAAGGAAGAGTTTCAATCTATGCTATCTCACTAACTGCAGCTTATAAAACATCTGTCATCGTTGGTGGCTTGCACAATAAAAGTTAGAGTAAAAAATGTGCAGCTTCTTAGTTCTTATAAATAGAGACCAGGGCACAAGAAAACAGAAAGCCTTTCTGAAATTGAAGATTTAGGGGCCTGGCCTTGGTTAAAATTTTGTATTTTTTTCTTCTATCATAAATGTTGAGCCATTGAAGTAAGTGACATGAACTAAACTACAGTAAAATACTATAAAACAATGTTCTTTAGATTGTCATCAGTTCCTCTGGGAAGTTTGTAGTCTCTTCCAGAATTTAAAGGGAGTGGGGAAAAAAGTAATTTTGATGTAAGGATGAAAGTGTCATCATCTCCACTGCTTTATTGTACATATAATTCCAGTCTCTTACCAAGAAGGCTTTTGCCTTATACTTTGTTTGATTGTCTTTAACACACAGCATGGGCTTATATTATATAAGTATTATAAAAAGGGAATTGGCAAAAGGGAAAAAAACCCCAAATAAACAAACAAACAAAAAATGCTATGACTTTTTCCGCAGTAGAAACTGGCTCTGACTAAATAAATAAATAAAGAGCATTATAGATTAGAGACTTTAAAATTGCATTTGTATAATTTAAACTGGATTTGAGTGATGACACAAATGGGTGATTAGTTTAATAAAGTTTGATGTCTGGTAACGTTTTGAGTCAGTTAAGGCAGCCATTCTTCTGCAGTATAAAAGCAGTTACTCTGGCTGCATTTCTATGTTATTATACTCAATAAGAATGTCCTTAGGATTTTTAGCATGTGAATTAAGAACACACTTCTAGCAACTAAGCTGACAGTAAAGAAAGCCAGAAGTCTTATTTGTTAAATGATCCAGGAAATGAAATAAATTTATACAATAGGGATGAAAAATCATCTATGTAGAAAGTATTTAAGCTCATATATTTGTGACTCCTGATAGACCAGAAATGTTTCTCTTTTTTCCTTTCTTTTCCTTTTTTTTTTTTGTTTTTCTAGTGTGAACTTCCATATAAGCTAGTGTGATTCAATCTAAAGAAACTCTCAGATTCAATATAGCTTATCTTGAGAAGTCATATATGGACTTACTGCAGCAGTGAATTACAGAAGTTATACTTTGCCTACCTGAACATGGCATTTTATGTCCTCTGCATTCACCACATTTTCCCTTCAGTCCTTTTCCCCTTTTGCTTTGAAACGAGATTTTAAAAGATCCTTTTCCTTTAATTTTTCCACATATTCATTGCTTCTTTACTTCCCTTTTTCCTTGCACAACATGTTTCGTATGCTCTCTAATGACAGATTAATCAGATGAGGGAAGGTCTCACTGGAAAAATGAGAGAAGAAAAGCTAAGTGGTCTTTTCCATTTGTAGGACAGACCTGGCTGAGATGGGGAGTCAACTGATTCTGAAGTGTCTGCCCCTACCTTCAGTCACAGCAGGGATGTGAATTATATCACATTGTAAGAAGGGAACATAACAGGGTTACCTGGCCAGAGGCTTCAGCTTCTGTCGGCTGTGCAGTTCATGAGACTTCATTTGAGGTATGGGAGTTTCAGGAATTGTTCACGTAACAAGATCAGTGTCTGAGATGCAATTTCTTCACTCTTTTGTGGGAGCTCAGAAAAAGGTAGATGTTATTACAGAATGTAAGTGCATTTTTTGCAGCAGCTGGTGCAAGGCGGAAGTCTCATCTGTGCACGGACTGAATTGCTGCATGGCTTGGTTCCCCCAGGCTGGAGTTGTAAATTAGTTAGATTATCCATGTCCTTCAACAGCTGAACTTGGCTAGGTAGATTTTACAGGTATTAGCCAAAATGTGAAACAGGATCTCCTCTTTTGATTGCTCCACTTGTATGTTCTCAATGAGACGTGCTGCCTGGCGCACGTGCAATCACCATCCAGATGCCAGCATTCCTAGATCTCAAAATATTCCATTTATTTCTGTGGATACCTCTGTAACTGCACATCTATAATTCCTAGTTTCTGCTGGTAACAGAAACACAAGTGTCAAAGTACCAAGGTAAAAGCTCACTCTTGGGCTGTTCCTAAGTGCAAAGAATGTGTAAAATTTACTGATTTCAATAAGCTGTGAAGGAAAACAACCTATTTGCAAAATGACCAGAAAGAGGAAAATGTGAAATTGCACAAGCCATGCTGACCTAATGATATTTCCAATCCAGACTTATCGAAATATTTAATAGTTCAGGGCAGCTCTTGAACATCATCTGTGAATTTGAAGTGAATATCAAATCTGTCTGGTTTATTCACTGTTGGTCTGGATGTGCTGTTGATCTATAGAAGCATTATTTTTTTGGGAAGAAATCAGAAAAAAAACGTGTCAACTCCCATTTTGCTCTGTCAGGTCTAGATGATATCATCAACATTGCCAGTAATGCCATGTAATATTGCAGAAGCCTTCAAAAAAATGCCTGCTGAAACTTGCACTCTGCATACCCAGTAATGAAGGAAGTGTCCTCAGTCTCTTTTTTGGTGTGGGTTTTTTTTTTTCTATATGCCCCTAAATACAGAGGAATCTTCTGACCTGTTGTGACATAGGTTTTATTCCAAAATGGAATGTTACTGTTAAGGTACGTTGTTCAGTTAACTTTGTTTCTCTTGCTTAGTCAAGGGTTTGGACAAGGTTGTCAAAAATAAATATCCAAAATTAGGCTTAGTTTGCATAGATCTGAACATGCAGCTGCTTCTACTAATGTCAAATAGAGAATAGCATTCATCACTTAATTCATTGCTCAGTAGTTTGTGTCAATTTTATGTAGGGATGCAGGTCTACACTTGTGTCTATGTATTTAGCTATCTAGCTTAAGTGCGATTTAAAATTCTTATTTCTATTCAATTAAATTTATTTGGGTGTGGTATTTTGCCTCAGAAGTGGGTAAGCTGGTAACCTGCAAACTGGAGGGGTTTTCTAACTTTGGAGGAGAAAAAACAAAACAAAAATGATGTAGTGAGCCCCTTTAAAGGGGTGGTAGAAAATCAGAAGGGTTGTGTAGTTCATGAATGAAAGACAAGGAAAGGAATTCAGAATGAATGGAGCCTTGGTTCATCCCTATAGGGAGAAGTCATGGGCTCCCCATGTAGTGAGGGCACTCATAAGGGGCTCAGCCTTGTGCAGGATAGGTACCTCAGGCTTGTTTTGTTGCTGGAAATCCAAGGAGAACATAGCAGATACCAGATGTGAGGAACTGAAGAAGCCACACCTGGTTCAAATATGGCAAAAGACCTAATAAAGGGAGGTGGGAACAATTCAGAGTCAATTTATTCAAACAAACAAACAAACAAAAAAAGGTTCTTGACAATTCCATTAAAAGGCACAAAGATTACTACGGATAGGAAGATAATTTTTTACTTCTGTTGCACAAACAGCAAAACAGTGAGCTATGGGTCTTTTAAAAGGGGAAATCATTGTTAAATTTTATAAAGGTCCTCCTGACAGGTTAGGAAACTGGGCCAGGAAACACTTTGCCCAAAATATCATGAGGCAGCATTGCCTTGAGTTCTGGGTGCTGGGTGCTGCCTAACACAGCTGTGAGGGGCCATGGGATAGATGTTTGGGTCAGCACACCCAAAGCTCCACATGGCAGCCTGGTCTGCATCACCTCACACTTTGAAACAAACTTGCAGCCTAAAAAACCTAAAAGCCATAGCTATATTACACACCCAAAACAGACAGAAGTGCTTATGGGACATATCTTAATTCCTCAAAAGAAGGGAGAATTTCTTCAGTGGAACTCCTGTACAACTTCCTAAAATCTTGTGTTGGGAAGTCAGCTAAGTTCAGAGCTCAGGTCTCTAAGGGGAAGATGGGAGCAGGAGGAATTCAGGGCAAAACTGCAGCAATTGTTAATAAGCTTGTGTACTGTAGATTAAGAGAAGCAGAAATGGAAGAAAAGCAAAATAAGCAAATAATACACTTCCCAAACATTGATTAGTGTGTGCTTAGTGAATGTTAAGATCAGTTTTTCTGTGAATATTTGTCCACATCTAACTGTGAGCTAAAATTTAATTTGTTTCTTTGAAGCCATTTCTGTCTATCTTTCACAATTACTCGAGTGCTTGAGGTCTGCTATTACCGTGTAAGGTAAATGTCAAGCTGAAATGCACAAACATCTACCGAGAGAATACTTCACATAGTGTAAAATTTCCTATTTAGGTTTTGTGCTGGGATGAAGAATTATGTAAATCATCCAGAAACAAAGAGGTTGAGTTGTGTATCAAAGCATTGGAGCCTGAACTATGAATGGGGGATCAATGAAACACACACACTCTTTGCAAATGTTCTGTAGACCAGCAACAAAATTGCTGATGGCATTCCCATATAATTTGTAACTATTAGACTGAAATTTTATAGCCTGAATTAGGACACTTTCCCAGAGTAAGAAATGCATGTACATGCCTGGAAATACTTCTGGTGCTCTATCTATTTATTTGTTTATGTCTGCAATTGTACAGGATGACATCCTACTTAAGTGTCCTACTGATACACATTGCCCAGAGCAGTTATCTCCATCTCTGGAGATATTCAAAACTTGACTTAACATGGTCCTGGGCAACCTGTCCTAGCTGACCTGCTTTGAACAGGAATGTTGGACTAGATGACCTTCAACATCAGCACTGTCATCTATTCTTCTGTTCCTCTGTTTACTCCCATGTTTAAATTCACTGTGTCAGATCCTTTACTGAGAAAGATCTGAGCATCTCAAATCAAATATGATGGAGCCATTTCAGTTTTACACCAGAGAAGAATTGTTTCCATGAATGGAACCCCCTGAGGATAAAGCCAGTGAGAACTGATCCAACATTGCCCATTCTCTTGGGTAGTTCTAGCTGTCACCCTGACACTATATTGGCTGCCATTTTGAACAGCTGGTGCTTTACTCTCTAAATATACAGGTACAACATTAGTGACAGCATGGACAGTAATTGTGGACCACCACTGTTTTGGTATCTCACATTCTTCTGCTGGAAGACCATCAGAGATTTAGCAGTGAGGATGCACCTTGAATATTGTGTTCAGTTTTGGCCTTATCACTACAAGATGGACACTGAGGTGCTGGAGCATGTCCAAAGTAGGACAATGAAGCTGCTGAAGGGTCTGGAGCACAGGTCTTTTGAGGAGAGGCTGAGGGGAACTGGAATTGCTTAGCCTAGAGAAAAAGGGGGGTGAGGAAGAGCTTATTGCTCTCTACAGCTACCTGAAAGGAGGTTGTAGCGAGGTGGGGGTTGATGTCTTCTCCTCAGTATTAAGCAAAAGGACAAGAGAAAATGGTCTCAATTTGTGCCAGGGGAGGTTTATATTGGATATTAAGAAACATTTCTTTATTGATATAGTGGCCAAATATTGGAATAAACTGCCTAAGAAAGTGATGGAGTCACCATCCCTGGAGGTATTCAAGAAAGGTGTATAAGTGGCACTTCAGGACATGGTTTAGTTGGCATGGCAGTATTGAGTTGATGGTTGGACTTGATTGTCATACAGGTGTTTTCCAACTTTAATGACTCTATGACTCTCTTTAGTGGAAATTCATGTAGTCCCTAGATGAGACCAAATTCTCTCTGTATCAGTCACTTGAAATACACTTTATTTCAGGATATACAAATAAACCTAACCTTTCTGGACATTTTTATAGGAACAAGCTGATTTCTTGCTGTTTTAATTGTTTTTCATAATATCTTCTAAGTTATTTTGCCATTTGGCTGCTTAAAAAAAAAGCCATAACCAGAAAGGGGAAGTCAGACGTAATGGTGGATTAGTCTTTTTTAAAAAACGCATTAATCATGGTCTCTCTTGTTAATTTTTAAATTGTGTTGCTATGTCATGCTTGACAAAGCATGCTGCAAATAGTAAGAGAATACAAACGAGCTACTTGAGTTAGATGATCCTTTAAAAAAAGGCAAGACATTTAAAGAGGGGAAAGAAAAAGAATTAGCTTTTTAATATCCTTCTTACATTATTCTACATGCATCTATCAACAGATGAGAGAGGCAACTTAAATCTCAGCAAGTAGACACAAAGACATAGGTGTCCTACTGTGATTTTAATTCAGTGTGTAAATATCTAAGAGGGAAAAAAAGAGAGTTCTAGAGGTAATTTAGAGATACCAAGGTATTGGTAATGTATTCAACAGTTAGCAGTGTAGGAAATTATTAGAAGGTAAACCAAAGAAAATTCAATAAGCAAACCAAAGCTATTTTGTTATGCCAAATCATGATAGCTCCACTCATGATCTAATTGTTGGTTAGGATCTGTTTCCAATCATAAGATTGCTACAGCTGGAATATCAGACATGATTAGATGCTGTGCCATGTCATAATTTAGTCCACTGATTTGTATAAGTCTGTCAAAGGGCTCAATGAACTGAGCATGTTGTAGAAGAAGAATGGTAACAGTGATCTAAATGGCTATATGAGTTATTGCTGTCCTCTTCCTTCCTTCCAGCTCCTAGTGGTACCACTCTGTAGGCATTTTGTGGTGGTCTAGAGATATCCTTAGAGAGCTGAAATGCACAGAAATCAAGCTGCCTTGAGACAGCCCCGATCTGCATTGCTGTTATACATGCTGATATAGCCTTGAAAAAAAAAAAAAAAGGATATATCCGCCCTGTTCTCTGGGACATTATGGAAAGAGTATCTTCATGCTCCTAAATAAGACAATAGCAGAATTTTGTGGCATCAGCTAAGTCATCTGTGTTTCTTAACTGTAAAGTGTTACTAATATTCTTTTGAGCTCCTGAAGTGGAATGACCTAAGCTCAAAA
Organism: Florisuga fusca; assembly: GCA_038090715.1. Taxonomy (NCBI): domain Eukaryota; kingdom Metazoa; phylum Chordata; class Aves; order Apodiformes; family Trochilidae; genus Florisuga; species Florisuga fusca. The sequence goes on from JAAWXA010000001.1 coordinate 30,081,830, forward strand.
TTGCCTTCTATTTGTACATAACCACTTATAACTGTATCCATTTTGTTTCGTACCTGCATATATGGCAGTGGTCATTAGCAAATCACCCTCTCCCCATCCCTGCCACACAGTGATCTGAGAAACAGCATTGCAATTCTGTGCACTGTAAGTAATAGGATGTTGCAGATTATAAAATGTTACTTTTTGAAATGGTAGCTATTTTAGGGTATGAATGAATGTTCAGGCAGTCATGATAACCACATAGCTTGCCTTATAGGATTTTTTTTTAAAAGTGCAGGTACAAGAGGGTCCTGGTTTTGCTCTGAGGTCCAGCTCCAGTTAGCAGTGATGGCTATGCTTATGGTACTGGAATTACCCCTCTGACAGAAGGGAAAGAATGGAAATTAGCAAAAACCCCATTCCAAGTATGAATCAAATTTTCTGACACTGTCATTTGGTCACAGTCTACAAAAGGAGATCTACAGTACACAACCAGTAATTATGGAGTATCTTCCTAAGTACCAATTGCAGTACTATAAAAAAATTGAGTGGCTGTAGGGAGGAAACACCTTGCCAAACCATATTTTATACAGGGACGGCCATGAGTGAAAGGAGCCTTAATCTTAACTAACCCAGGAGGTTTCAAGCAGATTAGGGCAGTGAAAATGTAATGAATAGCAAATGCTTAGGGCCAGTCACTGGAAGAACTCTCCAATGAGTTAATTCAAGAAACTACTAAAAAATTTATGGCACTATTAAAATAAATATACATACACAACAACAACAACATAAAACTAGTCCTCAGACTATCACTGGGAAGGTTCAGAATCAGAAAATAAAAGAGTTTTAACAAAAAGCTTGTTGTGGAACATCTTCACTGTAGCTTTTGAGTGACTTTTTGAGACTGATTGGAAAAGGGCATTTTGAGATACATCAGGAATATTTGTTCAGGAGAAATGAAGAGAGGAAAAGCAAACGCTGATGGATTTTTCTTCGCAAAAGGGAAGATTTCAAGGTGACTTAGAAAAACATTGAAATTTAAAAAGGATTTGGTTAAAGCTGAAAAAGATAAAAAACATACCCAATAAGATGTTCAAAACACAGCTTTATAATGGCCTCTGAGTGGCTTTTGTGATATTTGAACTTCAGCTACGGAAATATAGGGTAGCTTGACAGCAGGGGTGCCTATCAGTAATTAATTTCTAGGTTTAAAGGTGCAACCTACCCACACAATCCTTTGCTGTTTTTAATGAAAACGGTTGTAACTTGGAACACAGTTAAAGGAAGAAAGGGCTTTATTTATTTTTTTAAATGATGGCTTTGTACAGAAAAAATTAAACACAGTAGGTAGAAAGATCCTGCACAGATGTGAATTGATCTTGTCTGTGTCTGTGCTGGCTGGGATGTGGGCAAACTGGTTGGGATTAAATAGAAAAAAGTGTCTTTTCATAATGCTCATGTGAAAACCGAAGAGATCCCTTTATTTAAGAGGCTGAAATATTTTTTTACTTTGGCACAAATTTGTACTTTTGTCTTCCAGCCAAGATAAAGTTTTCCTTACTGAAAATTTGGGTTTATATTTACCAGGGAATGTTCCTGAAATGTTTTGTTGTGGGTTTTTTTTTGACAGAACTAATATCCGAAATCTGTTGAGCTAACTTTTTTATTGGGAAACTACAAGCCCTTGGGATCCTGGTACACTTAAAAATTACTATAGTAGCTTTCAGCTGCTTTGCGGAGGTTTAGAAGAACAATTATGTTTTGTTTTAAGAGTGGAAGAAGGAACACGTGGAATTTGTGTGATTTACCCAAAACACAGAATGATAAAAGTAGGAAGTCCATTTTCACAAATATCCAGTTTAAAACATGGACCGATGACATGGACCTACCCTTGCAGTAAGGAAGTCACTCTAAAACAGAGAGCAATTCCCTTCTATATTGGCTTAAGGAAAAAAATTTGGAGCAGGCATAAAGAGCAATTTGTCTGGCTGAATGCTCTTTTCATTTTTATACTGCAAAGGTGCGTTTGTAGTCTCTCCCAGCATCCTTGGTAAGAAAAGTAGTAAAGGGCTTTGTTATCACTCCGGATATTACCTGAAACCTTGTGGGAAGAAAGTTGTTGTCTACTTGCAAGGAGGAGGTGCTTGACACCCATCCTTGAAGACAGCTATCCTCATCTGTAATCAAGACAAGCTAGAGTCCTCCCTAAGCTCCCTTTCCAGATATGCCCATAGGCTCAATTTGGAGCACAAAGATTGAGTCTGTATTACCAGGTACTGTGGCACAACAGAAGCAGAAAGGTGAATTGTTGGTGCTGTGACCTCTGCAGAATACACGTTTTCAAAGGTGTGGTGAGGATCATTTCATGCTATTCCTATGAACTGAATGTTGGTTAGCATTTGGAGCACATTGGTTAGCATTTGGTTAGCATTTGGAGTTCCTGGAGCACATCTCATGATTTAGTTTCTTATGCAGGGGATTCATTCTGTGCACCACTGGACAGCTCTGCAATGTGAAGCAAAACATGCCAAGTGGAGGTGGGCTGCAGTGTCACTTCAAACCTTGCTCCAAACTAAAAGGCTGGTCTAGACATACCAGAAGTCACTCAGGACTGCAGCTTCAGAGTGCTCACTCCTGAGTCCTGTTTCTTAGATGCTTTAAGTCACTATACATGATGTATAGTATTTTATACAAGGAGTAACAATTTGTCCATAATGACTACAGACCTTTGAGAACAGGATTCAGCATATATCCCTAGGATAGTTAATTTCTACTTGGGGCTGGGGAGCATGAGATCATAATCCAGCCTGATTTGGGTGCCCTGGGATGCAGGAGGGAGAAGGTATGATGACATCTTTGTGGAGTGGGACATTATAGCCTTTAACTTGTACCTCTCCTGTTTTAATTAGTTGATTCTGTAGGGATTATAACTATTGAGTACAGTACAGGACAGAGATTTATGATGGAAATTCTCTGTTGTGCAGAGCTCTGCCCATTCAAATGTTAGCCAGTAAAAAACAGTAAGTGACTAGATCATATCTATCCGGAAAGTAACTACATCTAGATTTTAGACTATTTTTCTGTGCTCTTGACATTTTGGGTCTCCACAGAGAACTTGTCATGTCAAGCAATGCAGCAGTGGATTGAGGATGGAGAGCTGCTAACTGTGTTGAGATGCAATCTGAGAAGCAGCTGAACAAACTCAGCAGTGCAGTAGCACTTTCTATTCCAGGAAGAAAAGTTGGATGGAGTAAAATGCCACTTTGGATTTGAAATTGCCATCTTTTAACTGAAAAGCATAAGGAAAACTGAATCAAAATCTCACCTTTTTGGATTATGGCTGAACATGCCATTCTGCACCAGAATATGTAGTTATTACATGGGGCTTTACTCCTCTTCCCACAGAAAAATACTTGTCTCCTACTGAGCCTTATGAGGAGCTGGGCCCAAGACACTAGCCTGTTGGTGGAACTTGTGATTTCTAGCTTGTGGCTCTGTAAGGGACTGATCACCTAAGAGTTTCTGCTCCATTTCTGTTTCCTAAAGCCCCCTGTTCAGCTGTGACTTTGAGTTATGGATGCTGGCAGAGTTTGTTCATCTCAGAGTGTTCAAAATTCAATATTTTTTGTGGTTTTATATTTGTAGCTAAATAAACTTATTTATTGTTCAGATTTTCTCTCTACAATTCACTTGGAAATGTATGCTCTTTTCAGCACATGGACTCGTCCTTTTTACCTCATTTAAAAACTCCCTGTGCACAGGTCAGGGGGTCAAGCTTTCACGCCTCTTTCTCACAGTCATCCCTGACTACTGATTTTTCGTAGTGAGTAGCAAGGCAGGATTACATCTCAGCTGTGTCCACTGTTTTTCTCATATCAAATGCACCCTATTAATTGAGTATTTTTCTGCTGTTTTCTGAACTATTTTACTGCATAGAAAATACCTACAAGGCTGTATTATCCCACTGAATTTTATCCTTCATCTCATTACTCCTTACTGAATATTCTGTGGAGTCAGATGGACCCCCTCACAGATGATTGTGGGGGTTCCCCATTTGTTTTCTATTGATGGATCATTATCACATTTGCTCAGCTCATGAATTAAGAGATTATTTTTCTAAATAGGAATTTAGCCTGGGTCCTGCAAGTCAAGCTGTGTTCCCTTCTGCTTCTCATGTTATCACCACCAATAAAGAATCTACAGCTGGGGACTCAGTTGACAACTTTGTCAGTGATGCATGGAGCAGGAGAGACTCTAGTTGCTCTTCCACAGGTGCAGTAGAGCTACAGCATGAACAGAAGCAGATGGGACAGGGTGAGTGTATAGAAGTCAAAGTATCAAAACTAATATTTAAAGTACCTTTATTATGAGATTACTTTTTAAATTGTCACCACATCATCTTGACTGTACTCTTGTTCTATGTATTAAGTGCCCTAAAAGTGATCTCCTGCAACAGTTTTTCACTCTCTCCTCTTCATCTCCCACTTTGTAGTTGCAGTGAACATAATTTTGGGCTTCTGTGTTTCCTGACCAACACGACTAGGAAAGTGATAGTCCCCTCTACTGTCCCCCCAGCACTGGTGAAGCCACACCTCGATTACTGTGTTCAGTTTTGGGCTCCTCACTACAAGAATGACATTAAATTGCTGGAGCATGTCCAAAGTAGGACAATGAAGCTGCTGAAGGGTCTGGAGCACAGGCTTTATGAGGATCAGCTGAGGGCATTGGGATTGTTCAGCCTAGAGAAAAAGGAGGATGAGAGGAGAGCTTATTAATCTCTACAGCTGCCTGAAAGGAGGTTGTAGAGAGGTGGGAATTGGTCTTATCTCTCCACTAACGAGCAACAGGGCAAGAGGAAATGTCCTCAAGTTGTTCCAGGGGAGATTTAGATTGGATATTAGGGAAAAAAATCTTTACTGAAAGGGTTGGCAAACATTGGAAGAGGCTGCCCAGGGAAGTAGCACTAGATTAAAGGTAGGACTTGATGATTTTCAAGATCTTTTTCAATCTAAATTTTATTTTTAATGAAAAAAATGTCGATACCATAGCTGTCAGAGATGATCTTACACGCTTGCTGGGACCAATACCAGCTTGAGAAACAGTGCTAAAGTATCTAGGGGACCTGGATATTCATGTGAATGGTTTTCAGGTTTTTTTCTTCTAAATTGCCATTCAGAGGGCAAGAGTCTGGGAAGCTATCTGATGATTAATTTGGAAGTACTTTTTGGTTTTTGTCTTAATCTTAATAAAAATCATAAACACCAGAAAGAAAACCTTAAACCAATAAACCCTGCATCACAATCAGTGACTGTCACATAAGGAGATGGTATATAGAAGAAGAAAAAAGAACAGCAAATTGGAAAGTAAGCTATCTTCTTTATGAAGGTCAGAAGAAAAGGGTTTAGGTTTTGGTCAGGAAGTCTGGAAAAATTTGACGTATCCTGGGGTCCTGATCCATGCAATTTTTGTAAAACAATAAATTAATAAATATTATTCTGAAAGAGATAGTGTAATGGAGGGAATGTTTAAAATTTCTACCAACTGTAATACATGGAAAAAGACAGAGGGGGAAATTTACCTCTTCTGGCTGCACTTTATGCTTAAGGAAATTGAAAAGATTTCATAGTTCACTACTCTGCAGTGAGGGCAGAACACAGATGTAGCACCACTTCTGGTACCACAGATTCAGTACCAAGGACTCTGGTGTACCTCTTGGTAGGGAGCATGTCAGCATAAATAGTGGCTGTTTTCTGACCCAGCCTTGTCCAGCACAAGGTTACTTACGCAGGATTTCTCAGAGGAGTGTTTCTTTCCATTTCTTTCCATCTTTGGGGTCTGTGAAAGGCTTTCTTACTTTTATTTTCTTTATAGAACAGATCTTCAACTCTAAATACCCAGAGAAAATCTGCTTGTTTTGAATTAATATTGTCTGATGAAAACTACTAGAGAAGTTACTTGACTTTTCTTGTTTTCATAGAGGAACCTCATAGGTACATTCTCTGAGATCTCTACACCTCCAGGGTCATTCACAGATACAATATCCTAGTGGGAAGGAGGGGAAGACAAGGGTATCCAGGACACAAAATCAAAGGAAAAAATATCAAATAAAGAATAATGTGAGATAATTAATTGAGGAACTAATTAGGGAAAGCTAATGCAAAGGTAATACTGAGTGAGTCTCCGTTCCCGTTGTCAGAGGGATGGATCTTAACTCCTCCAGAAGCACAGTTGGGGACAAATGCTGTAGTCACCCAGGAAATGGCACAATGTGCCTCTGGCTACCTGCAGGTGAAAGAGCAATCTCCATATTGGGGGTTGCAGATGGCATGCATGCAGGGTTAATGTGCAAAAAGATAGATGAGATGATGTTTTTGTTTTAACCACAGAATATTCTAGGAGGATTAAGAAAAAAGTTGCCTTCCACTGGGATCAGTAGGGCAGAAAGAAAAATCACCCTGTTTATATCCAGGCTCTCCCTCCAAGGCTTTGCAGGTGACAGACCCAGTGAAAGCATCCATCTCCGCTCTGTGCTCAGTAAGCAGAAAATGAAACAGAAGAGTCAGTGTGACAGTGAGTGATTCCAAGCCACTTGTAAAAGCAAGCATTCAACCTGAGGCCATCAGCTCAGAAGCCCTCACAACAGTAAGGGTAGTTTTTAATAAAACCACAGCCATCAGAATCCAAAGGGATCTTGAACAAGACAAAAAACAAATGCAACCCCTTCTAACACCCATCCTGCTCATCACGGTACTAAAGTTCTCCAAGGTACTTTGTCAGGATTTGAAGTTACTATGAGAATTCTTGCCTTCCCTCACCCTGCTTTAGCCGACCTCAGCTCAAGAAAAATTCCTCCCAAAACAGACTACAGCAGAAGATAATAATTGTTTATGTTGTCTTTTGTTTTTTAACAACTAGATAACTGCATAGCTCCTTTACCAATGTCTGGACTCCCTCAAAACATGTGCTTAAGACCCAAAAAGTGAGGGTGACTTATATGTACCTATAGGACTGACAACATTTTCACCACATGCTATCAAGCTGGTACTTATATATAGGCAACTTATATAGAAATCCAAGTTGCCTTATATAAGGCAACTTATAAAGCAATGTATGGTTTTCTTATACATGAATACACAATGAGGAGGCTACTCAAAACTGCATTATTGTGGCATCCAGTTCTCTACATCTTCTGAATACACTGAAACACCCTGATTCAACAAAACAGGATGCTTTTCAGCAGGGTCTTGGAGGCTTTTTTAGAAATATGGACTTACTGTAACATTTGCATAAATCCACTCTTTAAGTTCTGAAATATAATAAAGTGACATTAAAATCCTAAATCAGAAGAAAATTTCTACCAGCATCTTCTTAATATCAAATAGTGTCTTCATTCAGCAGTCTGCAGTCAGCCTTTCTCTTAATCTCTCCTGGACTTTTCAGCAAACAGAACCAGATGATTCAGCCTTTTACCTGTATTGTGGGTGATCAAAAACCAAATACAAGCACTGCTTGATCCTGTGTCTGGGCCAAGAAATAGTTGTTTTTTTATATGAAGTGGAAAAGCTGTAATTGGAGGCATTGAGAGGGTTGAATCCATAACTGGAATGCAAGAGACAGGTTCAGAAAACTGCTGTGGGTGGGGCAGCTACAGACTTTGGGTTAGTTGTTGTTCATCTCAGATCCCACTGGCTGGTGGGGTGATTTCTTTTCATATTCTTTTACCTCAGTCAGTTTTGCAAAAGAGGATTCTTGTTTTCCAGCCTGCTCTGATTTTCAGCTTGCTTTGTGTGTGTGTGTTTTAGGATATGTTTTCTTCTGCAGCAGAGATCAATAGCAAATGCTACCTTTGAAGAAGGGGATATTGGGGATTCTGCAGGAAATCTGAGAAAACAGGGTTATACAAGACATTGCTTCCTTGAGAGGGCAACTTCACATAATATTTGGTCTTTCCAAGCAGTGTCAAAGTGTGTATATCACAAACCAGCAAGTTATAAAGGAAACAACATAATGAGAAAAAAACTTAATTGGAATTTCATGACCAATGTATTCTGAGGGCTCCCTCTCTTCCCTCCCTCAAAAAAAAAAAAGTGTTGAAAGGGAACCAGGAAGGCAATTTTCACATTTGATAGCACAGTCTATCTATTATGCAGGCAAAGCCTTCCAACAAGTCTTATTTTAAGGTGTGAACATGTACTGAGAGATTTGCTCCTTTGTGCATCTTTTCCTCAGTAAACAATGCCAACAGGCTCTTTTTAACCATCTATTCTTCTGAAGAACCCAGCCTCCTGACAAAGGTACTGAAACACGTTCTTGACCAAGAAATGTTACTGGTCTTCCATTCCCAAGCAAAGGCACAAGAAGAGAATGCAGAGCTGTGGGATGGTACTGACTGTGTCCAGTTACACGTAGTGTACCTGTCTCACACCTTGCTGAAGAAAATTAAGCTTGTCTAAACAACAACATTTTTAGTAAGTCTCTCAGGGATGGGCCCTTCCCTTACAAACTTAGGAAAAGTTGGCTGTCCAGTCCAAGTAAATAATCTCAGCTCCCTCTGTGACTGGTAGAGAGAGTCAAGCACCTTTAAAAAACAACTGATCTTTTCTCCCTGGCAGAAATTTCTAAATTGAGGTGGATTTTCTGCTCTGTTGCCTCTGTCCTCATTGACAGTAGGGGGAGCATAGAAGGAGAATTAGGGAGGGCGGGATATTAAGAGACTGTGCAAAAACAGTGGAGAATCCTCTCTTAATGTGCAGACTATATTGCTTTTTATTCAGAAATAGATGGGGTTTGCTTTTTGCTTTGTGGTCTCTGCTACCATGGTTTCAGACTTAATTTTCTAACAAAGTTTTTGTTTGTTTTGGGGGGGGGGTGTTGTGTGTGTTTTGTTAGGTGTTTTTTTTTTCTTTTTGAGAGGAATATGGTAGAAAATGCATATTTTTTTAAGATATTAATCTTTGTAAGAGCTAACTTAAGCAGGGAGGGAACATGATCAGAAAAGGCAGGCCTTCTGTAATATGCAGTTGTCATGTACTGTTACAGGACATAAGGATAAACACTGCAGGTCTGTGGCTTAATTTGGTGATAGGTGCATTCAAGGATATGTGTGTGTGTGTAAAGACAACACAGATTGTGAAGAAGTGTAGACTGGAGTGTGGGACAGTGATGTCTTGAAATAAAGGCTGCTTCACTACAGTCTAATCTGCAATGTATCTGTAGGGCGCTCAGTGCCTTTAGCATCCCCTCAGGTCATGCAGTGAGAGCTCCATGCCCTCCAGACTTGTGGGGTCTTGTGTAAGCTTGCTTCCAAGTTCCTTCATCTTTCATAGAGTTCATGTGCTAGCAAGCTCCGAGAACAACAGCTCAAATATTTATCATGTATATTTTGAAAAAGATTTCTCCAGCAAGTTACTACTACTAAACTTGTAATTGCAAATAAACCCCAAAACCTGACATTATAATTAGGATCTTTATATTTACCTTCCTAAGCATACCAGAAATGAACCTGCTTTGCAGTTTCTATGAGAATACGGTTTGTGGATTTTTTGTCACTTGTTTATTTTCCCTACTATTACATTATAGTGATTAAGGCTTTTGCATAACTAAACCAAATAAGTCAAATTTTGAGACTGAAGCTACTCAGGGTAGCTCACTAGACATCGAAAGTCTATCTTACACTAAGGAGGACCTCACCTGCTATGATGATGTGAGGACAGCATCTCAAAGTATTTAAAAATTCTTGGCAACCTGGCATAACAGCGTATAAACTGAAGAAAACAGCAGATCAGATCAAAACACAGGGGGAATTCAGCTTGGTGAAATATTGTTAGTTTACCTAAATTAGGATTTGAACAGACCTCATAAGATGTTTGCCATATAGCTGTCTTGCCCTAGTCTGAGCATTAATAAATGATTAAGTGACCGATAGTTGCTTATGTAAGTAAAGATGACTGGTGTAATTTGTGGCTTTTAATTTCAAGTATTAATGTATATTACATTAGCATCTGTGCACTATCTGTTCCTTTCAGCACAGTTCCAATTTCTAGTTCCAGTTATAAGAGTATGCAATTTTATGTAATTGTGTTCATTTTATTTTCTTCAATAAAAGCAATTATTGCCTGTAGCTGATTTCAGTGTTGTGAACAACTGGCAACTGTTACCAAATGTCTGTTAAAAGGAGTCTCAAACCTGGTAAATGTCTCTGGAGAGGTTTTTGTAATTGGCATTACGTTTAGCAGTAAGATGGAAAAGCACAGGCTGTTCAAAACACCTGGCAGTCCCTGAAGTAAAATGAAAGGTATTGTTTTGCAAAAAATCTGAGGTGAGTGCAAAGCAAACAATATTTTAATTCTTTTAGCTTAGTCAATTAAAAGTTTGTGTGTGCATTAAGAGCTTGATCTTTAGCACATCAAAATTAATGACAAAACTCTCCCTGACTTCAAAAGCAAAAGCAGAATCCAAGACAAAATCACCCTCCAGATTGATCTGAAAGAACTATTTCCTTCAAGTTTTTAACAACATTATTCTTAATGACAAGAATAATGCTTTGAGCAAAAGACTGGTAATCAGGAGCCTTGTATTATGTTACAGGAATAGTAAAGCATATGCTCTGGTTTAAAGATATGCCTAATTGCTTTCCCGAACAGAGCTTCTTTCTGGAGTTAAAATTTGTATTCTAGGTCCTGTCCTCTGTGTCTTTGGCATGATCAGTTAAGGCACTGTCCTGAAAAGAGATGTGTGCTCTTGCTATTGGTGTCAAGGTAATGTCATCTGGGAAACTCATTACAGGTCCAGGTTCTTGGCAAATATCTTTAAAACAGGGATGACAATGCCATGATGGCCAGGTACAGGTAAAGAACTTCATGTAGTCTGGTGTGTTTGGAGGTGAAGTGATATATAAATCTAAGGTTTCACTGTGATATTGACATCTCATTTTCAGGTGTGAAGGTCGTCTGGCTTGCTAGGACTCTCTGTTTTGGCTGCTATTGACTTCCCATTGATCTTTAAGATCAAGCACAGAGCATTTTCTCTATGCGTCCTGAGTCCCTTGTCTTCCAAGGTAGAAGAGGACTGGACATCTTTCCAGTGTAATGTTTTACCAGCAACAATCTCTCCAAATGCTTAGAAGTCTCTGTCTAAAACTGAGGACTAATAAAACAAAGAAGGGGTAATAATGATTAATAGAAGAATATTTCTGCACCTTAAGGTGAGATGAAAAGCTGGAGTGGTTGGTATAGCTCTCAAATTTTCCAAAGTGGTGTAGCTTTGGAGTCGGAATCCTGACTTCACTCAACTGTTTTCTTCCAAAGAGAAATAGTAGTGCCCACACTGAAGAGGTACCTTGATTCTGGATGCTTTGCTTTTAAAATATAGCACAAGCTACAAGCCTCACCAAAATAGCAAGAGTACTACCTTATACCACCTTCAGACCGATTTTAGCCCTTTTGGAAGCTTGCAGGTGTGCTGGTAATTGAGAGTATGCTGAGCTCTTGCCTGTTTTCTCTTTAGCTTTATTTTCTTGGACATGGTGCTGGACTGTGCTTAAAGTGGTCTGCCCTCTCCTTCCACCTAAATGTAGTGCTCCTCTTGTATGTCTTCTCCTTTGTCCATATTGGTTCTTGTGTGGTCCTCAAACAAGAGCTGGTGGAAAAAAAGCTGAGCCTTGGGTTGTTGTTGTTGTACTGACTTCCCACCAAGATGTCTGAGCAGTTTTCACTGGCAGTGATACTGACCAGAATATATTGTGATAATGGAATAGAGGCCCAAGTCATACAGAAGAGTTCTATCTGTGGTGTGGAGCTAGTATTTACTTAGATAATGCCTGTTTTGATGCAGACATGTATGTTGGGAGACCCTCCCAAGGAGGAAAGGTGCTGTGTGCAGGTGGTTCCTGATGCTGCCGGCACCAGCTGTGACCCAGGCAGTGGCTGGGATGGATCACAGCACTGGCAGGTGCTGGTCCCTTCTGAACCCTGCTAAAAGGAGGTCAACTGCACCGTTGAGATCTGTGCATATCCATTCCTGCAGGTGTGATGTTTTCTCATTTGCAGCCCTGATTGCTGCAGGGTGTTACTGAAACACACTTCTGTTGCAGAGCCCAAGTTGAGTCTGTTAAGGCAAAGTGTGTGTCCTTTCTAGATCATTTAAAACCTGTGGCAAAATTAATAACATTGTTTTAGTTAATTGTCCTCATCCAAGAAACACTGGTAGCTCCCCTGCGTCACTATACGAATTTCTTTGATTCTGTGAAATGCTTTCTTCCCTAGAGTGAAAATGTGTAGGCTGTTATTCTGTGACTCTCCAGTTCCACACTAGTAAAGGCTACCTCTGCAATTTTTTTTTTAAAGCTAGTCACATTTACTGGAATAGTCTCAGAGACTTTTTTCTATATTTTTCTTTCTATTGTTTTTTATTTGATGCGACAAGATTGATACTAACATTTTGTTCTTTGTGAATCTTGCCCTCTTTGACTGTTCTGGTTAGCCTCTTTTTTCACAGAAGAAGTCAGCCACTAAGTGTTTCTTTTTGATTCATACAGGTTGTAAGGTCAGTTCTGGTGGGTATGATTTTCTAATGAATTCATGCTCCATTTCTCAACTGGATGGTTCTGCAAGTAGGCCTGGACAAATACACTGACATTTGAATTTAAGGGGACATTCAGACACCTAATCAAAAGAATTTGAGACTAGATTTAGAAATCTATATGGTGCAAATGAAATACAAAGTAGAATGAATAAAAAAACATTGATATTAAGAATATATATGTGTGTATATGTGCATAAATCTTTGTTAGAGATTACAAAGTTTATTTAACTTTGTATGTCACCAGTATGCTGAGAACACTCCAAAGAAATGGGAAAACTGAAACACAAAGAAAAGAAGAGAAAGATGTCATATGGTAGCATTTCCAGTGGATTCATTATAAATAGTGTGACAAGTGCCAGTGCAGAGAAGAGAGAGAGACTCACGGGGACACTATTTCATGTCATTTCCCAGCTGAGTGGAGGGTGGGACATGACACGGGCAGAACTAATATGCTGTTCCACATTATAACAGCAGCCACCCAGAATGGGCCTTCTTAGCCAGGTGAAGTCTAGAGTGGACTAATTTTCCTGCTCTTGACATAGGGAGAGACCAAAATTTGAATTATAGGTTGCAGTTCATCCTTTGGGACATTCTTTTGGTGCCACAACTATGCCCAAAACTGGGAGGGGATTCTAGAGGCAGGATCGCTCTGTGCTTACTTTTAAAATGCTTTGCCTCAGCATCAGAAAATTTAGAGAAAGATTTTCTGTGGTTCAGAAAGGTTAGTTCAACATATAAGACAAGGACTGTGGGTTCTGGCACCACCAGGGAGTTCAATGTTGGCTTAATTTTTGAGTTTCATTTTATAATTCCTGTGTGACTGTACTAGTTATTTCATCTATCCATGTCTCCATCTGCACTTCCATGAAAGGCACCAGGCAATACCCCTTTGTTCTAGTTCTATTTGGTTTTAAACTGCTCTTAAAAAAGCTGTCTCTCACGATTCTGTTTGGCAAAAGGTTTGGTTCCCTACCCTTAGAGATGACTTTTGGTCCTACACAGTGGTAATTAAAAGTGAGTCACAAACTAGTGACTTTTTAGAGTGGCAGTATTGCATCATCCTTCATATGGAAAGGTCTCTGAGAGGTGAAAGGAAAACAAGGTTATCTATAGTGAAACTCCAAGCTTCTCCTTAACATCCTCAGTGGTTCTGACTGATAGATGTTCCCATAACCAATCTGACATACACCAAGAGTATTAAGTTCCACCAAAATGCAAAATATGGCTTAATTTCAGTAGTGAGAAGGCAGCATCTAATGGATAGAATTTGCAAATAGGCCTTGAATCACTCCTCAAAGTTCAAAAATATATCTGCCACCTCTGTGGAAGGTGTCCTAAATAACATGTGGGTGTCAGAGGTACTTTCTGCCTGTCACATTGAAGTTATTTTCCTGTTAAAAGGAGAAATCAAGAAAATTTACTGAGAGTGAAAGAAACATGGGAAGAAAGGCATGAAAAATAGGAATGTAATGCTAGAGGTGAGAAACAGGGGACAATAGTAAAAGGGGATAGTCTTGGGCACCTGTGTTTACACTGTAGGATAGTTCTGTATTTTATATTAAGTGCAAAGTGAATATATGCCACTGTCTCCACTGCTGTTACCTAATTACTTATTTTCCTTTTATGAGGCCTTTAAAGGAAGGAAAGATAGAGCCTTGAATGATTTTTGAGGACGAAGACTACAGGCTATGCTTCAGGAACAGGATCCAAATGGCATCTCCCTCTTTGCTGCTGATACTTAGTGCCATGACAAGAGGAGACCCCATTTTGTTTAGTCTTAAGTTTCTAGTCTCCCATACAGAGTACAGGTAGGTTGTGAGACTTTGGCATTTAAAATGTAAATATTGTTGTTCTTGTTTTCTAGACACTGAGATACATTCCAGTTCTTAGTTCTTACTCTGGGACTGGAAATCCAGAGTATCTGAGTGGGCTGGTATATCTCTGATATAAAACTGCCTTGGTTTTGTAAAAGACACACCACAGCTATAGTTACCTAGCTTGAATGGAAACACCTGGCCAAATTTAATTTCTTGGCACAACTGATAATTCAATTTCTTTGCAATAATCAGTAAATGCATATAAATAGGCATGCAAAATCTTAATTTCAGTTTCTCTAAAGTCATAGCTTTCAGTATAGATACATTAATGAGTTTCAGCAGAGCATGAGATAAGCTCCTGAAATGTGAAGCCCTTTAGAGTGCCACATTTGTGCTATCACTCAGCCACTAATTCCATTTTTAATGATCTTGCCAAGATGTTTAAACTACTTTAATTATGTCAAATGCTTTGTTTGGTATTTAAACTGTTTTCTCTTCCTGTCAAAAAGGTTGCCATTTCAACTGCCCAAATGTAAAACACAGTTGCAGAAAGGTTTCTGTATGGTAATGAGGAACACTAATCTTACCTGCCCATTCAATACAGATTCCGATTTGTGTGTCTGAGATAAGCATAATGACGCGCTCTTGCTTGGATTATGCGGGACTACCACATTAAAAAAAAATGTTGGGAGATTAATGTCAGCTTTTTTTTATTTAGTGGATAATGTCTCGAGGAGAGGGGTCTTAGGTTCAAAATAAGGATAATTACAATTAATGGAATGCGTTTTAGAAGGCAAAGACTCTTAGAAATGGTGGTCAGCTAATGAATAATCCAATATGTCTGGTAGAGGGATTGTTGACTGCAAAGCAATTAATTTGATGTTTCGTTTTCATTTATCTCTACTTCCTCAAAACAAAGTGGACAGAGAACTTCAATGAAAGCCAATGTCAGGAAACAAGAAAGTGCAAGAATTTTTAATGATACTGCCATGCTCTGATTTGCTTTGTGAGATATTTTTTGCTCTCAAGGTTTAGTTTTTATTCCTGCTGACACTTAACCACAAGAAGAGAAGTCTTATAAATAGTATTCAAACAAGCTTGTTGCCAAAATGAAAAGCTACTTTTAAGCATAGAAGCCATGCATGCATCAGTTATCCTGGTCAGCCAGTACTTG
Source organism: Florisuga fusca (assembly GCA_038090715.1). Classification (NCBI taxonomy): domain Eukaryota; kingdom Metazoa; phylum Chordata; class Aves; order Apodiformes; family Trochilidae; genus Florisuga; species Florisuga fusca. Next base: position 30,097,382 of record JAAWXA010000001.1, read on the forward strand.
TTAACAATAGCCTGGGTAAAATTTTGCACAATGCGCCACATTCAAGATAAAGTGAAAAAAACTAGTTTTCTTCTCTTTTTATATTATAATTTTTTAACCACATTCACTCACTGATCCATGTCTCCATATGGCATGTTAAGCACCAGTGCCAACACATGGAAAATGTTGGAATTGAGTAACTGAAGTAAGAGACAATATCGCTCCTTTCTGTGGTATTGCCATCCTTGTATTTGCCTTCTTTTTCTGTACCCAAAATGACAGTCTGGAGATCGTCTAGCCTAGCCTTGCCCATGGTTTGATGACAGGGAGGGTATATATATATACACAAGGTATATATATCCCGAGAGCTGCTGGACCACACTCTGCTCCAGTGCCTTCAGTGTCACCTGCTGGTGCTGGCGAAACAAATCCTGACATGCAGTCCTAGCAGCTCAGCACTGGGGAGTATGCTGTTCATGTACTGTCTTCAATATACAGAGTTGTATTTGGGTGGTGAGACATCAGCCCAGGTTGTGGATGCCCACTCCCTGGACGTGTTCAAGGCCAGGTTGGATGGGGATTTGAGCAACCTGATCTAGTGGTAAGTTGTCCCTGCCTGTGCAATCTGTCCATCTATGCTCAACTAGATGATCTTTAAAGTCTCTTCCAACCCTAACCATCCTATGATTCCATAATTCTACTATTCTTTTCTCTCCTGGGTATGTCAGTTCTGAGCTGGGATAGAAGATTGAATCAGGGCTTCCTGCAGCACATTGGACTAGGGAGTAAGGGAGGATTCAGTAAAGCTGCAGAGAGAGTATGCAGTGATCCAGATCTGCTCAATGTACAGCTACATCTTTCTTTACAGACAACGTTATAAGCTATCAATAGCAGTTCACTGGGATAAATACTTGAAACAGACATGAAATAGAAGGCTGGCTGCAATCAGCTGGCTTTGTCAGAAAGTAATAGCGCTCTGACTCGCACAGAACAGATGGGTTACTTGTTAAAGTATCAGATTTAAAAACTAAAAAAATCACAGGAAAAAAAGTGAGATAAAATTGCAGAGCTGTGAAGATAGCTGCTTAAGCACTCATTTCTCTACTTCAGGACACCAACTCTACTGCAAAGAGTCCGTATCTATACTATCTCTGTAAAGGAGGGAGTTATCAAAAGCTCTCCCATAACTAAATCTCTCACCAACTTGACAAAGCATAATCAGAGAGAAAAGAGAATAACCCATGACAAATCAGCTGGTTTCTCTCCCCTTTTCTCCCCTATCATGCTGACCCTCAGGACTTTTTACAGACCGATAAACCAAATTTCTGGGAGAGGTTAGAAAATGCAGCCTTGGCAGGCCAGCTGAGTGTACAAAGTTGAGTTTTGGCTCAAGAGCAGCAAAATACTGAGATGTCCTGAAAGCATGTGACTGCATGTGGATCTTCTCTAAATGGGTTATTCTTCCAATTGCTGTGTAGGAACCAGGAAATAATGTACCTTGCAGAGCCACAAAGTCTTTATTTTCCTATTGCAGAGCCCTCACAGGTATCTTGACTGATCCCAGTCTGCCAGGAGATCATTTACAATCCTTTGATAAGGGAAAGATATTTTGTCTTTGGAGAGTTTACAGCACTCAAATGATTGCTGCTTTTCACGGGTTTATAGCTGCCTCTTTTTTTCGTCTTTTATGTTTGCTTTCCAGAAAGTACATTTAAGAAGTTTCTGTTTGATAATTATTTCACCAACAGTTCCGATTTTTAAAAATAGTGCCATTTCCTCTTACACTAGACAAATATTTTTTTATTTACTCTTTTTTTAGATTGCTTTTTGTTAAGTGTTTTGTGCTGGGAGCTAGTGTTGATTAGCATGCAACAAACCCAACTACCAGAAACACTGTCCCCAAGCTGAAATATAGATGATCCCCTGTAATACATGTGTAAACTGGTATTAATGTCACTTCCATACAAGCAGTAAAGCTAGACAATAAATACTGAACAGATAAATTAATTACTGTTGATGATCTGTTCCAACGTTACAGTAAAAGGAGAAGCCTGTCTTTGTTTACAGCCAAAAAGTTCTGCCCTGGGCTGCACATTCAGTTTGAAATTATGTTCTAAGGATCATTTACCAACTGTACAAAGCTACCTGGAGGCATTCCTTTCATTCTCCTCAAGTGTCTTTTCTGATACCAGCCAAGGCCCAAGGATCATGGAAAGAATTGGTATTGGGAGCACTGTATGTTCTCAGTGAGTCTTGGAGTGCACGACCTACCTCACTGAAAAGTTTTTTGCATCTTTCTGAACCATATTCATAGGGCAGTCCTATGTAAAGGCTGATTGGAAAGCAGCCTTGTATAGGTGAAACATGTTCCTTTCTTTGGTACTTTTCTGCTAGATTCTGGCAGAAGGTTGCATTCCTTTTTCAATTTTGGTTTGACTCATCTTAGAAGCCCACATCTAATTCTGATAGCCTCATGCAATCTGTACTGTTTTGCCCAAGCTCAGAAGATGGGATGCAACCATAACTGTGGGGAACTGAGATCTCGGAGAATGCTTTAGGCAATGCTGCTGGGACTTGGGAGTATAAACCATAGGTGGAGGCAGAAGGTGAGAGAGCAGCACAACAGAGGAGAATGTAGGAGATTGACACCTCCATTTAGGATTTGGTCTGCCCCACAACTTCATGCCAAGCCCCTGTGTGCCCTTCTGCTCATACACAACCCTTCAGCTGGGGCAAGCTCCACAGCCAGGTGTGCTAGAGAGTAGGACTCCAGAAGAGCACCAGACAGGGTGGCTTCTCATGTTCCGTAAGCCCATGAAAGTCCCTCTAAGGTCCTGGACTCAGAGGAGGTCCTGATGGGTAGCCAGTGTGGGGGACTGTCACCGAGGCTAGGAGTTATGAGTCACAGTGGATCCCACAAAAATTATCTTTTCTCAATTCAGGTTAGTAGATACCAGGTGCTTTTTTAACAATTAGGTAAAATGATTGGAAAAAAATCACAGGAAAATCTACCTGAAGTTGAAAAGGCTTTTTCTTGTTTTCTTTTCTATTAGAGACCTGCTGGAATCCAAAGATGACATTAAACTTTCTTTTATAAAAAGTAATTGAAAAGAAAAATTGATCAAGGGATGAACAAATGAAGTCATCTTTTACTGCTCTATGAATAAAAAAAATTATTAATAAGCCCTTTCATTTCATGCTTCCACTCTGCAGTCACACATTTAGAATCTATAACCACAGAGATGAAGGTTTTTACCTCAGAAGTCCTCCATTGCACTACAGATATGTTTTTAAAATAGAGAAAGGCAACACAGACAGCATGGACACAGAGTGACAGAGACCAGTGGGAATACAGAGTTATGCCAAATGCAGTCTTCCCTACAAGACCTTTCCCTCTTTAAATTCCTGTAGGGAAAACTTTATCTTATGTGTTCATTTTTGGTTTTGAAGTGTTGCAAGAATGCTTTTTGCTTTTGAGGAAATGCTGGCAGTATTAATTTTGGATCATCACAGTACCATGAAAAAACAAGTGTGGGTATGAGGGGGCACAAACATGGTTTTTTGATCAACAGTCTTGTGAAGAATTATTGCACTAAATTGATTTTCCCTCTCTGGTACCGTCAGTGTTGTTAAAACCAGGTGTTTGAGTGTTCATGTCGTTGGCTGCTTCTAGAATTAAGTAAGGTTTAAGAAGACGCCAGAGTTTCCTCAGACCCCTGCTGGTCATAGCAAAGAAAAGCAAGTTCCACAATCCAGTTTACTAAACACTACAGAGTTTATCCCTATTGTTAATTGTATTCACCTACAAAAGAATTCAAGGATTAATTACAAATAAGGACCAGGAGATGAAATGAGGATTCTTAAGGGAGAATGTATTATCCTTGAACTGTATAATTATTTGAATTCTTACTATTTTAGAGTGGTGTGCTAACCTGAATGTAACCCTAATTGCCCCTTTTGTTCTTATATTGGTGTTTCTGTACAGATTGCTAATCATATTCCAAACCCAAATCACCTGCCAAAGACCTGCATAGAAAAATGGGAAGAATTCTCAGTGTCCTAATTTGAGAGAAGGTTGTAGCACAACATTAATATCAAACTACTTCTTGCCTCAAATCAAAAATAAAACTAGTCTTCTTTGACTAAAGTCAGGTAGGATTGTTCTGCTCAGCTTGTACCCACATTTTCCCTCAGGTTAAACTTCAGTCAAAAGAGAAGTGGTGCCTGATTAAAAGGTGGGATAAATGAACTCCAGTGTTTTCTGAAGGGAAAAGCAAAACTCATCGCTCCCATTTTAATGCATGACAGTAATACTGTACAACATTGGGCTTGTCTTCAGCACAGGTAATAGAGATCCATCCTGGTCTAGAGCACTGACTGGCACCTGTGAAAGGATACAATATATACCACCTCTGTCTAACCTGGTAGGTGCCTGGGATTGACTTACTATGGGAAAATAGCTTTCTATCCCTGTCAACTCCTGTGGGCTTTTGAAAGATTTCCTCTGCTGCCTTTTTGTACCACTGTACCTCTAAGTAGCATCCTTAGAAAGTGATGGTGCTCCCTTTTAAAAAAATGTGTTAAACATGAAAGTAAAAAACTCTGAAATACATATTGATAAGATTAAAAAAAAAAAAAAAAAAAAAAAGAGGAGGCAGAAAAGTACCTTGCAGGCAGTGTTAAAAAAGGCAGTAGAAGAAACCTTTAGATCTATTTCTTTCATCCAAGCTCCCATTGAAATGACTGGAAAACCTTTCACTATGTCAGTGCAAATATGTGACTGTCATGTTTGAATATCGAACAGCTGGTATTCCTTTTTTTTTCATGCCAACAAGATTCTGATGTATTTTACTACTTCTGAGAGGTACTGTTGGTACTATACAGCTCCAGAACAACAGGAAAACTAATTTTTTGCACTAAAACTAAGGGCCATATTCCTCTATCTATTTTATATGACTATTTACTCTGGTCACAAGGGGAGCAAGGCACTAGCCATCAAGAACTGTCTGGCCTGATAATATCAAATATATATTCGATATCAAATGATATTATTTGATATGATTTGATATCAAATATCAAACACCCAGTACACTCTTAGTATAGTTGAAGCATCAATTGCAAGGAGTATTTTTCAAGTCTGAAGAACTTTGTGATTTTTTTTGATGGATTGGGACCTAAAATAAGTCATGTTCAAAAGCCATGTGTTCTCCGTATGTGTTTAAGCCTAAACACACTTTGGGAATTCTTGATATTTGGGGCCCTAATCCAGCACTCAGTTAGTACTGTCAACATGTCCAGTTGACTACAGGGAACACACTAGTAGCCCAGCAGAGATGAATATTGCATCTGAGCTAGCCAAGAGCTGTTGAACAGATGTGAGGCATTAGACCAGCTTGCAGTGTTCTTTGTAACTTCTGTCTTTGCAGCACCAGCTGTGAGCCTGCCCACTGCCTGATATGGAATGAATTTGTCATACAACCTGGACTGAAAGAAGTTGAACGAAGTAAAAATCTTTTGTCTGTAGCCTCAATCAAAATGGAAGTGGCTGCTTAATTCTTCTCTCTTGATGCTGGTGTGAACACAGCATGCACTGTTCATAAGTAGAGACTGCTAAAAATCTGTGGTGTGGCTCCTTGTTTTATTTTTTTTTATAGTGACAGATAAGAAAATAATATTGGAGGGGTGGGTTTGAGTTCGGAATACTTGAAGCTATCTTAACAAAGCTGATTAAAGCAAATACTTGGCGAGGCAGGGAGAGAGGGAGTGGATTTCAGCTGAGTCTTTTAGAGGGGCTGAGCAAAGCTTTTCCTTTCCCAAGTGGTGTGAGCTTTCCACAGCTCTTTTGAATGCCTGGCTTTGGCTGCTTGGAAAACATTGGGTCTTCCTAAGTTAGGCTATGTGTAAGCCAGATGTGGATGATCAGCTGATAAGAGACATGACCCAAAACTGTTAGTGAAAGCGTATATCCAGGTATCATTTTTGATTTTTTTTTCCTACTTTTCCTCTTTGTGTTTGTAGAATGATTTGAAGGCAGATGAAATGCCACAGTGCATGTGACTGAAATGTGTGAAGGCTTAGTTAAGAGAACAATTGTACAGTAGAAATGAAACATCCTCTCAGTGAGAATCTTGCAGAAAACTTGTTCCCTATGGAATATGTGTTCAAGTATTTAAACAGTGGTAAAGCCATTGGTCACAAAGAGACTGCATCTGCTGGAAAGGGTTAATCGGGTTCCTAACTTCAAAGAACACAATATGCCTTAAAATACCCTTCTCCAGGCTTCTCAGGCATGCTGTAAAGGAATATGTGATTTTTCTCCCAGCTACCTGTGTAAATCTCCATAGCTCATCTAATTTCACTTGAATTATTCCCGGTACACCAACAGAGGATCTGGACGGAACATAATAGCATCTGTATGCTCTATTAGAGCCCAGAACAGTATATGAAAATTAGGCAGTATTCTGCATCAGCCATGCCTTTGCAGTCAGGATTAATAGCAGAAGGGTTTGTGTTTTATTAAATAAATTCCTTTTCTACAGAGTTGAATCTTCACTGCTCCCTATGACTTGCTACACTAGCAGCCCACATGTTTCTTCATCGTACAATACATTTTCTGTGAAAAACATTAAGATATTCAGACAATGAGTGTAATTTTCTTGATATCTGGTTTGAGACACATTGCTTAATCATTTTTCTCTCATCAATAAAAATTTGCATTGTGCTAGAAATTGATCACTGTGCTTTTTTATTTCTAGCTTCTTAAATTATTTTAATTTTTGTCTATTGGACAAATTTAAATCCTAGGAATTAATTTTTAAATAAATTACTTTAGGTATTAGTTGCAGTTCATTTTTTAAAGCAAACTGTGGTGTCAAAGTCTGCTTTTTTTAACACACCTCTTTCATTTCATTTTTCATATAGGGCAATATTTAGGCCACTGAGTTGAAGCAAATCCTGCAGTGTGATTATATTCTCATTGAAATGCTCCGTATTGTGCCTATTTGTTTGATGTGTTTTTCTTGTATGTTGTATTTCTGATGGCTTTGGGGTAAAATAATCATTATATGTCACCCACACTATCTCTTTTAATCTTCAGAAGATTAAGCACATTTATTTAAAAAACCCTTTGATAGCGTCTTCACTAACTCAGCTATTTTATAAAATTGGAAATAATGAATCAGGGAGATGCAATTTTGATAATGCCATTTACACAACTCCTATGAGGCTAGCTAGCAAAATAACTGGAGATATGTAAGTATTTGACATATATACAGTGAGAATGGAAAAAATATTGTAATTTCATGCAGGTTATGAGGCCCTGGAAAAATACAGTCAGCAAAAGAGCAGTTCAGTTAATGAATGATATTCTTCAGGGACTGATGGACTCAGGAGACGGTTAATGGGGTCAGGAATGCTTCCTTTCATCTCTGGGTCACTGGTTCAAGTTCAATACAGATAGGTAGCAATTAAAAGTCATTGCTGTTTGAGGGTTTGTGGTGAAATGGAGATGGTAAACACATGGACACAGGCACACACAGGGCATCACCTGCAACAGGTGGCCAGAGGATGCAGTTTTGAAGGATAGTTTAAATAGAATATATAAGGCTATAGTGTACTCAGAGTGTCTTGATGAACTGCTTATACCTGACACTCAAGAACATAAATATATAGGTTTTAGGTGGGTTTTTGGGGGGGTTTTGGTTTGGTTTGGTTTTGGTTTTTTTGTTTGGGCTTTGCTTGGGTTTTTTTTTTTGGTTTGGTTTTTTTTTGTGTTTTGTTTTGTTTTTTTGGTTTTTTGGTTTTTTGTGGTTTTTTTGTTTGTTTGTTTGTTTTGTTTGGGGTTTTTTGGTTGGTTGGTTGGTTGGTTTTATTTCCCCCTGTCAGTGAAGCATCAGAGGGAGAGACTTGTGAGTCCCAGCCATGAGTCACACTGTCTGCTTTCCCAAAAGCCAGCTCTTGGCAAAAGCCATTCCAGCTGGCTCAAGACAATATTTTTCAATGATGTATGCCTTGTTTTTTCTGAAACTTTGTTCAGTTTTAGCTTGTGAATCCAAATTCTCTGGAAATTGTGTAAGACTCTGTAAGGAGTCTTTGTGCTTAGGAATCACAGGACTCTGTAACAGTGAAATCAAAGTCTGAAGAGTTGAATCTATTTCAGCCATCTGAAACTGTGATTTGACATATAGTGAGGACAGCTCAGACAGTGTGGGAATTTTCATGCAGATCCCATCCTGCTAGCTGTTAAGGCAATTTCATTTGTGCTCTGTATTTGGTTGCTTCCTGGAAAATAAACTCACTAGGCTACCAGATTATCTGGTCTCAGAAAACTGAGGTTTTCCTTAAGACAGTAGATATTCCCAAGGGAAAAAAAAAAAAAAAAAAATCACACTCAGAAAAGCAGTAAAACAGAAGTTAGATATACCTTTATTTATATACAGCAGTCCTTGCTTTGGTTGAAAAGTGAATCTGCTATCATCATAGTAGAAAGGGGGAGGGGGAATAAAAAAAATCTGGCTCACATTCAGATCTGTTAAAACAGAAAAATTCCAATAAGCAAGATGTATCTCACCAGGGCCTGGGAAAGCTTTCCACAAATGACCTGAGTAATTAAAATCTTCATTGCATTCTTGGCCCAAGAGAAGTTAATGGCAAAACAGCTGCTAGCAACCAATAACTGTGTTTAAGTGTTGCTTATAAGGAAAGACTTAGGTGCCTTTTGGGCACTGAAAATTAAGATACACATTAGCATTTATCAACTTGCATACTTTTAACAAACTGCCTTCAAGGACTGAAGGCTGAAGTCACATATTTCAGGTGCCTCTGATAAGTCTGTGTGTTAAAAGAGCAGCCTTTCACAGGAAATAGACTATAGAGGATTTTTCTGTTTGGCAAATGAGGACTTCACTTAAGGAAGAAGTTCTTGGACATTACAGTTATGTTGCTTAAAACACTAAAACATAGACATTTGCAACTAGTTTCACATCACATAATTCACATGGACCTTTTTAAATTATTTTTTTTACCATAATTTTGTTTTGAATATGAAGGATTTTAATTTTCCTGTTCTTAGAAATATTTTTTCCTAACCTAAAAGAAATAGGTACTGTGTAGATCAAATCTTACCTTTCACAAAGTCTGCTTTCACAAGCATTTCTCGCTTTTGATAAAGTTAGTGAGCATCAGTTACAGACTTTCATTCATCCTTTTTCCATTTGGAAGCTTGTCTCTGGAGTGAGTTTTGAAAAGCTGTGACGAAAGAAAGGAAACGGGAGAAAAGGGAGCATTACATGCCTTTCATTTTTTTACTACATTTAGGGATAGAAAGCAGAAAACTTTGATGAAAAGGCAAAAAGCAGTTCTATAAGCTGTAGAATTAGAGTATTTTCCTATACATTTGAATCTGTTGTTTTTCAGAGCTCTGTTGGAAAATCTCCCAATGCTGGAATGTTTTATAGTGTCTGTTCGTTGCGTGAGCTCTTTGATGTGCAGTGGGTGAACTCCCATTGCTGCCTCTTCTTCCCAGAGACAATTAGGGCCTCGCTCTTTCTGAGCAACCACCTGAAGGCTTTTCTGAAGATTGACAAGAAATCTGCAGAACATTATTCTGGAGGAGTCCATATCTTTGTCAAATTTGGCTGAACTCAGGCAAGAAATTCAAAACTTAAGGAAGGAATATGTAGGTGGGCACAAGCTGATAGGCAATTAGCAGGATTCTATAAATAATGAGTTTTTATGTGTAAAAATGAAATTATAATTTCCATGTGAAATGGTATTCAATGTTTCTGTTTTGCTTCAGATTTTTTGTAAAATTTAGCTGAAACGTCACTGGTTATAGTGAGGGGGGTTTTCTGTTTTTTTTTCCGTTGATTGGTTGTCTTTGTTTTTTTATTTTGATAGGTACAAATTCTTCTGTCATAAAGTTAAGCCTATTGTTCTCTCAAAATGAAGAGAGACAAAGAAGTGTTCTTCACTCCTCAGACCCCAGTACAGACCTCTGTCTTAGCCTCACCTGAGGAGACCTCAGGCAGGGCATGAGGAGCCCCAGAGCTCAGTGCTTTTATTGGCACCAATGAGGAGTTCTCCATATTGCTTGCCATAAAGATCCAAATGGCTCCCCAGACCTAGCACTGCTCTGTAGGTATAGATAGGAATGAACTGTTTACTCTGAAGTAGCACCTAACATGGATTGACTGAGATGTAATGAATATCATTTACTCTTGCCTGTGACTGAGGAAAACTTCGTTCATCGTTAATTCATCTGTACCTTGTAAGCCTTTTTTCAGCATGGCTCTTCTCCGTGGTGTGGACAAAACAGATATTCCCTCTGAGATGAGTCCCTGCTCCTATCTATCTACGAGTAAATGGTCTCCTTGTACCTTCCCATCATCAAATGCTGCTCTATAAAGATCACAGAAACTGGGCTTCACATGACAATCATTCTACAGAGAAAACCAGAGGAAAAGTTTCTTGACTTATTATTGTCCCTTATTAAGCAGTAAATTGCTGCAGAGACAAGATGATAATGAAGTGCATCTAAAACATAGAAGGCAGCCAAGTTTAAAGGTCTTCTTTTTTTGCCAAAGATCCAAGAAGGTTTGGCATCTGCTTCAACACCTAGAGCAAAGGGCTTCTTATGGACACAGATGTCAAGCACTGGATCTTCGATCATGTCTTAGTAGCTGGAGGCAATACATCTGTCTGCTGCCTTTTGCTAATTTTCATGCTAGCTAAACCTCTGAAGTAAACCAGCCTGACTTTCCTGACACACTTGGAACAGATTCTTCCCCTGCTGAGGTTCCTGCCAAGAGCAGACAGGAGACCAACATGCACCAGAGGGAGGTTGCAGGTGGGTTGGTGAGGAGGAGAGGAGTGATACCTCTGCTGGGTTGGCATGAGCTGCTTTGAGATAGCTTTCTAAGGTAGCAGAGAGTAGGCATCTGTGTATTCTTTGCCCTGGTAGACTGGGGTTCTTCTTCCTGGCACTGCAGCTGTCCTTGTTTTGACAGAGGTAGGCATTTTGTGTTTCCCAAGTGTACCAAGTAATAACATCGTGAGCTAGGAAACCAAAGAATCTATCTTGGGGTTTCACAAAAATACCTCTTCCCTCAATACCAAAGATGGGCAAAACCTTCTAAATACCACGAGGATTTTATATCACTACAGCAATATAGCTATGAATAAGTAAAGAGATACATACAGATGTATGTACAAATATTGGAAAACTACTTCGGGTTTGGTAGCTTCTACTGTGACCATGAGGTTTTGGCATATGAAAGGAACAGGTATTACATGGGGCCCAAAACATAAGCAACCCTTTTAGCATCAGCACATCCTTGCAAAGAAGAGGTCACTGTGAGCAACTTCACCTCCATGTGCTCTTTGGGCACCAGGGTGGCACTGCTGGGAGGATCCCCGCCAGCCATCTGAGATGGACATCTCTGTGCTTCTGCCTCCCCATGTTTGGAAATGATACATGGGCTGTGACATCCAGCATGGCCAAAAAACAACCAAATCAAGCCTGAGGATAGCACAGAAAGGAGAGAAGCTCCAGATTCAGAGAGTAAGTAGCCATTGTTTTTATACGTGTGTACGGCTAACCTGTGAGTGTTAAAAAAGACATTAAGCAGCATAAAACCTTCAAGTGTCTAAGTGTATTCTGATGTGCAAAATAAATATTTTGTGCTCTTGTGTGCAGCTGCTGATAGCATTAGATGAAAACCAACTTCCCATTAAAAATGCAGGTTCATGTAAATTAGAGTATTTTGCAAAAGTTCATTTTTTTTACTTTTTATAGGGAAAATTCAACATGTAATGCTGGAGCATTCCATTTTGATGGGTTGTTTAAAGTATTGTAAATGATTGCCGTATATTATGTGTGTATGATATTAGGCATATTAAAAATGTACTATTTTAACACTGAATGCCAAATAAAACCAAAGTGAAATGATTCAGAGCAGAATAATTTAAAATGGTTCTTTGTAGAGGCAACCAGGTAAAGACACTCAGGTGTTGCCAGTTAGGAGGAGGAAGGTGTGAGCTCCTGTTCAGCCCACCTGTGCCCCATTAGGGCTGGCCCCAGCTGCGCATGAGCAGAACTGGGGGACCAATAAAAGGTGGGCTCCCAGAGGTGATCTCAGCTCACTCCTGAGCAGTCTGAGGAGGAGGCTGGTTGAGTCCGGAGCGTTAGCACTGAGCTTGGCTAACTGAATCTAAAGGTGACGATCGGAGTGCTGTTCTTACAGCTTGGCAAGAGCACCAGCGGGACCTCAAAACACTGTGGCCCAGGAAAGGTTTGTCTGCAACAGTTCTCTACTGATTTTTTACTTTTTAAGAATTTGCAATTGCAAGAAATAGCTATTTTAAGAAAAGCTTTTAACCTGAATGGGAACTAGGACTATTGAAATGTGCAAACAATAATTTCAGTTCCCAGCTCTCTCTGTCTACTGGTTTATTGACTTATTTTGGACACTGCTGAAACAATCCATGGCAAAAGCGGTAGACAGCTCTAGGAATTTGTGCAGGCTGTAGAGTCAGTCATGAGTTTCTGGTTCAAACCCAGAGGACCTGTGCGGGAACAAATAAAAGTTGATAGGATGACTTCAGCTGTGTGGTATGAGTTTACCTCCCTGGGTGTAGCTGACAGCAACAGAAATAGCACTAATTAGTCCACTTTGGCATCTCAGCCAAAGTCTGATATGGCAAAGCAGAGAAGCCTACTGTGCTGCAGGATGAGTTGGGCTTGCTCTGTGGATAGAAACAGAGCTTTCCATATTCCATATCCAATCCAGTTTTTATTAGCACTGTTGCTGTGACATCAAAGGAAAAGCTAAGAAAGATGCTTAATAACTAGCAAGAATAACAATAAGGCATCAGACTTGGTAACTGGTAATTGGCTAGATATGGTACCCTGGGAGGACAGGGACAAAAGGCAATGAACTGTAACCAGCCACACAATCCAAGGTAACAATCACTCAGCAACCAAGGCAATATTAATAATTTATCTATAGCATTCACAGTAATTTAACCATGCTATCCAGAACACAAAGCTAATGGTGATATACTGAATGAAGCCAGAATAAAATAATATTACAAAAGTGTGTAGGTGGCAGTTCATAAAAAATTCTCCATGGAAGAGGCTAATGTTAAAATTCTGTTCTTGCTTTCATGTTTCCTGAAGAACATAAAAGGCAAACATTTAGGTTTTGGTAGTAGTTGGTACTTGCTAGCCACTAAGGAAAGATGAGCTGTTCCAGAAGTTCCTATCAACAGTCAACTGACAGAGTATGACAACACATTTTGCTGTCTTTGAAAACTGAATAACAAATAGTTATATTGTTTACAAGTCAGAAGTATAAGAATGGATCTGAGATGCAAAGCACTCCCCCAAAGCACCCTAAACCCCCTCTGCAGGCACTGCTTGCAAACTCTGCCTTCATCTAAGTCAACATTATGTTATAACTCATCCAAATTCACAGAGGTTGAAAAAAAACCCAACAAAACATATAAAGTGAGAACATAGGGATGTCATAGCTCAGACCAGGCTCTCAAAGTTTATTTTATTGCTTGCCTACACACAGAGTCGTACCACTGTACTGCTGTGATTAAAATAGTAGAACCTCTCTCTAAGGATTACACCCACTACTTTGCTGCTGAAGATGCTAGCCTGAATTGCATTCTTTCACTTTGGGAAGTCAAAATCTTTTCTGGAAGTGACAATGTAAACTGTCTGCTGCTTTTACAACAAGAGCGCTTTGTGTATGTATTCTAGGCAGAGCTTTTACTTTAATGAAAAAAAAAATTATGGATTTTTACAACCCTTTACTTGCACTAGCATTTAGGAGTCCATAGAGTTAAGAAAAAATGAATTAGATTTGATTGTGGCTCACATGTCCTGATTGAACCACCACTACAAACTCCTATTGCAATAACAAATCCTGCTAATCAGATTGTGCAAACTAGCTGCACAGCCTGAGCTGAAGGAAAAACTGAACTCCCCAAATACATGTATTTATGAATACATACTGCATGCTGCTCTCAACTTCAAGTTGCAGTGGCATACCTGATCAATTCTGTCAGTTCTGAGGGCTTATGAATTCCCTCTGTGCTGGAAACTATGCAGCTCTCAAGTGTTCACCAGCTGGTGGGGTTTTCTTTTGGGTAGTTATTAGCTAGTTCTAAGCACAAACTGAAGAATATGTTTTCTGCTCCTATTGGCAGCATCTCTTTGAAAGAACTCAATTTTGTCTTTGAAATATCTATATTAATGAAGCTTGGTGGAGACATGTAGAGTGTGGAGGGTGTGTGGAGTAGAGTGTGTGTGGAACTGTAATGCTTAGGTTTTGCTTAGTTTATGTGCAAAATCTATGTCAAGACACATTTCCTTTTGTGGGAAAAAAATGAGAAAGGATCCTTACAGTCTGGTTCTTAATGTTTTCCCTAGATCCCTGAGTACATTGTGACTGCTAAACTTATATTGGTCACTCCAGGCGGAAGGGTAGATGCAATCATCCTGGATCTAAAGGACAAAAAAAAAAAAAAGTCAACCCTATAGAGGGGCTAAAAGGAAAGCTAGATTTGTCTTTGTTATGCAAAATGTGGTATTAACTGCACCACTCATCTCTGGTTCATCTGCATAGCAAGGCAACACTGTTGTTAGTAATAGCACACCACAGCATCTTTTTTGAGCTAACAAAAATATTAGATGCACTATTTTAATTAATACCACCCATTGCACCCACTGATGTGAGAAATAAGTATTAGTACAGCTTCCCTTCTGTGTTACTTTATATTCTGTTCCAGATCATATAGAGGCAAAACCCATGAGCCTTTCTTACCTTGAGCCCCTAAGTTTGTGTAGATGGTTCAGACCCAATGAAAAGCTGAAAGTTGTATTACCATTCAGAACAAATGTCTGTCTGAGCCTAGTGGTTCACTGTGTGAAGTGCTGTCATTGAGCATGCAATGGGCTTTGTGCCCTTGCCCAGGCAGTGTGTGTTCTCTCTTCTGTGTGTAGCAGGATGATATGAGCTCCCAGAAGACAGGTGGTTATTCCTACCTCCCCCTCACTGCTGGGCTCAATTTGATGCTGAGATCTATGCAAGTACCCAGAGAGGAGTCCCCCAGTGTCCCCTTGTGCCCTGCTGACTCAAGGCAGACCACAGCCTCTGCTACAGAGCTGTGTAAGTAAAGAGTGAGTTAATTTGGGTTTCTGTAATTGAAAGGAAAAGAGGGTTACTGAAAAAAGTGGTTATAACTGTTTTATATCCTGTCTCCTCGATCTCCAGGTGTCTATATGGTTCTCTTGAAACTTAGTCTGGCTAGGGAGGTGAAAGAAAAGAAGAGCTCCTTCCAATACATCAGTGAAAAAGAAGAAGATCAGGGAAAAAGTGGATCCACTGATAAATGAAGTGGGAGACAATGGTAACAGAAGATGAAGGTATGGCAGAGTTTCTGTGTGCCCTCTTGGCCTCAGTCTTTGTTCCTAAGTCCTCAGAAATCCCAGTCACTGGAAGTAAGGGATCATAACTGGAGGGAGGAAGACCCTCCACTGGTAAGTGAGGATTGGGTTAGAGATCACTTGGATAAAGCAAAACCACACAAATACATGGACCCCAATGGGGTGTATCCATGTGTGCTGAGAGAGCTGGCTGATGTTGTTGCTGCTCTGCTCCCCATCATTTTTGAAAAATCATGGAGAATGGGAGAGGTGCCTGAGGACTAGAAGAAAGCCAGTGTCACTCCAGTCTTCAAAAAGGGAAAGAAGACCGAAGCAACTACAGACCAGTCACCTCCATCCTGGAAAGGTGATGGAGCAGCTCATTCTGGAGGCCATCTCTAACCACCTGAAAGAAAATGTTATCAGGAGTAGCCAGCATAGATTAACTAAGGGGAAATCTTGCTTGACTAGACCTGATATCCTCCTATGAAGGCATGGCCAAATGGGTAGTGAATGGAGAGCAGTCATATATCTTGACTTAAGTAAAGCTTTTGATACAGTCTACCATTACATCCTCATAACAAAACTCAAGAAACATGGGACAGATGATTAGACTGTGAACGGGCTCAACTGGTTCAGAGTGTTGTGATCAGTGGCACAGAGTCAAGTTGGAGGCCTCTGGCCAGTGGTATATCCCAGGGATCAGCACTAGGTCCAGTTTCGTTCAATATCTTCATCAACGACCTGGATGAGGGGATGGAGTGTATCTTCTGCAAGGTCACTGATAGTATGAAGCTGGGAGGTGTGGCTGATACACCAGAAAGCTGTGCTGCTATCCAGTGAGATCTGCTATCCAGGATGGAGACCTGAGCAAAAGTCAGCCTTATGAAATTCAATAAGGACAAGTGTAGAGTCCTGCGCCTGGGGAGGAATAGCACCAACCACTGTGGCACGCTGAAACATGAACTCAGTGCATCTCCACTGAGATTAGAAGGACAAAGTTTTCCCCAAGTAAAGCAAAAGGGGTGTTTACCAATTTAAAATGTCTTGTTTAGAGGAGGTACTCCTACAATATTATTTTTTTCTTTTTCCTTAGCTTTAAATTACTTTTCTCTTAACATCTCCACATGACAAGACATCATTCTTTCCAGCCCAAGGGGAATGACTGAAGCTCCTGTTTGAGTATCCCAGAGATTTTCTGACAGATGTACTGCTAACTTTGAATTTTTTCCTCTGTTTTTCATCTGTAGCTCTTGAGGCTGACTAATACAAGATCTCTGCTGTGAGGCCCACCTAGGACATGGCTAGACATTGTTTCCCTCTGGCAAATTATTGCTTTCAACAGGTGGGCATCAGCTGGTGGAGGTGCAGATGACAGCAAACTGTGTGTAATAGTAATTCCACTAACTTTAAAGGTCTTTTTAACAGAGGATCCTAGTCAGCGTTACATATGAAAAGAGGATGTGAAGGTAATCTCTGGAAATGAAGTAAAGAAGACTTGTGAGATGGTGCTGGACCTCTCTGAAATCAAAGTGGGTGCCCAAGTGTCCCGTTGTCTTTTACTATTAGCTTTTGGAACAGAATGGGACAGCAGTCCTACTGAGAGCCTCTAGGGGCTACTGCAGTTCAATAAATAACAATAAATAAAATTCAGAACTGGTTTTGAGTCTGATAGGGGCTGTATTAATTTGTGGTGTACTATCTTGGGACTTCTGAGCAGTTACATGTAATGGAATTTGGCCCATGTGCCTCTGCTATCTGCTATCCCAGTGCCACAGAAGACGAAGGATGGCAGTGAGTACAGAGCATTCTCTTAGGACACAGTGTTTTGTCTTGTTTTCCCAGGGGAGGAATTATTGTTTCACTGCTCTTTCTTGCTTTGTTCTCTGGTTTCTGCTAATATAAAAGTAACACACTGTATGTACACAACAGTTATTTTCACTCTTTGCTAATTCCTTCATGAAATGTTATTTTATTTGAGTTAATATGAATCAATGTTTTACTGATTTGCTCTTTAAAGATACCATATGCCCTTGATAATTCTCTCCCACCACACGGGGTTCAGTTCACTGTGAATATTGTACATGAGGCATGAGACACAGCGAGACGGCGTGCATGAGAGGGAAGGGGTGAGCTTGAGTGAAGCGTACTTAAGGAAACTCAGACTTTAGGAGGAAATCTCTACGGGATATCAAAGCAAATTTCAAGCCAAGAAGGTTTCACTGTGTCAATAGATGTAGCAAAAAGGCTGCCTGTTGTTCCACAAACAATGAATCTTCTCCAACCTATAAATAATGTAAAGACAAATCTCAGGATTTTTAAAAAATTCTCCTGTCTTGAGGCTACCTACCCAGCATGCCTCCCTGTTTACAACTTCCAGTACAAACATATATCGTGTTTGTTTTCGGACAAAATATCAGCCTTCCTGACTTCTGCAATTAACCTCTCATACATATTAGCAGCAGCCTTTTAAGCCATTTCAACAGACAGAGGTGTTCAGCACCATGATGGCAGAGGCATTCAGACATGAGCTCCTTGGCATGAGGAGTGCAGGGCAGCCCCTTCGCCCTGCAGGGCTCACCACTTATTGTAATCAGCTGTCAGTCCCTTGGCAAGCACACCTTGTCCTCAGGTAACACATTTACAACGTAAAATGAAATGGTGTGTTGAGTAAACACGCTACTGCACTTTTAATAGATCTGGGGGTATTAATAAAGACTGCACAAAGAAATTGATTTGTGAAATTCAGTTTTTTGTCCAAAGGTAGCAGGCCTGTTGTTTTCCTTGGAATGCAAGGGCCTGAACTCTCAGCATCTCCAGGAGTGCAGGTGAGTGCCATGCCTTTTTGAGTCTTCCTCACATTTTTTCTCTCATCCCACAATTTTAATATTCTTTTTTCCAGATACAGGAAGCCCAGCTGAGAGAGTCTTTTCTTAGGCTGGCCTCTCTTGCCAATATTAGTACCCCTTCCACAGTGAGAAGGCAGGGGCTTGAACCCTGGCAGGCTGCAGAGGGTTCAGCCCCTGTGCCTGCCACTTCCTAACCAGCTGTCTCTCATAGGAAATACTGGTGCCTGGCCCTTCTGTGTGGTGTCTGAGCCTGTCCCTGTGGCTGAGGTTGCTCTATGACAAGTATTTTTCTGTGTACTTTTAACATTCTTATTAGATTGAAGATACTCAGAGGGTGCTTTCATATAGTCAGGGAGACAGAATACTGGGCATCTCTAGAGATTACAGAAAGGCAAACAAAATGCAAGACACTGATGGAGTGTGGGCAGCAAGGGAGACTTGGATAGCAATTCTGGATTTAAGTACTTAAAATCCACTTTCTTCCAATTTCAGGCCGTTTCAGTCTTTATTGCAATTCTCCTGAAACACAGAACAGAGGGACGTACAACAAAATAAAATTTGGATCAAGGAAAATTTAGTTTATGGTTCTGTCTACTGCACTTTTGTCATGGTTTGGGCGGTCATTCTACCCGACCCCACATTAGAGTGAAAATAGGGAAAAGAAAAAGAGATCCGTGGACTGAAATTAAATAGATTTCATATAATTATAATGAGATAAGGTTAATCCTAATGCTAATATGAGATACAAATCTCTACTTGGCTCCAGATAGCAGTTGTGAGTGGTATGCTTCCAGCAGTGAATGCTGAATGCCCAAAACAGCCAGCATGACAGCTCCAGTGAGAGCATGAAGGTAACAGCAAGCAGAAGACTAGTCCCCAGGCATTGAATGACCAATGAGACACACAGGGCCTTCTTGGGGAGGCAGCCATGGTAGAAGAAAAAAAACTATCCCACTAACTTCCTGATATATAGTGAGGGTGATGTTTATGATATGGAATACTTTGGTTGGCTAGCTTGGATCAGCTGCCCTGGGATTCAGCCTGTTATAATGGTGAAAGACTTTTTCTAGGATCTGAACCTTGGCTACTTCTAGATGTCCTCAGTTTTATCTTTGTTGTTAGGTCCTTGGTTTTCCTGGGTGTCATGGTTTAGGTCCAGCAGGTACCAACCAGGACTCTGCTCACTCACCCCACACCTCCACCATGGGACAGCGAAGAGAAAACCCACACAAAGGCTCATTATTCGAGACAAGGATGAGGAGGTTTGCATTCCCCAATTATGGTAACAGGCAAAAACCAGACAAACTCAACTTGGGAAGAAAAAAATAACTAACTTAATCTACAAGGGAAAGAGAAAACATGGCTCACACCTGTTCCTTTTTCTTGGGTCTGGATCACTCCACTGCTGCCTCCCCTACGGCGGGACAGGAGTGGGGGTTTAGCGTCAGTTCCCCACATGGTGTTTCTGCTGCTCTTTCCTCCTCACGGGGGGGACTCTTCACATTCTTCCCCTGCTCCAAGGCAGGGTCCCTCTCAGGGGAGGGTGTCCATCACGAATGCCTCCAACGTGAGTCTCTCCCACCAGATGCAGTCCCTCAGGATCAGACTGCTCTGGCATGGACTACCCACAACGTCATGGCCTGCTTTGGGAAAACAGTCACCTCCTCTGGCACAGGTGCTCTATGGCTGCAGAGCCACATCTGCCCATCTCCATGATCCTGCCCAGGCTGCTGCTTCACGTCTGCCTACCTGTGAGATTTCAGGGGCTACAAATCTGCGTTTACTTCACTGTGTTCCTTCAAGGAGTGCTCCACCATGCTTCTTCAGGGGCTTCTTCATCATGCTCCTCCATAGGCTGCAGGAGGACAGCTGCCATCTCACCATGGACTGCAGGAAATCTGTGCTCAGGTACCTCCCCCTCTTCCTCTTCACTGACCTTGGATTCTTTTCTCTTGCATTTCTCTCTCACTTCATCCTCTGATTTGAATGTACTTGTATTTTTGCAGTACATTGCTTGCAAAGGTGTATCCAGCTTCCCATATCTGCTTGGCCTTGGGCAAAGGAGGGGTGGGGAATTGGAATTGGGGAAGCTTTCAGCAGCTTCTCACAGGAGCCACCCCTGTGGCTCCACAGCTTCCAAAATACCACTGCACTGACCCAAGACATTGGGAACTTTTTGAAAATGACCCAGAGGTTTTCAAAAGTGAATGAAATTTATTTAAGAGCAGACTTAGGGGTTCAAGAAGGGACAAATGGTTCGCTCCAACACAATATGATAGACCAAGACTGTGACAGGCTATGGTCAACGTGAGAGAACTGGACTGAGCTGGAATCAGCTGAAGAACAACTGTAAATTGTAACCATCCATCAGCTTTTCATTGCTGTATGGGAACAAGTGTGCAACCAGACCTTGCCAGTTCTCTGAATCTTGACTGGTAGGCATCCACATCATGAAAGCAATGCAATAAAGTGCTTAGACAAATTCAGTGACCAGGCATAGGAGGTGAATTCCCCTACTTCATACTAATTCACTCATGACAGAAGAGAAGTAGTTTCTCCGACAAACTGTAACTGTAGCCATTGTGCCAGTGATAACCACTTAGAAGCTTTCAGCCTGACACTTGCTTAGTTTTGAAATGGACCCAAAGTGTAAGCAATAAAAACTCTGTAGTTGTAAGAATTTAAGAAAGAAATGAGGGTAAGGGGAGGGTCAACAAGCCAGCTGCTATTGCTGTCAGTGCCCCAGAAGGTGATCTATTCTCAGGCTTTTTTTAGCTCTTAAAGGTATCCCAGGTGCTTATCCAAGCCCTGCATATCGATCTGAGGTATTACTTCCTTACTGCCCAAGTCAGGTTTTGTGTTCTACAAACGCTCTACAGGAATATCATTATAAATCCATAGCTGAAAGAGCCTGTGCATCTTAAGTGCTCTTTCGTTTGCCACCTCTGAATATTCTGCCAGCAGAGATTTAGAACACTGGCTCTGTAAATGCTTTCATGTCAAGACTAAAGGCAACACTTGTTTAATTCATTCTTTGACCCAACAGTAGCTTTATCTCAGGTTATCACTTGTTAAACTCTCTAGAATGTTTTAAACATGAAGGCGGCTGCTGTGTATATGTATCCAGAGTACTGTGTTTTACTTGTACAAATTTGACAGTAGTGATTCATAAACATCAGAACCATTTCCTTTCTGTGCTGCAAATTATGATTTACTCTAGCTCCTTTCCCATGATGTGTAACCCATTCTAGGGGAAAAAAAAAAAGAAAATTGCATTTATCCTCTATCCAATTTGTAATTCTTTATTTTAGGTCACAAGAGCTCATAGGTTTTTATATATGTGTGTTTGTGTATCTATATTTAGATATATACTTTTGTGTCTAGAAAAGAGGTTTTTGTGTGTGTGTATATATATAAAAATATACACACATATATAGTTTAAGTGCATATGTATTTAGAACTGTAGGTATACATAGGTTGGGACAACCGCAGAAATGACGTATGCTGCAGTGTAAATAGAGGGCTGGATTGATACATCAAATGTACTTCAACATCATTAGGTCAACAACTAAGGAGGCATAGTGCCTTGCTCTACATCATCCATTGGCAGTGCTAAATCAAAATAATGTGTACCACTCTGTGTAAATCTAACAGTTTTGCCAGCATAGGATTTATCCCTAAGCTGTCAAAAGCTGCAATTTTGTTTAAAATCAGCATCTGACAGTGAACCCCAGAACTGAGATCACAAAGCCATTCAGATTTTTATCACGTAGACTAAGTTAGTGACAGTTTGTATATTTACTCACAACTATGGCACTGCCTACACCACAGGACAGATAACTTTTCACCCAAGCATCCAATTCTTGGGCTGTAGCCTCGTTTCTCCCTGAATGTCATGACAAGACCTGAGTTCTTGCTATCTTTCTAATGCCTCTTTTTAAATGCAAACCAAAACCAAACCAAAACAATTGGGTGGGAGCAGAGAGGGAGCTACACCATCCTGCAGTAAGTTCCCCAGTTCAAATAAGCATGGGACTAAGGACTACAATACAAAGAGAGCAACTCAGCCCTGTGCAGACAGTTGGGTACTGTTTCAAATTGTTCAGTCTCTACGTTCATCTTCTCTTCTAGTTGCCTGTTTTGACATCCATGCACAAAACATACCAGAATGAAACTGCAAACCATAATGTTGGTTCAGGGAACATGCCACCTGCTCCTGGGTAATACCAGATTCAAAAAATATATGCTTCAGTTCTTGCTGTACGTACGACTAACAAGTCAGAGACAGCGAGGCCCTTGGCTGCATGTGGCTGCTTGTGCTGTGTCACACAGAAGCTCAGGCAACTCTTATAAGCCAGTGATGATCAGCTGGGATAGTCACTGACAGCAGTAGATCTCTGTCAGGTTCTTTAGCCCTAAGTGATTTCTTAACCAGGTATATTAAGAGGAGTAATGTGAAGGCAGTACCACAAGTGAAAGAGTAAGGACAGCTAAAGCTCCACTGGGGAGGAGATGCTTTAGAAATGTGGGAGACAGCTAGAGAAGGATTAAATTATCTGCTTGTTACTGCAAGTAATCATTGCCAGCTGCTAGTAAGGTGGATGCTTAGAAAATATCTTTCTTTTTGACATCTACTTGTTTTGAAACACGTGATGTTTTTAATAGTTTCTATTTAGTGCAGACAGCAAAGAGGAACTATAAAAATGCAATACAGAACTGCAGAGAGAATGTGACATGTGCAGAATTACCCAAGAGGACTTTTTTTTTTTCATAAGAAGTAAGGAAAGGATAAAGTTGAAATACGCACAAGTGCAGTTTTCTGAGGGTAAATTCATGTCTTTGAAGTTCTGGGGAATGAGTTTCTTGTGAGAGACTTGGTTATGACTGGGGTCCAGGACAAAAAACAGGGTGACTACGAACAGTGCAAGAATGACTGACCAATAAAATCAGCAGAGGATGTTACATACAGTGGGATACATCTCCACTATAGTCACTGCTGCCAAAAAGTTACACTATTCTCTCAGGCTCCTGTGCAGTGAGGCACCAGCACAAGGAAGCTCTGGAGGTTATGAATCCCAGCTATTTGGAAGACAGTTAAAACAGAAAGATCTGCCCTCACAAATGAGAAAAAATATAAAATACTTTGAATGAAACCTCGTCTACTTTTTCCATAGATGGAGTAACATGAAGTGCATCTCACACACACTACAGACTGATGCTGCTGATAAAAGGAAAAGGCTCTAACACAACACATGATGGAAAACGCCAGAATACACTGTTATTTATGTGTGCTTGGGATAAAAGACAAATTAAACACCTTCTGTTTTGTAAAATACAACACCAGGTGCTGTGTGAAGGTGGAAACACAATGGTGTTTCTGCTAATGCTCTGGTTCTGTGCCATGAAAGCTAAGGGCTTTTAACCACTGATTTAAGTGAGTAAGCTATTGAGCCCTAGAGAAGTTAGGCAGAGGTCAGTGACACACCTGAAACCAGGAAAACTTTCAATTGCTGTAATTTTAGTTTCCTTTTGAGCTCAGAAAGTCTTTTATTTAAATTTGCTGCCATAACCCATAAGAAAGGAAAATCATAGCTTGCGCTGAACAACAAAACCACACTTTATTTCTTCCTTTTTCTTTTTAAGAAAATACACATATTTTTAGGAATGATAAGCTGATAGAAAGACTTGAGGCCAGCTGCTGTTAATGTTTTTCTCTTCAGTGCATGGAATTGTCTTAAATAAATAAATCATCTGTCAGTCCTGTGCTTGTATTAATGTCAAACCCATGAAAAGGGTAAATATGTGACGCGGTATTCTCCACTAGCACTTGAATCAATGACATATTTTTTAGAGTGTGAGTAGGAGAGATTATTTCAGCCCTATTTTAAATATCTATTTGAAACTAGCATTTTGCAGCAAATAAAATATGTTTTATCCTTGCAATCAAGTCTACTGTTTTGTCTTAGCAGGCTAATGATCTCGTTGCTTCAACTTTCTTGCTTGTCATAGGATCAGCCTCTCTTTGCTGCTCAGGTTGAGCAGGCAAACTTGCAGATTTCAGTCCTGCTGGCATTTGTCTTTGAAATAAATGGGCTATAGTGTATCTTTTGGCCTTACAAGGAGATTGTTAAGCTGAGAGCCTTCCCCTCAGCCTGTGTAGGATCTCAGGGAGGGGTTGATGTTCCTTCACCATCAATGTCATTACAAACAACGCAGCTCCTTAGCAAAATGCTTGAAGCAAATGAAGAGAACTAAATTAGCCATGACAAGAACAACAAAAAATCCCAGCCTATAACCCCTTAGAAAAAGTACTCAGATGAAAGCTATGGGACTAAATAACTTGAACTTGAATGAAATTATCTGGCACTTTTTTGTTTGGTTGGTTGGGTTGGGTTTTTTTGTGGAGGTTTTTTGGGGTTTTTTTTTGCTGTTTCTTTGCAGGTCATAGAAGAAGGGAAAATAGCGCTGCACCTTTGATGTAGTTTTAATAAATATTCAAAGTCCCTTCAATTACTGCCTGAGTAATTAGTGTAGATGCAGATAAAATGGAAAACAACAAAATTACTTTCTGGACTTCCTCCGGGGACTGGACTTGGGAAGTAGCAGCAGTTTGTTTTATGTGATGCAACTTTGAAAACAGAGGAAAGGAGGCAGCTGAGAATAGTATGTGGTGGTAGCTGCCCAAACACACTGCGTTATTAGCTGCGCACATAGGAGAGTCTACTTGAGCACTGCAACTGTCAGCTGCTGTGATTTACCAATCACAGTTTTGGAAGTGATACTTCCTTGCTCTTTGTGTCCTGAGGGAAGTCTCTGTGCATTACCCTTCTGCCTGCTTGACTGAATCCTTTACAGTAAAATAACCCTGATGATGAGAAGCAGAGGATGTTTTCAAACCAAAACACCTATTAAGAGACTTGTGTTTGTAGTGAAAGTATAATTCCAGGAATCTCATCTAAACTGTCTTATAATTTGATCCATGGATTCCCTGTTGTTATCAGAGACACCCCATGATCCTTCTTGTATTTCCCCTCAGTACTTCAGAAACACTGCTTCCCCCAGGAAAATAGGTCTCACAGGACTTCGTTGGGACTATTTTTAGACCATAAAAATTGGTTAAAATATTTTGGTGTGTTTTGGTGAAAAATAGTGTCTATACCGTGTCTTGAATAAGGCTGACGGACATTTTGAAGCCTATGGATTAATCATATTGTTCTCTTATTGCAGAGGTCCTGGAAAGCCTTTCTTATGGAAGAAGAGATACACCTTTTTGTTTCACTTCATGTGTCAAGATACCAGCTGGACAGCCATGTGACCTCCACCATAACACAGCAGCGGGGTCCTATGCTCAGGTTTTTTTATTCATTGGCTCAAAGTTCCTATTGTTCCCACTCCACCTAACTTCATGGTGGTGTGTGTCTGTGAGCTCTATGGCATGCCAATTGATTTTAAGAAAAGTCCTGTCACGTTATGTGAGTCTGTCCTCTCAGTCTCAGAGAATCAAGTAGCAATGACTCCAGTGCCGCATGGATAGATTATCATCTCCTGTGATGCTGCTGTCCTCCAGTGAATCTGAAAAGTACTGGTCATAGGAATAGTAGAACTTCCATAGAACTTAAAAATGTGTACAAGGGTTTCATTATTTCATGCCTCAATAAAACCAGCTGAAAGACTGAGGACTGCTGGTCATGGATAAATCCTCTGGAAACCAGAACATGGATGATAAAGGTTCGGTTGTCTTTCTGTGTTTTAGCTTCCTGGTTTGCATTTTATAATCTCTAGCAGCAGAGAGCTGCTCTAGGGGACCTGTATGGGGAATACTGTGCTTCTTCTTCTCCTTTTCCCATAAATGACTCTGCTACCGCCTCTTTATATCAATATTTCTGGTTTGGAGATTGCAACCCATACCAGTCAAAGCTTCTGAGTGACAGGGAAATCTGCACAGGAAACAGGATCCTTCTTTTGTGCTATTGCCAGTTACAAAAGACTCCCTTTATGATTGTTATTCCAGCAGTCCCCAGCTTTCTGGGTTATCAAGGGGCTATATTTATTATCAGTTGCCTTCCATGACTCATCAGCAAACAGGCTGAGATTCACAAACAAAAGTAAAAGGACACCAGCAACTGTCAAACAGAAAAAGACAAAGATGACAAAGGCATTTTCTTTAATGCTTCTAAGCAAATACTGCAAATAACAGAGTGCACACCCGTGTGCGTACGCAGAGGAATAGCTGTAATGGAATTTTCACATAGTTGCTAGCATCTGCATCTTGGAGAAAGAGAAGTCACAGCCTGGATCAATAGTAACTTGTATTTTAAGTTCAGATGATCAAAGACAAGCACGGCAGTGGCTGCAGGCAGCTGCAGCAGCCCCTCGTATCAGCTTGGAGACAGCAGTTGGCAGCCAGTCAGGTGGCACCAACCCACAGCATCAACCTTGTAAAAGATCTCAGTAGCATATGAGGATCTTGCATGCCCTTCCATGGCCTTCTTAGCCATGCTAGACACTTCTTTGCTGATACAGCTAGTTCCTCCATCACCAATACTGAGGGAACAGGAATGGATATAGGTAGGATAGTCATGAATCTCCAACTGTGTTACTCTATGTATGATCAATGAGCTCCTATCAAAGACTGGGTCAGCCATGGTATTTGCAAGCATGAATGCTCCCCAGTTTTAAGCCCATGGTAGCTTACCATTTGATAAGCCTTTTAGGAGCAGCACTAGAAGGACTGCTGAAAATCCCACCCTGAAAAGCACTTGACACAGTCAAAACAATCCGGCAAATTTGTCATCAGCACCTGATAGTTTTTTTATCTTTCTCCAGTTTTCTATGTGAGTCAGAGAATCAAGGGGCTAATTCTTCCCATAGATCAGCTTTCGGCTATAATCTGGTACCTTGTTTGGCATTTCCTTATCTGATCAGCTCACCAATTATTTTGTCTTGTACTGAAGGATGAGAAAACAAGTATCACTCAGATGAGAATTGATCAGAGTTTGTTCCTCAAACAGAGCCCAAATCAAAC
Source organism: Florisuga fusca (assembly GCA_038090715.1). Taxonomy (NCBI): domain Eukaryota; kingdom Metazoa; phylum Chordata; class Aves; order Apodiformes; family Trochilidae; genus Florisuga; species Florisuga fusca. Next base: position 30,124,671 of record JAAWXA010000001.1, read on the forward strand.
TGTCTTATCAGGCTTAATGGACATTACCCAGGTACTCACATATCTCTGTCCTTTCCTCCCCAGAGCTCTAAGCAGAAAGAAAAAGGGCCTGAAATACAGCAATAAAGATTTTTTTGCTATGGGCTTATATTCCTTCACCTCTGCTTCTCTTTCTGCCTCTCCTAGATTTCCTTGATCAAGAGACTCTTGATCTTTCAGTCCTGAAAGTCATCTCACCAAGTTTCAAATATATCCAATCATTTATAACTTTTCCCTTCAAGAAATGTGTTGAGTTTCTTTTGCATGTTTATTTCTGATACTCTTTGCTGATATGCTTAAAAGCACCTTGCTTCAGAAGATTTTTTTTCTTTTCAAAATGAAATGCCAGATTTTTTTGATCTCAGGAGTGAAAGCGACTACTTCCCTCTGCTTTTTGAATAGCTGGGAGGAAGCATTGACAGTTTTGAAGCCTCCAGCTCATGGTATTTTCTGCTTGAACAGAAGTTTAAGCATAGCCAAAGCGTGTGTTTTTCACCTTAGGTAATAAGCCAGTTCTCTATGGTCAAGAGGCTCACAGGTAAATTGACATGGATTTTACTGAAATCAGCTAACTAAACTACACCAAATGTGCCTCTGCTCGGAGAAATCAAAAGCAAATCCTCTTTGGAAAGCAAATATATTCACCAATTGACTTAAGTTAACTTCAAATTACTTTTCTTGTCAGTGAACACTTTTGGCTTGAGGATGTCAAAGAATGTTTTCCTGAATCTTCTCTGTACTTTACTGTGGTCTTCTTTGTGCTATTTGAGTGTATATTCTTCCCCTGACATGTTCACTTCTCTTGCCTCCTGGCTTTGAGACTGGGTGCTGAGCTGATCTCTGTATGGAAGCTGGCTGACACATTCTATAGCTGTCACTGAACAAGACCAAGTGGCCTCTTTATCTATTCGACTGGTTTTTCATACTTCAGCAACTGTCCTGTTCATTTTTAGAGGGCCCTCTAGCACTGCTTTTCTTCCTACACAAAATAGCTGCTGCAGTTGAGAAGGCTGAAAGGATCCACACCCGTTTCTCTTTCACATTGCCCTATACTCATGCTTTATTCTTCTCTTAAACCTTCAACAATGACTGCATTTGGTGGTAAAGGATTGCAAGTCACAACAAATAAATGTGAAGTGGTGACTTCTTGACTTCATTGAATCTTCCATAATGAATGTTACTCTTCTCTCATGCAGATGGGAAGGTGCCCATCAGCACTGCTACCAGGCCAGAGTGTTGCTGGCAAATGCAGTTTGGTGGAGGAGCCAAGCGCCCAGCAAACAACTGGACTGAGAAGAACTTGTTACCTCTGAAGTGCTCTGATAGACCTCCAGAACTGAAGTATTTCATCTGGTTTCTTGGTTTGCCTGTTAAGATTTTCAATGAAAAATTGAAATCTTCTGTGGAAAGCAGAACCATTTCATGAAAAATTCACTGCCACTGAAAGCTCCACTCTCTGTTGCAAAACAACCTGATGTAAAACTTTTTGGTTGGTCCCAATTAGGACAAATGTAGAGCTCTCCCTGTGCTATCCCAGGGCTCAGAAGGCAACCTAGCTTTTGTATCTTCAGTAGCAATAAATATTTGATAAATGTGTGCTCAAGATATAGGAGAGAAACAAGGCCTAGTTTGCTGAAAGTCCTATGAATTCTCAGAAATTATATGACTTGCCATCCTTTAGCCTAGAAATGAAGATTTTTTCTTCTTGCTTATTTCTTCCTTGGATATTTACATTAAGCAAGGCCCTGTTTATTTATTGGTTTGTTTTTTTATTTTTTTCAGACTTATTTCTAATTCTGGAATTGCACTAGGCATGTTGTCTGTTTGTTCTAAGTGATATTTTTCAGTGAGATGGATTAAAGCATTCAAATACCTTTAAGATAATGGGCCTCTAAACAGAACACTGTAATGATTACTGAGGAAATATACTGGAAAAAAAAAATTATCTCAGCCTCAGTGTGATAGAGAAAACTGAGACTGACAGTTTCTGCATGGACAATCTCAGGAGAAAGGTGCCATGACAAGCCTCCCTAGCTGGTTTGGGAAGTTTTAACTGCACATACATTAGTCTCTTTTTCCAGCAGAATACATGCCTTTCAGTCCTCAGTACTTCCATACTCAGTGGGCATCCTGAGTCTGTCTCCCTTCTGCCTGATTACTGGAATATGGGCAACATTTGGTGGAGGTGGCACACAAAGCCTGTGGCTGCTTTCATCATTCTGTCAAAGGGAGGGAAATAATCAAAGAGCTGCAGCAAGAAAACAAATGGCCAAATAGCTGTTGAAGCAGGAGGTTCCAACTCGCTGGAGCTCAGCTTATTACAGGCCATATGCCTGAGTGGCTCCTCTCACCGAGAGGTGCTTTCCATAGCACCCAGCTATGGAAACAAGTGTCAAAGTGCCCGTGGTTCAGCAGGCCTGATTCATTGTATGCAACTGCTGAACGCATAGAAAATAAGAACCTGAAGAGGCTGTGGAGATAGGAGAGAGAATCCTTTACAAAATAAAGCATTAATATCAAATTGCCTAAATATTTATGTAAAGATATTAATGCGCAATAATTTTTTTTCCAATCTCACAACAGATGCTCTTCTTTTCATACACAGGCTATATTCATAAATAATGCAGCTTAACATAAGTAGAGAAACAAATTCATAGAATCATAGAATCATAGAATTGTCTGGGTTGGAAGGGACCTGCTGGCCACACTGTTCCTGATACAGGCCAGGATGCCATTGGCCTTATTGGCCACCTGGGCACACTGCTGGCTCATGTTCAGCTTCCTGTCAATCCAGAATCCCAGGTCCCTCTCTGTCTGGCTGCTCTCCAGCCACTCTGTGCCCAGCCTGGAGCTCCCTAGGGGGTTGTTGTGGCCAAAGTGCAGGACCCAGCACTTGGCCGTGTTGAACCTCATCAGTCCAGTCGGACGAACTCTCCAGTCTGTCCAGGTCCCTCTGCAGAGCCCTCCTGAATTGATATGCTCGTCTACTTTATTTTTAAATATCATGGGGTTGAATTACTAGTTACTTTTGTCAGATATCACTAGCTCATGCTCTTTCAGCTATGCAAGATGTTTGCAGGGTCTGCTGTGTAACTGGGAGACTATGCACATGACTCAGCTCCTGGATGATGGATGTGTTAAAGGGATGAAATGGCAGAACTGGCAGAATAAGCAGAACAGAAAGGGTGGCAGAAGTTTGTATATAACCAAGCATTTCAGTCATCTTTACTTGGCAGAGCCCCTCCCAAGAGTGCTGAAGGCTCAGGCCCCTGCCGACTGCTTCATTCAGGTGTTAGGTAATCTTAATTACCAAACAGACCCAAGTGAGCACAAACAAACAAGAGGTTGCTCTAAAATTGCTGTATTCCCCATTCTCTCTGCAGAAGGCCTTTTCTCACAGGCCTTAGCTGCTTGATGACTTATTCTGGAAGCCATGTTCCTGCTAAAGTGGCTTTGCTAACTCAGCTAAAGTATTCTTATTCAAAAAATGAGATATGCACGTTTAGTTATTCTGGAAGAAATACTCCACTCTGAGTTCATAGAATGACCTTAAGAAGCTGGTGCTTCTTGTCTCACCACTTCTGTATTTTTGTGGCCAGGCTGTGCAGCTCTGTAGCCTTTTCCTCCTCCAGACTGTGGTTATGTCATCTGTCTAGTAGCACTTTGCTCACATAATTCACAACACTATTCATAATTCAATACAGCTACATCAGTACACTTACATTTTGTAAAAAGGATGATGACAAGTTCTGTTTCATTTCATTTATACCCCTCCTCCCTCTATGCGAGAGACTCCTGTCCTACCATTGAAACCTTTCACCTTTTTTTCTCGCTTTGGTGGCCTCTTGCCTCCCCCTTATATTGCCCAATTGAAAGGTTTTTTATTTGAGTTCTGTGTCTTGCTTAGCTTTCCCAGCAGTACATCAAGTAAGGATGCACTTCATAACTAAAATGAGCAGTGCTGACAGCTCTCGTCTGTCTCTATTTTGGTTTGAAATACTGTTACGTGAAATTCTAGGAAGGTGTCTAGATAATGTTCAGGGTAGGCACCACATACACACTCTTAGGTGACATTATTAATCCCTCAGTGCTAGTTACTTTCCTCCTCCATGTTAGTTCAGAGGAAAAAAGGGTTGTGTGATAGTGTTTTCACCTGCACAGGATGGTTTTAACAGCCTTTCTCTTCTTCACAGAATCAGTCACAGAATCATCTGGGTTGGAAAGGACCTCTGAGAACATAAAGTCCAACCCTTAATCCACTACCACTGTGGTTACCAGACCATGGCACTGAGTGCCACATCAGTCTCTTAACAATGTCCAGGGATAGAGAATCCACCACTTCCCTGGGCAGCCCATTCCAATGCCTGATCACCCTCTCCATAAAGAATTTTTTCCTAATATCTAACCTAACCCTCCCCTGACAGAGCTTAAGTCCATGCCCTCTTGTCTTATTGATAGCTGCCTGGGAGAAGAGACCGACCCCTCCGTGGCTACACCCTGCTTTCAGGGAGCTGCAGAGAGTGATGAGGTNCTCCAGGGAAGCAGAATCCACCACTTCCCTGGGCAGGCCATTCCAATGCCTGATCACCCTCTCTATAAAGAATTTTTTTCCTAATATCTAACCTAACCCTCCCCTGACAGAGCTTAAGTCCATGCCCTCTTGTCTTATTGATAGCTGCCTGGGAGAAGAGACCGACCCCTCCGTGGCTACACCCTGCTTTCATAAGAGACAGGCAGAGAGTGATGAGGTCTCCCCTGAGCCTCCTCTTCTCCAGGCTGAACACCCCCAGCTCCCTCAGCCTCTCCTCACAGGACTTGTGCTGGAGTCCCTTCACAGCCTCCTTGCTCTGCTCTGGACCTGCTCCAGCACCTCAATCTCCTTCCTGAACTGAGGGGCCCAGAACTGGACACAGTACTCGAGGTGTGGCCTCACCAGGGCTGAGTACAGGGGCAGAATCCCTTCCCTGGACCTGTTGGCCACGCTTTTCCTGATACAGGCCAGGATGCCATTGGCCTTCTTGGCCACCTGGGAACACTGCTGGCTCGTGTTCAGCTTCCTGTCAATCCAGACTCCCAGGTCCCTTTCTGCCTGGCTGCTCTCCAGCCACTCTGTGCCCAGCCTGGAGCTCCCCATGGGGTTGTTGTGGCCAAAGTGCAGGACCTGGCACTTGACCGTGTTGAACCTCATCCCACTGGAATCATCCCAACTCTCCAGTCTGTCCAGGTCCCTCTGCAGAGCCCTCCTGCCTTCCAGCTGATCGACACTCCCCCCGAACTTAGTGTCATCTGCAAATTTGCTGATGATGGACTCAATCCCCTCATCTAAATCATCAATGAATATATTAAACAGAACTGGGCCCAACACTGATCCCTGGGGGCACCACCAGTGAGCGGCTGCTGTTCACACCTCTATCTGGGACCAGCCCTCCAATCATTATTCTTGTAACAATAAGCAAAACTAGACACAGAACATCTGCTTCTTAGAAATTAAAAAAATCATCTTACCAGTTTTATTAAAATTTTCCATTCTTTGCCTCTGTGTTGCATAAACGCCCATTAATTATTCTGCTGTCTCTGAACATGGCTCCAAGGAACAGGGTGACCACCTTTTTCAATAAAATTGCAGATTTACAATTTTCCAGCTCAGTGAATTGCTAGTGTTTAAATATATTTAAAGGCCAGTGCCAGGCTGCTCTGCCTCCCTGTGCAGCATTTTACTGGGAAGGAAGTGCTAGAAAGTTGCATGAGGAGAGAAAGAAAAGGAGTAGAGAAGAAAAAACAGGGTAGAAAGATATGACTGCAAGAAAATGCTGCAAAAACCAGAAGGGATTAGAATGCCTGGATAGACTAAAGGTTTACAGATGGCCCTTGGTTCCTCCTCAGCACTTCTTTTGCTCCCGGGTGGGAGCAAAGAATATTGCTGGGACCCCAAAGAGGGCAAGGTTTTGGTCTTTCCTGAGGAATATGGCCCCATTACACTGAATGTGAGATAAGGATGACGCTAGTCTTACTGCCTTCTGCCTCTTTGCCCACAGACTTGCCAGGTGAGTAACAAGAGAACAAGACACAAACTGAGATTGAGGGAGGTGTGATGTGTCCGTGCAGAGGTGCAGGGTGAAGCATACTTCCTGCCAGATCTGCTTTGTTGGTAAAGGGAAAGATGAGCTTACTCAGGATTTTCCTTCTGTTGTCTGCAACTGAAAATGTGTTTTCTCCATCTGCAAAGTTTTGCATTACACTGGCAACAGGGAAGACGGAAAAATAAGAGAAGCAGAGTAAAGTGACTGAAAAGAGAAAATTAGTGGATATAAATAAAAAAATATCAGAAAGCAGAAAGATGGGGTCTAGTGACAAAGGATGAGCTGGGAACTTCATTTTTGGGCCTTGTCAGGCCTTGTGATCCTGACACGTAACCGCGCACTTCTTGTACCTGTCTTGCTTGAGTATGACAAATGTCCTTTCTTACAGACACAAAATAATAAAACACCCGAATCCTAAAACTAATTCTTTCCTTTTAGTGCTTACCTTAAAGTTTGTTCTTCTGAGGGCACATGGGGACTGCTGGTGCTGGACACTGGTGGAGGGACCAGCACTGTAGGATAACATCTCAGCTGAGTCCCAGGAGAATGATTTAGAGGTGAGAAACAACTTTGTGTGCATGCATCATCTGCCAAGAGCATTACCAGCTTGTGCCTCATTTTACATGAGTGGACCAGTCCAGGGACACTCCTCCTGCCTGGCCATGCTGCCAGGGGTAGCTTTTCTTCCCCTTTGTAGGAAAAACTAGTGGAAACTCATCCTGGCTTCCAAGTTGCACACACTGAATTCTGCTGTGTGTGAGGCTGAAAGAGGAAACACCCATTTCCCCTGGGCAAAGGCTTCCAAAAACCTCTGAGGGAAATGTTATGCCTGAAATAACATACTCCTGTTTCCCCTCTTCCCACCACTGTCCTCCTTTTTCCTAACACACTGCCCTGCATGTACAGAGGCCTATTCATGCCTGTGCCAAACAGTACTGGACTTGGGAGACTTAGATGTGTCAATTGGGTTGCAAACTTTTTGTGAGAGTTTGGCACATAGGGAGGAAATGCAGCCTTCCCACCACAGGTGACTGCTGTACATCTGTGGTCAGTTCTGTCCCTGGCCCAGAAGCTAGAACTTAAGAGAAATGGAAACATCAAAAGTGCTGTGCATCAGCCTTACTTTATTCCTATCTTAAGGTGAGATAAATTTACCCCAGAGGGAACTGCTTCTTTCTGACCACCTCAGGGTGTCCGTGTTTGTATCTGGCATCTATATTGTGGTTAGCTACCTTTAACCAAATAAATTGTACCTGCAACCCATCCTGTGTTTTAGTATGTCCTTTAGAATGAAAAGGTGGCAGTTGTTTTCCTTTTGCAGAGATCCTGTGACACTCAAATCCAGTAACACTTGAATAGCATCTACATGGAGAGGTGAGGATGGTATGGGAATGCCTATGGAACTGTGGACATGACAAGCTGCTCTCATCCCAAAGGCTGTCAGGGAGGAATTCCTCTGGATCTGACACCACTGTTCAGTACCATGTTCATTGAGAAACCTAGGAAGTCATCTCCATGGCCTCATCTTCTTCTTGACTTGTTAGTAATGTGCAAAGGTCACGAAATAGATGGTTCATTGTAGGAAAGACAGCGCTGGATGCCAAAGTTCCTCAAGAGAACTCCCAGCCATACACTGACAGAAAGTAGAGGTACTGTGATAATATTATTAAGGAAGACAATGGAAAGAGACTTTAATGTAAAATATATTTTTAATTCCTTTTTTTAACTGAAATTTCCTCATTTTGATTTCATTTATGTCTGTCACATGCACACACACACAGACCTCTAGGGTTCCAGTGAAATGACATTTTTTGTGTTGTTAGTCAGAAGTTTTAATTTTACCTAAAAAAAGCAATGTCTTTGCTGAAATTCTTTTTAAAAAATAATTTCCTGTCCCAATACAAGGAAGCTGTACTGAATTTTTTTTTTCTTTCACATAGCATATTAAGACATTAATTTAGATACTTGCTTTGGTGAGATCAAGACTTAATCCAAATAATAGAGCATAACTCTTTGAATATTATATTTTGCTCTAAAACCTTGTTTAATAAAGACATCTTGTTGACCATATTCTTCATTATTAATATTATGGACTTATTTTTTTCTAATTTTTGAAGTTTTTAATCAGTCACAGTCCCCTGTCCCCATATTCTCGGTATAAACATGGCAATAAATAATTGTTAACAAGGCACAAAAATGTATCACACAAAAAATTAACACAAGACTGGGGCTTTGCTGATGTTTGCTTCCATTGCTTTGGAAGAATATGCATATTTATTATAAAAGCTCACCTTCAGAAAAATATAACTTTTAAAAACTGACAGATGCAAACCAAATGTATTTCTTTTAGTATATTTGTCAAGTGCACCATCAAGTATGCTCTCATGAATTGCTCAGGTAGATATGAAGAATGTTTTCTTTCTCTCCTCCTCCCACAGAGGCACATACACACACTCAAGTGCACAGAAATTCCATCAAGCATTTTACTACCAGTGTCAGGCTTTGCAGCCCAAAGTAATTTTTTGTGTCAGGAGATCAGGATTTTGACCAACTTTCTAGGGCATATGGAGGATACGAAATACAATAAAGCATGCAAAAGTCTAGAGACTGGGTAACAGTACATCCACAGCTAATTGCTATGTACACCATACGGCTGCAAATGAAACACAGCAAGAGACAAAAAGACATGAACAGATTCCATTACATAGGACTACAGTGATGGTCTAGGAGCAAAAATGGAAATTCAGACCTCAAAATAAACCCCAAAAATAGTTGCAAGTCCTACTGGGTTTTAACAGTTTTGTAGCTGGAAGGCTCCTCCTACGATTCTTTTGCATAGCAGAGGTGCATCTCCCTCAGCTTGAAAACAAAGACTCCTGTCTGCTTTCACAACTCAGGCCAGCAGCAGTGATAAATGTTTACCTCCTGCAGGATCCTCCACATTTTTCATAGTTACTGTACATTGGAAGAGCAAGATGTGGGAAGGAATTGAAAATGTGAAGATGGTGCAGAAGAGGGTACTGAACACAAAGAGGGTCTTCATGCTTTCTGTGCCCTCACAGCAATCAAAATAGCAGCTCCATTGTGCTTTGCTGAACATTCGGGTTGCTCTTGACCATTCCTCACCAGGTAGCAGGGGAGGCAATGGATCTGGAGCCCTTCAGGCTACACACAGCCCAGTGCTCCAGTGATGATACATGCTTCTTTCAGAGATGGCTGTGGCTGGCCCTAAAACTGTTTTCTGCAGTCTGCAGGAGCCACTGCATAAACCTTCGGATGTTTGGGCACCTTGCAAATGGGGGTCCATCTTGTTCAGTTAAGAGAATTTCTTGTTCTATTTAAATTATATGCAAGGCCTTGCTATAATCTGATTTCTTGTGGAGGTGAGATGTATGTATCTTTAGGTAAAGTGAAAAATATCACTAGGAAATAATGTTAGCACCCCAAGAAACTTAAGTAATACTCACTGATTTTCTCACAAGTGCAGGCTGCTCTGTGATGCACTCACACTGCAGAATGGGCCAAGTCTTCTCCTGTCAGAGGACAGTAGAGAGGCTTTTCAAAGGATTTTCAGATAAACTGCTCCTGTGTGACCTTTTGAGGATGACTGATATTGAAGATGGATGGTTGTCAGAGAGAGACACAGTTAATTCTAAATCTTTGCTAAATATACCATTTACAATACTGCTATTTCTTAGGATGTTGTTTGTTAGGGTTTTCTTGGTTTTGTTTGGTTTTTTCTTGTTGTTTTTTTTCCCCTCTGGCTGACAAAGGCTACTTGTCAAAAATGTGGATAATCAAGCCATTTCCAGTCCACCCTCTCCCTTGCACATAGAGCAAACCATATTGAGTTTCCAAAGAAGAAAAATATTTAACATCCTAAAATGGAGCTCTAGGTTGCTTTGAAGAATTCAGAAGCCTGATGTCCTGTAGCCTTACTGAGATACTTGTACTCTTTTTGTCATATTGTATATTATAGTGCCTTGTTCATAAATAACACCCCTAGTGGCTGAGGGCTCAGGCGCCCACTGGGAGGAAATCCCATTGGGTTTCTGCAAAGATTGTTTTAGAGCCTACAGGTGGCAGCTTTGTTAGAGGAAGACTATTCAGGCAGTGAGATGCTATTAGAGGTGACTATGGATGGCAGAACTCTCCCTAAGTACCAGCCAGAGAACCATAACAGTCCATTATATATATATGTAATATAAATAGCAGAAGGGATCAACGAGTGCTATGAATTCCTCATAAGGTTTTGGAGCATTTGGTACTAGCTTGGAAATATGTTTAGGGCAATGGAGATTTGAATCTGGTTGCAGACTGGGGAGGAAACCAACTGCTGGTTTTAAACTCAGTGGATGGCAGAGGAGGGGTTACCTGAGGAATCAGACAAAATTACTTCTCCTTTGTAATTATGTAATAATTACAATATGACTATTTCCAAGTACCTGTGGATTCTGTTTCAAAAGAATCTAAGGGACGGGAACCAAAAATGTGAGTCTGCTTTGGTTTTCTCTTTTATATTTCTCCAGTACCAGTGTGGCTCTACAGGCAGCTCTCAGATGGCTACAAGTTAAATTTTGTGTCTCTCTGGAGTAAGAAGGTAATTTCATTGCAGATGTGTGTTGTGCAAACAGGGTGGTTGTAAAAATCTTCACTCATTTATGTTAGTCACAGAAGTTATAACTGTATTACTGGAGGACTGAACAGGGGCAAACTGCTGATGGTTTGGCGTAATGCTATCTCCTCTTCATATTTATGGTAATATCAGACAAGGTTTTATCAGTGTAACATAGAGAGTTGCTAATAACATGCAAAATTATTTTCTTTCCTTAAGATTCTAGGTTTAGATAATTTGAATTTCTCTTACATTTTATTTTTGTTGGATCTTATAAAATATTTCCTTGTAATTGTTAACACATCTCATTCTAGCATTCTGATTATTATCTTTTCTCCTTTTACAATATTGTACTTTAAATTTTTTTTAGCTACTTGGTAGAGTTTTTTATTTCTCCCTTTTCATCAGGTGGGCTACAGCTTAGGCTTGTATTTTCTCTTTTAATTTTTTTTTCATGCTGCTAAGCAGTGTTAGGAAGTTGAATTAAGTCTTTTTTTACAGGAAGAAGAGCTGACTGAACCCAGCACAACCAGTTTCTATAGCATAAAGAGGCCTCCTCAGCTGGGATGTTCACGTTTGTGCATTCCCACATTCACCAAACGGAAATGTTGTCAAAATGGGGAAGAAGATGACCTGTGGACGTAGTTCAGGCATTTCATAGCAGTCCCTGGACAAAGACAGCAAGATGGACTCATGCCAAGTCAAGACACCTAAAATTTTTTACAAGCAATATATCAGCACTTCTGTGTTTCTATTTTGACCTGCTGCAGTATGTATAATCGATGAAGGGGCTGGGAAAGTCATCTGACATCAGCATAAGTAAAATGTTAAGCTCTCTCAGTTTCCAGCACATGATTTTAAAGACATTTTAATCCCCTGCCTTTCAAGTGTGGATTTACTGGGGAGGTCAAGGGGTGATTAACACTTCCCCTCCTCCACCACCATTAGTACAGTCCATCCCAGCAAGACTGGTATTATTGGGGAGTATGATTTCATTCACACACTTTTTTTTTTTTCCTTCAACCAAGTCTTCATCATTCTATTTCTTTAATAGTATTTGATGTTTATAAATTTTGTTTTGTCTAAATATAAGTAGTCCAAATGGTCCAGTAAAACAACTTACTGTTTCCAGCCTTTCTGGAGGCCCTAGGGGGTAGAAAGGACCTTTACCCATCACCGTCTTGCTTCCTATTGCAAGGGCCAGAGCCACAATGGAGAAGCTGTATCACTCTGCTGCAGCATTGACTGTGCATCACTTTGTGAGCACTAGAGAAAGGTAAGGTGATGATTAGGCAGCCTCTTGATGCAGCTTAACAGAAAAGGTGAGAATAATATCCCTAAATAGGGATAACTGTCAGCATAATGAATGTGGTAGAGCAGCCATGGTTCCTCTGCCTTCTGTAAAGGCAGGGTGATACTCTCATTACTTGGGTCTCTTTGGAAATCCCTGGAGTATGCACAGCTTCATATTGCCCAATGCCTCTCTGTGTATTAATAACCTCATTTGGTCAGTGTCATTTCATGGTTATGCATGCAAAGGAGGAGGAATATGGCACATTTTGCATAGGACAAAAAACAAAGGTAGCAAAGAGTGTCCAGTGTGTCTGTTAATTTCTGTTTCCTTCTTGATGGAAGAAATCAGTTTCAGAGGCCTGCTGGGCATATTGAATCTCTTGCTCTCTGGCAATGGGTAAAAAAACCCTTGCAAACACATCCCCTGTACACAGAATAGATCAAGTCAGAAAGAAAACATCTCTTGTGAAATACTTCAATGCAATGGAAACTGAAGTGATGACCATATGATGTGTAGTGAGTGCAATGATACAGGAGAAAATAGCACATCACCGCAACATTAATTACTTAATGACACAAAGCTGGTAATATAAAAATTGCTGCAGGTGGTCAAAGCTGAATGTAGTAGCACTCTGAACTCCAAATATCTATTTGACATTCTGTCTGAAGTTAATTTTTTTTTTCTCCCTTCCTGAGAGAGTCTGATTTCTTTTTTATTCTTATTTTTTCCTTCCTTCACAGTGCCTTGTTTTTCCCCAACCTAACCCTCCTGGGACAGACTAAGCTGAAAAAATTTCAGTTTGCTGCTATTTTACTCTTCTTTACTTAGCCTCCTAAGATTGCTTTAGAGACAGTCACTTTTCCTGTGTATGAGGACAAGATGTCATGAGGCACATAGCAGAACTATAAACCCAGGCTTTGATCAATTGCCAGAAATAGGCATGGGGAGAGGGAAAAGGGGAAGATGTTTTAAATAAATATATACACCTATATATAGGAGTAAACAGAAATAAAAGATACCTCAGCTCAAAGAAAATATAATATTCAAGGTCAGATAAAACCTGCTAGAATCTTCCCCTAGGGAATACAAGTCACCCTCCTCCTCCTGAGTCATCCATGGAATCTAGCTACCAGCCCTGTTTTGTGAGGTACAGACACTAAAACCTTGTGTGATCATTATTTCCACCCAAAGCCAGGATTACTTGACCTTCCATGTTGCTGCAGGCCATTGCCATGTGATGTCTCCTTCACAGCTAGCTCAGCAAGAGAACATCTCTTCAGCTTCCAAAATGCCCAGCCCTTTGTAGTTTACGTGGAGAAAAAGATTACCAGATCCCTGGCAATTGCTGAAACTGTTCTGGTCAGTGTTTTGGTGTGTCTAGTACCGGTCAGTACCTGTCACTCATCCCACACCAAATTCCCTTGCTGAAGTCCCATCTGCATGCAATGGGAAGTGGAGGCAAGAACACACATGCTTTTCTGGTCTTCCTGTCTTTTATTTTTGACCTCTTGTCTCCTGATCAAGTTTATTTATATACACTGGCATGTCAGAAAAGTGACTGGCTATGTTAAGTAATGGGCTTTGATTTTAGTGGTTTGTGTAGCATCCAAAAAACATGAATAAAGTGCATTAAAAAAAAAATAAAAAGCTGGAAATTGACATTACATCTATGTTGCTGCACATTTCAGTTGCCAGGAAAAGAGCAGTTTGGCTGAAGAATCCAACAAAATCTGCTTAGTGGTTCTTCTTTGGAGAGAGCAGACTGCTTTCACACAGCACTCCCTTAATCACCATAAAGAGGTTTCAGAGAGATTAATAATAACTAGCACAGTTGTTACACCCACGCACGGTGACTCAGACACACCGAAGAGGCCCGGGGAGAGTCTTTACCTGTGTGGGCCACACAGACACATGCCAATATTTAGTCCAATAAAGCTGTCTTTCCAGCAGCATGAATGATAATCTTGAAGGCAGATGATGACAGGGCCTGTCAAATAAGCCCCTATACTGAGTCACAGACCAATATATAACAATGTCTCGCTAGAGCCACATTAGAGGCTGCAGTGGAAACCTTGCTCTGTCTCCTCTCTCAAATCTCAGCAGCGTTGATTAAAACCAAATAATACACACTCCCAGCATCAGGCTGTGCTGCACCAAGAGAGGACTCTGGGAGTAATGAGTGCCCATTCAGTTTAAATGAATTTTCAGAGAGGGTCTCCGGAGCATGGGGCTGAGGCATCTGGCTGTTAATCAGACAGGATGCAGGCAGGAGGTGATCAGACAGAGCTACAGAGGGGTAGCGGGGATGCTGGAGGAGTTCTGAGCTGCTGTTGCTCCTTTTCAGGATAATTCAGGAGTGTGGTCAGCCCTGGTGCTACTGACCCTGTGATGGCAGGGTTGAGACCCAACATTAGCCATGCAAGTTTGGGACTTTTTACAGCCTTTTATTTAGCTTACATTTTGTGGGGTTTATGTAACCCCATCCCCAATTTCTGACATAAAAGAACAGCAGTTGTCATTTGATTAACTTCTCTGGGAAAGGGGGAGTGCACAGGAATAAACTAGCCAAGAGTGTTTAGTCAGAAGGAGATTAGCAGAGAATAATAACACAGTGACTGATACAGGGCAAGTTGCATCCAACTGTCAGTTGACTAATTATGGATTGCCTCCTGCTTCTAGCTCATTTGATGGCAAAACTCCTGTTGACTTCAGTGGCACAGGATCAAGGTTGATATGCCCGGCGGACTGTAGAAACCTTGGACTAACATGCAGGGCTGAATTGAGCCAACTGTAACATTAGCTATGGAAATAAATGCTTTTCAACAAGAGAACCAGAGCTAAAGTCAATTAGGAAGTACTTGAGTTCTTCTTCCTACCTGCAATATGGCAGGACACCAGGCCTTGAACAAAATAATTTTCTGGCCAAAACCAAGTAAGGCAAGAAGACACTTCAAAAAGGAAAAGCAAAGCAAGAAAAAGTTCTCCTTTTCTGTACAGGAGTGGCACAGAATTTACTTCTGTAAATTCTCAATTTTGGCCAGCTTCTCAATAAAGTTTTCTTCAGAGGTTATTTAACACCATCCCCACTCTGTCCCAAATTGCACAGAAACTATCACAGAAACATGGGGAGGGAGTAAATTTACAATAAAGTGTGCAATAACGTGTAACTGAAAGGTTTTTCTTGCTTGTTTGTTTTGGGGTTATATGTGTTTTTATGTTTGGGGTTTTTTTTGTTTCTTTTTATAGACAGGAAGTCAAACAGGAATTGGACTAGGATATACTGTTGCTGTCTTGTTTAACCTTCAGAAAAACATGAAAACTTCAATAGGCAGAATGATTTTCAGAACAGAAGTTATACCATCAAATCCATTGTATCAAAGGATGCCAAACCATGAGACTTGTGCTATCCATCTCAAAGCTGTATTAGCTCACTTCCACGATTTTGGCATGAGCAGGCTGCTTCTTCAAATTGATAACATTCAGAGCAGTCGCTGTTCACATTGTACAATTAATCAGTGCATTTGCAGTGTGGCTGGATAAGATCAGTGTTTCAATAACCAGGCTCCTATATGAATGTTTATGGCTTAAAATAGATTATCAAGTCACTTATTATTTTAAATTTCAGGATATTTGCCAGAAAAATAGCATGCAATATATATGATAAAATTTGTGGGCGTCTGCATTTATGAAATGTGGGTGTGTGAAGATAGCTAATCTTTTTTTCAAACCTTTATATATTTTTTGAAATTGGCTGGTTCAATTACTTTGCTTGGATGCCAGTTGCCTGCTTTTGAAAATCTTGTTTCTCATGTGTCTTGTTTTGCACACTGTACCAGAGGTCACATTGCAGAGGGGCCCAAACAGCCTCGATGGCATAAATGGCCAATGCATTATTATGTATGGAAACTTTTCTTCAGTGGTCAGACTTGAAATTAGATTATATGTCTTAATTTTTTACAGTTGCCCAACTGAAAAAGAAAAGTTGTAAATTAAGAAACAGAAATAAGCGGCTCAGACTATAGGCTTCCTTTAATACACTATATAAGAAGAAAGAATAACTCAGTATAGAGGTTAGAAAGAGAAAGTGAGAAGAGGCTAATGTGATCAGCAGCATATAGAAAGAAGCATTGCTGCTGCAAGATGGGAACTCGGTTACGAGATGGACATAAAGACAGAACCATACCAAAGCCACATAAGGTTGGAGAGAACCTATGGTAATGGCTTTACACTACGGCAAGGGTCAAGGACAGGGCAAGGGAAATAGGACAACTGGTTGCAACACGAAATTTAGAAGACAAATCAATGGTAATGGTGGGACAACTGGTAGGGCTGGGACAGCCATATCAGAGAGTATTACACTGATCAGTGAACTGTGTGGAGTAACAGAAATACAGTGGTTTAATGATAACACAACTGTAGAACAAGTCTGACTAAAAAGTCACTTTTGAAAAAGTCATGTCACTAAAATGGTGGTAAGGGGGCTAATTTTTTATTTTTCCTGCATTCATTTGTACCATGTATCTGCTTTAAGTGTCAATCTCTCTGGTAAACACTAGGAAGAACAATTCTAAACCAACTACCATGCTGGGACATGAATACTGCACATATATACAGTTGCCAGTAGAGTTTAATGACTACATTTCCATCAATAAAATATAGTCTCCTTGAGCAGTCTATGATGTTACTTACCTTACTTTTCATTTTAACTTACTCTGATTATAATTTCACAAAACTGTAGGTTGTTTGTGAGCAGCTTTTTGTAGGTTTTAAAAAATAAATATAAAAATCAGATTGGTTTATTTTAAATATGTTAAGTCACATGACAGTTCTGTGCCTCTACTGGACAGTTATGTCACTGAGAATGAGATCTTCAGTGCAAAATTCAGGGACTTCAAATTGCTATCAATAAATACTTAAAATACTGACTATTTTGAAACATATTCTTGCCAGGAATTTTTTCTGCCAGAATATTCATAGTAATAAAATCTAAAATGTACACAAACACTGTTAGAGTGTATTTATTTCAGAACCTGAAGAAATCTTTGCCAGTTCTTTCCAAATAACTGTAGTAGCTCATGAAATTCTTCAGTCAACTGGTGCAAAATTGCTTTTCTAGTTGTTTCTTTGAGGACATGAAGTAAAGCCATATTCTGTTCATCCTTGCAAATCACTGTGGTGATTAATTTTGATTTTTATATTTGTCTCTCTGCAAAGGAAGAGGGCAATTCCACTCAGTCCCCTCTCTGCCACATGCAAAAGAGATTCACAAATTATTTGAGTACCTAAGATTTTGTATGCCCCTCTTCACTTCCCCATCCACCAGAGGTGGGTGAAACCCCCACATATGACAGCAGCATTAGGGGTGGCCTTATTATGAATGCAGTAATGTAGGAAAAATGGCCTTCTCAACACTTGCTGTGCCAACTGAAAAGGCTGCTCTCCTTGATTTGATGGCCTGTTGACACTGCAGTTCCTTCACTTATCACAGGCATGGTGAGATGGGAGAGCTATGTCCAATTGACCGCCTCAGGACCCCTGAACCTGTACAGACCTGTGAGTGAAACTGTGTCTGACCATGGTGGAGATGGAATGGTGAGGGTAACCTTCCACCAGCACAGTGAGAACTGGGAGGAGCAGCATATCCACACCCCTGTCTCTTATACCTTTTCTGTAACCAAAAATAAATACACAGAGGTGTTCTGCTGTCACTTCCAGACTGCCTTTCTGTCTTTGAGAATCAATGCTGTGCGTATTGCTCTGCAGCAAATGCTGTGCTGGGAATTAGTGCTTGGGAGAGTCCATGCAGTGTCAGAGATATCCTCCTGTTTATCCCGATGCAGTAGGACAGGATTTAAA
Source organism: Florisuga fusca (assembly GCA_038090715.1). Lineage (NCBI taxonomy): Eukaryota > Metazoa > Chordata > Aves > Apodiformes > Trochilidae > Florisuga > Florisuga fusca. The sequence goes on from JAAWXA010000001.1 coordinate 30,142,534, forward strand.
TGCTCACTCTGAGACTCTCACTTCCAGTCTCCCCTGACACAACCTGGAGCTGGTTGTGACTAATTAAAAGAGAACAAACATGTCAATGCTAACCCCAGGGATAATACAACGACAGGTCTTAATTTCCAGTTTTCAAATGTGGAATTGTGATGAAATGGCAGCAGCTATACAGCATTTAAGAGTTCTGTTAACTCTACTTTATACAATCCACACAGAAAATCTGATTACATGAATGACCTTGGCTGTACTTCCCTCTACTCCCTGGATACAACCAAATGTACCCTGACTGGAATAGATGACACTGGCACCTTGAGCAAATGCTATTCATTCTGCAATAGGTTTCCTCAGTATCATAGCACATCTGATGATCTTTTCTTCTCTTGTCATGAACAGTCCTTCAAATTTCTAGGTGGAACTATCACCTACTACCTGCAGTCCTGTTAGTCCTTTCTTACCAAAATTACATGCATCACCATATCAGGAAATTACACCAAGAAAGCATCACATTGGTCCGTGAAAAGACTCTATCAGTATTTTTCACAGAAGCAAGCACTGAACTTTAGGAAACAAGATACAAAACACCAAAGTGGCTGACAATTCACACCAGTTAGACTCACTGAGCGTATAACCCAGTGAATAGGTCAACCAAGCTGTAGAAGCATAGAAACTACTAAACTTCCCTTCAAGTAGCACCACTAGGTGCAAACTTCAGCCTTGGCAGTCTGTACTACTGTCTGATACTACCATGAACAAATCATTATGTTAGAAATTAAACTCAGATCTCAGTTTGCCCAGGATGATGCCAGATGGTGTCAGAAGCATGCCTGGGAGGACAACGGGCCACAGGATGGTGAACTGAGCACTTGGTGACAACAGGTGCTGCTACCACACACGATTCAGAGTATGTTCACAAAGGAGGCTAAGACAGCAAAAAAGCTCAGAAGTATGTGTTTCTCTTTGCCATGATTTTTTTTTCCTGGTTGAAAACTTCCCACAGACTCCTGAGCCCAGGTTCCTCAACACAACATACATCCTGTAGAGAAGAGATGGCAGGCAAAATGGCATGGGCTGGCACATATTCTTGAATTTGTTCACCCACATTTATCCATTTCCCCTTCTGTACCTCTTCTGATCTAAGATGCTCTTCTCCTGCCTCCAGTTGATTTGACTCAAATGGTTATCTTTTTTACTGACTACACAGCTTGCTTGTTTTAAGAAGAGGACAGGGTTATTCCTCACTGCATCTGGCTCTAAAGAACTACTTGCAGAAGAAGGCAGACTTGAACTCACATACAACAGAACTGAGATCCTATTGCATGTATACGTACCTGGGTTTTTTGGTTGTGAAATTCCAGAGGAAGAGTAGAGAACTCTGAAGTTCTTGGTTAGCTAAAGAAACCAGGCCCACTAGCTGCCTTCAAACTTGCTGAAGGAGACAAGCAAACAAACAAAAGTACTACCTAAAAAATCATTGTTTCTAGAACTCTGGAGCCTGACTGGTGGCCAAACATCCCTGTAGCAAATCAGCCTAAATATCCAAAGCACAGAAACCAAAGAGACTGGCAAGCCCACTGAGCTAGACAGGACCATGCAAAACTTCATCTGTCCATAGGATAAGTCTATTTGGTTTCTGTGCTTTGGATATTTAGGCTGATTTGCTANAAAAAAGCTCAGAAGTATGTGTTTCTCTTTGCCATGATTTTTTTTTCCTGGTTGAAAACTTCCCACAGACTCCTGAGCCCAGGTTCCTCAACACAACATACATCCTGTAGAGAAGAGATGGCAGGCAAAATGGCATGGGCTGGCACATATTCTTGAATTTGTTCACCCACATTTATTCATGTGCCCCTTCTGTACCTCTTCTGATCTAAGATGCTCTTCTCCTGCCTCCAGTTGATTTGACTCAAATGGTTATCTTTTTTACTGACTACACAGCTTGCTTGTTTTAAGAAGAGGACAGGGTTATTCCTCACTGCATCTGGCTCTAAAGAACTACTTGCAGAAGAAGGCAGACTTGAAATTAGATTATATGTCTTAATTTTTTACAGTTGCCCAACTGAAAAAGAAAAGTTGTAAATTAAGAAACAGAAATAAGAGGCTCAGACAATAGGCTTCCTTTAATACACTATATAAGAAGAAAGAATAACTCAGTATAGAGGTTAGAAAGAGAAAGTGAGAAGAGGCTAATGTGATCAGCAGCATATAGAAAGAAGCATTGCTGCTGCAAGATGGGAACTCGGTTACGAGATGGACATAAAGACAGAACCATACCAAAGCCACATAAGGTTGGAGAGAACCTATGGTAATGGCTTTACACTACGGCAAGGGTCAAGGACAGGGCAAGGGAAATAGGACAACTGGTTGCAACACGAAATTTAGAAGACAAATCAATGGTAATGGTGGGACAACTGGTAGGGCTGGGACAGCCATATCAGAGAGTATTACACTGATCAGTGAACTGTGTGGAGTAACAGAAATACAGTGGTTTAATGATAACACAACTGTAGAACAAGTCTGACTAAAAAGTCACTTTTGAAAAAGTCGTGTCACTAAAATGGTGGTAAGGGGGCTAATTTTTTTTTTTTCCTGCATTCATTTGTACCATGTATCTGCTTTAAGTGTCAATCTCTCTGGTAAACACTAGGAAGAACAATTCTAAACCAACTACCATGCTGGGACATGAATACTGCACATATATACAGTTGCCAGTAGAGTTTAATGACTACATTTCCATCAATAAAATATAGTCTCCTTGAGCAGTCTATGATGTTACTTACCTTACTTTTCATTTTAACTTACTCTGATTATAATTTCACAAAACTGTAGGTTGTTTGTGAGCAGCTTTTTGTAGGTTTTAAAAAATAAATATAAAAATCAGATTGGTTTATTTTAAATATGTTAAGTCACATGACAGTTCTGTGCCTCTACTGGACAGTTATGTCACTGAGAATGAGATCTTCAGTGCAAAATCCAGGGACTTCAAATTGCTATCAATAAATACTTAAAATACTGACTATTTTGAAGCATATTCTTGCCAGGAATTTTTTCTGCCAGAATATTCATAGTAATAAAATCTAAAATGTACACAAACACTGTTAGAGTGTATTTATTTCAGAACCTGAAGAAATCTTTGCCAGTTCTTTCCAAATAACTGTAGTAGCTCATGAAATTCTTCAGTCAACTGGTGCAAAATTGCTTTTCTAGTTGTTTCTTTGAGGACATGAAGTAAAGCCATATTCTGTTCATCCTTGCAAATCACTGTGGTGATTAATTTTGATTTTTATATTTGTCTCTCTGCAAAGGAAGAAGGCAATTCCACTCAGTCCCCTCTCTGCCACATGCAAAAGAGATTCACAAATTATTTGAGTACCTAAGCTTTTGTATGCCCCTCTTCACTTCCCCGTCCACCAGAGGTGGGTGAAACCCCCACATATGACAGCAGCATTAGGGGTGGCCTTATTATGAATGCAGTAATGTGGGAAAAATGGCCTTCTCAACACTTGCTGTGCCAACTGAAAAGGCTGCTCTCCTTGATTTGATGGCCTGTTGACACTGCAGTTCCTTCACTTATCACAGGCATGGTGAGATGGGAGAGCTATGTCCAATTGACCGCCTCAGGACCCCTGAACCTGTACAGACCTGTGAGTGAAACTGTGTCTGACCATGGTGGAGATGGAATGGTGAGGGTAACCTTCCACCAGCACAGTGAGAACTGGGAGGAGCAGCATATCCACACCCTGCACGGCCCACCTTTTCTGTAACCAAAAATAAATACACAGAGGTGTTCTGCTGTCACTTCCAGACTGCCTTTCTGTCTTTGAGAATCAATGCTGTGCGTATTGCTCTGCAGCAAATGCTGTGCTGGGAATTAGTGCTTGGGAGAGTCCATGCAGTGTCAGAGATATCCTCCTGTTTATCCCGGTGCAGTAGGACAGGATTTAAATGCTCACTCTGAGACTCTCACTTCCAGTCTCCCCTGACACAACCTGGAGCTGGTTGTGACTAATTAAAAGAGAACAAACATGTCAATGCTAACCCCAGGGATAATACAACGACAGGTCTTAATTTCCAGTTTTCAAATGTGGAATTGTGATGAAATGGCAGCAGCTATACAGCATTTAAGAGTTCTGTTAACTCTACTTTATACAATCCACACAGAAAATCTGATTACATGAATGACCTTGGCTGTACTTCCCTCTACTCCCTGGATACAACCAAATGTACCCTGACTGGAATAGATGACACTGGCACCTTGAGCAAATGCTATTCATTCTGCAATAGGTTTCCTCAGTATCATAGCACATCTGATGATCTTTTCTTCTCTTGTCATGAACAGTCCTTCAAACTTCTAGGTGGAACTATCACCTACTACCTGCAGTCCTGTTAGTCCTTTCTTACCAAAATTACATGCATCACCATATCAGGAAATTACACCAAGAAAGCATCACATTGGTCCGTGAAAAGACTCTATCAGTATTTTTCACAGAAGCAAGCACTGAACTTTAGGAAACAAGATACAAAACACCAAAGTGACTGACAATTCACACCAGTTAGACTCACCGAGTGTATAACCCAGTGAATAGGGCAGCCAAGCTGTAGAAGCATAGAAACTACTAAACTTCCCTTCAAGTAGCACCACAAGGTGCAAACTTCAGCCTTGGCAGTCTGTACTACTGTCCGATACTACCATGAACAAATCATTATGTTAGAAATTAAACTCAGGTCTCAGTTTGCCCAGGATGATGCCAGCTGGTGTCAAAAGCATGCCTGGGAGGACAACAGGTCACAGGATGGTGAACTGAGCACTTGGTGACAACAGGTGCTGCTATCACACACAATTCAGAATATGTTCACAGAGGAGGCTAAGACAGCAAAAAAGCTCAGAAGTATGTGTTTCTCTTTGCCATGATTTTTTTTTCCTGGTTGAAAACTTCCCACAGACTCCTGAGCCCAGGTTCCTCAACACGACATACATCCTGTAGAGAAGAGATGGCAGGCAAAATGGCATGGGCTGGCACATATTCTTGAATTTGTTCACCCACATTTATTCATGTGCCCCTTCTGTACCTCTTCTGATCTAAGATGCTCTTCTCCTGCCTCCAGTTGATTTGACTCAAATGGTTATCTTTTTTACTGACTACACAGCTAGCTTGTTTTAAGAAGAGGACAGGGTTATTCCTCACTGCATCTGGCTCTAAAGAACTACTTGCAGAAGAAGGCAGACTTGAACTCACATACAACAGAACTGAGATCCTATTGCATGTATACATACCTGGGTTTTTTGGTTGTGAAATTCCCGAGGAAGAGTAGAGAACTCTGAAGTTCTTGGTTAGCTAAAGAAACCAGGCCCACTAGCTGCCTTCAAACTTGCTGAAGGAGACAAGCAAACTAACAAAAGTACTACCTAAAAAATCATTGTTTCTAGAACTCTGGAGGCTGACTGGTGGCCAAACATCCCTGTAGCAAATCAGCCTAAATATCCAAAGCACAGAAACCAAAGAGACTGGCAAGCCCACTGAGCTAGACAGGACCATGCAAAACTTCATCTGTCCATAGGATAAGTCTATTTGGTGCTACTCTTTCTGTCATATAAAGCACACTCTCTTTTCTCTTCTACTACAATTGTCATTTTAGTAGAAAAACCATCAAACAAACAAACACAATTTACAATGGACTTGTCTGTTTTGATCTTCAGGTGAAATTTGTCTGGCAGGTTTGTTGATGCCACTGTTTGGAGTGACTTGAGTTATTACGGCACCAAAGCTGACTGTAAAATGCAGCATCACAGAAGCAACATGTGCCTACTGTCACAGACACAGCTTCTGCCCCACTTTCTGGCCCATTTACTGATTAAAAAAAAAAACAAAAAACAAAAAAACCCTGCAGTGGAATCAGGATATAATGTGACTCAGATCTTTTCTTTCTTGTGACAGAATGATAATTTTCTTATAAGCAGAACTGTGTCAACATCTGACCTTAGGAATGTGTTATACTATCTTAAAAAAACCTTCTCCCTATGGAAACATGGATGTTTTGAAATTTTCTTGTACTTCTTAAGCACAAATATAGTGAAAAATAAACTGATAAGGAGGCTTTTATTTTTTCTCGTCTAGTAGTCTGCTAATCACTAACCAGGACTTAGGAGATCCTAAATTTAAGGATAGATTTTGCTATTTTAGTCTATTCCCCTAGATAAAAGATATTTCTATAGCAGCTATTTTTAGAAGCTTTTATGGGAGAAAGGGAGGGAATGAACCACCAGTAGAGGAGTGACTCACCACAGCATTACTAATTGCCAACAAAAAACTTTTGCTTTGCGGATTAGGGAATCAGTTGCAGAAAAATATCCTATATATTTGAGAACCACACACTGTGCATGGTCTTTCAGTATTAAAACCATGTGGGATGGGTGTTCCACTAATAACCAGTGCTAGAAAGACTTCTGAAATTACTCCTTTCTAGGTCTGTATCTCTCCACATCATTTGCCAGCCAACCCAATTTGCCACTGCTTTTTCCTCTTTCTTTATCACCCCTGCAACATCTGCTAATCTTTGATTTTTTTTTTCCACTTTTATTGTTCCATAGCTTGAAATATGCTAAATAAAAGGCAGCTAAGGGAGGGTAGCAGCCTGCAAAATTTTCAATTTCTAGCTTTCTGGCTAGGATCCAGGCAGGTCAGTGGCAACTGAAAGTCGTTACTACCTCATGTCTGTTTGGTGACCTCAGTGACATTAATTGCTGGACCAGCCACAGTGGTAATCTCGGCAGAGAAACCACCCACTCTCTGTGCTAAAATCAGTCCATCCTCTGCCCTGCAGAGTCAAGGTTATGGCAGGGCTGCCTCCAGCAGGACACAGAAAAAAGCACCTTCATCTTCCTCATCCCTTTATGTTAATGACTCATGAGTCTTATTTTCCAACCAACACAAAGGTAGCAGGAGTGCTGAGGCTGTGCTGTCATGTGTTTAAATACCTTGCAAGTGATTTAAAATAAGCATCAATGTATGGGTAACTAACAAAACTAATTAAATAAGTATTAGTAGAAAGCACGAAGTGCTTCCAATAACACAGCTCAGAGTTATCAGGGTGACATGTTATCTTGCTCTCAAGGTGAATGGTTAGCTTGATGCATCCAGGGAAGAAGAAAGTGAAGAAAAAGTCTATACATCTCATGGTGCAGAATTCCTGTTTACAGTTCCTGTTTATAAAAGAGCTGCTTTCACCTTTCTTCCTCTCCTCCTGTGTTGCTTGTGTCTTGTGCTTGTTCCAATACCAGAAACTAATATATCCTCTGGTCAAATCTGCTTCTTCCTTCCTTCCTTTCTTCCTTCCTTCCCACTCCCTCTCTGATGACTACTTGTTAGGGTAACCTCACACACCCTGAAGAACTTATTCTAATGCTAGAAAATTAAGTTCTCCATTTCAGAGGAGAGCCATACTGTCAGATTTCCATTCATACTTTACACTTTTCAGTACTCATGAAAAATCTTACCGTATTCTCCATTTTGGAGGAGGAGCATGGAAATCTAGCTTTTTATTATTAGGCAAAAACAATTAAAGGGAAAGAAAATTAAAACAACACAAACTATAACTCATGGCAAAACAGAGTTAATAATGTTTGAAACTGCATCAGGGATGTTTGGAGCCTACCTCGACATTTTGCAGTGCTTAGGAATGACAATACAAGTTTATATCAGATTAACCAGGACTTAAAGGTCTTTCTCTTTAAACCCACAAATCACAATCCAGTTGTATTTAATTCACAGAATAATGTCATCTAAGTCATATTGGTTAGATCTTTCATATTTATTGGTTTTGGATGTTAACTTTTAAAATAAAAATTAAATTAAATTAATTTACTTAGAGATAGTTCCTGTAAATGGACTGAGTCACAGACATTCAGATACAGACATCCAAATCTGAACTTTCAGTGCTAGAAAAGCTTGCCTCATTGCTGTCTAGCCTTAAAGAAGCGAGAGGAGATTTTTAGTTAGAACTCCATCAGTTCACATCACTGGGGGAATATGTTCGTGACCTGGGCATGTGGGCTGACACACTACTACGGACAAGAGACATCTTAGTCCCTGCTCTTGGTTATGCTCCAATGAATGGTGTTTCTGCAGCTTCGAGTCAAAGAAATACACCCAGGTCTCAGGCCTTTTCTCATGGTCCTTGACTGCAAGTTCAAAGTGGTGAGGATGAGGGGGGCCTAAAAAGTGAAAAATATCTCATGTTACCAATTGAAATCCAGGATAAATAATTTTCTGTAGAACTTCATTAGACTTCCAGGCCAAACTGAACAGATTCATTCCTGCGCTATGGTATCTCTTCATTTCTCAAACCTCCTGCAGTAGAGGCAAACTATCAAACTTGAGTCATCTAATACAGGCACTCAGGTCCTCTGCATATTCACTGGGGAACAATTCAGAGTCCCTAAGTAAGGAATGTCTGTCTTCTCCTTGAGTAAACAAAGTTCTTCATCATGAATACAGATATACTGGGTCAGACCAAAGAGACAGCTAAGCCACCATTTTGTCTTTGACACAGCCAACAACAGATGTTTAGGGAAGGGCAGAAGTGTGGAACATTCACAGCTAAATCTTCTTTCTCAGTTGCTTTTTCACTCATCATTGGTATATGTATCACACAGACTTCCTGAAAAGACTGTGATTAGTATGAATGCAGAGCCCCCACTAAGTAATTCTCTTTGAACCAAGGTAATTAAGTATTCAGTGTTTACGTTATCTAAGGTCAAGATTTAGCAAGTTTAACTGCATGAGTACCTTAATGGGAGATCACTGTGAAACTGCAGGTATCTGTGGGAGCAATTTTGGGAGACATGATGAACTTGGAAATCAGGGCACTGGGCAATCAGAGCAAGATTTTGTTTATTTGTTTTTTGTTATTCCATTTTCCTGCTTCTGGGATGCACTCAGATGCTTTTAGTGCATGAGAAGCATGCTGAGCGCAATGTGGAAACATCCCTGAAGTAGATGCCCATGTTGAAGGTCCCAGGCTGATGAAATGCATAGATCAGACCAGCCTATGTGGATTTTGGATGTCACTAGGGTAAGGACATTTCATATAATATCAACAGATAGGACTAATTGTCAGGAATCCAGCTGGCTTGAATTAATGCAGCAGTGTTTCCTGGGCCCAGGAAGAAGAGGGGCATGTGAGGGAAAGGTGTTAAGATCTGTCCCTGTTTTATCTTTCTCCTTGTAGATTAATTGATTCTTTTCTTTTTTCCCCAGGTTGAGTTTGTCTGGATTTTTTGCCTGTTACCATAATGGGGAGGAATGCAAACCTCCATAATTGTCTCAATTAATGAGCCTTTAGGTGGATTTTCTCCTCCCTGTCCCACAGTGGGGGTGGGGGGTGAGTGAATGGAGGCCTGGTTGGTACCAGCTGGACCTAAACTGTGACACTAGCCTAGGCAGGATTGGCTTCAGAGCTGCACAGCATCTACATGATTAAGAGGTCGGGATGGAGATGTCATTCAATACTAACAGTGTACTGAATAATTTGGCAGCATTCCACAGGTTTTGCTTTTATTTTTTCCTTAAAATTATGAACACGTATGTGGAAAAACTCCTTGGATGTGAACATTAATAAGGTAAATTTGAGGTCTCATCTTCCCAGTGATTATTTTTTTATCAATTCCTTGAATTGCACAACAAATCAGAACTGAGCTCACCATTAACTGTCAACAACAAATTCAGTTGTTTTCAACACCTTGTGCTGTGATGAGGGTCATTGTATTATGCATGGACTCAGCATGAAGGGGGCTCATGTCATCTTCTGCAAAATCATTTCTCACAGATACAGTATAATGAGTTTGGGGAAAATATGATACCCAATTATGGATTATATAAAAGCTTTAGTAACCCTTTGAACCTTGTCAGGATAAGCATTCACTCTAGTTACTCTAGTTTTAAAAATGTGCCATTCCTCATGATATGTTTCTAGTTACTCCTCTGTTAAAAAAACATTATACATTAATGGATTTCAAAGATGCTTAAGGCACTACACTCTGAAGTTACAAAAGAGAAATCTGCAGATGGAGGAGTGGTTCTGTGGTCTGTGAAAAGGCATGCAGTCAGTCAGTCAAGAAGGAACAGTTTTTGGATGCATAAGAACATAATCTGAACGAGATGTAGACCGGAGTGCCTTGAGACATGGGCAAGGTAGGCATCTGCTTTTTGTCTCTGCTGATGGCTCCTGTGTCAGAGATATTGATAGCCAGGCTGGCTTCTCTTGCTGAGGAAGAGATTGGAGTATGGGCTGTGGAAATGGCACAGCAACTCTTGTCAGAGTTGCCCTGCCAAGATATGACATTCTATATCCATAGCTCCAAGGTAGGAGCAGCTGAGACAGGCTCTTTTTCTGAGACCTTACCCCTCTTCACAAAATCACAGACTTGTTGAGGTTGGAAGGAACCTGTGGAGGTCACCTGGTCCAGCCTCCTCACTCAAGCAGAGCCACCTACAGCCAGCTGCTCAGGACTGTGTTCTGATGGCTTTTAAACATCTCCAGGAAGGGAGCTTCCACAACCTCCCTGGTTTACCAGCTCTAGTGCTTGATCACCCTCCCAGTAAAAAATGTGTTTCCTCATGTTCATAGAGAGCTTCCCATGTTTCAGTTTGTGCCCAATACCTCTTCTCTTCCACAACAGGTGGCCAGTCCTGGTCTGGTCTAAGCCCTTCAGCTGGCTAATTCAATGTTGTCTGCATGGCCTTGACATAACTTAGCCCACGATCAGAAGCCAGGTCCAGCCTTTCCATTACTTCAAGATTGCAAACTTATATTATGTAATAAAATAGAAAATAAATGTGGTGCATATAGATTCAGGTGAATATGAACAGACCCAGAAAAATGTCATTGTCTTCTTTTTTCAGCAGGCTAACCTGTTTCTGAGAAAACTCCTCCACAATACAAAGGGCAAGTAAAAGGCATTTGGCTTATATTCAGTTTACAAATTAAGTTGGTTTTACCCTATTTTTCAAGGCCTTGTTTTTATCTGATTAGCTAATGTTACCCAAGAGCCAGACCATTTGTTTAACACTAACTCCTTCTGAAGCATTTCTGTTAGTATCCTCTAGAAAAACTAATGTCAGATCTATAATGAAACAAAGGGTTGCTGTCAATTCACAGACTTGTGTAACTACCTTTAAAGTTAGGTTTGATACTTGTTCTGTACAGCTTATGGAAAAACTCAACTCCAATAAAGTTCAAGTATGTACATATACAGATGGGGTTTGCTTACCCTTGCCTTTACAAAAGCCATTAAAAAATAAAAAATAATTGTTTAGACTTGATCTTTGACCCAGAAATTCCAAGGAACAACAATAAGCAAATAATTCACAGTAATTAACTGAGATTTTATAATACTAGTGCACATAATAAACCATATATGTCAGGAAGGTGGGATTTGCTCCTTAAATCTGTCTGTAGGAAGTGATACACATTCCTCCAGATATTTAAGAAATAATTCTGAAAGCTGTATGTTAAAAAGAGAAAAATAACTTGTGTGTTGTTTTTTTTTAATCAGACTCACTGAACAGGTGACCAAGTGCTGCTCCTTTCTTTTCCATAATGTCTTCATGTGCTTGGACACATGAAGAAAATGGATTTGCTTAAGACTTGTTATGGTACAAAACATAAAACCTCATGTATATCGACAGAAGCCCAGGGAAGAGGGTGTGCCACATCTGGAGAAGACCAACAATAATATATCAATCTGTTATCCCAGTCTCCAGCCAACCTCATTTTTTCCCTAATTCTGATGCAAGGCTGCACCTTCCCTCTGCAGGTTACAGACCCTTTTCTCCTTGCTGGCTGTGTGGGAAGGTTGGGCTAACACTCCTGGCTGTGTTATCTTTCCAGCCAGATTTGTAACACCAGCAGCACAAATCGTTCATGTGGATAGGGTACCCTGCCTGTGGGGAAACAGCCCACCATAAGAAACACAGATTTGTAACTATCCTGCCCAAAGAGCAAGCCAGCACTTGGCCCAGTCAAGGCACTTAGGACACACAATTGTATTTTAAAGGTAGCTTTCATTGACTTATGGTGGAATCCTGAGCATTTGCTGCCTCTAAGTTTACAGGCTTAAATTCCCCAGTGCTTTTTAGCAGATACTATAGGCAAGCTTGATGGGATCTCAGGTAATTAATTGAGATTTAGTGTTTTTATAACACAGGAGTGGTCATTCAACCTTTTTCCTCACCCCCTGCACACCCCCAGTTAGAATAGCTGTAGTGAAGGAAGGAATAATAACCCCAGAACTGAATTGGCAGCAGGCTCTGACAAGCTGTCCAACACGTATTCATACGGTCAATTCTCCTTTTACAAGCTAAAGCCCCAGACTGCAATTTATTCCTGCTTCTTGGAGTTGAAATTAGAAAGAGTATTAATGTTAGGAGGAAAACATATTAGTAGAAACACTTGCTGGATCTAAGAGGTCTGCCTTTTGGCTGAGATAAATAACCATAAAGCCCAAGGCTGATCTTTATCAGAATATGGAATGAATGCCTAGGAGAATGGATAATACATGCTGGTCAGAGACTTCATTCCCTTCCTACAACCATGTGAAAAATGTAGCCATTGGGTTCCACAAAATTATAGGCTTCATTTAGATGAAAACTTCAGTTTGCTTTTATTTAACTAGCACTAAAAATGTTGGAGCACTAAAAGCAGGGAAGTGCTGCTGTAGCTTTCAGCTGCAGGTATAATATGACTTGTCCTTGCTGAATGTGGTAGCTGTTGCAAGGACCATTCCCTGAGGTATTTGTACAGCACTTGTACACCCTGGTTCCCAAGTTTGACAGAAGACAGTCACAGTTAAGTAACCATAATTCATGGAATCATAAAATTTTAGAGGTTGGAAGGGATCTCTAGAGATCATCTAGTCCAACCCCCCCTGCCAAAGCAGAATGGCCTAAGTCAGGCCACACAGAAATGCATCCAGGTGGGGCTTGAAAATCTCCAGAGAAGGAGAGATCACAACCTCTCTGGGCATCCTGTTCCAGTGTTCCATCACCCTCACAGTAAAGAAGCTTCTCCTCGTGTTGAGGTGGAACTTCTATCTTCTAGCTTAAACCAATTATTCCCTGTCTTATTACTTGACATTCCTCACAGGAAAAAAATCTTTCTTGTGGAAGTGGTGAGAGGCTGCAACAGGTTGCCAAAGAAAGTTATGGCTGTCCTATCCCTGGAAGTGTTCAAGGCCAGGTTGGATGGGTCTTGAGCAACCTGATCTAGTGGAAGGTGTCCCTGCCTATGCAGGGGGGTTGGAAGTAGATGATCTTTCAGGTCCCTTCCAACCTTAGACATTCTATAAGTCTATGATCACCAAAAAGAGATTGGCCCCTCCTTCATGACTCACACCCCTCAGATATTTATAGACATTAATAAGATCCCCTCTCAGCCTTCTTTTCTCAAGGCTAAACGGTTTCAGTTCTCTCAGTCTTTCTTCATAGAAGAGATGTTCAAGTCCCTTAATCATCCTTGTAGCTCTCCATTGGACTCTACCCAGTAGATCTCTGTCTCTCTTGAACTGGGGAGACCAAAACTGGATACAGTATTCTGTAGTCTCCATGGCAGAATAGAGGGGAAAGAGAACCACCCTACATCTGCTGGACACACTTTTCCTGATGCACCCCAGGATACCATTGGCCCTCTTCACCACAAGGCCACATTGCTGTCCTATGGATACCTTATTGTCCACTAGGACTCCGAGGTCTTTCTCCATGGAGCTGCTTTCCAGCAGGAGGTCCCCTAATCTGTACTGCTGGTTGGTTTTATTCATCCCCAGGTGTAGGACTCTATACTTGTCCTTATTTAACTTCGTGAGGTTGAATTTTTTCCCAGCTCTTCAGCCTGTCCAGATCTTGTTGGATAGCAGAACAACTTTCTGGTGTATCAGCCACCCCTCCCAGCTTCATATCATCAGCATATTTGCTGAGGGTACACCCCATCCCCTGATCCAGGTTGTTGATGAATATACTGAACGAAACTGGATGCAGTACTGATCCCTGGGGAACACCACTGGCCACAGACCTCCAACTTGACTCTGTGCCACTGATCACAACCCTCTGAACCTTGTTGTTGAGCCAGTTATGAATCCACTTCACAGTTCAATCATCTATCCCATGTTTTTTGTTTTAATAGGAGGATGTTATTGAGGCTGTGTCAAAAGCTTTACTGATGCTTTGTAGGAGGATATTAGGTTGGTCAAGCAAGATATCCCCTTTTTTAATCCATGCTGGCTACTCCTGGTAACCTTCATTCTTTCAAGTGTTTAGAGATGGCCTCCAGAATGAGCTGCTCCATCACCTTTCCATGGCAGAAGTGAGGCTGATTGGTCTGTAGTTGCCTGGGTCTTCCTTCTTTCCCTTTTTGAAGACTGGAGTGACACTGGCTTTCTTCCAGCCCTCAGGCACCTCTCCCATTCTCCATGATATTTCAAAAATGATGGGGAGCAGAGCAGCAACAACATCAGCCAGCTCTCTCAGCACACATGGATACACCCCATTGGGGTCCATGTATTTGTGTGGTTTTGCTTTATCCAAGTGATCTCTAACCCAATCCTCACTTACCAGCGGAGGGTCTTCCTCCCTCCAGTTATGTTCCCTTACTTCTAGTGACTGTGATTTCTGAGGACTGGTCTTAGGAACAAAGACTGAGGCCAAGAAGGCATCCAGAAACTCTGCCATGTCTTCATCTTCTGTTACCATATCTCCCACTTCATTTACCAGTGGATTCACTTTTCCCCTATGTTTCTTTTTCTCGTTTATGTATTGGAAAGAACTCTTCTTCTTTTCTTTCTACTCCCTAGCAAGACTAAATTTCAAGAGAGACTTGGTCTTTCTCATCATATTCTGGTCTTGGTCTTTCTCGTCGTAAATCTCTACATATTCTGGCAGCATTTCTATAATCTTCCCAATTAAACAAACCTTTTTCCCACATACTGTAAATTTCCTTCTTTCATCCAAGGAGCTTTTTGCTTATCCATGCAGGTCTCCTGCCTCCCCTACTTGATATTTTTTCAAGGGAATGCATTTATCTTGAGCTTGGAGGCGGTAGAGTTTGGATATTGACCAGCTCACTTGGGCTTCCCTACCTTCTAGAGCTCCAGACCACAGGACACTTCTAAGTAGATCTTTAGAGAGCACAAAGTTAGCCCTCTTAAAATCCAGGGTAGAGATTTCACTTATTGCCCTGCTTCTTTCCCTAACAATACTAAACTCTAACTCCTGGTCACTACAGCCAAAACTTCCCCCTGAATGAACTGAATGAATATCCATTATCAGACCTTTTTTGTTTGTTAATACAAGATCCATCACTGCATCTCTCCTCACTGATTCTTCAACCACCTGCAGTAAAAAAGTTGTCATCAATGCACAGCAGGAGACTCTTGGACTGGTTATGCTTAGCTGTGTAGGCCAATTCACAGTGGGCCCACAGAAGTATGGGGATAAAAAAAAAAACACACTTGACTTAAGTGTGTAGGCAGATCTGTTAACTGAGCTTGCAGAGAGCAGGCCTGATGATTTTGTCATGACCACAGAGAACAAGATCTCTGTTTGGAAACAGCCACTGGCAGCACACACTTTCTCTCCATGGTGCCCCAACACAAACAGGATCCTGAGGAAGCAGTTTTGTAAGAGGTTGATGGATGACTGCAGACCTCATCCTGATCTGAACTGATGAGTTCACGGTGACTCAAAGCTGACATCTGACATCTGGCTGCATTGATGGAAGTGCCCTGGCAATCTCTGTACAGCCTGCATTGATACAATGCTCAGCATTGATGTCTGCTGGGAGTGAAGTGTGCCTTTACAGCCCATAAACAAGGGTCACCACACGTGGTTTCCTGTGGTCAGCACTTGGGTTCACTGAGGAGACAATAAGGTAGAAGTTACATTTGCTGTAATATAGTAGGGGTCAAAACCTTCCATCTGAGCAGCTCGAGCAAGCACCCAATTTAATTAAAAGGATATATAGAGTGAAATAAAAAGAAATGGTGAAGAAAATCTACCCAAGTATAAACTAGCTCAAGATTTAGGATGATTTTATATGATTTAAACCCTCTCCCTTCGTTCAGATGTGGTTTTACAGTTAAAAAAAAATGCTTCAAGTCAAAAAAACAAAACAACAACAAAACCAAACCCAAAACAAAACACAGAAAGTGCCTCCAAAAATCATTGTTTATTTGAAACATAAATAGTTGTTCAAATGAATAATTCATTTGCACTCCAACAGGTATGTTGTCAGCTGACTGGTGCCTGAGGGAGCTGAGCTCCTGCAAAGCACTGCCAGTCGTGAATGCTGACATCGTTTTAGGATCCAAGCTAATTTTCTCACTCTCTTGTATATTTAGATATTGTAAACTTTCTAGTTTTTTTTCCAGCATCTCAATAACAGCTTGTACAAAAGAGCACGACTGCTGCTTACAGAACAACTAGTGAGTTAAAGGCAGTAATCCACAGTGATATGTTATGCTATTCAATATTCTTTCATTGGAACATTGTCAGAAGAGGCCAGCAAATGAAAGCATTAACAAACATGACATAAAATAGCAAGAAATGAAGGTCCTCCTGGGAAGAACATAGTTACACAACAAACTAGTAAGTGCATTTGCTGTGAAGTGACTTTATTTTTATTTCAATACAAATAAAAGGGACACAGAAAATGCATTAGTAAGCTTCAAGTTCTATTTCTTGCATATACAAGTGCTGGGTTTTAGATCAAAGATATTTTCTATAACTGAGACAAGTAGCACTGCTAAGTGGATAAAAAATGCTTTCCTCTGTATTAGAACCCTAAGTAGCAGCTAATTTACAGGCTTTCAGAAAAAAAGTAGGGCAAAAATATGGAACAAAGTTAATTCTTTTTTTCTGCCACAGTGCAATTTTCATTTTGCTGCCCATCTGGGATTTTGCTCTGCTTTGAACTGGAGCTGTACAAATCAATGGGAACTGTTTTATAACTTCTTAATTGTTCTGTCTACCTATACACATGCATAACAGAGGAAGAGAAACTAAGTGATCAGCAGTTAATTACATTACAATAACTCCTATGTGTTATATGATTTAATCTTTTACAATTATACTGATACTTATCAGGAAATTTATGTGCACTTAGGTAATAATCTTTCGTGAAAAATTGATCATTAGCTGGAGTATACTCTGTAGTTTTCTAATTCTAAGAATAACTTTCATTATTTCACATAATTTCATATTAAGCCCTGAAGTTTTAGGGAAATACTAATTTGCAGTCATTTAGCTGGGGAGCATACAGTATTACTCTTAACTTTTAGTACATTCCAAGATGATCATTACAAATTTGTAGAAAATGTAACATTCTTTAACTAATATGTTCTTTAACTTAAATAGGTTTTGAAGCCTATTGATATGGAAAGGTCTTCATTCATACCATTATTTAAAAATTCTTGAGACTGAAGGATATAAATGCCTATTGAGATGAGAAGGTATCAAGGCCTATTGAAAGACATTTCTATGGTAATAACTTATTGATATAAATACCTCAATGCCTATCTACATCAAAAGGACTTGCAGTCTGTAGGCCTTGATACCTACCAGTATCAGAAAGTTTCTTGAGACCAATGTTGGATTCCTATGGAGAATGGAAGAGCAAAGAGTCTGGGAGTGGGAAAAGAATGTCATGCAATACAACATATTTGAAAAAAGTATTCTCCTAAGAGAAGGATATAGTATTAAAGACCCATGTTTTAATTCTTCACTATTAATCACAAAATATTTTTGGAGGATAGGCTGATGATTCAGGGCAAAAAGTAATATAAAGCATAAAAGCTATAGAACTAAAAAGTTCTTTTTGTTTCTTTTATGTAGGCCTGCTCTATGAGTCAGCTTTTTAAGAAATTATGTATAAATTACCCATCCAATACTATTGCTTTAAAAGCAAGATTTGTTCTAACATTTAAATAAATTTGGAGACATTTCCAATACATCTACTAAATAGTGAGAGCTCTGACTTTCTGTTTATGTTTTTCTCCTGGCCAAAATTATTCATGGATAGATACTAATTTTGCTAGTTTATTCTTTTTTTAAAACCTTGGAGGAACATGCTTCAGTTGCTCGTAAACAGTTTCCTTTCAGTTAAGGGCCCGAAGTGATAAATATATTTTCTGACCTTCAGATGAATTAAAAAATAAATCAGAGGATTAATGCCTTATTTTCAATTCACAGTTTTACTGGGGAAGAAATTTCCTCAATGTAATGTCAGTGGAAAAACTCCATTGACCTCAGCAGTCTAAGATTTCAGTCCTTGTTCTTTGCCATTTCACTGATATGAAAATTCAAACATCCATATCTTTTATTACAAGCCCAGATTCAGAATGTTCTGCACTTGTCAACATCAAATAAGAACGGGGTCACATTATGTTTGCTAACTAAGCAAGCATTTAGAAATTGAACCAATGTTTTTTGTCACTTCTTATAGCACTTGTTTTTCATTATTAGCTAAAGGCAGCTCTCCTCCAGTGCTCTCAACATTTTTGTCTCCCATGCACCAGGGCTGCAAATCTGTACTAAATTTTCCTCTTAAGGTTGTTCTCTCAGATCTGGTGAATCTCAGTGGTGACTGAACACTGTTGCCATTTGGCAGCTGTTTGGGATCTGTGGGAAATGCCTGATGGGTTCAGTGCAGTCATGGGGAGCTGCTGTCTACATTACAAAAAGTACAAGAAAAAATTACATTAATTAACAACTCTGGGAGTTTCCAGGCAGCCAAGGACTGAATAAGCTGAAGATGATGGAATTACTCTGGCACCTCTGAGGTAGCCCCTTCTGGCTAAAAACACAGCTCACAGATGAAGCTGGTGTGAAATCTTGCACTGTACCAACACAAACTAGTGAAGGATTTTACTCTCCAAGGATGCCAGCCCAGTACCTTTTATCTCCACTAGAAATACTGCAATTCACACACAAAGAATTGGGGGAGAATAATTTCTCCTCATTGTCCCAGCAGCTTGTCTGGGCATTACCTTATAGCAGGGCCTGTGGGTGTGGGCTCTGAACTCTCGGCCCCAAGGGAAAACTAAGTGAAAAACTCATTAACACATTAAGCTGGGAAAAGGCATTAGTAAATCTTTTCCCTGAGATCTGAGGCAGCCTTCCCTGGGCTGTCACAGGCTCAGCATAAAGGATGGCTTCACAGCTGCCTGGCAAAAGCTGCAAGCTGTCCCACTCGTGTGTGTGCAGAGCAGGAGGGAGCCACAGACTAACCTAGAGCTGCTGATGCCACCTCTGTAAAGATGCAACTGGTTTTGCTCAGTTGTCTTTGTTGCCTCAAACAACTGCTGAACGATTTTTCAAGAAAATTTCACACTATTCTTCAGACAACTCATTCAGCTCATTTCACTTTATTTATTCATTCCTTGGTAACAGATGTGGCTGAGATGAACAACTCATTATGTGCACCAAAACAAATATACAAAATGAAATTCTAAAGGAAAGGGGGAAAAAGGAAGGAAGTAATTGTGTTTCCTTGAGCCTGCTGGCAAATCCAGAGGGTGGTGGGCAGTCTGCCTTTGGAGGATGACTGAAAGAAGCATTTTCATGTCAAAGCAAGTTGCTCCTTTCTGCAGTTTTTCATTCACCTGCCTGAGCACACATACACAATGTGAGACATTACTACCTGGAAAGTTCATCTAACATTCAACTCCCATGCTTTGTCTAAATTTCATATTGTAATAAGCTTCCCTAGACACAACAGCATCACTGGATTAGAATATTTTACATATATATTTGTTATCTTGGGGAGAGAATAAGTGTTTTCTAGTCAATGTAATTTCCATAAATGTGAGATAACTTCCAATGTGCAATATTCACACTGAACATATCTGTAGCTAAGAGCTATGAACTTTACTTATTTTTTATCTCCTAGAAGTAGAGTATATGTTCTGCTAGTAAGAACAAGGGAAGGTCCACGGTCCTGGGATTATGCTTCAACATAATACCCCTGACAAATGTTAGCCAGGTGCCAATTTGCTTTGTCACTGTAATCTCGGCACTGATGCATTGCACTGTAATCTACAGTATTACATTCCTGTGGAGCATTGACTGGTGGGAATTTACTTCATTTACCCACTCCAATGAAGAGAAGTCTAGTGCTTCACCTAACAAAATCTGCTGCAGCTGTGACTAATGTTTTCCATGCCCAGTGGATACAAAGATAACAGCCTGAATCACAATGTCTAGGTTATACGGAAAAAACCCAACCAAACTGGGAAAAAAGAACCAAACAAAACCCACAGCAAACAAACAAACAAACAAACCCCCCACAAAACAAAAAACTCAACAAACACACAAACCCTTCCAAAAAAACCCCTAAACAACCCAACAAACAAAAAATAACCATGCCAAACCAGCAAGATTGTTATAAAAAGGAAAAGCCTGGATAAAACCGTGGACTCTGTTTCCTCCCAGCATTCCTTCCCATGTCATTCCTTCTTCCTTTTGGTTTCTCCCACATCTTTTGTGCTGCCTATGCTGTTCCTGAACTCCTCTCCTGGTTGCCTGTTTGAATCCTCTCCTGCTCTCATCTTGGAGCTACCACTTGTACCACCTCTGTTATGAGCTATTACAGCCAACATGCGCAACCTTGTCATAACTAAGTCAGCAGCCTTAGTCTGATTCCCCAGGAATAAAATTCCACAGATGAGCAGGGAACAAAGGGAGACCTCAGGGCCACTGGTGCAGTATGAAGACCCTCAGACCTTTATTGCAGTAGGGGACAATAAAAGGATTCATCTGGGGACATAAATCGTGTGCAACTGCAGATATTTTTTTTTCACATCTGTCTGTGGAGGAAGCAGAAGGGATCACACACTACTTTTAAGGGCATGGTGAAACTCAACTATGGAAAGCTAAGTCCATAATTTCTCATGGAAAATTTCTTAAGGGCTCTAAAAATTACAAAAACACCACTAGAGCTCAGGGTTACTTATTTTTAATGATCACTGTGTTACTGCAGCTCTGTGAACTAAGGTAAGGTGGTCAAGGTGCACCACTTTTGAGTCTGATGCTTGTTTTGAAGACCATGCTGTTATCTTTCCTTCCTATTTTTTACTGTTTTATTGCTATCTTCCAAATGAGGAATAAAACCACATATTATCCAAGCACTTAGACATCTTTAGATGTTACAGTTCAATAGCAGTTTACTGCCATTTTTGTAAATTGTACTCAGCAGTGAGCCACAATTAAATGAAATACTCTTTCTAAATGTCTCTAAGATAAGGATGTAGATTTACTTTCCTTAGAATACTCTATATCTTTATTAAATGCACAAGTCATTATAGCATAAAAAGATTGGCTCCTCAAGCAGACTCTGAAATATGGCTACATTTATTTTTCTCATTTCCTCAGATAACTAGTGTCTTAAGCAAGATTCTGATAAATATTTGGCAAACTGGGGATGTTCTCCTTTTGCAGAGCTGCCCCATTTACTGGTATTTGGCTTGTAGGTGTAATTTGGGAGAGGCTGAATAAAAAAAATATATGCAAGAAAAAAACCCAACCAATAAAACCTCACCAGAGCTCTCCTCAGCCCATTTCTAGAAAAACCCACTTGCATCAGCTCTATCCAGAAATGCATTTAAGTTCTCCGTGCTTAAGTGTCCAGCTTATTTCTAATCCATCAGACTCAGCACCATCATTTCAGAAAGACAGACACTCCTGATAAGAAAGAGCTGATTGTCCACCTCATGCTAGAATGATTGTTTTGACTTTCTTGAAGAAGCTGGGAAGAAAACATCGTGAAGTTGATGCTTGTTACTTTGCCAGCACTCTCTTAGGTGAGCAGGGATGCTGCAACCTACCCCAGCTCTGCTCCCAAATTCTGTCTTTTGTGTGTGGATGTCTGGACAATAGTTAAAGCATCATCACACATTGGCTGACCTCAAACTGAAGCTGGATGTTGCACTTTCCTCCCTGCAAGTATAGGCAGCTCTCCAGAAGGCTGTCTTTAGCACCCAGAGGAGAAGGAAAGGACAGCTGAGTGCAGGGATGACCAGCAATGCCTGTTTCCCACGGGTGTCCACCACTGGGGATTGCAAGGGAGCAAACAGTGAGAAGCACAGACCTCAGATTTGCCTCTCCAGGAAATCTTTTAGCTCACAGCAGCTCAAAAGCTGCCACTTCTTTTCCCTTCATATTTTTCTGAAAGATCTGATGAGCTGTTTTTACATAGGGCAGGGCAAAAATGTGTATAGACTCCATAAACATTTCCCAATGTTTTGGGCTTTTTTGTGTGTGTGTGTGTGTGTGACTGATAGCAGTACACCAATTTAAATAATAAATCAATAAATAGAAATTAAATACCAACAGCATTTCCTTGGTCCCATAGGAAAATAAGAGGTTAGCTAGCCAGTCTTCCCAGATCCTGAGTACCCTCTGCAAGGCTCAGAGTACCTGCAGTCACAGAGGGCAGCCTCAGGATGAGAGGTGATGGTATTTAACACCTCCAAAGGCAGAATCCATCTTCACTTGCTTTCCATCACCAGCACCATCCTCAGCAGGCATCACTGTGGCAAGCTCAGTGTTTTGAAGGAGCTCAGGAGTTAGAGCTGAGTGAGACAATGAAGGCACCAGTGTTCCAACACTGCCAGCTTGAGATAATCTAATTACAGCTGCACTGAGCAACTGCTGGGCTGTGTGGTGTTCTGCACAGTAAAGAGCTCCCAATAAAAAGACATAATTTTCACACAAACCAGAAAAATGAAAAGTTGTCTTCCAGATAGCTCTACCTGACTATAGGGAACACCAGAGTGAGCAGCCTATTTATTATATTACATCTGACATTATGAGAGCCTGTGTAATGTAATTATCCATAGCAGTCCCAACAGTCTGCCAATTGTTCCTCACAGGTGTACTTGTTTTTAAGACAGCTTTCCTAGATTTCCTTACTTACAGATTGTCTTTATCTGTTCTCTAAACATTATTAGGAGGTTTTTTGCTATGAATAAATGAATGAAAATATTTTGAAACTACACACAAGCTCTTAGTTTAAAAATATAGATGTATTGCTATTGTTACTATGGGGATTTTTATTTAATTCTGTGTTCAGATAGGACATTTGATGAATATATAACTTATTTTCCTCACTGGTTTGCTGGAATGGAAAAGTCCTTCTGCAGGCTGTGGGCTTTGTTCTGGTCCCAGGGAGCCACTGGAAGTCTGGGGTTTATTCCATTAACTTCTATACCATTACTGAGAAGTACAAAGAGCTGTGTTTTTGCAAAGAGAGAGGTATCTTGCTCCTCAAGATTTGGCAGTGCACCCACTTAAGGTCCAGACTCTGTGGTTTACAGAACAGGAGCATTGCTCTTGGAAGATGAATACCATACAGAGGATTAAGATCAGCAACAGTCCCCATTTAAAGAGTCTTTTCTGGGGAGAATGTGTAGAAATTTATGAGCGTCATGTTGTTGGTTTATGCTGTTTTCAGACTGGATTTTTGCTCCTTTTTATAGGTTGCAGGTTTTAATGAAGGCAAGGAAAAATTGAAAGAAATAAGGAGAACCTTTAAGAAGAAATACTGAATGGTGTGTGCCATCTCACCTGTGAATATAAATATATATCAACTGCATTACTGTGAATTTCCTGTGCAAGCTATTTATAAGTTGTTTGCAGATTCTACATGTTTCATGGAGTTTATTATTAATATCTTGCCCAGGAAATGTATCATAAATTCACTGAAGAATAGATGGCCAACTGCTTTTGTAGACTGCTGTTATTATCTTCTAAACTTTAGGGTATTAGTAGGTTGCCACAATAATGAGGAAGGGGTCCTACTTGCATCCATACAGTGAAATTTATTACATATCTGCTGAAGTAAATTTATGTGGTTTGAGTTTCTTCAGAAATATAAGGTACAACCAGACCATGGAATATTTATTTGTTTGAATTTTATTATATTCTGTTACTTGTAGTGTAACTAGATAATTTCATACTGCTGACGGTAACCAAAAGGAGTTGCCACAGAATAATTTTCAGGATCTGCAGTCTTAATTCAGCCCTCAAACTTGGAAAATAATAGAGAAATATTGATTTTTAACCCCAGACTCTTTCTGATTGGCAGATGGCTTTCTTGACACAGACAATCTGCCATATTTCTTGAGCTCAGGTGGCTTTATCCTGTGACTGGTAACACCATCTGAAACACCTCAGTCATGTGAAGTGACCAGCACTGAATGACATGGGTTGGTCCACTTGAGAGGAGGAAGGGTTTTGTTTTAGATCAGGGAAAGCCTTTGGTCTGCATTCATAAAGAGATTTGGATAAGACAGGAGCACAACACACAGCTGTGTGTGGCTTAGTCTAAAAGCCTATAACCTCAGCTAAGCTGACTAGAGATACCACAGGGGGGTTCTCCAATCTTTACAAAAAGTTACTCTAGCCCCCAGTATATAATTATGAGCTCATCTGCTGTGATTTTGACAGTTCACATGGCTGCACATTCATGTCTGCAAGCAGGCGGGGACTCTTTCTCGCTCTCATCTGCATGGTCCAAGTCAGGAAATACCCTGGAGTTTCCTGGGTCCTCCTTCCGCCCCTTTTTGTGGATTGGCATGACATTCGCCAACTTCCAATCATCTGAGATGCCCCCAGTGAGCCAGGACTGTTGGTAAATGATAGAGAGAGGCTTGGCAAGATCTTCTGCCAGCTCCCTCACCACCCTTGGGTGAATCCATCTGGTCCCATAGACTTGTGGAGATCCAAGCAACTCAGTATGTCACTGACTGTTTCCTCCCTTAATCAATCATGTGACAATGGAAAGTATGATACACATAGTATCAGGTAAAGATGAGTTTTAAACTTTCCCTTTGTTGTGAGTACAACTTGCCTGGCTATAGTTTTAGTGTCCCATGTAACACTTCTTACAACATTATCCATGGGATCCTAGACACATGATTGGAAACACAAGAATCACAAGAATCACAAGAATGTATTTACTTTCCAAGGGAATGGAATAGCTCTGGAAAAATTAATCAGGCAGCAGTATGAGGAAACACAAACCTATACATATTGGGTCCTCTGATCTCTACAATCAGACCATTGTAGCACTGTGTGGAGACACAACCAAGAAAATTATTCAGTTAATGATGGGCATCGTGTTTTAACAAAATTAAAATATCAGATTTGTCATGGTAATGTCCAATGCTGATTCATCTCTGGTGGAACCACTGTCTGCCCAAGTGCAATTTTATTAGGCAGAGAAGATTTTAAAATACATTTGGCTGTGGTAGAAGGAGATTTGATTGAGATCACTGACATAGAGTGGCCCTTATAAGACCCATAGGATGTACATAATGTGCTGGTATTCATCTAGCCACATCCTAAACTGGATGGACTTTCTGAATGCACAGGCCTTGGTAAACATTCAGCTAGACAGGGTGCAGCAGTCAATATCCTTTGAAGCCATGCTTTGCTTCCCAGTTCTGTTTCTTATTAAAGATATATAAAGAGAGGAATAGAATTGGTTTTGCTGCACACAGAAAACCCTACCTGGTATGTATGCTGTCCTTTCATGCTGTAGAAGGACACTGAGTAAGATTACTTTCCAAAAACAGCACTGGCACCAGCAAAGTCCCCCTTTTGACTGAAAGAAAACACAGGAAAGCAAAAAGCTATTGAGGAAGGAAATCTCCCAGCAACAACTATGGGAGATAAAGCATACTTCTGTCTCATAACATATATGCTTCTCCTGGGCTGTTGTGTGCTAACCCTTACAAGTATTCTATAAATGGAATTATAGCTAAACATGAACAAATCTTAAGAATAACTCTACTGTTTTGGAATCTCATTATATTTATTTAACTAGATTTCAATCTTGTTCAAACTACACGCCAAATAGCACCCAATTCAAGGCTTCAGGCAGCCTTGAAAAACACTTAAAAGCACGAGAACATGGAAGATACAAAGCAAAAATTGATTTGAATAGCAACATTTCATCCATCTACTTTATCCCCAAGCATTTCAGAAGTAGTTCTGTCTAGTACACTGGAAACAATAAACAGGCTTAAGAACTCAGCCACTTGACAGCTGCTTTGCCCCAGTAGAATGACTATATTTTTTCCTGTGTCACTCTCTGACAGCCTCACCAACACAGGCTGGCATCCTTCTGGGTCTGGAACTGTCTATTTTCAAGTACCTGTCCCCTTTCCATAGGTTCATTCCTAAAAGAATCTCAACTCTTAGTTCCTGTAAGACTTCTTCTTTCTCATGGATATGGAAAAGAGAAGCCAACACGAGAGCAGAGGAAAGATGAGATGAAATAGGCATCCAGCTGAGTTACAGGAAGGGTGAAAACTAAGGCCAGGAAACCACAACTTTATGGGAATTTTTTTATTATTATTGTTATTATTTTTATTATGTTATTATCTCTCTGTGACTTATCATGTACAGAACAAGAACATAGTATACCAGATTTCCAGTAGGAGACAGGAAAACAGGAGCAGTCATGTTAGGAGACACAGTGGTGATGGTTAGCAACTGAAGGGAAGAGATGGATGACAGGAAGAAAGAAATTATCAGGAAGAAATCTTTTATTTGCAGGTAATTCACCTAGTGTGGGAGATAATGAATCATCTGTTTTGAGCAGCACATTTACTGTATTTCAGCAGGCTTTCTATTTTCCAGGGTCTTTCTGGGGTTGTCTGTTCACTTGCTTTGTGTTCTGAGAAATTACCCATGTTAGAAGATCTTGAAGTTTGCAATTGACCATAACAGAGCTCACACACTTGAAGATGGATGAAGCTGGAAGAAGAGACATAGCCACAGAAATATTGTACTGAAGACAGCGTAGGCATACATTTTCATTGTGAATATTTGCCTGTATAATAGCAATGTTCAGCACATGATCCATAACTGGTGTCCCTCAAGGCTTGGTAGGTAAGCTGTCTGAAAAGTCAACTTTAAGGAACAGCTCTAACTTCTCCTGCTAAAGGCAAGAGATGCTGCTATAATATCTAGTATTCTTCCTGGAATACTTATGAGGAGTTTGGGAAGATTGATTTGGCCACTGAGGATAGCTATGTGAGCATCTGCTGTAATGGCAGTAAACAGAATTAGACTCATCAGGAATAGTGATACATAATGATAGTGGTGGTGTTTGCTCTTTGAATATAAAGAGTCTACTAGGCACTTAAATCTAAGAATACGTTACACTTCTACATGCGAGAGAACATGTTCTGCAGAAATGACCCCAAATGGAGTTTGAGTTCCCAAGGAATTAGAAGATACGAAACAGGCAAAGCAGATGTCTGCTCTCCTCCAGCTGGAATCCAGGGAGACGAAGCCTCAACTTGGTTTCTTTTTATGTATCCCATTAAGGAAAAATAAATGCTGCTCATTAACTGTTTTTCCAACTTTTCCACAATTTGCCGAGAATGTTATCCTGCCATCCTAATCAAGGATAATTCATATTCATGCTGAAGTAATTCAGACTGAGTGAACCCCTGCCCCATCAGCTTCTGCCCCTCAAGTGAACCAATAGTACAAGAATTTTTAAGGAGGATTCTCCATGCCTTCAGTTAATAGACCTTCACATTTTCAAGGAATAAGGAGTCCTAAGGAAAAGGACCATAGATCGTAATAAAACTAAAACCAACCTTGTATTCTTAAAATTAGAACTTCAATTACTATTCAAAATGCTGAACCACAGATCTAATTCTCCATAAAATTCTGCTGAAGAGCTTGAATAAACCTGTGGAAAAATTTTCCTCTTTAACTGAAAAGAAATTTGGCATAAATGGGGACCATGGACTACATTAGGCTCTCTGGAGACAGTCAATTGAGCCCTCCCTCCTTAACCTGCATATTCTCTGAATTAGCCCACGCACGCAGCTGAAAAAACAGCTCCTGGAGTACCGTCCTGCTCTAAAAAATGAGTCTCTGTACAGTCATGTGCTCTGTTATGGCCAGAGTAGCACGCCTGGGACAAGTGTCATATATAGAATGCTTAAGTACATGGCTGCAAATGATTAGCAAGTAGGGGGTGCTTGCTTAAAAAGAGAGAGTTGTGGGAAACAAATGAAAAGTTTTCAAAGACTGTTCAAAACCTCCTCCTTCTAAAGAAACTCTGCCAACATTAGCAGTTTTTATTTTAAAAATATTTATTTCGATCAACACGGAAAATTTTCTCCATGTGTAGTAGTTTCCTTCTCAAGTAGTCAGATGCTGCCTGCAGAGCACAGTCCTATTCATCAGGAGCAAAGCTGAGAAAATCTGCCTCTCAGCTTGGCAAGTTCAGCAGATCACAGAGTTTATAGTGTATATTTGGTGAGTGAAGCATCCATGCTGCCAAGCCTCCATGTGTAAATGCCGGCCTACCCACACTGGCACAGTACAGCAGAGGAGGTTCCCAGACTTGTTTATTGGAAAAGCATGTTTATTAAACAACTATGCTTCAAAATACAACTGCCTTTTTCTTTTCTCTCCTTTTTGCCCATAGCCTCCTAGGATCTCTGGCAGTAAAAATTCCACAGCAATTACAGCCAACAACTGCAACTCAGCCTGAAGTACAGATATGGACTTCACACCTCTTTGGAGCAATCACTCATAATTTCAGGGGTTTAGGAATTTCAAGAACTGCCTGCAAAGACCTAAATCTTATAGAATATTGCTTATTTCACCACCTGAGACATAGGGACTGCACTTTCTATTTTAACCCTCATAAAACATGTACAAAGGCTGAGGCATTTTTGACACATAAATCTTGGGTGCTGAAAGTTCACTTTTGTTCTACTGCTTCGTACAGTTATTTCAGGTAATATGGCACTCCCAGTGTTAGTGCACCCTTCCAGACAAAAGCCCACAGGAATGCTATTACATAAACTTTGGAAGGTCATAGATTTGATAGAATGGTTTGGGTAGGAAGGGAGCTTACAGAACAGTCCCTCTGTTATGGGCAGGGACACCTACCACTAGACCAGGTTGCTCCAAGGCCCATCAAACCTGTCCTTGAACACTTTCAGGGACGAGGCAGCTGTACCTTCTCTGCGCAACCTGGGCCAGTGTCTCACCAACTTTACAGTAAAAAATTTCTTCACAATACTTAATCTGAATCTACCTTCTTCCAGTTTGAAACCATTATCCCTCATCCTATCACTATCTGCCCTGGTAAAAAGTCCATCCCCAGATTTTCTGTAGTCCCTTTCAGCTACTGGAAGACTGCTTTAAGGTCTCCCCAGAGCCATCTGTTCTCCAGGCTCTACAACCCAAACTTTCTCAACCTCTCTTCATAGGAGAAGTGCTCCAGCCCTCTGATCAGGACATGGACCTCCTCTGGACCCACTCCAACAGGTCCATGTCCTTATGTTGGGGGCTACAGAACTGGACACAGCACTCCAGGTGAGGTCTCAAAAGAGTAGACCAGAGGGGGAGAATCACTTCCCTTGGCCTGTTGGGCATTCTTCTTTTGATGCAGTCCAGGGTACACTTGGCTTTCTGGTCTGGAAGCACACACTGTTGGGTCATGCTTAGTTTCTCATTAACCAGCACCCCCAAGTCCTTCTCTTCAGGGCTGTTCTCTGTCCAGCCTGTATATGTGATTGGAATTGCCCTGAACTGTATGCAGGACCTTGCATTTGGCCGCGGTGAACTTTGTGAGGTTTGCAGTGGCCCACCTCTCAAGCCTGTCAAGGTCCTTCTGAATATCATCCTATATCATCCTTTCCCTCCACTGTGTCAACCACACCTCACAGCTCAGTGTTGTCAGCAAACTTGCTGAGGGTGCATTCAGTCCCCCTCTCCTTTTCTCTGACAAAGATATTAAATAGCACTGGTCCCAGTACTGACCCTTGAGGGACACCACTTGTCACTGGTCTCCATTTGGACATCAAGCCACTGACCACAATTCTTTGAGTGTGATCAGCAGCCAATTATTCTTCTACTGAGTGGCCTATCTATCAAGTTGATGTTCAAATTTAGAGACAAGGATGTCATGCAGGACAGTGTGGATAGCTTTGCAGAAGTTAAGCTTCTTTTGTTGCTTCTTTGTTTTGTTCTTAAAGATCAGGTGATGCTTTGCTTACTGGTCCATCAAACATCATATTAAAAAAAACCCAAAATATTTTAGAGATAGGAGCACAGTATGTCCTAGGTGAATAGATGTTGTCTTTTAATCTTGTGCTCCTGTGAATCCTTATTTTAGAACAAGAGACAACTTGTACACCTGGTGTATATTTAGTATGAGCTAAATTGTCATAGCCACTGAGAAGGCTGTGCTGTGTGATCAGGTGCCCCATCTGCAGACCATGAAACAGGTACTCTGGTTCCTGGCTCCCATCTGCTCCTGGCAAGAAGCAGCTGAAGGAATTCACTCTTCCTTGTGGAGGTCACTCACAGCCCTGCACCACCCCTGCTCTGGGAGGATTAGGCTGAACATCTGCCAAACCCCAACACTTCTCTGCTTGTAGGAACTTACATGAAAATGCATAAGAGGAAGAATCCTTCCCTCTCCTATTTTCATATGCAAGAAGGTGTTTAGCATAAATCAGTTAGAAGAAATATGGATCTGGCCTTTTATTTACTAGCTGTTTCAGTGCATGAGACAGAATGATCCCTGGTACAACTCCATTGGCTTCAGCAGACTTTGCCAGAGGTCACACTGTGCTATTAAGAGTTGAAAAAAAGACAAGATATTCAGTCCTGTTTCTTTCCAGCCCATAAAACCATCCTGAAAGGCTTTCTTTCCTGCCTTTATTTTGTCCAAGATCTATCAAGAACATTGAGTTCTGTCTTTGTTTTTGTTGAAGGACTGGCAAAGTGAAAAAAGCACATTCTTTAATTGCGGGGGAAAAGGGGTTTAATCTATTATAGAAAGCTAAGAGTTCCCAGTTAGTTTCTAAGTATTTTAATTCAGTGTGTGCTAACCACTAGCTAAGAAAACACAGCATATTCAGTATGTTTTGAAAAAAATCTTCCCTTTACATTTGCTTAGAATTAGTCTTTATGGCACAATTTATTCAAGTGTGTGTGACATACTCAACCCTGTCATTTCTGAGTTCCTTCCAGAAGTGCATCGAACACCACACTTAACATTTTCCTTAAGTGGAACTGTTTGGTTTTTTGTCCTTTTCAGGGCAGATATACTAGAAGAATGTCTTATTTGTTCCTTTACTTGTTTTTGAAATATATCTCTATCTGAGAGAAGGGGATGAGAAAGAGGAATATTTTGCATTAAGTCTGCATTCTGAGTGCAGACTCAGAAATTGTGGACTAAATTAGCACAACCTTGGAGCCATTCCCTCACTACTGTATAAGAAGGGACTGTCTGCTGGTTGCTTCTTAATCCTTGAAGAGACAGCCTGAGAGAGAAGTTATTGAAGTCTCCCTCTTTTAGCTTCCAAACTAGCACTGGTTAACAAAGATCTGTGACCCTTTATACATCAAACCCAGAGATACACTGACCATGATAACATGACATTGCCATGACTGATATTTTCTGGCCCCTTTTCAGGATGCAGTAAGAATTGGTTTAGAAACACTTTTTCAAGTATGTTTTAGAGAAGTTATATACTAATGAGCTTTTAATATTCTTTCAGTCCCTTCAGCTTCTCCCAGATACATCTAACAAAGTACCTTCGAGAGTATTTTCTGTTCAGATAGAGCTTAATGACCCTCCCAAGTCACACAGTTGGATGGGAATATCAACCTGGTGAAATGACACAGTTTAGGTAATGGTTGACTGTCTCTTGTGTACCACGTAAGCTATTTCTTTGCAGAAGCAAACAACTGAATAACAAATGAAAAAATGTAATGAGACTCCGCTGGTGATCTTGCTGAAATCTGAATTAGGGGACATAGTGTATATCTAGTGACATCTACACCTGAGTGGTAATGGGGAGGTGAGGAAAGACTGTCTGTGGTTTTTAATTCCTGAGGCTAATGCAATGCAATTATACCCTGAAGTCAACAGACCTTCACGTGTTGTACATCTGTGCTGAATTTGCTTCCCAGTATCCCATTTCCTAGATTTCATGGGGGCAGATGGTAGAACAGAGCTCCTGGGAAGCGGCATGTTCTCCCCCCAAGAGGGATGCCCTTATGTCTTTCAGCTATGAACTGTCTGGTTGATTAATAAGCAGTGCTGTTGGACTCAAGAGAGAGATCAGGTTTGTATCTCTTGCCTGCAGAATGGGACTGTACCAGGGCAGGGGTGTTCAACTGGGTCTGTCAGAGATGTTTAGAACAGGTGGTGAAAGAAAAGAAAGGAGTGGACAAGAGAAGAGGATCCTGTGTCCTCTCAGGTGACAAGCTGTTGCATGTGATGTGCTTGCCTGGTGCAGCAGCATGGACGCCAAACCCCTGAGCTGGGGAGAGTTGCTCTGTCTCCTCATCCCCTGCTGCCTGCTAGGCTTACCAGTGTGACGTGGCCTCTCCACATCATTCAGAACACTCCATGATGCCTGCAGAGATCCTGGCACAAAGTCTTGTTCTCTGAAAAGACTTCTTTCTTTTCCTGGATAAGGAAAATCCTTTGTCTTCTGAAGGAGACAAAACCAGCCATTCAGTTCAGAGCTGGGCCTGTTTTCATGGCTTCCAGCAAACACACTGCATTTCAGTATTGCTGATAAATGTATTAAATCAAAGCATGTTGCTTTTAGAGGGCAAGAAGCTATGTTACCTAAATGCTACTTACATGTGAGTGCTAATAGAGAAAGATGTTCTGAACCAATTCTACAATAATACTAATTTTTTCTTGCTTTCCCCAACCCAGCATTTACTTACACAAAGTACATGAAAGACAGTGCTGTGATTTGAGTTATACTGTTACCTGTTTTTATCAACAACTGTATATTTGCTTTAACTTTACATAAACATCAATGTTTGGAATACTTTAAGGCACAGACTTTCAGCCGAAAGGCACAGACTTTCAGACTTTCACTGACTCCAGGATAGTGTAGAACCAGAGAAACATTTTGAAGTCGTATGTCCACCTTAGAGGAAGACCTGAAGACTGATAATTTGGGTAGTTCTGCAGTATGATTCATCCCTGGTTTTCCTACAGGAGACGGAAATGAAGTAGCTCTGAAGGTGTGGGTGAAGCCTAGCAGTACTTCCCACCCCACAGTGCCACAGAGGGATGGAACCAACAGTTGTTCATGCGAAAATCTCAGCTGTGAAAAGATGCAAGGAGAGGGGATTAAAAAGTCTCTAGGGTAAATCCTGACAGGTCCTTGTAAGTAAAATGTAGAACTGGGCTTTTGGGGGTATGTGTTAACAATAGAAGATAAGGAAAAAATACATTGATTTAAATGGATTTTTACTGAGGCTTCTTGAAGCCTGCAGATGAAGACGCAAAACCCTCTGAACTGAGCCTCGTGGGACCACTCTAGAAAGTGTGTGTGGAGTCAACACAGGATTTCGCAGGACTGTAATTGCAAACTCCACTTTCACAAAGTCTTCACTCAGACCTGTCAGTATTTACAGGGATATTTCCAGAAAGCTGTCTGCAGACCTCAGCATGTGACAAATGCTACAAAATGCAAAAAATTAATTTCTTTGTTCTTTTTCAGGATGCTGGAATAGGATTTGAAAAAAAAATTAATAGTCATGTTAACTTGATATGTTTCAGAATAGTAATGCAAGAGACCTCATCTTCAAATATATTCACAATATTTATAATAACCCTTGTGCTATGCTGCTTGTTGCCACCCACATGAAGGAGATGCCATACAATGTTGTCTGATATTATTTGCTTAGCTGTAGAAATTTTGGCATGGTATTGTGTAGAAAATGAGAGCAATCAGCTCTGTGCGGCTGATATATTACCTCCTCCGGCAGCTCCAAATGGTTACAGCTCTTGTGTTGCACCCCTGAGTTGACTTCATTACAGTAGGTGAATGCTTTCCTGTGTATTAGGATGTGTTTGTAGCAGATTTCTTGGAATTAAAGATGCTGGATGGATTACTAATGGGATGTTTAGTACCGGTGCCTGGCACATCAGAGACAGCTTTATTTATCGTATACTACTTCATTGGGTAACCCTGTTGCCCAGCCCCAAGTGACAGCAAGCAGAAACAGGTTCTGTGTCTAGATGTCCACTTTTAAAATCATCTTGAGACATCATCCAAAAACAGAGAGGAAGCAAATCAAGCTGTCAGAACAGTTAATGAGCAATATTGCCTGCTCAGAAGCAGGGAATCAAACAGGCTTATTCAAAGAGCACATTATTTGGGAAAGAACAAAAAGATAAAATGAACAATCAATGATAGGCCCCTTTGCTCTCTGCTCCTCTTCCTCCTACCCAATAATAATTCAAACCATCCTTCTTTTAGCATGTTGCTGCTTATCGCCTTCCCAATGAGATCCATCACTTGCTGAGCTGTGCAGATGTCACATTTAGCTGCTGGGTAAGATCTTTTGAGGAAAATCCCAGCTGACTGTGAAGGGACCAACTCCTCTCTTGATGGCCTGCTTTTCTGTGTTTTCCACTTCTCACCAGGAATACAAAAACAAGCAGCCCATGAACATCCTGTTTATGCAGGAGTTTTAAGGAGCTTTCTTAAAAGGTCCTTCCTTGTTTCCCAAGTTTCTTTCTTTACTGGTTCTTGATCTGCAGTATTAGATGTGGGTGGCTGGTCACACTCTAATACTTTGCTGTTTTCAATGAAAATGCTGTAGGAAATGTGATGAGGCTCAGGGTTAACTGATAACAGTTACCAACAAGGAGGACCTGGTTGAAGCAGTGAAGGTTGAGGGTAACATTGACCATAAGATGGTGGAGTTCAGGATCTTATGTGGTAGAAACAGGCTTCCAAGTAGAAGCACAACCAGAACTTCAGAAAGGACAACTTTGCCCTCTTTAAACAATTGCTGGGGGAAATCCTATGGGACAGGGTACTAGAAGGTAAAGGGGTCCAAGATGGTTGGTTATCATTCAAGGGCCACTTCTTCCGAGTTCAAGACAGATGCATTCCAGCGGGAAGAAAATCAAGAAAGGGAACTAGGAGACCAGTATGGGTAAACAGGGAACTGCTAAGTAAACTCAAATGTAAGAAGAGAATCTTTAGATTGTGGAAGGAAGGGCTGGCCAATTGGGAAGAATATGAGACTGCTGTCTGAAGATGCAGAGAAGCAACTAGGAAAGCTAAAGCCTCCTTGGAATTAAACCTTGCAAGGGAGGTTAAGGACAACAGGAAGGGCTTCTTCAAATACATAGTAGATAAAACTAACACTAGAGGTAATGTAGGCCCACTGCTGAATGAGGTGGGTGCCCTGGTGACAGAGGATAAAAAGAAGGTGGGATTGCTAAATGCCTTCTTTGCCTCTGTGTATACAGATGGAGGATGTCCTCTGGAGCCCCAGGCCCCTAAGGCTTCTGGGGAAGTCAGGGTAAAGGACGAGTTTGCCTTGGTTGATGAGGATTGAGTGAAGGATCCATTAATGAGGCTGGACATAATCCATAAATCCATAAATCCACAGGTCCTGATGGGATGCACCCACAGATGCTGAGGGAACTGGTGTATGTCATTGTTAGGCCACTTTCTATCATCTTTGGTAAGACATTGGGAACAGGAGAGGTGCCTGAGGACTGGAGGAAAAAAAATGTCACTCCTGCCTTCAAGAAAGGCAAGGAAGAGGACCTGGGTAACTACAGACTGGTTAGCCTCACCTCCATCCCTGGTAAGGTAATGGAACAGCTCATTCTTGATTCTGTCTCCAGGCACACCAAGGACAAGAGGCTTATCAGGAGCAGTCAACATGGCTTTACTAAGGGGAAGTCATGTCTGACCAACCTGATGGCCTTCTATGAGGATGTAACTAGGTGGATGGATGATGGCAGAGCAGTAGACATAGTTTATCTTGATTTCAGTAAGGCATTTGACACCACGTCTCACAGCATCCTTGAAGATAAACTGAAGAAGCGAGGCCTGGATGATCCGGTAGCGAGGTGGATCTGGAGCTGGTTGAAAGATAGAAGCCACAGAGTTGTAGTCAATGGGATGGAGTCTGCTTGGAAGTTTGTTTCTAGTGGAGTCCCTCAAAGGTCAGTACTGGGACCAGTACTATTCATTATATTTATTAATGACCTGGATGAGGGAATTTGTTTGCTGATGACACAAAACTGGGTGGAATGGATGACACCCCAGAAAGCTGTGCTGCCATTCAGAGGGATATAGACAGGCTAAAGGGTTGGGCGGGGAGAAATGTAGTGTACAACAACATGGGCAAGTGTCAAGTCTTGCATCTGGGAAAGAACAACCCCAGGTACCAGTATAGGCTGGGGACTGAGCTGTTGGAGAGCAGTGTAGGTGAAAGGGACCTGGGAGTGCTGGTGGATGGAAGGATGGCCAAGAGCCAACAATGTGCCCTTGTGGCCAAGAAGGCCAATGGCATCCTGGGTGCATTAGAAGGGGGGTGGTTACTAGGTTGAAAGAGGTTCTCCTCCCTCTCTACTCTTCCCTGGTGAGGCCACATCTGGAATATTGTGTCCAGGTCTGGGGCCCTCGGTTCCAGAAGGACCGGGAGCTGCTTGAGAGAGTCCAGCGCAAAGCGACCAAGATGGTGAAGGGGGTGGAACATCTCCCTTATGAGGAAAGGCTAAGGGAGCTGGGGCTCTTCAGCTTGGAGTAGAGGAGAATGAGGGGTGACCTCATCAGTGTTTATAAATATGTAAGGGGTGAGTGCCAGGAGGATGGAGTAAAGCTTTTCTCAGGGGTGACTAGCAATAGGACAAAGGGCAATGGTTATAAACTGGAGAATAGGCGGTTCCATATAAATATAAGGAGGAATTTTTCCACTGTGAGGGTGACAGAGCACTGGCACAGGCTGCTCAGAGAAATTGTGGAGTCTCCTTCCCTGGAGACATTCAAAGCCTACCTGGCCACATTACTGTGTGACCTGCTGTAGGTGACCCTGCTTGGGCAGTGGGGGGTAGGACTAGATGATCTGAAGACGTTCTTTCCAACCCTTAATTTTCTGTTATTCTATCATTCTCTCTATCAAAAATTTACTAAACTGCATTGTATCAAGGTGCCAAACTAGTTCTAGTCTTCAAAAGCTGTCATTTCTCTCCAGACACCTTTGCTTTTAGTGTGCTGAGCAAATTCTGGAATTCCTGTATCTGGATCTTCTCATACTCCAGCTGGTAATGTTCAATGCAGAAGGAAAAATCTCACTGTTATGCATGGGATTTTCAGAATCACAATCTTCTCGTAATCCTATTCATTAACTCCAGTCCATACATTTATATTTGTTGTGGAATATGAATTTTTGATTGGTATTAAGTTGCTAGGGGTGGTGGTTTATAGGTAAAAACATGATAGAAATGTTAATCTGATTTCTTAACTAAACTGTAGTATTAAATATGCAATTTTATCATCTCTTTCCTGTGATAACTTGACTCCTCATATTCCTTCTTATTTTTACAATGATTTTTCTACAGCCTGTGCTGCTAGAATGAAAAAGATGGCTATAGAACTTAGACATGTATTCTCTCAACATAAAACCAGCAATAAAATGTGTAGTGTAGAATAAGATGGACTCTATATAACAGGCAGAGATGAAACCCATATCCTGCTGAAAACAAAGTTAGCTTCATCATTGATTTGAATTGAGGCAGAATATCAGTCAAGGTGTGTACGTGCCTCAGGCCTTGATCACAGTAATGTCTTTATGTGTACAACCCCTCTATCCTTACTTCTCTTTCTTATCATGGTTTTCCTATCAGCAAAATACAATGTTTCAAATACTGATGAAACACCTGGGATTCCATTAGTTCCAAAAAGCAATCTCCAGTTCAAGTACAGTCTGGAATCTGTTAAAGTGGTTCTTTCTACTGCCAGAAGTCAATGTTTTCAGCAAAAAAAATCAAGTATCCAAATGCACGTAAAGTGAATATGACTACTCTCAGGAGCTCACCTGATTAATTGATTGACTGATTGATTGGTAGAGTCTTACCTTGTAACAATAGAAGTGTAAGGATGGGAAGCATTTTACAGCATTCCCTTACGAATGCAGAGAAAATCTGAGTATTAAGGGACCATGTATGTCAGCGTGTGATGGTGACTGTGGGTGAAGTTTGCAGAACTTGTAGCAATCTTTGCTCAGAACCCAGAGAAATGGTAGGTTTCAAGGCTGCTTGATTTGGACTGTATACTAGACCTGGATTAAAATTATTTTTTGCCAGCCAAAAGTCTCAAAACTGGAGACCTGTCATATATTGATTGAGCTCATCATACATCCAGCTGGGCTACAACTAGGTTGGACAAGATGAGACTTGAAATGGGAACAAACTCCTTCCTAAAGAGGCCGGATATGACCGTAATGATTCTGGGACAAGCAGTGCTGGCATTCTAGTGCTTGGATGCCCTTTCCCTATGAATAGACACTTTCAAACAAAATTCTTTTCTTGAGAAATTCCCAGATTAGACATTCAAATGCCAAATATAGCAGAAGGTACTGAGTCCTTTAAGATTCACTGTCATCAACAGTTTTGATGGTGCCTACGTGGGACAGATTTGTTAGTGAAAAGATTTACTATGGGAGGGAAACTAATAGCAAACAAAACAAGGAATATCTCTCTCTTTACTGTTGTTTTTTTTCTCTTTAAACCAGAAGAAAAATCACCTAAAGACCAAGACATTTAGAGGGCTTAGAATTTATTAGGCATAAGGAAATAACCTTGGCAAAACCTGTTTTTCTGTGTCAATACCTTGAGCAGGAGCGGATTCAGACAGATTTATCAGGAAGTAATGAAGGAGGGAAAAAGATTTAAGAAGGCTAGTATGCTGCTGTCTTGTAATTCTCAGCCCATCAAACATCTAGGCACAAGCATACAGCTCTGTTACATAATCCAAATGACAACCATAAGCAAATAAAAATATTTTGAGTAACATACCACTAATGGTAACATGAAGTCTTTGCGCTGTTTGTACTTAACCTTTAGCAAGTTATATGCATAAATAAGTAATGGCTGACATTCACAGTCCTAATAAAACTAGTTGTGCTCTGTATAAGGAGATACTTCCTTTTACAGTATTTTATTCCACCTCATTTTTAATAATGCTAACTTCATCATGTTTTCTCCCCGATCCCTAAATCTAGTTCTGTGTTGTTTTGATGCTGGTGTAGATGATGAATTTCACCACAAACAACCTCAGGCACCTCAGCTTTTTTCTAAAGTTCTCTGAACTGTTTTCAGGTATTGTAGCCATCTCTCAGATAGTATGCCCCAGCCTTGCTCAGTCTTCCCTAGGCAATCCATAGACTAGCCATAGGTTCTAGTAGTAGGGACAGCTCTTCATCAGATAAAAGCTCTGTTGAGCTGTTCCCTAGAATGTATAACAGATATACATCTTCCTTCCCCTTCTAAGGCTTGTGGTTGATCCCTGAAAGTTTTAAAGGTGGTGAGACATGCTTCAGAGTGCTGTGCACTTCAGTGCACCCTGCATGCTTCCTGATGTATTCAAAATGCCAACATCAGCAATACTCACAGCCAAGTGCTCCCTACAGAAGCAACCTATTTTATCCATCAGACAATGAGACATAACTGTCATCTTTTAAAGACATGCTCCAAAATGTAAAATCTTAAACTCAAAGCACTCCCATGACATCTTTGTAAGCAAAATTTGCTCATGCTCTTTTGTTCTGTCTATAGCTAGACATATAGATGGCCTGGCCTATTACTTTTCTTCCTCTCTCCAGGGAACTCATCTTGCTCATCTTGATAAAAACAATACTGAATGGGAGTCAGCACAATAGCTATCAGCTGTGTGGTTTTTAAAAAATTCTCACATTTTCTATCTTAGCTTTTTTCCTTTGCTAAAATAAAAAATGCCCTTGCATCCTATTGCCTTGGCTTCATTAAAGAAAGGGCAAAATCAGATCTCTCAGTTTTCTCTTTTCAAAGAAAACTCTTTTAAAATCACAAACTACACTGGTGCCCTTATGGTCTTCATGTTTAGGCATTTTCCTAGCTGTGATTCATATGCTTCTTCCACTTCAAGGCTTCAGCAAGACTGTGAGAAACATTGTCATTCTGAACACCAAGGAAAAGAAAAAGCTCCATAGTATACAAACCCAACCAATGAAAACATGTCATTGGCACTTTGCCCTAGGGCTAGTAGTTTAATCTGCAAGCAACAGATTCAAAGTGCCTCAAGCACAGCCCGTGTCCATTAGCAGCATGCTCAGGGGGGAGGATCAAGGGTGTCTCAACTTCTTAGTCAGCTTCTAAAAGGCACTTGTCCAAAAGAGGAGGATCATTCTCCGGCTTTCTTTTCTTATGGGTTCTCATCACAGGTGAAATTCACAAGACTCAGGAACCTCTCTTTATACTCCTGTGGCCAGCTCCCTCCTACCAGCTTACTCCCAGTTCTTAGAATCATAGAACTGGCTGGGTTGGAAGGGACCTCAGACATCACCAAGTCCAACCATCCAGTCTCTTTTTAAATATCTCCAGGGACGGAGAATCCACTACTTCCCTGGGCAGCCCATTCCAATGCCTGATCACCCTCTCCATAAAGAAATTCTTTCTAATATCTAACCTAAATCTCTCCTGGCACAACTTAAGACCATGCCCTCTTGTCTTGCTGATAGTTGCCTGGGAAAAGAGACCAACACCCACCTGGCTACGACCTCCGCTCTGTGTCCACTATAATATGAGTCCTTTCTTTGAAATATTACTTTCATTTTCCAGTCTTCATGAAAAATTATTAAAATAGGCTACTTATTTCCTTTGTCAATAGACTGTACACAAATCCAAACGTTTCATCATTCTCTAAAATCTTAATTTCTGAAGCGCTCATAACTTATGAGCCTTCATGAGAGAAGATGTGTATGAAATCCGTGTTTTATACAAAAAGCTTATAACAAAATTTTGTGTATTTCATACTACCCACAAGTGATGAAACAATTCAATATGTGCAAAATAATGAATAGAATGTCTTACGTGGATTAAAAACCAGAACTGTTTGAAAGTAGGTTTAGTTTTTTGTTTGTTTTTGTTTGTTTGCTTGTTTGTTTTTCTTTCCCTACAGTGACTTTGATTCCTAGCTTGAGATTGTATAGTGTTCAAAATTGCTTTATTGTTGCAGTTTGATGCCATAAATCACCCTCCAACTCCCACTTGGGGGATTTCCCCATTCTTCAAACAATTCCCAGTTTGCAGGTAGTAGTGTCCCCAATAGCTGGATATACTAGTCCCAGGCAGTCGGTTTTCTGATGAAGAGTGCATCCCCCTAAGTTCTTTTCCAGTTATCTATCACAGTGACTGAGGTCTGATAGCCATTTCTCACTCCAGGGAGGAGGCAAGGACTTATCTGGCTACTGTCTTATAGACCATTGTTGAAGGACTGATTTGTGCTGAGGCTGCTCTGCGGATGAATGTGGTTCTAATAGTCTCTTCACCTATTACAACCTGTGCCTTTTTCCCTCCAGATCCTGCTTACTCCCCACTTCTTAGCCTTCCAGTTTCAAGCCTCCTTGGTCTCACTGTATGATGTTCTAACCAGCATCTCCTTGACTTTGCTAAAAGCACTTCAGTATTTCCTATTCAGGGGGTCACCACAAAGTGTCCCCTCAGAGCTTTTTCCCCCCGTAAGAAATGCTTCTCAGCCATTCCCATTCTTTAGACAGCCCCTCAAAAGGACAGTCAGACACTGAGCAGTACCTGCTGAAGTTGCATCACCCATGTTTCTTGTGTGAGGCTTACATCTTCATCCCAATACAATGAGACTGAGCTATAGGTATTTAGTATTTATTTACTGTCATTGACAGACGTTCCAAAAAATAAATAAAAAAAAAGATGAGGAGATTATTTGGGAATGGGGTTTCCAAAGATGCAATGTTCTGCCATGATTTGGTTCCTGTTTAAATTCAGAGTAATATCCATCCTGAGTCTCAGAGGCAAAAAGTTCATTATGAATAGAAGAGGAATGATTTTTTTAAATGTCAAAATAAACTTTTTGCTGCATTTAAAAGAACAAATGTAGATTATAATTGTGTTTTTTTAATCTTATGGAAGGAATTCCAAAATTAGTCTTGTGATTTCACCAGCCGTTCTGTGCTTTATTATCCATTGTGGGATTATTTGGATACAGCCATTTCTTTGAGTAATTATTTTTAGTATTTTATCATATGCAACTTTGAAAGACTATGTAAGAATATAATTATTACGACTACATTTCTTCAGGAATTAAGCATAATCATGTAACTATAAGCATGCATTGCACAGGAAAGTAGAATACAGAACTGACACAGTCCCAGCTGTGGTTGCTATGTAATTTTTCTTTTCATACTAATATTGAATTTTATCTATAAAAGAGAAACTCATTTCTAAAGGCTGAGAGAAAGCTTTAATTCCGAATTTCCTGTAGATGCAGACTCTGCTTATTTTGGGAAACCACATTACGCATTTAAATAGTGTGATATTAAATATGGTTTTGCCATCAATGTAATTGAAGTTAACTTTGACCATAACAAGCTAATACATTTTTAATGGCTACTGTCCTCTTTTTGTGTTTATTTATTGTATACAGACATTTATGCACCTCTATATAATTTCAGATATGAAATAGACTGGTAGAAATAATGGTGACATATGCAATTAAAAATTAATAAGAGAGCATTGTCACACAGAGCTGTCTTGTCTGTGTGAGGAGTGAGGAGTGGAAATGGATATTCACATAGAAATTTTGTGAGAATTATGAATTAGAACAGTCCTCTTCCTCACCTCTTTCTCCAACATGAGTCAAGTCTGATGACTTTGACTGGAAGAATGATAGAATCATGGAATCGTTTCAGTTGGAAGGAACCTTAAAGATCATCTAGTTCCAGATCCCTGCACTGGCAGGGACACCTCCCACTAGACCAGGCTGCTCCACGCCCCATCCAACCTGGCCTTGAATCTCCAAGGAGAGATCAACCACAATTTCCTGGGCAACCTGTTCCAGTGTCTCACCACCTCCACACTAAAAAATTTCATTCCCATGTCTAACCTAAATCTATCCTCTTCCAGTTACCCCTTATCCTATTGCTACATGTAAAGTAAGTTCTTGTAAAAAGTCCCTCTCCAGCTTTCCTATAGTTTATTTCATGTTAGCAATTTCATAGAAGCATAGAATTATGAAGAGCTTTATTGAAACCAGTGGAGTTGCACCACTGTCCTCTAGCAGGAAACCTAGTTCTTGAACTATCTTTTTTAGAGGGCTCTTGGCACCAAATGTAATAGAGATATGGCCCACGTACAGAAGAGTTGAGAAATCTCATCAGCTTCACTCAGAATGAAGTCTAACAGAAAGGAATGGAAGGTTTACCTCACAAAGAAGTGAATGGGTCAGGTGCTGGATCTTCAAGGGTAAGATTATACAATGTGTACTAAATCAATGTGTAGCTGATAAAATGCTACAAACTCTCTGCAAGATATATGTAAAAGCATGCTTTTCACTCCAGAGTATAGCTACCCCAGGGCTAACAGGAGTTACCTGGCTGCACTGCAGCTAGGAGACCACCAAGAACATGGGCAAATGCAAGACAACTCAAATGGGGTTTAGAATTAAAAAAACAAAACAAAACAAAACAAAAACAAAAACCTTCTAAACTTCTTAATGTTACAGTCCAGGGTAACATTAAATTTTTTTTTGTTTTGGATCTGTGAGACAAAGTCGAACTGTAGAAGGGTCGGGTGCAAGCATAAGCTTTTATTTGACAATTGACACAAGCAAAATGATAGAGCCAGGCAAAAGAGGGAGAGAGGAAAAGAAGATACAAGAGGGCAAGAGAAGTGGGAGAGAAAAAGGGGTAAGAAACTGGGAAGAAAGAATGAGAGAGTGAGAGTCACCACCAAGGGTCCAGCTGTCCAGTGATTTGCCTCAAGATGGCACCGATCCCAGACAGGGTCCAATGCGAGATGGCGGTGGGTCAATGGACAACAAAGCATCCACAGCATGGACAGCCGTATATACCCCTGAGTTCCTTTTGTTCCAAAGGGGCAGCTGTCAGTCAGCTGCCTCAGAAACCAGGGGCATTGGCATCAGAGCCATTGCAGACAGGCTGCCTGGAGGGCGGAGCTTCCGGAGAAGGGCATCAGTTCTTATCTCCTTCCAGGCGCCACTTGCCACTCCCCACTCAGTTCCAGCCACCTTATCCAGGTACATCAGCATCAGTACAATCAAAGTGGCTTCCTCCACCCTGGCCAGAGTAATTGTGCCTGGAGGGACATCCCAGCATAGAAGGCTGGCCCTCAGAAAAGGGGTGTCCACCCAGCCAGTAGATCTTATCTCTTTTCTGGCATCACCCCCTGCTCAGCTCAGGCCAGGCCAGGAACATTCCGCCACAGGGAGTTCACTTTAAAATTGTGCTTTTGAGACAAATTCCAATCAGTGAGGTCAGCAGACTATCACAGTTAACAATTAACAACTTGTTATGTTGCTATTGCATGGCATCATTACAGCAGTAATGAAATAAAACAAGATTTTAGAGTTTTATGCAGTACTGTTGTGGATAGATCCATTATTCCCAAGGCAGGACTAATTCCTACACAAACCAAAGATTTCCTTTTCCATGAAGTACTGAATGTTCCCTGGAGTCCTTGCAAAAGCCAATGCAAAATAGAACTTCCACGCCAATTTTTGCACAGTGTAGATGCTGGCTTCTCTGTACAAAAACAAAAGCTTTTTTTTTTTTTTAATGTACATGTAATTCTTGTCATTAACACCCAGCAGGGATCTTAAACACTTTTAAAACCTAATTCTAGATCTCACAAATGCAAATGTGATGTTGATATTTCATTG
The DNA here is from genome assembly GCA_038090715.1 of Florisuga fusca. Classification (NCBI taxonomy): domain Eukaryota; kingdom Metazoa; phylum Chordata; class Aves; order Apodiformes; family Trochilidae; genus Florisuga; species Florisuga fusca. Next base: position 30,187,322 of record JAAWXA010000001.1, read on the forward strand.
CTCCCCCTACTCCCTATACCCATGGATAAATCGGTTGCCAGACAAACAAGAGGAGCTGATGAGTCTATCAGCTATCTAAAAATTTACTAAAAACAACTAACCAATTTGTGGGAGGGCACATCACAAAGACACAGAGGAAAGGGGATCCCTTTGTCCTCCTTTATGCTCCCCCTTCCCTAATTAATATGGTATTTGTGAAAACTGTGTCATGACACTGGATTTGGAGGACATATGGCTATTTATCTCTTCACTGTTAGCAAAAGAACAGAAGTTTTGTCTCTCTATGCCAACTACCCTGGCTATGGGAAATACCTAACAGCAGAGAAATGCCCATGTCACCCTCTCAGGTCTTGTCATCACAGAGGAACAGAGCTGGTGCTGAAGGACCAAGCTTTGAAAGTGGTTGGCTTTACCCCAGTTGACCTTGAGGATGACTGGGAGTTTATACAGTTGATGAATGGTCTCAGAATATCAACAATCACACACAGAAGAGGCATCTTTGTATTTGTGTTTCCTTCTCAATATTTTTGTAAGCCAAGAAGAGCAATAACAGAACGAGGCTCATTGATGCCAGACGCCCCTGTTGTATCTACAAAGGTTAGTGAAGACTGACACAAAGGGAGACTTTTTAATTTAATGCTGCACACTACAAATTGAATTCTCAAATTTGAGAACTGCCAACCTGACTTGAGGCTTGACGGTTCTTAATAGCCTAGTTACAAATTTATAATTTTTATCTAGCTGAGTGCATAATATTTTGATAGATTACCCATTTTCCTGTCTGCTTTAGCCAGCTATGCCCTGTTTCCTTTCTACATGTAAGAAAAGTGTCCATAAGCTGTCTGTGATGGAAAAAACTATTTAAAGTCCCAAATACCCCAATGACTTTCATGTATTCTATTAGAATAAGAGTTGCAGAGCCTCTGAATAAAAATAACATTGTACACATGAATAGTTCCCTCCTTCTTTACTTTTTTTTTCTTTGCTCCTTTTCCTCATGCTATTGCAGACTTGTATTTAATTTACAATTATTTTTCATTGCTGTTCCTCAGCTCTTGTGGGGTACTTCAGTCTATATCAGATGTCCTAGAATCCCACTCTTACTGTGTTATCAGTTATACAGAAAAAAGAGTTTTGCAGTGATACATTACATTCTTTCCAAAACAAAACTTATCTCCGGGACAAAAGGTCTGGAATCATTAATGGATTAAACCAGACACAGTTACCAGAAAGCTATAGGAAAGTCTCTTAATGAATGCCACAACTTATGACCTACCGTAAAAAAAAAAAAAAAAAAAAAAAAAAAAAAAAAAAGTAAAGATTGTATTCACAAATGTAATGTGCTTGTTCTGTATTTGATCATACATGGAAAAGGAATTTTTGGGGTGTTTAAGCACATCAACAGATTACTTAACTAAAAAAAAAAATCATACAAGGTATAGATTTTCACAGTTGAAAGTACTTCTTTAGTTTTGTGACAATTTTTCAGCTCAAAATACACTTGAAGAAACGTTCAGAGGACCCACAGTGACTCTCATTTGTTCTGGCTGCAGTCAGCCTTGCCCGTGAAAGGAAAATCTTTCTGATTCTTTACACCAGAACAATCACATGATAGTTGGCAACAGCTCTCTGCTTCTTGCACAATCCACTTTCTGTCATAACCTGTATCAGATGCAAGGTAGCAGGGGATGTCACAATCTCTACTATTTCATTCCTCTTACCCACTGCAGGGTTAACTAGGCCTAAGTCACTCCTTTTAGTTAGTATGAACCTTTGGGTTTTTGCTTACTTTTCACAGTCTCTCCAGGAAACTGATTCCAGTACTAAAGTATCTTTTCAGGTCAAAAGTTTGTTTGATGTCTAGCTTAAAATTTGTTTCACTTAGGAACAAACCATCTCCTTGTTTTACTGCCAGTTAATGCAGTTTATCCCTTTCAATAAGCTTCTCCTGGAGATGACTAAAATCTGTCTCTTCAAGTCTTTTCAGAATTACACAGCCCAGTTTGTGTCTTTTGGTTTTGTTCGGTTTGTTTGTTTGTTTGTTTTTCCCTAGTCTTCTTTTAAGAGTCTTAATTTCCAGATCACTAAGATTATGAGTTCTTCTTTGGACTCTCACCAGTCAAAGGTGGTGATGAAGGTGGAAAGATTAGCTAAGCTAAAATTTTACCAGAACTGGCAAAAATGACAGATCTGCTTAAGCCTCTTTACTTGCAGTGCTTGCGTTTTACTTCCTAATATTATTTTTCCTTTTTTTTTTTTTTCCCACAGCCATCTTGCCTTATATTCAGTTTGTAGTCTACTATAAGGCCCAGGTCCCATTCTGTGGAATTACTTCAGAGAAATACATTTCCCACCTTGTATTTTTGTGGTTCTTTATTTCCATACAATACTGTAAATGTAGCACTCCACACGTAATTTTACTGAGTTAATTGATTTTTTTTCTTCCCTAGACCATTTCTTCAATTTGTCATGATAATCTTGAGCTAACATCCTGTACTGCAATGTATTGCAGCCTCTCCCAGGCTGGTATCATCTCCATGTTTAATAAATTCAATCCATTCAATTATCCATCTCATTAATGAGATTACTGAATAGGAAACACCTTGGTGGCACCAGCATAGGGAGCTTTGCTTCAATTTGACAGTGAGCCTTTAATAACTACATTCTTTCAGTGCCATCTTTGTAAAGGATGGGGCACCTGGTGTGATATGGAGCAACTGGAGAAACATCTGCCCTCCATGAGCTGCAGAATATGCTGCCTTCCAGGTCTTGGAAGCTGAGTACTGTATAATAGGTAGTTTATTTTGTGTTAGTAATTTAATTCCCCTGATTGTGTACTAAAACCTTCTTTGTGGGGGAACATGTACACATCTAACTAACTATATGTATGTGTGTATATGCCTCCTGGTACAGAATTTCCACTTCCAACCCAATGCCACAGGTGTCCCCTGAGCTGAACAAACAAAGCAGATGGTCTTATAGATAGCTAAATAGTAGTGACTTTGCATCCAAGCTAACAGGTTTGAGGGAGATCTTTTCTCTTGCTGATGTGCTGCTTTACAGTGTTTCTCAAGCGTGGCTCACAATGGAATAGGAAGCAGTCACAAGTGGGATGACTCACACTCATGAGCTATTTTCATCTGGTTTATATTGCTCTGCTAATAATGTTTTCCCTCTGCATTCAATAGTTTCAGAGAAAATGAGGTCTGCTCGTGTGAATCCACTGGTGCCATCCTCAGCTGGCAGGAAGTATTTCTGGCTGAATTGTTCACCTTCTTTTATCCTGATTTTCTCCACTGTGAATATGGAATTCACCTGAAAGTCTGAAACATCCTTCAGTAATTTGTAAATGCAAATTACTCCCATAAATGGCAGTATATTGTTTTATTCCTAACCTCACGCGGAAGAAAATCATCTTCTTTCCATCCTGAGACCAGTATGGCATGTAATGTCTCAGAGAGATCACCCAGTCCTGATGTGTGAAGTTGGAGTCAGCTCATTTTATAACAGCTTGCCATCCACGGACACATTTTCCCTGATTTTCATCTCTTCAGCAGCAGTGGAGATGAATTTAGCACATGCAAGACAATAGGTATTCCATATTCAATCCCTTTTTGGAGAGGCTGGGGCTGACCACGTGGTGAAATAATTTAGTTGCAGCAACTGTACACAGGACAATAGAGAATTTTGCTCCCCCGCCTCCTAAACGTTTCTGAAATGACATCCTGTGTAGGTGTGTGTCCATGACGGTCTCCACAAACCTGCCCAAGTCAGAAATTTGTCTCCATTAAGTCATGTGCAAAGATAAGGGCATTCCTGTAGTCAACAAGATGGCACATTGTATTTTAAAATGAAGGATTTGCAGGGGTGGCAGCTCATTTGCATGCAAGCAATGTGAATGTAGTGGAGGAGGTGTTGTTAATCACCAAAGAGCTACTTGACAGTGCCACTCTGTGAGTCTGGTTCAGAATTATTAATTAGAGCAGGCTGAGGATGGTTTGTTTGCATATCAGTTGAGCTAAACCATGTTGGAATCCCTGTAAATAATAAAATGGGCTGATTAGCCCTAGTCATTAATTAAGTGTCTTCACTGTGAATAAACAGTGAAAACTTTCAGTTTGCCAGGGACCCCTATGACACTGTGATAAATATGCAGTTGCAAAACCTCCTATAACATGGTTTGACATCTTTATCAAGTTGCAGCTTTCTCCCCAGTGACAACAGGTTCAAATCCCATAGTGGATGATACATCTGCCTGATTTTGTTCGTTAAAATATATTGCTTTGGAGGTCTCAGATAACTGGTGCTAAGAAACAGCTGAGAAAAATAAAGGGGTAAAAAACTAGTTCATGCTGCAAACTGCAGTGCGCACTCATCTGTATGGGAGGCTTTTTATTTCTGTAACAATACAGGAGATGACAAAAAATTGTTTCTTTATTATTACATGGATGTAGAAGTCAGCTATTGTTTATGTGGCTAAATCAGTATACATTTAAAACCTAATTAATATGTCTCAGAGGCCAGTGCTTGAGTGGCTGTTTCTGGTTCTAGCATCCACTGCCTCTCAGTGTGGAGTGAGATAAAGTTAAGAAATCCTTTTACAAATGCTACTTTCTAAATCTAAACACAATGTTGAAAGCAATTAAATCTCATGGCCCAAGGCATGAATTGATCACAGTAGGTGATCAACAAGGAGTTTTTCTCCCCTTATGCACTACTGAACAATTGGTGAGGTGCAATGTGGGGATCCTTCATCTACTGAAGATTTGAATATTGGCAACTTTTTCAGTCAGGATATTAGACTGCTAGACAGATCAATGTGCTGAGCAGACAGTGACAAGTTCTGTTTTTCTTGCGTAACATGCAAGTACGCATGAACATTCTCTCCTGGAAAATAAGGTAACTTTTACCAGTCTAACAACAGGGCAGAGACACACTGCCTTGTAAGAGATACACTTGCCTTACTTCTTGTAAAAGTTGATGACTTTGTCCACAAATATTTTCCCTCTGCAGCAGTCTCCCAGCCCTATGCCACAGCAAAGATGATAGCAACATCCTTAGTTAGAAACAGATGCACAGCCATAATTTTGATATTCTGATACTTCTAATGGTCAGTTTAAAGGTACTGAGATAATTATAATGCTAAGCATGAACATTTGAATACATGGGAGACAGATGACTCAGTGAGATCAACCTATTGATCTTCAGGTTTTCTAAGTATTTAAGTTCCATGCAACAATTAAAGGTATTTCTGAGTATGCACTAAATGTCTTTATTCTGACAAGCTTTCTTGTTTCTTTTATACAAAATAGAGACTGAAAATGCCATTGAACTTAGAATAGCATTTAGGCAGCCAGTGCTGAGCAGACTGACCCCTTGACTCTGACAGCCTTGTGCAGTGGTAAACAATCAGCCAGCTGGCAGGAGATCATTGAAGTTGCCATAATGGCAAGTAGAAACTTTCTGAATCCTCAGCTTTACCTGAACATAATCAAAAGTTGTAGACTTTGATAGGAAATGAATACAAAAATATAAATAAATATGGAAGAGCTGGATTAACTCCTGCTAAGTACAGACAAAGAAATAGAATGCCACTGTGGTTCCTCAAGGAGGATAAGGTGAATTACCTGAACATAAGGTTGAATTACCTATTTGCAGAGGCCACCATCAATGTCCTAAGTTGCTCCCTGAGACTGTCACCTTCACGTTCCAGAAAGACCCTAACATGTAGCTGTTGGCAGCCTTCCTCTCCTCTGCAGTGATTCCAGCGAAGTAGGATGGGAAAGGGATAGGATATGTGTGCCAGGGGACCTGGCTCGTGCAGAGGTTTGTAGCAATATTCAGTATGCTGATGTCACAGCTGGCACAAGGGAAGGGATTAGCCAATGTCTAGACACACTCAAGGGTTGCAGTCGGCTATTTGCAAATGAGTCTGGAAGAGACTCAGGCAACCTCAGTGGGCTGAGCAAGAGGCAGAGAGAAGCCCTGCCAGAGTTTCCATCCCTTCTCCTCGCTAAGGGAGCACAACTGCTGTTGGTGAGGCAGATGGAGAATCTAGGTATGTGTTGAGAGTCTGAGCTTCTTATGGACATAGTCCCAGAAACCTGCTTTTATTTGTGTGTGACACAGCTCTTCTCTTTTCCATTAGATATTCCTGTTACTATCTGCACCTTTGTTGCCTGGAGATATGGCTGCCATAATTCTGCCTGATAACCCACTGTGGAGTCTGCTGCTGCTTTTATTCCCAGTTTAAACATCCTGAGGTATCCCGTGCCCATAGTCATGATGAAGAGATCCCTTTGGGCTGAATCTCCTCTGCTATAAAAGCCAGGAACTGCTGAAGGAGTAGACATCTCTGAGTTTGGCATTTATTCTCTTTAAAGGCCTTAGGGATTGCAGGAGTTTTAAAAGTTATTAAGCCTTTGGCTGTATCACAAGCCATGTCCCTTTTTTCATAGATTTTGCAGAACAAATAGCCTGAGAGAAGAGAGGTTAGAGTTTATTTTATTGTCTCCTTATCTTGCCAACGTGCTTTGTCAGGTGAAAGGAGAAGTCATTTTGTTTGTGGCTGAAAATGTGTATTCCACCCAATGACCCCAAATAACCTTCTGCAGAATTTAAGAAATACATAATGTAGATAGATTCTCCTTCCCTGTATAGCTCAGCATTTCAGGTCTCATTAAAACTACTGGAAAGCCTCCTACATACTTCGGCAGTGTGGAATCAGGCCTATTAATTACTGTCCTTCTCACATTCTGGGGATACATAAAAATGCTATACAGTCATTACGAAATATACCACGTGTAGAGGCAATCAGGTAAAGACAATCATGAGGAGGAAGGCGTGAGCTCCTGTTCAGCCCACCTGTGCCCAATTAGAGCTGGGCCCAACTGCGCATGAGCAGCACTGGGGCCCAATAACAGGTGGGCTTCCAAACCCATGGGGAGCTCACTCTGGAGCTGCCAGAGAAGAGGTTAGTTGAGTCCGGAGCGATAGCACCGAGATAGACTAACTGGATCTAAGGCGACTATCAGAGTACTGTTCTTAGACTTTTACAAGAACACCTACTGGACCCCAAAAACCGTGGTCCAGGAAAGGATTGTCTGCAACAACGACGGATGACTTTATTTTGGTTGTTAGACCAAAATGGCATTACAGAGAAATTTCAAGCTAAGTCACACACAATATCTCAGCAATTAACACTGGACCACTTCAATTAGATCTTCCTTCATATGCAGTCAAAGCCTTCCACTTGAATCTCTGAATTTAGTGCTGCCAGGTTACTCATGCTCTTGTCTTGCACACTAAAGAAATGGTCTGGAGTTTGTTTTTATATACAGCCAGGACTTCCAAAATAATAAGGAAGTGCCATACACTGCAAGTTACTGTCTCTGGGAAAGGGGAGCAGTGGGCTGTGTCTTGCTTTGTGTAATAGGTGGCACATTTGGCACTCTAACAAAAGGAAACTGTGCACTCCACTGCTGAAAACTCTACAAAAAGTACAGAATTGTCCTCTAGACTAGCTTCTCCTCCTCTTCTGCACTCTGCCTTTTTTACAGAAAAGATTTCTAGCTGTGAGAATGGCCTCCCCAATGCAAATGACACACAGTTTTGTTGCATTTAGAGCTAAGCAGAAGGGATTAAAAAAGCCTGGAAAGCCAGATCCAAATCTGTCTCCAGAAACACTGAGACTTTGGTGGTCTTTGAATCAAACTCCAAAAAAAGTTTTAACATTCCATAGTCGCCTTAACAGAGAATATTTGTTCTGATACCTAAATACTATTTATACCTCAAACTACTGTAAAGCTGTACAGAATGACAGACTAATTGCATCCATCAAATCTGCCTGTCTAGTGTGACTGGTACATCCTTTTTAATAGATATTGCATGGGAAATTGTTCCTGAAACACATACTTATTCTAGCAGCAGTAGTAAGTAGGACAATGAGGCCATCTGTTTCTGGTGGTGGTGTCTTTATTTGAAAAGAACCACTGGAAAAAGAAACATTAACAGGCACTCACTTTAAAATTCTACAGAGAAAACAATGAAAGTCAGCAAAAAGCTTTCAGCTATCTCTTTGCTTTACAGTATCTGTGCATTGGTTGATTTTGCTCATACCTACTAGCTTAGGTTTACTTAAAATTGATCTAATTTTTTTCTCCTGATCATGTTTCTTATCTCTAGCCCACTTTGCAGTATTTATCTATCCTCTCTGATGCCTCCCAGTTTATTACCATCTGTGAATTTTGTTGGTGCATTTCATTTACCTTTTCTACTGTCACATAAAAGAGGATAATAAATTAAACTCAAACTCTGTAGAGGATTAAGGTGTAAGATTACCCCTAAAAGATTCCTGCTCTTGTGCTTTAGTCATCTCCCTTCAGATGGACCCTTCCAGGTTATGCTGCTCACTCTTGTCTGGATACTTCAGTATTTTTTCAACCACCTACTAGTACTTGTGAAGTACTTGAGATGAGCGATAGGCTTCACCCTGCTTAATTCCAGCCTCCTGTGGACAGTAGTTCCTAAGATCTCTGATGTTCCAAACAGGAATGAGCTCTAATGGGCTTCTAGGATGTTCTGTACACAGTGGACACTTGGGACCAATAGATGCAACTCTAGGCTGAAAGCTCCTAGTCTGCCTAACTTCCTTCGTGTGCTCTGAGGTGTCTGTTCTGGGGGAATGCTTCTCACTTGAAGGTTTATTACAGCCCAAGTTCAGGTAAGGGAGGCACGTTCCTGTCAGTGTGTCCCCAACAGCTCTTACCGCTGCATCGGCGGTATGGTCAAATGATAATATGTGCCCAGAAAAAGAAAGGAACTTGGAATTCACCCAAGAAAAGGACCAGGGAGAGACTGAAGCTGTGTGTTGGGAGTGGCAACTGAAGTCCTCAGCCTGGGTTGAAATCCAGTACAAGCAAGCGTACAATGCATGAGGTGGGAACAGCTTGAACTTTCAACATGTGCTCTCTACATTTTACATGCACTTCCACCAAGGCATCAGTGGCCAACACAGACAGGTGCCACTGTGGAGTGAGACATCAGCATCCCTATTCTGCTATCCCTTCTTCTGGAAATCCTAACTTCTAACGTAGAAACCTAAGCCAGTAGCTATCTCCACATCCCCAGCACCAGCTCTGTACCTCACTAAAGGAAATAGTGTGTTCTTCAATTTGGAGTTACTTTCCAGATAGCATTGACTTTTTAGTAAATTTTGTTTAAAAATGTTTACAAACTCTAAATCAAAATGTATCCATCATATTTGAAAAGTCATGGCAGTCTGGTGAACTTTCCACTGACCAGAAAAGGGGAAACATATCCTCCATTTACAAAAATAGAAAAAAAGACCCAGGGAACTACAGGCCAGTCAGTCTCACCTCTGTGCCTGGCAAGATCTGGAGCAGATCCTCCTGAAATCTCTGCTAAGGCAAGCAGATAACGAAGGGGTGATTGGTGACAGCCAACATGACTTCACTAAGGGTGAGTCCTGCCTGACTAATTTGGTGGCCTTTAAGGGTGAGGTCACAGCCTCGGTGGACAAAGACAGAGAAACAGATGTCATCTACCTAGACCTGTGCAAAGCATTTGACACTGTCCTGCATGACATCCTGATCTCTAAATTGGAAAAATACAGATTGGATGGATGGACCATTCACTGGATAAGGAACTGGCTGGATGGTCACACCCAAAGATTTGTGATCAGTAGCTCAGTGTCCAAATGGAGATGTGTGATGAGTGGTGCTCCTCAAGGCTTGGTACTCAGACCAGTGCTGTTTAACATCTTTGCCAGCAACATGGACAGTGGAATTGAATGCATCCTCAGCAGTTTGTTAATGACACCAAACTGTGTGGTGAAGTCAACATACTAGGGGGAAGGAATGCCATCCAGAGGGACCTTGATAGGCTCAAGAAGTTGGATGATACAAACTGCATGAAGTGTAACAAGGCCAAGTGCAAGGTTCTGCACCTGAGTTGAGTCAATCCCATGCACAAATATAGGCTGGGAGGAGAAAGGATTGAGGACAGCTTTGAGAAGGAGGACTTGGGGATGGTGGTGGACTAGAAGCTCAAAATGAGTTGTCAGTGTGTGCTTGCAGCTCAGAAAACCAACCATCTCCTGGGCTGCATCAAAAGAATCAGCCGGTCGAGGGAGGTGACTCTCCCCCTCTACTCTGGTCTTGTGAGATGCCAGATGGAGTACTGTATCCAGTTCTGGAGTCCTCATCATAAGAAGGACATAAAGGTCCTGGAACATGTCCAGATGAGAGCCACTAAAGTAATCAGAGGGCTGCAGCACCTCTCCTATGAAGAGAAGCTAAAGAAATTGGGGTTGTTCATCCTGGAGAAAAGGAGGCTCCAAGCAACCTGTGTAGCAACCTTCCAATATCTGAAGGGGGCCAACAAGAAAGCTGGGATAGGGCTTTTACACAGATATGCAATGAGAGGATATGGGGAAATGTTTTCAAACTTGAAAAAGGGAGATTCAGGTTAGACATTAGGAAGAAACTCTTTAATTTGAGAGTGGTGAGACAATGCCTCAGGTTGCCCAAGGAAGTTGTGGTTGCCCCCTCCATGGAAGTGTTCAAGGCTAGGTTGGATGGGGCTTTGAGCAACCTGGGCTAGTGGGACATGTCCCTGCCTATGCAAGGGGGTTGGAACTAGATGATTTTTAAGGTCCCTTCCAACCCAGCTCATTCTATCATTCTATGGTTCTAAAACATATACTTTTGAAATCAAGACATTTGCATCAATATTATTTTTCTGAATGAGAGACATTAAAAAATAGAACATAATTTTTATTTCTAATCCTAACTTGCAAAAATTAATATTTTATCAGATATTTCGCCAATTCCTGAGGGTTTCTATTCACTTTTATTTTGATTAATTATTCCTCATATATTGTTCAACTTGTGAACCTCCATGAAAGCTGCTTTAATCCAGGCTTCCAAGTACAGATTGCATTCTTCAAAAGCTGTCTATATGTATGATACATCTATCTGTATCACTGTATTTTCAAGTGTACGTGTTCCTGTGAGTAACTACATCTGAGGCCTCTGGAACAATAGAAAGACACCACTAAATTCAGAAAAATATAGAAAACTTTCTGTGGAGGCAAAGTGAGGGGGCAATGTAATCTGGCTTATAGTATGCTTACAAGAATATTTATGCCATAGTGTAAATATCATAAACCAGTCTAGTATAAATATAACATTTTGCAAAAAAACCAATGAATTAAACAAAGCTCATTTTTAATACCAGTTAGTGGCAAAATAAGATGTACATTCTTGGTGCTGGAAAAATAAATTAAGCATATTTGGGAAATCCAACCGCAGGAAACATGCATTATGATTCTTCTAAGAAGTTTCTCTGGAATCTGGTGATTTTACTAAAATGCAAGGACTTAGAAGATGGCCTTATGAAGGAATACATATTAGGATTTTGTGAAAAAAAAAAAAAAAAGCAGAAGCCAAATAAACCTCAGCAGGAGCAGGAAGGCTGACTCTGACATGATATTCCAGATCAGTGCCAGTGGCACTTAATGAATACTGAAGGGAACCTGTCTGATGTCACATACACGGGTATCGTGTCTGCTAGTTACAGAGGAGAAGCAGTGGAAGAAAAGGGATATTGAAGATGGGATAACTACTGGCAAGGATGACGACAAGCCTGTTCCCTGGCTGTCTTCATCAAAAGTTTTCACTCTGTTTCCCACCAGTCCTTCACCAGACACAAGGATGAGGCCTGACGAGATGAGATGCAACCAACAAAGCAGCCCAGCTGGTCTTGGCATGCCAATATTGAACTAACTATCCAGTTAGCACTTCAGTGTGACAATGATGAAAAGAAAACTGGTAGGATGTAAGGAAACAGCTGCAAACACAAAGAAATAAATAATTGCATGGTTCACAAAATGATGTAATTCTTCCACACTGTTTACAACATATTTGCTAAGCAGACCACCAGGCTCGTGGAGGTTGTTTGCACTGAGTACATACCAACAGACCGGAGAGGATCTTGTTACCAGGAAGCCAAGTACACTGTAGTAAGGTTTATTGTTTTGCCTGTGTGTCAGCTGCTCATTGCTCAGAGCATCATTATTTTAAATGATCCAAACACCAATAAAAAAGGTCTGTTCTCAAGTGTGCCTGAGCATATTCTTATCTTGACACAGAGCTTCCTCTGAGGAGATGCTAAGACTCTCAAAGGACTGGAGAAACGTCACAAGTCACATTCCACTACTCTTCCCTGGAGAACATTTTGCATCTTCAGAGTAGCAGATGTCAAGGGCTAGGGTTTTTAAGATATCCATCTCTCAAACCTGTTGTTTTTCACAGAGTTTAATTGTCAAAGTACCTTTGGGAGCATGTTGTGCAGGTTTTCTTCAGAAAAATGCTCCACAGGTGCTAAAATGGAGATAATGCTGAGGCCTGGCAGAATTTATGGAGTGACCATAACATACATCCCTGTATGTCCTGGTTTCCTTACTTGAGTGTATTGTTGATGCTTAATATAGCTTAAAAGACAACATTCAGGTAAGCCTTGTACTATGCAAATACCACATAGGCTTCTGTAGCAGGTGTATGAGACCTTTAGGCAGAAGACTCAGTGAAGCATAACACCATTTCCATCTTTCTCATGGTGAACTGCTTTAGGTTAATACTTCCAGTCTACAAAGTGTGATCAACAGTTCAAATCCTCCTGAGCCTCTGAGGAAAAAAATTCGGTACATGTAATTAGGTCTTTCCCCAAACATTACAAGTTTGCCTGATATACCTGAGAAGTGATCAGACCTCTTACTTGTTACTATGTTGGGCAAAACATATACAGATCTGCAGGTTGGTTATTGTTTTACCTCTGGTTTGGGAAGCTGAATGGAGGCAGGAACCTTACTAAGCTTACTCATTACAAGGATATGTCTAAAAGAACCAAACTCTTCTTTTATTGGCCACGTTGACAAGATTTCCAGTGCATGAAACTCCGTCCTGTTGTTACAGGATCAAATTCTGATGGGCATCTCACCATCAACTATTTACAATCACATTCAGATTGGGGCATATACCTCAAGATTCTCACTGAATCAGTGGACCAGGGATGTTATTCATGTAGATTGAGCCTAGGAACATCATGAAAATGAGAAATTGCCTAATTGCAGTAACTTAACATGACCTTAAGATTCCCTTTCTGCCTTGGCCTACAAACAGTAAGTTTGAGACATGCCTAACAGACTATGCTCTTGATCTTCTATACTGTAAAAGGGAAGCTAACATTTCAATCTTCACTATCATCAGATTGAAATATTGCTTCTATAAAATGAATGTGAGGGAACATATTGAAATTCAGTGAAAATAATCTTTGTGCTGTGGATAAAGACAAGGACATTAACTGTGTTCCTGCTGCTAACATGCTGCTTGGGATACACCAGACTGATTCCAAGTAGGGGCACTATATCACGGGTAAGGGAGAAAGTGGCATCTGTGACTATAACATGGGTATTGTTCTAAGAGGTTTAGGGAAAATATACATGACTTTCTTTATGGGAACGAAAATCAGTGACAATCTCAAAAATTACTGTGTTTATCAGCCTTCTGGTATGACAGCTATTCATGCATTTCCATAATTTCCCTAGAGGAATCTTCTTTTTAATGTAGCAAACACTTTCTACTTTTTCTTCGTAAGTTACCATCAGGTGTCCTTCAGGAGATCTTCAGAACATCTTTGCATGAGAAGTATAGCTAAATTTGGGTCCCCATCAGAAGTTATGACTTGTCAAGGCTGAAGTGACATCCTGAGTTTTATCAGATGCGGTGATTATTCTACCTGCAGTCTTGTTCAACAACTAGATATATCATGCAAAGAAACCTTAGAATGCTCTCTCTTCCTGACAAAATAATGCTGTGTAATGGCAGTAAAAGGTTTCTCTTTATAATGCAGAATCTTACTGGGCTTTCAGCAAAAAGCAAACTATTATAATAAATCAAAATGACTGGCATGTTAAAATGAAAACCTAGCATTATCACAAAGGTCACCCAGCATTAGTGGTCTGTGTGTAAGACTGTTTCTAGGGCATGGATGTGATCTTTCAAGGTACTGTGAACTTCCTCCAGGATTCTGGACTCCTTTTGTCCATGTTGAAGAAGCTCAGCACCTTGCATAATGGCATCTGTATGTGGCAAAAAATTACAGAGCCAGCAACAGAAGAGCTTACAAGAACAAACATTTTGAAAGGTAGGAAAGGGTGGCCATGAATCAGAAGTTATTTTTGTCACTAGTTTCTCCATCCCAGTCAGGGTTTGAATGAGCTCCAGCTAGAAAGGTTTTTGTCAAAAAAAATATTTTAAACTACTTCATTTTTGAGCTAGGCATACTTGCAATGATATTTGCATAAGACAAATCCTAATCTAAGGGAGAAAGTGGGAGGAGGATTCTCAGGGGGTACAAGTGAGAAACTGATTAAAGAAACTGTGATCATGTTTAGAGGCCTTTCAAAAATTGCACAAAACCTTAAATTGAGCACTCACCTTTGCACTTTATTAAATGTTACAAAATGCTTATTCTTCAATGAAGGGAGAAAGACTTAGTGACACAGTTTCATTTCAAATCAATGGCAAATAAAGCTTTTCTGCTTCGGTATAATGAATTTGATTACACAGCTCTAGTCTTTTACTCATAAAATCCATTACCACTGAGCAGCCAGAGAAGGAAAGGCATTTCTACAGAAAAGCATACTTTTAAATATTGTGTCACTGGAAAATTTTAAACATCCTAGACAGCCATCCAAAATGCTGTTTAAACATTGTGTGATGCAAATATATTTTTTTTTACTATTTAGCTTCACTGTAATCAGCAATAAAATGTTAAAATTATGGAGGACAAAAAATGTCTTTCTGTCATTTTTATCATCCCTTATTTACATATCTACATAAATATTTGGAAATTCTGCACAGAAAGTTTAGAAATAGGAACTTCTAAAGCCAAAAAATATAATACTACTGATATGTCTACAACTATGTCACCTTTCTTACCTGTTATTAAGATCTGAACCATTCATCCACATTAGAAATACAAATACAGATGAGAGGTTTCCACAATAAGACCCAAATGAAGTCAATTTCCTTCCAGATGTAATGTGAATTTAATGGCTTCTCAATGAAATAAACAAAGTGTCATAAAAAAGACAGCTTAATGTTGCACAGTGAATCAAGAAAATGTATAACGTGCCAAAGCACTCTTTAATCTTAACAAGCTCCTGTCTATATTTACTGCAACACATTGTCAGAAAAGCTGAGCTCATCATGCTACTTTTTTGGTAAAATCATGATGCAGAATTCTAACCGGAACAATCAATTTTGATTGCTGTTCCCCACTGCTTCATACTGGAAGGGAAAATGTGTTTTGGTGGTGAAAATTACTTTGTAATCTTGCCTTCTGCTCTGCAGAGTGATCATGCTTCTTCTGTTCTTGCATGCTGAGAAGGAGTTCTGCTTTCATTGGTTCAGGTGTAAACCTGAACCCAGAGCAATTAAAAAAAAGGAGAATTTGGCCTAACTTTGGTAGATAAATACCTCTTCTAATGTCATGGTTAGATATTCATACTAGCTTGGCTTTATACTAGAATCCAATGCTATCCTTAAAGCAAAATGAAAGCGATTTCTTCTTTTACCTCTGCACTCTGGCACATCAATTTTCATAGGAGGAACATAATTCAGACCTACTCAGATTTCTGGCTTCGCTGTAAATTAATCTTGTTGATGCATGTCTGACACTTGAACTAAGCTGTATCTTCCACTTCTTCAGTAGCTGGCATGACATCAAAATGCTGCTCATACTGTGTTTTTTATCTAGATTATGATGATATAAAGAAGACCAGAGGAAAAAGTAAAATGCCAAAAATACAATGTGTGGTGTGTTCATAGCTTGTTCCTATCTTCCTTCAGCTCAAAAATCCTTCTACAAGGGTTCTGAGCTGTCATAGGCTGTGAGGATGGGTGACATGAAAATCTATTTGTCTTGGCTGAAATGACAGTTTAAAACTCTGGGCCCTTTATAATACAACTGCTTTTATGGATATAATGGATCTGATTTTCCTCTCAGTTACCTGAGTATAAATCAGGATTATCACCTTGAAATTGCACAAATTCAAAGCAGAACCAGGCCCATTTCCACACATGTTGCTCCAGTAAAAAAGTTGTCTTCAGTAGTTACATTTCTAAGTATTAAATATTGTAGGTTAGACAGAGAACAGAAATAGACTTCCATAGTGTCTGGTTTCTCTTACTACCATGTCTCTTGGTCCTAGGAAGTTTACCAACATGCAAATTTTAGAGTCAAAACAGTGTTAGTGTGGTGATAACAGAAAACTGATTTCAATGTTATTTTGCTCGGAAGAAACAAGCTAGCCCAACGCAACAGAGTGGTTAAGGAAGGTTGTACCAGCACAGGAAAATCATTTATGAGCCCATCAGTGCTGATATAACTCATAAACTCCACCAGCAGAGGCTGTGGAGAAGTAATCAGACAGAGGAAAGGACCATGCCTAGCTGTACCTCAAGGAGTCCTGGGACTCACCCCAAATCTCCTTCAGCAAGCCCAGTCTGCTGTCAGTGATCTTGCCTTGTGTTTCACTGGTGAAGATGGAAGATATTTTTCAAGACACTTTAGCTTGTGCCAGGGGAAACAGCATACCAAGACAAGGACTGGGGAAATGAAAGGCTTGCTTAAAATTACCTCTGCACATGTGTAACATCTGAATCCTGCCCAGCATTTCTTAACTAATCTGTGACCTGTCTGCAGTATTATCAGAAGAGAGTTGTTTTAGGGAGGGTATTTCCAGGAATTAAATTGTAGCCCATTCAGTTCTGTGGTATCCACCACACATAGGATGAAATACATGTTGCTAACAGAAAACAAAAAAAATTGTTGTAGGTCTATGGGAAGCAAAAATAAATAGATGTCAGTATTGACATTGGTACTTTTTCTTCTTTTTAATGCTTTGCAAGAAAGTTTCCCTCATGGTCAGCCTTTATAGAGGAAAAAGCTTTGGTTTGATACTGCAGAGGGAATCAAAATTGATCTTTATTTGTGCTCCCCTTTTATATAGATACAAATAACTATGAACAATGAGTCAAATGTCATCCATGACGCTTGGAGCTATGGCTCTGAATTAATCTGCAGCTTGGTAATTTTTTTTCCCTTCCCTCAAATCTGGTTCATCTGAAGGGTCATTTCCCTCAGCTGCTAGTGGGAGATCAGTTACCCATTTCAACTTCTCTGCCATAATCTCCCCATTTAAAGGTGAGATAATCAGCTTTTGTTTGGTTGACTTGGACCTAAGACAGTCTCTGGACTAATGACAAAGAAGAGCCTGCATGGAGAGAATGCAGAGTCTCTGCTTGCCCACAGAGAAAGGAGTTGGCCTTTTATTCTCTTTCCAGCAGTAAAAATTCTCATGCCCTGCAACCCCCAGTGGTATAACCTAGAGCATTACCCATAGACAAACATTCCTGTGAGTAAGTGAATATCATTTAAACAGCAGGCTCAGTCAGGAACATGCCAGAATATTTGTCATGGGTGATCATCCCAAGAGAAAGGAAGAATAAACACTTTGTTCATTAAGTTATGGTATGCAAGGTTGCTGCTTGTGAAGCTACCTTTCAACTCCTGTTGAAACTGTCACTTTCCTTTTGAGACTGTGTGTTTTAGAGAGACAGAACTAACCTTTTCTTCCTTTCTCTCTTTCTTTCTCTCTCTCATTCTCTCTTTTCTTTCTATTTTCTCTTTTCTTCCTTTCTTTTCTCCCTGTCTTCCTTTCTCCCATTCTCTCCCTTTCACTCTTCTGAATTTATGCTTAAAAAAAAACCTCTGGACAGAAAACAGGTGAGAACAAAGCATTTTATACTCGCTGCAGCCAGGCCACTTCCCCAGCTGGGCACTTCACCAGCAAGCTGTATTTCTATATCTGTTCTGCTTAGATCTTCCATCAGAAAAGGCCCACAAGAGTAGGAAACAGACTTTGAATTTGGGGTTCTCCCCACTACAAACACAAATCCATCAGGATCTATATTTCACCCAGAGATTCTGGGTCACAGGCCACTAAAAAATGCAGGGCAACATAAAATTCCTCACAAGGTGGTAAGCCTGTTCAGAGGTTGATGAAATAAGCAGTTTTGTTACCTCCAAGAAGATGTTTCACTCTGCAGTTCTATTTCATGTTTTTGATATTTCAGGATTTAAGGTCTATCTGAGAGTAAAAGAACACCAATACATCAGCATTTCACTAAGGCAGAAATTCTCATTTTAGGCCTACTTTAGGAAGAGTGCCTAAAGAAGAACACTCCTGTGCAGTGTATTCCGCTAGGAAACTGCAGGTGGTGATGTACAGAGAACAAATAACTTTCATGCCCCTGAAGGTTCCAGGGTTCCTGGTTCTGTCTGGGTCTAGTAGAAGTTACCACAAAGTAAACATCCTGGGTCTTCACAACATAAAATGTGATGCTTTGTAGCTCTATAGCTCTGAATGGATGAGGGAAATGGACCTGGAATTACTGAAGAACAGGTAAGTGTTGCTTAACACTTGTCTTTATGAACTTGTTGAACAAGGCAACACAGGCCACATCTGACCCTGCCCGTAAATCTCCTATAGGCTCGCCTAGAAGTGTACAGGATCAGAAGGGACCTCGGTGGCCTCTCTGAAAAATCACACAGGCAGAACAGTCCAGTGTTAGGGACCTGCTGGGGTCAGATATGTGAGAAAATGGAGCTGTCAGGGAGGTACACAGGAAGTTATTCCTGCAAAGGGATGGGTCAGAGGGATGTGTCATTCCCCCCATTGCAATCTTATGATTGCACTATTACAGATTCAAACTTAGTAAATGCAAAAGTTAAAGTTCCCATAGCAACAGTTCTCTCTGCCAGAATTCATGCCCTGTATACTTATCATACACACTTAGTGTCAGAGAGGAATATATTACATGACATATTTAAAGAAGAAAAAAAATAAAAAAAATAAAAAGATACTCCAGCTGAGGAATACAGCCAAGTTAAAGATTGCAGAGAAACCTTGATTTTTTGCACTGCCTGACCTTTTCAATTAGAACAGTAAAATTTTATGGTTACATTAACAAAGATTTGTACTTATTATCTTTTCAGTTCTTCCCACAGATTGTAAGGGCATTGTCCATGCAGAAGAGATTTTTCTGTTCCATAGATACAGTCTGTCTTTTACTAAGTCAATGTGTCTCCTTATTTTCTGCTTGGAGTCTTGCAGGAACAAGAATTAACAAATACATTAAGAAACGAAAATTGGTGAAAAAAATAGTAACATAATGTCAGTTCAGTCATCTGTCTGCTTTAGTCAGTTTTTTAGTTCCCTCATGTCTCCAAAATATAAGCAGGATTGGATGAAATAGCATGGATTTTGTATCTCAGTTTTGATGGAGAAATGTGAGGGGTTTGCCCTTTCGTCATGCATATTGGAATGACCTTAACAGCTCAACCCAAAATTCAGCTCCTCCAGCATTATTCTCTCAACAGTGATTGAAAATAGATGCCTTGAAAACACAAATAGGAAGAAGGCAAAGATACAGTGAGACTTCCCAAAAGTTTTGTTTAGCCACAAACAAGCTATGGCTAAGGTGTTTTTTTTTTCTCTTCCTATTCTTAACCCATCAACTGATTAATTCTTTTCATGCAAAATGCATCAGAAACTATAATGGGCTGAATTTAGACCTGACAGAAGCGAATATCTTTCTACCCATTTCAATTGAAGTACTTCAGGGACAAAATGGTGCTACTTGGACTAATTCTCTTCTGGCACCCATGCAAATACAAGCAGTCTCACCAAATCTGTGCAAACTGCAGATACATAAAAGAAGAATCCTGGTGGATATTCCAGGTTTTCTCTCTCCATGAACTTGTGTCTTTGTTGACAGCTGCTCACCATCACTATAAACCAGATCAAATTGGCATTGCCTTGCACATTAACTCCACATCTCAGATGGTGTAACCTGTCTCAACACTGTTCGTTTCAATTGGTGTGAACCGATTTGCTCTAACCTTAGCTTGAAGAAATTTGGTGTCAATGCCTGTTGCTACTGGAAGCATAAGAAAGAGGTGAACAGCAGACAATTATCAATTTCACAATTTTATTATCTTCACCGTCATGGTAAGAGTGAAAATGTAGGGTTTTTTAGCCATTATGCCAGTTCTGTGCTGTAGTCTCTTGAGAGTTTCACTAATTTTACTCCTTGAAATCATTACCTCCCCATACAGGAGATTTTTGAGGCAAATTATCCAATGCAGGTATGCAGTACCTGCCATTCTGCCATATACTCTTACAACACTCCTTCTACTACCCAGCCCCCCCAGGATGCTCAATTTATATGAGGATACAAGATTGTCTGTGTAAGCAACCTATACCAAAACACAAAAAGGTTTATTTACCTGTTCTTTACTCACAGCTCCACTGAAAGTAAGATACAGGGATTTCTTACTCAAGAGACCTGCCTCTATGCTGTTATGTATCCACTTGAAAGTAAAAATTACACGAAGATCTTAACCACCATGCCCCAAAACAGCTGTTATGTAAACAAAAGACTTAAAAATGTAATCCTTAGTATCGTCAATACACTTTGTGAGCAGATTCTAAGTGTAGACTTATGATTCATTGTATGCAACAGTTATAGTGCGGTTTATTTGAAATATATGTTTTGAAACGATATCTCATTTAATGGGGCAATAACATCTCTAAAGGAGAAATTTTACAGTTATTTAATATCAAAGAATGAACACTGAGGTGTACCTCTCTATACAAAGTTTGTCTTTGCCTGAAGGCTCTTGTGGGTTGGTTTTTGGCAGTGTCTGAAAAGGCACACTTTTTAATTAAAGCAGAGAAAAACATTTCTACTTGTGACCAGGTATGATGAGCTTTTGACACTCAGTTGTCACCATATACCTACAGTGAAAAGTTACCTAGCTTTCTTGGATTGCCAAATTTAGCCTAAATAGAGTTTTGACTTACAAGAGTATACTAAAACTGTGTCAAGTGTGACAATTTGGGAAAATCAGAGATTTCAATGATAAAAAGCTGTGCCTTGCAGTTGTAGTGCTATAATTCAGATATCTGGGCCTGAAGATTGGCAGATCATTTTTCCCTCACCCTCACCCAACAAACGTCTTTGCTGGTGGTAGGTCAGTGTTAGCATCTAATTTTTTTGACAGATATATATGCGGACTATCTGCTAGCTCTTTCATACATGACCTATCCCCTGATGCTTGCCATTACTGCAACTTCTAACCTAAGAAGGAGGAGTTTCTTCCTGTCTCTACAAGCCTTCTTTCCAATTCACAGTATCTCAGCAACACAACCCTGGCAATGATCTCCTGATCATATAGGCCAATGCACCAAGCTGTTTAATCTGCACTCAAATTAAATTGTTTTCCTGATCAAAGCAAACAGTTGAAAGCTACATTTGCAGCATATCCTGGCTCCATCCCTATTTCTGCATCAAATCTAATTCAGAACAGCATGGGTCCCAGCAGAGGTGATGTGGAATTCAACTGGGCCTCACTCCTCCACTTTTTAAGAATGGCAGCTTGTCCATAGTCTTTGTTTCATTTCTTCTAGCCATGTATTAAACGACCTGAGGAGGCCTCCCTTTTATTGCATGACATTTAATTTCTTTAAGACTCTTTGGTGATGTGAATCACAGAATGGTTTGGGTTGAAAGGGACATCAAAGATCACTTTGTTCCAACACCTCTGCCATGGGCAGGTACATCTACCACTAGATCGGGTTGCTCAGGGCCCCATCCAAATCGCTTTTGAAAACCCAAGCACATTATATACCTGGCAGCATGCCCTCAGCTTCGTTCTCATTAATTCTTTCAAAGGATGCTAATGCATTTGTGAGGAATGTTTCTTCTCTATATAATGTATTAAGTGATTTGTTTGCCAGTTCTGTTTTCTATGATCTGTACCAATTTGTCTGGTACAGAATTTTTTTTTTTTTTTTTTTTTTTTTTTTTTTAAAAAAACAACATATTTGCCACTTTCCATTTCTCTGCTTTCAAGGGTGATTTCAGAAATTAGCAGTTTAGCAGTCTTATGTTTTAGCTTCTTTAGGATGCTTGACTGAATGCTACCTGGTCCTTGAGATTTGCTACTGTTCCTTTTGTTGAACTGCTCTGAAAATCTCTTCTGTTGACAGTTTGATTTCAGAGTGCTGTTCAGGCTTGTCCCTGTAAAAAACAATTCAGGTTTTGAAACCTCTATGACCTCTTCTGAAGAGAACATAGATGCAAATCGTTCATTTAGATTTCTCGCCATGGCTCTAGCTTCCTGGAGTATCCCATTTGCACCTTAATCAACTCTCAGCTCATTGACTTTCCAACAGGCTTCCTGTTTCTGAGAAAGTTTTATTAGTCACTGTTATGCCTGCAGGAAGTTGTTCTTCAAAATCTTTTTTTACCATGACTCATTAGAGTTCTCTGTTCAACAGGATGAGTTTAACTTGTCTTTTATTTTCCCCTTTTGGACAGGATTTCACCATTCAAATGGATGAGTATTTTGCTTCTAATAGTCTTCTCTATTCTGCTATTTAAACATGCTGGCATTTTTAAAAATCTTTTTAGGGCTTTGTTTTTTTTTTTTAAATATGTGTAATATATGTACTCAGATTCTAATAAAGAATACTCCCCTAAAGCATTAATTCTTTTGCCAAGTCCTTTTAGCTATTTCTCTTCACTTTCATATAGCTTCCCATTTTTATAACTTAAGTGTGATAACCGTTAACATTTTTCATGTTTTTAGTACTTCTCAGATGGTATAAGTATTTACAGTTTGACCTGGCACCTGTGCACTGCTTCCAAGAGAATATAATTTTTTGTCTTCTGGGGGGTTTTGAATTAGTTGCTCCAAGAACCAGCTATTAACTGATTCCAGAATTTGTAACTCACACTGCATAGACCTTACTGCAACTGGAGTTGAACTAATACTTGAAATTTGCTGTGTAATGTTCTTGGAAATAAAATCCTATGCTTCTGGAAATCAGAAGTCACTTACCAATATGAAAAAAAAAAAAAAAAATCACAAGGTTAAGGGTGTTACCTAATATCTGGAAAACTGATAACCCTCCTATTTTTAATCATCTACAATTAACTATGATGGCAACAAACAAAGTATACCAAGCCTTAAAGGTAGGTAAGGCACCCTTGATAAGCCAATGCTAATTCTCTTGTTTATCTCCTAGGTCTAGAAAGGTCTGCAAAGTTCATTATGAGCTCTGCAGTAGCAATAGGGATGTCAGTTGAAGTGGACAAATTTCAACTGGCCCAGCCCATCTCCTTTTGTTCTGGGATAGTGTCTGAAAAACTGTGGCCTGCCAGCAGGAAGGAGGTGGCCTCTCACTGTTTCTGTCAGGTTCTTGTAGGACAGGAGCTACATGGCCTCTCCTCCCCACCACGTGGCTGGTCATATGGCCCCCAAGCTGGGCAGAGAATACACCCTTGTCATGTTCTTGATGCCAGACCTGGGCTGGGAGGCTGAGCTTTGGATGTATCTCCAGATTTTTCAGTGCAAAAAATTTAGATGTAAATAAAGACAAATGTGTCCAAGGACATGTGCTCACCTTGAGACTTTACAGTCAGACCAGCTATCCAGCCTGTAGGACTCATGTCAACAGCAGTTAGGGAAGCAAATTTTCACAAAGTACACAGGACTGATTCTGCTTGTGTTGTCTTCACAGGCCACTTTGAACTCTGAAAGTGTCATTTTAGCAATATTCCCATTGACAGGACTACTGTGGTGTTAGCACAGTTCCCTCGAGGCCCTTCAAGGTGCCCTGAAATGACTTGGTCTGACATGCTTTTCTGTAGCTCTGGCTGCCTCAAAGAAAATGGCTGAATTTCCCAGAGCTGAGAGACATGATTTCATATTTTAAGGCCAGAAAAGACCATCATGTTCATCTGTCACTCTCAAACACCATCCTTCTAGCATGAGGCACAGATATGACCTGAGCATTGAAGCTTATTAAGTTAGGCTTATTGAGCTTTTTCTGTTTCATATGGCCTTAACAATATGTTTGTGGCTTGAGGTGACAGGAGGGGTAATACTGATTCTTGTATTCATTAATATTCATGATGTAAGAGCATTTAAGGAGTTAGAGTATTGTCTGAAAGAAAATTTAGATTCCCTTTGCAAGCACCATCGTGGTGAGAGAAATTCTACTTTTTCTCTGCAATAATTTGCTTTAGAAACATTCTCCCAGTGTTATTTCCAGCTATCAGAACGAGTCAGCAGGTATAACCTAAATTCTGATACGGGGCAATTGTAGTAAATGGAGAAATAAGCATAAATTATATCACTAGTGAGCCCCATAAAGGATTGCTCTGATATGGGCAGATGGGCTGAATCATTTATTTCACCTTATCTTCTATGGGTAATAAAATAAAATTAAGAAATAACAAATATTACATATATATATAGCAAGATATTTGTATGCCTTGCCCCTTTGTTCTCAAGTGTAGCACTTGAGTTCACATTTTTTCATCCACTGGAATATACATTTGATTGTATCTATGCCACACAGCTTTGGATTCCATTCCATTCATAAAGTTCAGCTGCACTCCCCAGAGCATAGGTGAGGCTGCTGTTCCTGTACTTGTGCTTCTGCCTCTGTTTTTGCTCCTTCTGTTGACAGAGAAATTCAATTTGCCAGCAGTCTCCACCACACAAGCTTT
The DNA here is from genome assembly GCA_038090715.1 of Florisuga fusca. Taxonomy (NCBI): domain Eukaryota; kingdom Metazoa; phylum Chordata; class Aves; order Apodiformes; family Trochilidae; genus Florisuga; species Florisuga fusca. The sequence continues at coordinate 30,212,056 of JAAWXA010000001.1, forward strand.
GCAAATCTTTCATGAGGGTTTTAAAATGGGAGGGTTGGGGCATCCCTGTTTCAGTGGGCGTGTTCCCAAAGGTAAGAGTCGTGATTTCAGCAGGAATAGACATATTTGCACTGGTACTGAGCAAACCAGTTTGGGCAGTAGCAGCAGCACAGCTGGGAGTTTGGGATAAATTGGATAGATCTGCCTAGAAATGATGAGTACATGCTGAGACAGCAGTTATGCACTAAAGCCCATAATGCAGAGCATCCTTCTAGTGGTAGCCAGGCTACTCGCACCAGAGGTGTCTCTGCCTTTGCTACAATGACACCTTTGATGAAAGTGTGGGGAGTTTCTGCTGCTAGCCACACCAGTGCATTGAGAATGTTATGTGCTGCTCTGGGACATGAAACAAAAGTAAATAAACATTTACCAGTCATCTGAAATAGGTGGTAATGGCCACTAATAATGTAAGTCAAATAAAATAACCATTGTTTGAGTAACCAACCTTTAATTTCTATAACTCAGAGAGCATCCACTTGCTGCAGCATTCAGACATCAGCTGCTGTCACATGGCTTACTTGCTTTTTTATATAGAAATTCCTCTTTCTGTCTACCAAAGCCAGGAGTCCACAACTTTTTAAAAAAGTTTATTATCATCTTCTCTAAATGTCAACCTTATGATTCAAAGCTGGTGCGTGGGTGCTTTTGAGGAGTTTCCCTTTTCAGATTTTCCCAGATGTCTGCATCTGAGAGAAGAGGCTCTACAAAAGAACAAGTTTCACCATCATTATAATATAAAATGATGTAATTACATAAAAGCATCTATAAGCTGTTTCATGGAATTTGTGGAAATAATATATTTAAGGAACTATGACCATCAGCAACTAAAACTCTGCAGGTATTTGCAGACCTGAATTTCCTACTGAGTAACAATTTACATCAACAAATTAATTCTATTTCTGGGTTTTTAACAAGCTTATCTATTAATTTACGTGTTCATTTAAAAACTACTAAGCAGAAATGTGTTCTTGAATAAATGCTAATCTCACTTTTGGGGGCAAATTGTCACTCAATCATATTTATTATAAAAACACCAAGGAAACTCCCACATTGTTTATGGAATTGAAAGCCCAATGCTAGATTGACTATAGCTAGGACACAGACAGACATAATTAAGAGTGTTTTAAGATCTCTGTCACCTGCACCACTGTAAACACTTTAGACACTATCGATGTCCATTCATTATTGTATTAACTGCTTGCAGTTTAACGTAATTCATCACAACCTGTTATATGTCATTAATTTTGAGTCATATTAACAAGACAGTGAAAGGTATAGAGGAATTATCAAAACTAGCCCACACCTGAATTTCATAGGATTTTATTTTGGGTGGAAGGCTTCTTTTTGAGCTGACTACCATTGCCTAAATAACCCCACCAATCCTTAACAAAGTATCCAGAAGTTACTACCTAGATACGTATTTCTTGGAAGCTGAGAGGAAAACTGTTTTCAGGTGAAAATACAAGACTTGAAAGATCTTCAGCTCTGAGGTGCCTTCTAGACCCTCTGGAGGTATTATCCAACCAGGTCGTCTGTTCACACTTCACTGCCTTGCAATCTCTCTGCTCTGGTTTTGGCTTGGGTTCTCAGACAGTATTTTGCAGACTCATGGACATCCACAGGTGGTTACTTGTTACAGGGTGACAAATGGTGGCTGAGGGAAAGCAAGCTTGCTCCTGCCATGCTGCTATAGAGAAAGAGGGGATATATTCAAAGGGGCATAAATAATGAAAGCTTAAAAGTCAATACTTTCAGCTGTCAGTTCTACCAGGCAAGATGTCTTTGAGTCGTACAAAGTACAGCTCCCCCATACTGACCTTCCTTATGACTCTCTATTTCTGTCCATACATTATGAACAGTTACTCAAGGAGTAGCACACTTTATCTTCCATGTTTTCTCGCTTTCCTAGTTTCAGGTATTCACAGTAAATGCCGTTGAGCTTCTGTCAAGGTCAGGAGCCCAATGAGGACTGTAAAATACAAAGGATAGCGAGACAGCAAAAATCTTCAGGCTTGTCTGCTTTGGTGCTTTCTGTGGCTCACACACACTTCCACATTTCAAGAGCATAAGCATCTTAAAGATGAGAGAAAACATTTTTAGGGAAAAAAAGGATATAAGTCTTCTTTTAGCTCTCTATATGAATACAAATTTCATCCTCATGCACATAAACAGTAGAAAAGACTTCATGTTAAAAACTAGTTTAACAACTGGAAGAATGCTCCTTCAGAGACTAAGCTATTAAAAGGAGATACATGACCTTAAAACTTAGACAATTTTTAAAAAGTATCTTTCCACTTAATGAACAACTGGTCGTATGCAGAGAAATATAGTCATTTTTCTTGCAGATGGATTTATAACTACTAACATTTTCATGCTAGCAGTATCTTTGAGCAAATGTGATAGGCTTTATGATGCACCATGGTTTTGTATATACATTTCATTCTTGTTTTTCCTTGAAAATAAGAAGAAAAAACAGCAAATACGAAGAAAAAATATGGAGTACTTTTGTATTTAAGTGAAATATTGTATTTAAGTGAAATCTAGCAATAATATGTCAGAAGCTTTACAAAACCAAACCAAACCAAAATTACAACCTTAAAATGTAAACCTCTACTCAGCAAAGGCAAAAGACAGTGACTGAATGTCATAAACAGAATGCAGAACACTGAATTTGCATGCAATCATTCACTGGCATGCTTACATCTTTTTGGACAAATGCAATGTTCTCAAATACCATAAAAATGAAAATATAATGGCCTCAGGACATAAAATAAACCCCCAGTGTAATATAAAATATATTCCAATTACTGCAATTAATTGCAAAGTAGAATAAATTACTATACAAATAATTTATGTTCTTTAAATATCATTTAAAAAGCCATTAACAAGCCAACAGGAAACTGAGAACTTGACAATTTTATGGCACTACACAGGACTGTGACGGTGTGATTCTGACTTCATTTAAAAAAATGACAGACCTTCCATTAACTTTAGTTTGTGAGAACTGAAGTATCAATAATTTTTGATTTAAAAAAATAGATCTGTTTTTCTTCTGCAATGCAAAGGATATTAAAAACTCTCAGAAGTCTGGATATACTGATATTTGGGCTGTTTTAAGTATGCTTTACATGATTCCAGAAATTAACAAAATAATTTGTTATAGTCAGGCTTCTATTGTTAAATGTCTTGCATGGCAGAATCCCCTTATGCTCATTTGAAGTTTAATACTTATTTTTTCCTCTGATCAAGAAAGATTCTTCAAAAGCTTATGGTCTTATTGGATGGTTTGAACCTTTAAAGCTAACAAAGAAAAAGATAACTTAGGAGAAGCCATTTTTTATTGCTAATTTGTCAAATCTGGTCTTTACAAAGAAGAAAAGGTAATCTCAGAACAAAGGCAGTTAACATTTCTCTGGTTTGTATCATTTTTTGCAGTAAAGTAACAGTTTTGAAAATGTTGTTCACAACAGAAATTTAATTTATGATGAGAGCAACACCCAAGTGAAAGAAGAGGAAGGTAACCAGTGTCTGAACCATTGGTGGTTGTCAGGTGGATAGTGGGGGGCAACCTTCTGCTCTGCACTTCAGTGGCAGGGTAGGAAAGGCCAATGTCTTCCTGGTCTCATGGTGGGGAGGACCCATCAGCTCCATTCCTTCTGGAGCCACAGAGAACTTGGGAAAGCAGATAGGAGAGCATTTCTGTTCCGAGCAAAAGACAGGAACAAGTTGCAGCTCTTCAACTTAGGGAGTGCCATCTCTTGCCTGAGACCCTCCTCCCATTTACCATGAGCTGGCACCTCAGGATGAGGGCTAAGAAGGATCTGCCAGAGGATAGCCAGAAAGTAGTAGGGGAGGAGGAGATGGTACTTTGGGGCAAGGAGGGGAAGAAGGGAAGGGGATGTGTCATGAGTGAAGTCATGAATTATTGTCGCCTCCTGAACTGAGTTTAATTTAGCTGCTTTTGAGTAACTGCTAGGCAGTGCTCTCTGCTTGCACATGTCAAACACATGGCCCCTTCCCAACAAGGGCCCTGGGCAGAGGTTTATGAGACAGTCAGAGCAAACTAGTGTTGAGGCACTGTGGTATGCCAACAGATGGGCTGGGATGAACATCTTATGTCGGAGATTGCTCCCCAGAGGCTATTTCTGGCCTCTTTAGGCCTTTTGTGTTGCTGGAGGCAAACAGATACTACAACATAATACAGCATTAGGTCTGAATGAGGAAGATGTTTCTAAAATTTGTGAAGCAAGTGCAAGTCAGCTATTTCAGTACTGGAATGATAATTGTCTTGCAATTTGAGTAATTACTATGTGTGGCAATATACGTGCTCTGTGACAGCATTTTCTAATGCATCCATTAGCGTGCAGCTATGTCGCACAGTAGCAAGGCTTCACTTGTTTCACAAACTTCCTAAAGCTTAGAAATATAGTTAAACCTATCCTTCAGTTCCTTGCTGAGTCAGGGAGAGATTATTTACAGCCTTAACTCAGCTCCACCAAAGGGCATCTTTATTCCTCAGAGAAAAATATCATGGCTGCCTGCTGCTTTTATGCATTGAATTCCCTATATGCAGAAAGACTTGAATGCATAACCTTCTCTCTTTTCTAAAATGATAATAAAATAAAGACTAACTGTGTTAAGTGATAACAAGAGGAAAAATATAGTTCCAGATGCTCAGAGATACTTAGGCCCCAAATTCGCATTGAAACTGCCTAGCTGAAGCCACCACTCCTTTAATCAGACAGTTTGTGCCTGGCCTTTGGTTATGTCAATATATCACCATTTTGAGAAATCCTTACCCATTCTTAGCAGTTCATTATGATTACCTAAGCCAGTCAGACTCAACTGACTCTACTGCAAAGTTTGTAAATATTTAAGTGCTCACAGTTCTGGGTTGTTAAATGTTTTCCCCGTGTGAGACACCTGCTTGTTAGCAGAGCCAAGCTCTGTGCTCCCTCTGTCTCCCCCCCAGCTGGGAAATAGGGCTTCTTGTATAAGAAGAATGCACCTTTTAGTTGATGTTTTCACTCCAGGGTGGAGAGTAGACCCCAGAGCTGAACCAGACAGAAGGATAACATGCAGCTGAGGGCAGTGGTCCCTCTGACCAGGGGTCCACAAGCAGGCATTTAAGGCCATGGGTCCAGAGGGACTTTTCTGCTCATGGTGCATTAACGGGACTCACAGGCTGTCTGAACACCACTGCACTCTGCAGTGGTTATGCAGCTAGTTATAGGCTGGAAGACAGTTTTTGGCATTTATTGGTGCCCTGTGACACCTAAATTATCATAAGGTCAGAGAATTCATTGAACCCAAGCAGTACTTAAGCACTGTTAGACTCATCTGTGGCTATTCAGACCAATCAAGTTTTTCAGAGGGAGACTATTGGATTCAGGTAAAACATTAATGCAAAGAGCACAAAAAGAAATCTGGGCTGTTTTAATAAGCTGTCTTGCTGCTGTAGGGGGGATGGGCAGGAGATAATTTCAAACAAGCATCATGCTGTGCCAACTAAAGGAGTCCCTGGGATGGTGATAGAAGATAATCAAGGAGACACCCCTGATACATTTTTTTCCTGATGGTTTTCCTCTCTTTCCACCTACTGTGCGTATCTTACTGATCTCAGAACACGTAGATTGAACATCCACCTCTTTCATGTTCAGTATCTCAAGGGAAAAATGATGCCAAACTGTTATTAACCTCACCTGCCCACCCTAAGATGTCCATTGCTTCTTTTGCTACCCCAGTAGCAGTGGGAAGTCAAACAACGCACTGACCTGATGTAGACCAAAGAAACACAAATCATCTCCTTCTGGGAGGAGATGTTGAAGCCCAAGATCCTCCCCAGGTGATAAAAGAAGTGACCCAGTCCCTGGGAGACGTCCAGAATTTCCCTTTCTGCCTTGCTACAGAGCAGAGGGGACAAGGAGGAGGAGAAGGGGAAAGAGGAGGAGGAGATGGGAGGGACTCCAAGTCAGCAAGAAGTGGAGATTGAGATCCCTTTCCTCTGAATCAAGGGACAGCAGCTGTCAGTGCGAAGGTGGAGATATATAAGTGACAGGCTGGATTCCTTTTCTTCCCAGAGCAACAGCAGCTGAGTCAAAACAAGCACAAACAGAAACACAAAGCCCTTAGCCAACCCCCCACCTCACTCCCCCTTCCTCTGCACACTTGCTTACATATATGCACACATCATAATTTATGTTACATCAAAGCAGTGATTACCACAGCTTCCTGTCTGTCTATTTCTGCTTATTTATGGTGCATTACACATTTTAATGTTATTCCCATACAGCAGCTCAGCTGCCACTGTTATGTATTTGGGTGGGGAAAAAATCCTCTAAACAACAAATGGCTCTAACATACAATACGTTGTCCCTTGGGAACAAAGGACAAATGGGTGTTCATAAACTTCCAGGGAGTCACATTTCAGAGTTATTAATAGCATGATCCCTCCTTCCCATCTCAATCTAGCTGTTCACAGTGATACACTTGAGCAGGGGGTGGGAAGGGTGACATGGGCTAGGGAGTAAAGGGTCAGATCTGCTCCTGTAGTGACCTTTTAAGCTGGGCTGGCTTCAGAGGAGTTCTTACATCATCATCTCTCTCTGTGATCATGTCGAGCTCTGGGTTGCTTCAAGGCAGGAGATGGAAAGAAAAGGGTAAATGTTTGACATCAGCCTGAGGAGAACCACCAAACTTGTGTCTCATTTGAAGACAGATTTGAGCTAGTAGTAAGAGATTAGATGCTTAAAATGCTGCCCACTGTGAGTTCACAGCTCATTCCCTCTTCTCCCCAAGGTAAGGGAGGTCCAAGGTCCAAGGTAAGGACATGGGGACTTGACTTTATTAATTTATTTAAGGAAGTGTCAGTCATCTCAGCCCAAGTTGAGCATACAAAATTTATTTCTCCTTGCCGTTGACCTTACCATCATTTCCCCTTGAAGCCTGACTTCTCATTACCATTACTCTCATAGCAAAACACAAGTCATTTTGTTTATGCCATGGCAAAAAATATATAATCTTTTTAAGTGCATCTACAATAATACTGAACAGACAGCCAAAAGAGAAGCCACTGTGCCCACAATCCCCACTGTGAGTGACACACAGACGGCTGCTGTGCACCTCCTGCTGTACCCTGGTGTACAGCAGCGACACTTCTAAAAGTCCCTTTTCACATCCTTTAGCCAGCCAGCCAGCCTTGTAAGTGTGCTGCGGGCACCATGCTACAAGCAGAGCTTCTGCTGTGCCCATGCAACAGCACCCATGAAACTTGCTGGAAATATATCCAGGGTCCCAAGGCCCTTGTTAAATATGGGAGGTGAAATGCAGCTGTGCCCTCAGTGCCATGCCAGTCTACCTTGGCCCTGAACTAGATGAAAGAAAGAAACACTCTGCCCATAGGCATTTTTCCAGTGGGAACCTCAGCTCAGAACAAAGAAGATGGCAGTTTTTGAGAGACCTCTGTACACTGAATGGAAGCAGAAACAACACAAATATCAGATTGAAGTTGGTGAGAGCAAGCTTCAGCCATTGTTGCCTGGAGTTCCATATGAACCAGAAAACCAAGGGTTAAAGGTGCCATGCATCACATCACAAAATTCCTAGATCCCCTAGTCCCCCTTCACACTATGGTTGTAGAAGCTGTTGCAACATGAAAGGGTAGCATGAGCTGGCTAAGTCTTGCATTACTACATATATATATGTATATATATACATACACGCATATGCATATATATACACACAATGGCAAGGACAGACTCTAAGCCAATGTTGACCTGATGCACAGGTAAAAAACGAAGCCCTACTCATGCTGGTGAGATTGCACTGGATTTACAGGGTAAGGAGTGACAGCTAAAGTGTCTGAATGGTATAATCTACACAGAGTTAGGTTTTCTACCTCCTCATCCCCTGCTCTATCTAGGCAGCAGCCTCACCAAGCCCCTATCCATCCCCTCCAAGATTTGAAGGGCTTCCCAAAGGAAAGAAAGAGGAAAAGGCTCACGTGAAAGGTAGTTTTGGGTAACAGCATTATGCAGGGAAACTACGAGAGAGCTCAAATGCCAGGGAGCATGAAGGCAAAGTTCCTGTGGGGACTGGGGAGCTGGGTACTGACCAGCGAACTTTTTCTAAGTCTTGACTATCCCTGAAGAGGGGAAGTAAACCAGATTCTGACCCCTCTGAAGGAACAACCTCCAGAGGAGGCAACTGAGAAGAGCACAGCTGAGTCGCCAACTTGTCCTCAAGGGGGACTCTGATTCAGGGACTGAGTAAGGTTTTGACTGGCCCCTGGCAGGTCTCTGTTTCATGGGCTGGCTAATCCCGGATGGCATGTGCTACTTGTGGTGGGATGGTAACACAATACACACAGAGAGATTTTGTAGGGAGAAAGAAATGCTCCTGCTATGGGGCAACATTCATAACGGAGGTATTTTTAGCCTCCAAGCTGAGTGCACACGAGCAGCAGCCACAGAGCTGAAGGGGATGCTGCAAGAGTTTCAGGCAATGGTGGCCAGGTCTGTAACAAAGGTCTTCAGCAACAAAATTAGTCGCAGGGCTGTGTTTAGGTCAGAGAAGGTAACAGCTCAGAAGAGGTCCTCTCAACTCAGAAATTTAGTTGCAGATAGCTGGTTTCAGGGCTGACCACCAGCCTAATTTTTTTCACTACCCGCTTTACTATCTGTGGCTATAGTGCTTACACCACAACAATATATGGGACTGGCTATGTTGTTGCTGTATTTTTGCACCTGCCTTATTTCACCTTTCCAGAGAAATTAGAAGCATCTTGAGTAGCTCTTCCATCATTCAGGGTTTTCTGTTGCTACAAATCAAATTTTAAAATGTTCACTTTGTCCAATCGTTTGTTCAGCTTAAAGCTGAAGAATTAAGGAGATGTTTTTTGTTATTTTTGTCCTATGTTGACAAAGCAGGGAAATACCATTCTGATATTTTGTGCTTCTTGAAAGGGTAATTCAGACTAAACTGTTCAACCCAAAACAAAATGTATATTTCCTTTTCCAGGTGTTTAGTTCTCTTGTTGAACTTTATTTCCTTTTAGTTTAGGTTACTTTTAAAATGGGAAATGCCATTTTGACACAAAAGGTCAGAAAGTTTAATTTGGAAAATGTTGAAACAAAACACTTTTATGTACTTTTTGGAAGACTGATGAAACAAGTTTCAAATTTTTAAGCTTTTCCCTTGTCCTTACTTTTTTTTGTTAGAAACTCCATTTCAGGAGAATTATGTCTCCTAAGAAAGTTTCTAATCCTAAATCGATTGTAAAATAAAATGAAAGGAAACGAACAAAATTAAAACATCATCCCAATTTCACTCAGCTAAATTGTGGTCTTTCTTGCCCCACTAATAAACCCCCTAAAAGGAAAGAATAGGGATCACGTGTCCTCAACAGACACTGCTCTTTTTTCTGAGAGATCTCAAGAAAAAACAGAGAACCATGCAATAGCTGAATTTGTGGAAATGGCCATATTGCTTTGCAGGGTGATCCTGAAATCAACAGAAAAGTGCTGCATCTGGAAAAATTTCTGTCCTTTATCCCCATGACTGATTACATGGACTTTGCAAACTGCCAATAGCTGTGTTAGCAGTGGCACTCCTGTCACAAAGAAGGTGTTTCCATTTTTGCAGAGATTTGTTTGCTTTGTCAAGACCCTGCAGCATGATACTAGCAATCTCTCAAATCCAGATTTGCAGTTCTTTACCATAAGCAGTGAAGTAGTAAGGGAGTCTTGACTATCCATATTTCCCACTCTATTCATAAAATGTATGACTGTTTACATCAGAAAAAAAAATTTTTAAAGTGTATTAAAAAAAAAAAAATTGTATCCTGTAACCAAGGCCTTTCAGTGGCTCTGGTGAGGAAAATTTAGGATTAGAGATGATGCCTGGTTTTCTGCTATTGGGTTCTTCCTCTCCCCCTTCTCTGTCCTTGCCTGACACACACACTAGCAGTGATTAAATCAATGGGAATTAATCATACCCAGTGAAAGAAAAATTGGACTGTAGTTTGCCTTTTCTATGTGATGAAATAATACAATCTACTTCAGAAATCGTTTCTGATTGCTCTTGTCACATACTATTGACCAAATTAACCAGTTACATGCAGAAAAATCCAGAACCATTCCTTTGACTTCATCTTTCAGTTGTGAAGGTGCATGAGATGCATTCCCTCTGTGTATTACAGACAAAACAAGGGAAAAGTCACAGTGATTTCATTTCAGAAGACACAAATTTCTTGCTGACCTGAAAACATGAGTAGGGACCTGTGTTTTCCACAACTCAGGAAATTTCATTGCTTCAGGGAGGGAAAAGAGAAAACCCAGAACAGCAGTAAACCACTGACAAATTCTTCTCCGGCGCAAAAAAAGTGAACCCATCCAAAAAAATCTCCCTACCCTCCCTTGTTCCACTAAAATGCGCTTTCTTTCATTTCAGCAAAGTCTTCTGGAGAGACTGAAATCCTGCCCTGTTTTGGCCAGGCTCCATCGCCACTGGGGACCACTGGGGTAGTGCCAGGGGGTGGTGAAGGATGAGAGGTGGGTAGTCCTTCCCTCTTCCCTGTGGGGCCGGGTGTTCCTACACCAAAATAAATGCCGAGAACAGTCCAGAAAACAAATCTTTTTTGTCATTAATGAACACACCCCTTGGCTGATTACTGCTCCCTGGCCTCATGCAGGGCAAACAGATCATGCCAGTAAGAAGCAGTAGTTTTGGTGGAGAGTGGGAGTCCCTGCACCTTTTCTCTTCGGTTCTGTGAAGGGCACTGTGAGGTGCCCAGTCAGATCCCCTGGTCACCCACAGGGATACAAAAAGCATCCAGAATTGGCCAAAGGGTCAGTGCCTTCTTCATGAGGCTGTGCCTGCATGGCAGAGGGCATGGGATTTGTGTTTACTCCCAGAGCCTTGAAGGACCCCTGCAGCAGTCACTTAAGCCATGAGTGTCATCACTACACTATTAATTAATGAATTAATTATGGGACAGTGCTGCTAGCTACCTGTCTGCATTGAGGCGGGGTTGCTGTCACATCAGAGAGCTCCTGAGGGGCTGAAATCCTTAGCATCCTGCTCTGGACTGTGTCTCTTTGGAGCCAGCATACAGCTCTCACTCTTACAGCTGTCCCAGCTGCAGCAATGTCTTTGTCCTGCAGCCTGGCTGACTTCTCTAGGATTCATTATCAAGAGGAAGAGGAGAAAAAAAAACAAACAAACATTTTTTTTTTAAAGAAAGATCCCAAAAGCAAAAGCAAAAGATAACAAAGAGAGTGCATTCCACTGGGATCTAAGAAGTAGGTGTAAGTCAGATATTAAACCCTTTATCTAAGAAAATTAATAATTTTTTTATTAAATATTAATGAACAGGGCTGGAGCCCATTTTCTCCCTGGTGAATTCTAAGCAAAATTAAATATGTCATTCTTCTCCCTCTAAAATGTGAATGTTAGGGGTTAATTTTAAGGTTGATTTTTGCCACTTGACATGTGGATTTTAGAAGATTTGCATAGTATAATCATAACTGACATTTCACCATGGTGACAGGTTCCTCAGAGAGGCTGCCCACAGAAATGTTCTTTTCCTTTTCTCAGAGAGATAGAGGAGGAGCACATCCTCTGGCTACAGAACATCAGTGCTCAGACTAACAAGGCACAGTCATGCTCTGCTGTCAATCCACAGTGTGATCTTCAACAAGTCATTTAATTTTGAAAAATTTGCATAGAACTACAGCCTGCATGTGAGCTTCTTCTCAAAATCAGGTGTGTATGTGGAGTGATAGGTTATTTTTTCCATAGGGTGCAAGAGCTCTCAACCTCCAGGTGTAGGAGATTGAGGCAAGAAAGGCAAGAGACCAGTACGGTTGAGTTGAGACCTGCTGATCAAACTAAAAGGCAAGATGGACCTACACAGGAAGTAGAAGAGGGGACAGGTATCCTGATAAAAATATAGGGACTTTGCTTGGTTGTGTAGGGATGAGGTCAGGAAGGCCAAGACACAGCTACAAGTGAACTTGGCAAGAGATGTAAAGAAAAAGAAGAAGGGCTTCTACAGGCACATAAACCAGAAAAGGAAGGTTAAAGAAAGAGTACCCCCGTGATGAGCCGTGATGATGAACAGGTAGCAACAAACGAGGAGAAGGTTGAGAGTCTCAACAACTTCTTTGCCTCAGTCTTCACTGGAAACCCCTCTCCTCCTGCTGATGGCCCACAGGATGGAGACCAGGGAGACCAAGTTCCCCTCCTCACTGTAAGTGAAGACAAGGCTCATGACCATCTGAGGAAGATGAAAATATACAGGTCCATGGGACCTTACAAGATGCATCACAGAGTCCTTAGAGAATTGGCAGATCACTCCATGATATTTGAAAAGTCACAGCAGTCAGGTGAAGTCCCTGGTGACAAGAAGGTAAAGAAAACATCATGCCCATTTTAAAAAGGGTAGAAAGGAGGATCTTGGGAACTACTGACCTATCAGCCTCACTTCTGTGTCTGGCAATATCATGGAACAGATTCTCCTAGAAGACATGCTAAGGCACGTGGAGGACAGGGAGGTGATTCAAGAGAGCCAGCATGGCTTTACTAGGGGAAAATCCTGCATTACCAACCTAGTGGCTTTCTACAATGGAGTGACTACATCAGTCAACCAGGGAAAAGCAGTGGATGTCATCTATCTGGACTTCTGCAAGGCCTTTGACACAGTCCCCCACAATATGCTACTCACCAAGTTGGAGAGAGAGAGTTTTGATGGATGGACTGTACAGTGAATAAGAAATTGGCTGGATGGTTGCATCCAGAGGGTAGTTGTCAATAGCTTGAAGTCCCGATGGAGACCCGTGACAAATGGTATCCCTCATGGTTCCATACTGGGACCTCTACTGTTTAATATTTTTATCAATGATACAGACAGTGGGATCAAGTCCACCATCAGCAGTTTTGCAGATGAAACCAAGCTGAGTGGTGCTGTCAACAAGCCAGAGGGACAGGATGTCATCCAGAAGGATCTGGGCAAAGTGGAGAGGTGGGTCAAGATGCACCTCATGATCTTCAACAAGACCAAGTGCAGAGTCCTGCACCTTTGTTGGAACAATCTGAATTATCATCGCAGGCTTGAGGATGAAGTTTTGGAAAGCAGACCTACAGAGGAGGACCTGGGGGTACTGGTAAATGAAAAGCTGGACATGAGCCAACAGTGTGGCAAATCACATCCTGGGATGCATCAAAAGAAGTGTGGTCAGCAGATCAAGAGAGGTGATTCTGCCACTTTGCTCTGGTAAGACCTCACCTGGAGTATTGCATGGAGCTCTGGAGCCCTCAGTACAGGAAGGACATAGACCTGATGGAGTGGGTCAAGAGGAGGGCTACGAAATTGATCAGGGGGCTGGAACACCTCTCCTACAAAGACAGGCTGAGGGAGCTGGGGTTGTTCATCCTGGAGAAGAGAAGGCTCCCAGGAGACCTAATAGTGACCTTCCAGTGTCTGAAGAGGGCCTGCGGGAAGGCTGGAGATGGACTGTTTGCGAAGGCCTGTAGTGATAGGATGAGGGGCAATGGCTTTAAATTAGACAAGAGTTGATTTAAACTGAATGTTACGAAAAAATTCATCACCATGAGGGTGGTTGCCCAGGGTGGTTGCTGAGGCCTCATCCCTGTAGATATTCAAGGTGAGACTTGATGAGTCTGTGAGCAACCTGATCTAGTTGAAGGTGTCCCTGCTTACTCAGGGGAGTGGACTAAATGACCTCTAGAGGTCGTTTCCAACCCAAATTTTTCTACAATTCTATGATCTTCAAATCTACTCTACCTAGCAGAAAAGCAGCAAAGTGACAATCCAGAAGATGTTAACTGGGAGGAGAGGAAAGGAGAGGAGATAGAAGGTAAAAGAGAAGATAGAAGAGAAGGAGAAGACAAAATAGGAGAGGAGAAGGAGAAGGAGAAGGAGAAGGAGAAGGAGAAGGAGAAGGAGGAGAAGAGAGAAAAGCAGAGTCTCATCTCATCCTTCTATATTATAATAGAATCATGGCACAGTTTAGGCTGGATGGTGTGTTGGAGGTCTCCAGTCCAACCCCACACACAAAGTATGACTAATTTTAAACTTAGAGCAGGTTTCTCAGGCCTGTCCAGTTGAGTTTTGGCTGTCCCCAAGGATGGAGAGTCCACATCTCCACATCTCCAGTCCACAAGGATGGTGGGCACTTGCTTCAGTGCTGAACCAGTCCCACAGTGGTCTTTTTTCTCTCATACTCAGACTGAAGTTCATTTACTGTGACCTGATATGAATACTACAACTATCACCTTGCTCTCATGCAGCAACAGTCCCACAGAAAGCCCCATGCAGTGTAATTGGCTTCTCTGGACCACCTCCTTAGAGAATGAGAGCTCAGGGACACCCACAGTGCTAAGAATGATGTTTCTGCCAGACTGGAGAGCCAGCTCTGATGAGGAAGCCTGGTCCTTCAGAGAGCAGGTAGAGGATGGATAACACTCTCATCTTCTCGGATCAGTCCCAAGAAAGAACCCAAAGGCTCCTCTCCAACAAGGAGCCTGAGGTTTCCCCAGCCTTTGTGAAAACCCTTTGGGCTTCTTGGCTGGAAATCTCTTGAGGAAGACACAGCATGATTTCATTTTCAAGGGGCTTAAATAGTCTGCCTGCCTGTGGCCTTTATCAGCCTCAGTTCTTTTTTAGCCCTGGTATCTAAAGTTATTTTTCACATACTGTAGCTAATGCCCTTTGATGAGTTGCACAGAAAATAGAGCTTCTTCAGTTCTTATTATGCCAACTCTGGATGCTGGCTTTGCTCATGAGGAAAAAAATATATGGATGGATGGTAAATCCATCAGTAGGTAAATTAAAAATAAGAGATGCTCAGAGACTACTCTGGATGTGGGTAGGCATTTAAGCATTGCTTTTGCATTGGCTGGCAAAGCACGAACATCCCTAAGGTAAAGGAAATGGACATGGACAGGTCGTGATATTTTGAAGAGTGTCTTGACCCAAAACTGCGATTAAACAGAAAGGAAAAAGCATTTGAAAAACAAGTAAAGGATCACTAATATATTCAGGGCCTTGGAGGGAGAAATCTGCTTTCACTTTTCCTGGCATTTTGCCTGTCAAATTATGAGCTTATTTGTGGTGCTAAATGCTTTGCTTGTGTGTCAGAAAAATGCAGGAACTGCTGGCTTTTTTTCCTGTGGAAGGGAGAAGTTGTTAATGATCCCAAAGGTTAAGAAATTGGCACCACTGGAAGCCAGGACTCCTTTATTTATTCATCATCTGGGCTCTGTGGGGGCTTCCAATGTGCAGGATTCCCCACTTGCCTGCATGCCTTCTCCAGAGACCCCTCTGCATCTGTCCATGTGTGCACAAGTAACCTATGTATAAAGCAGGGTTAGGCTTGCAGCCAGAGATACAGGAGAGATAGACTTGGACCAAAACTATAAGATGGTTCAGTTTTAGGCAGGAGTCCCAAACCAGACTTCTTTGCATCACTTTTTCTTTCTTTGAGCTAAACCGAATTTGGAATTGCACAAAACACTCAGAAGCTTCAGAGGTTTTCAGCTCTGGCACAAACTACATGTTCAAATGCCTGTATTTCCCAGACCAATACAGAGGTGGTATGTCTGGGGCCACTGTCCTCTGTGACCCACACCTCCTGGTATGTGAGCAACTAATCCCAGGGCGGCTGGCATAAGGGTGAGTGAAGGCTGCCCACAGTTTCCCCTACAGAGGACCTTGGATCTCAGGGTCTTTAATTAGTCATAGATTATAGTACATACAATGAAGGCTTTTGGCTTCAGTAAGGACTGTGTGAAAACCAAACTCGGGAACATTCCTTTTGAGCATGTTGCTTTCTGTGAAGCCATGAAATGTCCCGGGACACAGGGAAAGGCTCCTTCCAACTCATCAGGGCAGCCCTGATGCTCCTCAGATAGCAGAGACCCCTTCTACTGCACCCCTGTCACCTCTGTTATGGCATACAAAAGGCCTCAGGCAGGTGAAAAAGGTCAGAAGAAACAAAGCTACTTCTCCCTTTCTGCTCTGCCTTTAATCTGCTGCTTCTTTTTATCACCATAAGTGGTGACATGGTTGATGTGTGGCAGTGACCCTATGCAGATGTTTTACCCCAGCCTTTCCACTCAAAATGAAGGATACCTTCTGGACCAGATCAGCCTCTTATCTCCAGTTTCCAGTGACTTTGTTAGAGGACAGGTGAGTGCATCAGCTTAGAAAATCCTATCTATTGAGAGCAGAAAGTATTACCTGCTTAGGAGATTGCTTAGGCAATTAAGTGTAGTGCATTTTCCTCTACAGTGATATCCAGAGAAATCAAGAATCAACTCTGCCTGACTTTCCATTCAAACTTCTCCCCAAGGAAGCACAGGAGGGGAAAAAACTGGAGTAAATTACCATGAACTTCATCCTTGGAATCATGAGCTTTGCCTCTATCTTTCAGCTTGCCCCTTGCCTTTCCTATTTAGTTTAAAATATTGGGGTTTTTTAATTAAAAAAAAGGTATTTATAAAGGAGATATGTAGCAAACTTGTTAAAAGTATAGATGAAATGTTACTGCTTGTTTTTGTAGCTGAATAAGGAAAATCAAAGTGTTCTGGCAGAGGAAGAAATGCATTTATTGAGATATCATGCTGTATCAGTGCACAGAGGCCTCTAATGAGAACATGTCCCAGAATGCTGAGTAATCCTGATCTCCATGGGAAGTTGTATTTCCTGACACCTTCTGCAATCTAAAGACATGGCAACAAAGGATAGTGTCTTCTCTTTTACCAGGAGGGAAAGTAATGTGCTGAGAGATCAGGCCTTATACCCCAAAGCTGAGAGCTGAGCACCCTCAAACAATGTGTTCAGTGAAGCTTATCCCTGTGCTGCAGAGCTGGATCCCAGAGCCCATCTCCTCTGGAACAGGCCAGCACCTGATTGGATGCTGACTCATGCATCCACTTGCATGTATCCTCTATTCACTATATCCCAGGACACAGTTTGCTATCTGAAAGCCCCTAGCATTCAGTTTGTGCTGGATAAATAATAATGGTGTTAATGTACTAAAATATTACCATAGAAGACTAACTGTTGTAATTTCTTCTTTGTGTGATTTGAGCTAACAGCATCTTTTCTTGGAGGTGGGCTGATTTGAAAGGATCAAGAACAGCTCTGCAAAAGAGAGAGGAAGGGACATTTATATAACAATAAGCCTTTTCCCCCCTTAATTTTCTCAGTTGGCTGCACAGTCTTCTCCTGTCTTTTGATGAGATCTCTTAATAAAAGCATTAAAAGAATGAGCATAGGCAGCTCCATTTCCAGTAATAGGATGGGTATAAGGCCAATGAGAAAACTTCATTTCATAAAACCTCCCTGCTGAAATCCACCCTACCTCAGCGTTTATCAGCTTCTCTGCTTTATTGTCTAGTTAAAATGGAAATAGCTCAGCTTTGGCTCTTACTCATCAATCCATGTGGATGGCAATGTCAACTGACACCAGTTTTCATAAGCTAAAAAAGCTGCCCTGGGGTAAGCAGCAGTGAGACCAATCAGATTTAGTGATTAATATTTCCTGCTTCAGAAAAGATAAAGACACACATGCAGTTGAAATTAGATTTCCCTGGCAAAGATGACTTGAGATAACAGCTGAGCAAAAATCAGGTTTCTGAATGAAGAACCAGTGGCTAAATTCTTAAGTGGCATTTTCCAGTGCCAAACTGGTTGTGTTACAGAGACAGGCAAGAATTTAAAAAATTGAAAAAGGAGTTGCCTCTCATTGCCCTGCAACCAAATCTATTCCCTGAGCCATTAAAAAAGGGAGGCAGTCCTGCCCACGGTGCTTGCACGATAATAATTTATACCAATTCCAGCCAAAAAATTGTTCCTTTCTCCTTTCAGCTTGATTGTGTTCTTTAGGATTCCTGCAGCGTCCCCAGTGTGGCTCTGAGAAATATCCCACTGTCTTAGTCTGTTTTTTCACTCCTTTCACCCACCAGCAGCTTTCATTTTGCTTTGCTTGCCTAGCCACCTGGAGGAAATGCTTACAGTCTTTCAAACCGGGCTCACAGGGTCTGACTGTGAAGGTGTTACATCAGTGCTGAACCAGAATCATCAAAACAGAGTAAACCAGCTAATGAACAGGCAAACTCCATACTTTCGGGCTCATGCTGATGACTTTGGTATGCTAATACTGGGTATAAGAGAGACTTGCATTGGGTTTACTGTCTCTTCTGCAGTTTTATTTTAGCAGAATTAGTCTCTAAAGGTGTAAAAAGAGGAAAAGCCTTTTCTCCTGCTTCAACTTTATCTTGTAATAAGGATCCTAGCTGAGAATTGGCATAGGGATGAAACATCCTTTTATTCTCATAGGCAGCTCTCTTACAGCTTCCACAACACTTGCCTTTCTCCAGCCCTTGCATGAGGAAAAGAATGAGGAGGAAGGCTGTGGCCACCAGAGTCAGATGTCACTGCTAACTGTCCCCCAACATTTCTGGTTTCACAGGAAGTCTCTTAAGAGTAGCCAGATGTAGAAAAGCCTGGGTAACCATTGCAGACTGGTAGAAGAAAATGTGCCAGTCAAGTTGCAGTCTACTCTTACAGATTGCCTGCTGAGCTTTCATGCTGTCCCCAAGACATAAATGAGTGAAAAGCTGACAGATCATCTCAGGCAGGACTCTCATGGCAAGTCAAACCTACCCTGTGTATATGGAGCATCCCTCACATCGCTACCTCCAGGGAAGAGGCTGTCAGGAGAAGCAACTCTCTGAGCAAGCTGCGTGCTATTAGCTATGTGTTCTTCACAGAGATGAAGAAGAAATGGATCTCAAAGTAACCCCAAGCATCTCTAGTGCTGTAAGACANGAGTAGAGCCCTGAGATCAAAGAGACTGCTTTATGGAAGTTGAAAGCACAAGTAAAATGTGAAAGTGTTGGAGAGACTCCGTTCCAGGTAAGTCTGCAGCTGAAGTTTTGAGATTTCACAACACAAGGTATAAAATGTTTGACCAGGTTATCTAAGAGACGAAAAAATCTCAATCACTGTATTTTTTGCAGAAGAAATCATTTTTATCAGTTTGAATTACAGGAGCACTACTGTATTTTTTAACCCTTTCTGGTTTGGTTTGGTTTGGTTTTTACCTGGTACCCCATAGCACCCAAATTTAATGGTGATTCCTCAGTATCACATATTTTGGATAGAGAGCCCAGTGGAGTGAGAGAATGAAATCACATAGCATCTAGTTGAAGAATACGGTTTCTTGGAGTATTCATGGTGCTCTGAGAGGGAGGGCATGATTAGAGAGGGATTACATCGGTGCCATGGTCTAGTAACCACAGCAGTAGTGGATCAAGGGTTGGACTTGATGATATCAGAGGTCCTTTCCAACCCTGCTGATTCCATTATATACATGGAAAAAAAATATACAAATTTTAAGTCCACATCACAGGTCAAATCGTTCAAAAGAGCTTGGTTTGGATTTGGGCATGCAAAAAAGCAGCCAGATTTTACATACGCATCAGAACCTATCCCCAGAATGAGATGAAATGTTCATTTGGGGGTGATAAAGGTTTATGGTAAATTTGAAGGTCTCTGTAAATTAAAAAGCTAGATTCCTTTTCCCTCCATCATATGCTCTTAATCCTTCTAATTTATACTCCTTTCCCTCAAAGAATTTGCAAATAAATTAATTTTATTTAATGGCTTGTCAAAATACAACACAGTCAGCTCCAGCTCACAAGTTTCAGCTCAAGAGCAGAAGTGATCCATGCTGAGAGAAAGTCACACTGCCAGCAGATCAGAGCTTTCAGTTAGGGCCAAGGGGGTAGCTTTGATACTTTACAGTTTAGTTCATGATTAATAAAAGTCTTTTGTAAAATGGCTTTCGCAAGTTCCTGCTCTCTCTTCTGGCTGCTCCCTATGGGCTCTGCCATTCTGATGTCTGACTGCTCTAGCAGTTCATCTGGATTAGGGGAGGAGAGAGTATTTGGAGGCAGGGGTGTATGTGTATATGTGATGTATGTGTCCCTGTGTGTGCATGCACACAACGTATAGCTTGTGAGCCTCCCCCTTCTGAAAGAGGCTTTTCATTCTTGTCAAGACAAACCCACAGTGAAGTTCAGAAGTCATTGCTGTTAGACAGGAAAAGAGCCTGTTCAAATCTGTCACTCCATCAGAGCATGGTATTCCCCCCTGTTAGAGGTCACTCGGAGAGAAGATATGAAAGCAATTCAATACTTGAACTTATTCAAAAAGCCAAGCAACTTATTTACTATGCAGAGACCCCATAGTGACCTCATCCGCAACATATGCAGCTCCCACTGGCATCAGTTGGTGTCATGAGTACAGATCAAGAAAACAGTATTGCTGTGCTAGGGGAATATATCGAGTACATCTTGTGGATTAGTTTCACAAAACCTGTATGCATCTTTCAATCATTTTTAATAAACATTAATAAAGTATTGAGTGGAACTTTGAAAGATGTTCTTTGATTTTCATCCAGGCGTTTCTAATGCAGTTTCTCCAGGCACAGCAAGCAAGGCACGTACACCAAAGACATGGAAGACTTATTCAAGCTGTGCCATCTTTTACCTTGAACAAGAATATTCACAGAGATGCTCTGAAATAAATTCCACTTTGAGTGATCATTTGCTTAAAATTGAGGAATAAGCAATATTTTTTTTTTTCTTTTCCAAAACTTTGGAGGCCAAAGGGTAATTTAGAACTTTTCTTGCACCGAGCTTGATTTCATTAGTTCTCAGGAGAACAACTAGTTCAGAAGGTAAAGAAAAAAAATATTTTATCAACATCTTTCAAAGGCTCACCATGGTTATAAGCATTACAGGATCACTGTATGAATCACTGTTTAGTGTCACCATTCATACACAGCTGTGTTACCACTGTGCAGAATTTTTCTGATCATCAACATCTAAATCTGGATTAAAGGGGAAACCCAAACAAATTCATTTACTTCCCTCACAATTCACACATATCCTTGTCACCATCGTGACTGCAGTGCAGGGGCAGAGAAGAAGGAGAGCAAAAAATAAACACACAAACCCAAAATATTAAAAGCTGAAGCTGTTTCACAGATAGAAAATAATCATAAGGTCTCGCTTGACTCTGGGGTTTCTAATGCGATTTTTTTAAAATTACATTCCCTGGTTCCCCTTAAACCAAGTTTATATTTCTAGTATAAAACAGCCAAACTGTCTTCCTGATATAAAAAGCTATTTTCTTTCTTCACCCCCCTTCTCCCCCTCCCTCGTCAATCGACAGCAGTTGCCTCCGGTGCCTCAACAGTAGCTATGACTGTGTCTTAATGAAAAAAGATGTATAAAATATTACCATAACCTCAGAGGCATGAGTAAAGCCCTTATTAGAATTCGGGACCTACAGCTGGAAGGGGGGCTTGGGCCGGCAGATAAAGTTAACTATTGTTAGCTCACAAGTGGCTCAGACTTCCTGGCAACTGCAGTGAATTACTCAACCTTTTATGCAGGGTTTCAGAAACAGTTCACTGTTTCACAACAAAAAAGGCATTCAGACCAGGAAAGATGGTCTCCCAGGGCTCTAGATAGCTAGCTTTAAGACAGTGAATGGACACTGGAGCCTCCTAAGTGAATGACCACTGTGGGAAAGGGTGGTGATGTCAGCCTGAATGCATTTCCAATGGTTTTGTCCCACTTTTCATTGCTTTTGCGCTCTCTCTCACTCTCTTTCTCTGCCTCAAGCTGTCCCCTTCCTGTTCTTTTCAGGCCATTATTTTAAAAGTTTAGAGCTCGCATCCACACGGAGGCGAGGGCCCACTGTGGCATTGCTGCCATGGCAATTCTTCTCTGCACTTTTGTTTGCATATAAAAAATATTGGGGGGCATGGCAGGGTTGGGAGCTGAAAATAAGATGAAAAAGTGAGAGGTGGAGGGACAGGAGAAGAGGGAGTGTCAATGTCTTGTGGCTTGGACCTGGGGCTACAAGGTTTATGGGGGAGAAGGAAAACTGGGGGCACAAGGAGGGGAACTGATGAAAGCTGCAGGGATTTGGGGTCCTTTGAAAAACAAATTTGTAATCCTTCACACTGCACATGTTTGAAAGGATCGGCACTTTTAAAGGCCTAGAGAAGAATCGGAATAATGTTCTTAGCTAAGCCCTTGGAAAGAACAGAGCTGTGCTTTGGAAAACATACCCAATTACATAAGTTTATCAAAAGCTTTCAAAGGGTCCTCTGTCCTCGATCAAAAGGGAAAAAAAATAGCGGAAGGGTGAAAGAGGGAGAGGGCTCCTAAGTGCATTTACTTTCTGTAGCAGGCAAACAGCAGCTAAGCTGACATATTCCAATCCAGCCTGTCCCATGATCCCAGGCCTCCCCATGTCAGCAACATGTAGGCTTCCAGCAGCAGTCCCTGGAAAGAAAACCATCTGGATGTGTAAGTAACAAGGGAATATGGAGTGAGGCACTCTCTATCCACTCACTCCTTGTAAATAAAATCATGACTCCCCTGGCTGACAAGCCCACCTGGTTTGCTTCCTGCTTTCTGTGAAATACTTGCTATTCATACAGATAAATGTATGCAGGCTTCGCTAAGCCTGTCCTGAGGCAAAATTATAGGATAACAGCATGGCGCAGAGAGTGAGCATTACAGCTTAGCCCACACTAAGTTCCCAGTGTGCTGGGGGTTTTTGACGCTAATGTGTCTAAGAATGCAGATCTACGTGCTGCATGCACAAGCATCTTAGCAGCAATTCCCTTGTGGAGGCTTTCCTACTCTCTGCCTCAGCTGCAGCCCTGTTTCATTGCAACTATCATTACAGGTAAAATAAATAAATAAAAAATAATTTTTTTTTAAAAAAAAGGTAAGTTTTTCTGATGGATAGTTAAGACAAATTCACAATACTGCTGCAAAAATACCAGCAGAGACCAAGACTGCCTTTTTGTGCTGTAAAATAGGTGAGAAGAGACTGCTGACTTCACCTAAACTGTCTTTATATTGGTGCATTCTGTTACCCCGTAAACAAGCACAGAGTTACAGAATGGTAGGGGGTAGAAGGGACCTCTGAAGATCATCTAGTCCAACCCTTCTGCTAGAGCAGGGTCACCTAGATTAGATCACACAGGAACATTTCAAGATGGGTTTTGAATATCTCAAGAGACTCTACAACTTCTCGGGGCTGCCCGTTCCAGTGCTCTGTTACCCTTACAGTAAAAAATCTATTCCTTATATTTGTGTTGAACCTCCTTTGTTCCAATTTATGACCATTGTTCCTTATCCTGCTCCTGGACACAACTGAGATGTGTCTGGTCCCATCCTACTCACACCCGTCCTTTAGATATTTATAAGCACTGATGAGATCCCTCCTCAGTCTTCTCTTCTCCAGGCTGAACAGCCACAGCTCTCTCAGCCTTTCCTCATAGGGCTGATGATCCAGTCCCCTCATCAATCTAGTGGCTCTGCACTGGACTACCGCCAGTAGATCCTTGTCCTTCATGAACTGGGGAGCCAAGAATTGGGCACAGTACTCCAGATGTGGCCTCACCAGGACAGAGTAGAGGGGAGGATAACCTACCTTTACCTATTGGCCACACGCTCAACTCATACCAGGAATACACCTGTGTAGCCAGAGCTAAAAACACAACACAGGAAGCATGCTTTAGATTTCCCATAAGGTAAATTCACTAATACCAGTCATGTGAGGCTAACTTCAGAGAGTTTTACTCTGGTAGAACTTTATAGCCCTGTTTTCACTGTGTTTATATTGTGGAATAACTCTTGCATATGACAGGAGGCACAGTTTCTATCCTTGAAAAGAAAAGGCCCGGGGCTACCTCAAACAGAACACAGGCTCCCTATCTCCAGACAGGATTTCACAGGGAGGTACCTTCACCATGTCAATTGTCATCTGAAAAAAAAAAACAAACCTTAATGCCAGAACTTAAAAGAGCAAACACAAACTCTGCCTTCTTCAAAACATTCACTGAATCAC
This sequence comes from Florisuga fusca, assembly GCA_038090715.1. NCBI lineage: Eukaryota > Metazoa > Chordata > Aves > Apodiformes > Trochilidae > Florisuga > Florisuga fusca. The sequence continues at coordinate 30,236,066 of JAAWXA010000001.1, forward strand.
CCGCAGCCAGCCCTACAGTTTGAAACTCACTTTTTTGACCTGGTGAGAAGACCTGTGCTCCTGAGCTCCTGAGGTGTTTCTGGAAGTTCTGGAAGGTGCTTCTGTCAAGCATCCACTAAGGATGTCTCTAACCAGTTTTATGAGATAAAGCAATTGGATATTTATTTCCCTGTGGCAATGTTTTCTCCTTGTTCTTTTCCTTAAAAAGATTGGTCAATACCATATCTTGTTCTGCTTTGCTTAAGCAGTGGACCTCAGATCTTATCCATGCAGTAAAAATCCAAAGACCAAGGAAACCATATGAGACTCTTGCTTCATGACTGGTTTAGGCCAGTCTGTGATTAATCTGCCACCAAAAGGACACGCAGCCCTGGACACATACTGTGCCCTTGCTTGCAGAGGGCAAACCTATATGTTCTGATGTCAGGATAATCTCCAATGAGTTTACTCTGACAGTGAAACCCTCTCTTAGCCATCTTTTGCTTCCTGGACTAGTGCAGGCTGGTGTGAATAACGTTAATATGAATGTTCCAGTTCATTATAAGCCTGTCAGTAATAAACTTACACAGTGCCAATAGGAAGGTTCCTTCATACAGGTTTCAGTCAAAAACAACAGGACTTACACTTGATATAGACCTTTCACTATCATCAATCAAGTAGACAAACCCACTGAGGATGTATGTGGTCCCTGTGTTTCCACAACTGCAGGAACTGAGGTGGTAACTCCTTGACACTGGTACCATTTACAGAAATTGTTATTTCACTGAAGATAAATAGGTGTTAAGAAAAATACCAGAAATTTTAACTGGCTGCCTGAAGTGTTTTCTGTTCTCAGCTTCCCTCTACTTGAATCTTCTGACTTCAGTATTTCATTAGGTTTTTTTCTGCAATAGGCTTAAGTGACCAAAATGAAAAGGATTTGTCCATGTAAAGAATTGAAAATTTAAAATATTTTTCAGGCCTTTTTTATATACCGCAACAAAACATAACAAAGCAAAATCAAGCAAAACAAAACAAAACAGAACACACCCCACAAGACCAGAAGGGCACAATTTTCTTTTCCAGGTCACCTGTTATTCCCATTCTGCCTCTGTTGTTTCCACAAAGTTCTACTGAAAAATATTCTGCTGGGCCTTGAAGGTCCTTGTCTGCTTGAATAGCCTTGGGCTTCCACATAACTACTCTGATGTACCAACAATTCCCCACCATGACACTTACAAAAACCTCTCTTCTGAAGCTGCAATAATTCCATTCACAGCAGAAGCACTGCCATGCCTTGTGGGCTCCAGTGGACTAGGAGAGCTGTGGGATAGAGGGCAGCAGGAAGGCAGTGGCAGGCAAATGTAGGTATCTGAAGTGCCACCCTTGTGAAACTCTACTACATTCAAGCGGTTGTGAAGATAGATGTGTCACTAAGCAGAATTTTTTTTTAAAGAAATTTACTTATATATGAAGTTTTAATTTTTCTTTAATGTTTTTGTTGTTGTTTGTTGTTGTCCTGATTCTAGATGAAAACACATCTGGAAGTACTGCAAAAACCTTCAGGACAGAAAGTCCTGTCTTCCATCAGCTCTGCTTGAAAGTTGTCTAAAGGTTGGACTGTTTTCCCTGGCACCAGGCTCTCAGTAAGCAACCAGCCTTTTTTTCACTTATCACAGAAAAGCTCATATCATTACAAAGTTCTAGTCATTGAAGATATTGCTGTAAGAAAGAAGGGATGTGCCAGCTAAATTTGAACCTGCTTAGAGAAATTATCCCTAAAGTTTGAGATGGATATAAATCATAGGAAATAAACAGCCATGAAGGCAGAAGGCCAAAACAAGATTTAAAAGGCTTTTGAACTCTATCCAGACAAGATCAGGGAAAATTAAAATTATTTTCTAAGAGCTGGCTCCTGACAAGTGTATTTTAAAGTAGTCTCTCCTGAAAACTTCCCTTCTGTGCTTTGATCTCTCACAGCTTTGCAGTGAATGTGTGTTCTGGAAAGAAGATCTTTAGGAATATACCTTCTTTACCTTCATAACTTTTCTAACACCTTGTATCTAGATTCTTCACAGATGCTGATAAGTTTATCCTTCCTCCTTCCCTTCCTTTGCCCTTCGTGAGCTGAGGAAGTAGACTTCTCCAGTTTTCTAGTGGGAGGCCATGAAAATCTCACTCCATCAAAGATTAGGTCTCTGTATGTTGTCTGCATCCACCTTCATTACAGAGGGCTTTCCTCCTCTCTCCTTCATTTCCTGGCTTTGGCTGTAGTGAAAAATTTGGGCTTCCCTTTTAAGCCTTCCCTCTTTCTCTTCCCCATTCTTTATCCTCCACACAGCACTGTACCTGATACTTTGCCTTTATCCATACTGCTGTCTCTTACCCCTCTGCATAAGCCTTCTCCTTTAATTTAACTCAAAACTTTCTTGGTCCTTTTTCATCTGAGACTTTGCCCTCAATATTAATGACCTTCTTGATTTGCAGCTTCACGTGTTGTTCCCTCATGTTTTGACTGCACTTGTGTTTCCTTCATAACTTATCCTGCCCATGAAGAGGACCACTGACTTTATTCCTTCTCAGCCAAACACTCTGTTTCCCTTTCTCTGACAGCCCATCTACACAAATGGTTCATCTGCTTAAATGTGAGTTGAGCTCTTTTGATAATCCACATTCAGATTACTTGTCTGTGGTCATGCAAGAAGGATATGATATAACTAAACCAGAACTGACATTCTGATTTCTCTTGCTGTTCCTCTTCAAACCACTGTCTGCACAGATATTACCTTGGATGCACAGAATCACTGCATTCACTCCAAAATCTGGTTTATGGCACTTTGTTTTCAGTATGCCTTTTTTATTTGCTTGTATGTGTCTTGCTTTCTGGAAATACTTCATTCCTTGTACAAACATCTCACTACTAGGTTAAGGTCTTGCTCCTCTTTGATCTCTCCATGGTACTAGGAGTACTCCTGAAATACTTGGCAGTTAATAGATGATCATTGATTTAAGTGGGAAGTGAGAAACCTGAATATTTTATCGGATCTGGGCCACGGTCCCCCCTTAGGGAGCTTTTATCCACATAAACTCAGAGCATCTGCCTAGCATGCAAAAGGCATCTGGCTCTGCTTGAGAGATCTACAAGTACTGACAGACAATATCTAGCTTCATATTATATGAATAGACAGGGAGAAGCCAGGTCAATTCTGCTCTCTCTAGTGTTTCTCTTCATCTTTGGAGTAGATCAAACACCAGGTTCCCTCCCTTCCCCAGGACATCACAAAGTGACGCAGTCCCTCTGACCCTGGAAATACCCTAACCAGTCAGCAGCACCACTCAATCCAAGAAGTATTCTCCCATGGCCTCTGGTGTGGAAATCCCACTCATTCTCAGGCCACGGTGTGCAGAGAGGAGCAGACAGGGCCCTACTTCTCTGATGCACTGGAGCTGGGTGATAAGATAATAGAAGCCCTAATGACACTGAAAATAATGCACCTCCAGCAGTAAAAACTACCATTTCCACCCTGGATGAGAGGCTAGAAGATGGGATTTCACTCTGCACTTTTCTGGAGAATGCCCTGACCATGAGGCTTTATCCTCTTTATCCTAGCTTCAATTCTGTGTGTAGGAGCAGAGCACTTCCTATCCTTCTCCAATCTCAAGCTGTGTCACTGTGCCAAAGTTATTTTAAGTTAGTTAAAACTTAAAGCCTTGCACACAAGTAAAGATCCGTGAAAAGAACAGGTGACAAGGAACCTGAGTTTCTAGTCCACTGAAAATGTGAGGACTAAGAGATGGAAATTCTTGTTTACCATTTTTTGGCCTAAGGAAATAAACCAACATGAACAGTAGCAGGTCTTTCAGTCCTTCATGAGGTCATGAAATGGGTCCAACACTACTTTTGGTTGAAAGGTTTCAAGGGCTTTTCTTCCCATGGACCTTTGTGCAGAGAAGGCAGTTTACAGCATTCAGGGAACCTAATGCTCACTTCCTTTGACAACACTCACCTTAAGCTAAAATAAAATTTGGTATGGGCAGAATATATAAAACAATATTTGATATTTTCACAACACAGAATTACTAGCATCCAATACATATGCTTAATTCTGGCAGGATGTCAACAGGGTTGTTGAAGTAGTCATTTCACATAAAAACAGAAAGAGTAATCCAATGTGTTAATATAATATTTGTTACACTGTTTGTTTTGAGATTACTGTAACATCTCACCAAGTCCAGCTTTATATTTGTCATGTTATGTTGTTATATTCCTTTGTGGTTTTTATTAAAGTAGCAAAAAGTTTGAGAGATAAAGAATATTGGGCAAATCCTTTCCTCTTGTTTTAATGCTGAGAGTGGATTGCTGCAGTGGCCAGTACATTAGCAGCATTTAGAGACAGCTTTTAGTCTCATTTTCTAGTACTGGAGTTGCTGTAATTCTAGGTCATGTGGAGAAGCTTCACTGAGGACTTGGAATCACCAGGAGCTGAGGTTTCAAATGCAGGGGTTATACACTTGAGGAGTTTGGTGCCTGTATCAGCTAGTTTTGTCCCTGGAGCATCAGGGATGCAAACAAACCAGTAAGAGCTTTTGATGGTCAGCACCTCTGAAGTTCTTACACCATTTGGCCTTCAACTGGCAGGATGGACTCTAAAGCTTAGAAACAAAACCTGCTTACTGCTGGGACAGCATCATATTTATCCTCAAGGCATCTTCCCAAAGAAAGATTCAGAGGTCACAAAAAATATTTTCACAGAGGATGGATGAGTTCTCCATATCCCTTTACACATGCGGGGGAGAAACCACTTTATTCCATTATTCTATCTTAAATTTGGGATTTCTTCTTTGTCTCAGAAAGCGCATCCCCCTTCTGTTTCTCTTCATGTCCTTTGTACTCCTGCAAAAATCAGCAAGAAGGACATATCCTGAGAGTAGGACAGAAGGGTAGGAGGGAAGATCAGGCAGGTATGACTTGTTTACTCTTTGGCATAATAAACAGCTGCAGATTCAAGAAAACACACAGAAACAAAAATATCTGTGAAAAGATTATCAACATATTATCTCAGAAAGTAATTTTGAAACTGTTTTCAGAAACATGAAATATCAGACGTCAGGGACCAAGAAGGGTGCTGCAAAGGAGGTTAAGCATCTATGTTCTACACATCCATCTTTGACTGTCAAACCCTGTCAGAAGAATAAAAAAATCATGCCATTTAACTGTTCATAGTAACCTTTCCAAATAGCACAAAATAAATATATGTGGCAAAGAATAGATGGATGGAAATATAGACAGATGGATGTCTCTGGTCTGTAGAATTAATTATGAATTTGGATAAACAAGCAGTGATTGTACTGTTGACTTCTTACTCTTCAAGCCAACTTGCCTGATGGAGAAAACATTTTCTCCTTTCTGCTTATTAAAAGAGCCCACCAAAACAATCAAGCTAATCAAACTAAAAAAGTCCCACCTTTGATATGTTCCTTCAGGAACACATAAAACCAACTTCTGCTAAGAGGCATGTCAAAAGCAGTTAAGTGACATATGTTAATACATCTTTATGTTAATATAATTAACATAATTAACATTCCCTAGTAACTAGAACAGTAATACAACCAAGAAAATATGAAGCAAAATCTCTTATAAAACAAAAAATAGCTTGCAGAAAAGGGAGACAGGTAAGAAAGAAGAGAACAAAATCCTAATAGTGAATGCAATATTTAATGCCCCGATTTACATCTTACAGCATCAGAAAAAACATCACAGTCATTAGCCTGATGATGAGTGAAAAGCCTGATGAAGGAAATGATAGCAAGATGGCACAGAACCCTCTGGAATCCCATGCTGGGATTTGTACTTTCCTGGGACCCAAGGAATCTATGCACTGGGAAGGGAGGTTTATATTATGAAAGAAGGGTAGACCAGTGATGGTTTACTAAGAAGTGCTGGGACATGAAAGGCATCTATGGATGCCTTTCACTTAGTGGAGATCTGGAAAAAGCCTCCACTTTAAATCCTTCAGATTCAATGGAGTAGAGAAACAGTTCCTTGGCTGATGGCAGCAAAGCACTGTTGATGCTGAGAAAGTCAAGTAGCCATTCATCACTGTGGCATGGGAGAAGCTGCATAAAGGACCTGAAAAGCCCTCTAACACACCCTGAACCCATGCAGTAATTATATCAAGCCTCTGACCCACTGAAACCACTATTAACCTCTAACAGAGGCACAGTTGTACAGCCAAACATTCAAAAGGTTAGTCATGTCTAAACAGCTTCCAGTAAAGATGACATAGGCCTATTTGAAGAATTTGCATTTCCTCTGGAATTGATGCAATTCTTTTAAGTCTATACTCAGCCTTGACTGCCAACTTCATCTTTGCAGGTCTTACCCTTATTTTCCCTGGGAACCTAATAAATGAAATATTGTCTCCACAGATTTAATTTTTCCTATTAGAGAAGAATTGATTTGATGAGTTTCATAAATGGTTTATTAAAATATGTATATTTTAAAACTTGGCCATGAGCCTTAGTTTGGGGTAAGAAAGAAAACATTCTGTTCTCCAGTTTTTGCTTTCAGGCAAATCAAGGAAAAGTAATCTGGTGTTGAATCAAGTCTTTGAGGAATAAAGTGTAGAAACAGAGGTCTAGGAGACAGTACATACCCAGTTTAACTGGTGAGGACCTAGGATAGAATTCAATCAATACTGCTCACAAAGGTATACCAGAATTTATCAGCCCTATGTATATTTCAGGGTAACCAAGCTTACTGTATAGCATCTGATTGTAGATCTCTTGGCTACTTTTTCTTGGTTACCTGAATTTCCCTGACTATCTACTACTGTCAGAGGCACATTTCTCCTGTGATTCAACATTGTATTCAGAATAATCTTGTCTCCAGTTCCACAAAGATTTCTTTATGATGTTTTAATTCAATCCTTGCATGGTAGTCCTCAGGTCTTGATAAGGAGTTGTGTAATGCAATAGAAAGAAGAGTTATGACTGTGACACTGTGGGGTCAGCAACACCAGCACCAGCACATCAGCTGTAATTTAGAAGCCATTTGCAGGCTTCAGGGAAAAAAGATGTGGAAAGGCTACCACATAAGAACTTCACTTTTAAAATGACTGGTCCTGTAGTGCAGCCATGATGAATGGGCTTCTCCTAAGTCCTGAGAGTGAGATTTTGACCTAACCATTGCCAACACAAACCCTGAGTCTAGCAGGGTCTGTTTTTTCACTCTTCACTAGGAGGTTTCCTTCCGTTCCCTTCATAGAAGCTGTGCAGTACCACCGAATGTCTCAAGAGTCAGGGGAAAATTGTAGCTTGTGGCCTACAGTGATTCCTTAGCTCAATGTTTAACCAGAACCTGAAGGCTGTCTTCCCTTCAGCGACTCCTGCTATCCTTCTTCCCACTCTTTCTTTGGAGCCATCGGATATGTTAATGCAACAGACCAGCAGCACTAAAGACAGAGATCATGTAGACAGATCTAAACTAGCTTTGAACAAACAGCTCATGTACCCCAATGTGTGAAGCTGGTGTAGCAGATCTGAGTGTTAGCCACTTCAGCCCCTCCAGACTAAGGTGCAATCCATGCCTTGCTGCAGCTGCACTGAGCAGCACCTGAGCTTCATAGTGTAATGCTCATTTACCTATGCTAACTACAGTAATAAAGTAAATGACTCTCCATGGATATTGCATGTCCTCTTAGGGACATGGTGGACTTGGCAGTGTTAAGTTTAGGGGTGGACTTGACAGTCTTAAGGGTCTTTTCCAAAGTAATTGCTTCTCTTCTATGAATCTATATTGTACAAAAGTCACTGAGATGTAAACCAGTCTTCATGTTTCTCTAGATGCCCTTTATCACCATCATCGACAAACTTATTGCTCACTGTGTTTTGTGATGCTGAACCTAGCTGCCCTTGAAGGTGGGGCATTTGGATGCAATGGCAGGCGGACCCCAGCTATAGACTGACAAAAATCTGAGTTGAGCAACAGGTTCTTCAGAACGAAGAAATCTCGTCCTGAAATCTTGGGTTGGGACTTTGGAGGAGACCCCAGGAGACTTCTGAAGGATAAATTTCATTGTATCTTATGAGAAAAACACTGTGAGGGAAAGAACTTGGCAAAGTGTCAAGCATGATAAGACTCCTTCTATAAAATTAATGTGAAATAACTTTGGGTTTCATTTAAGTGTTAAGACATGGTTAGGGTCAGTTCAGTTTTTTTCTCTCCTTCTGAAGTGATGCCCTGATTCCTTCTTACAATTCTATAATAAGTTTCTATGAATTCCAATAAAATAATCACTTGCAGGATTCAGTTTTATTGCTCTGTACAAATGTATCATCCTTGGTCTAATTTAGAAAAAGCATTACATCCATATGTAATAGTCCAGATCCTTTAAAAAATTGAACAGTCATTTCATTTAACAGCAAGGCTTTTTTTCTCCATCAAAAGGCTAAGAGACATCACGATTATCCAGCTTTTTCTTAATTACATCATATGGCAGGAAAAAAAATCTATAAATAATCATGCTTGCACCATAGTTTGAAAGATGCCATCTCTCACTGATTATATGTGCCTCAAAAAAGAGAATCTAGTTTAAACTTTTAAAAATTACTTGAAACATTGTCTCACCTCAGACATTCTCCCTTCTTATCAGCTTATGATACTCACCCAGGAAACTGGATCCAGGTTGAGATCCTTTTCATCTAAAAGGGTTCAACTTCATACCTCCCATTTCTGAGGAAAGGCAATTAGCCATGTGTCATGGTTTAACACTGTCCTGGCAATTAAACCGAATAACAGATGTTTCTATTAATTCCCCTCTCCTCCCTGATAAGGAAAGGAGAGAGAATAACGGAGAGAGGCTTATGGGTTGGAAACTAAACTACACAACTTTAATGAAACAATAATGATAAATAGGAAAAATTACTAAATATATACAAATATACAAATATACAGGAAAAACTGATACCACGTTCCTCCTCCCTCCCCCCCAGTAACTCTCACGTCACCACGGAGGCTGCAGGGCAGCCCTGGGAAAGTCCAGGCTGGACTCCTGGGGTCAGGAGCAGTCGGGAGCTGGAGGCAGGAACACACAGATTCAGGTTGGCAGGGATGAGGACCACAGGCAGACAAACGGACGGAATCCTCCCAGGATGCCTAAGCACACAGGGAACAGGGGAAGGAAGGGCAGGAAGAGCAGGAAGAAGGGATCTTTGACCCTCGTGATCCCTCAAATTTATACTGAGTATGAGGTGTATGGGATGGAATACTCTGTTTGGTCAATTCTCTCATCTATCTTGTCCGGTCCTCCCCAAAGGAGGGGTTCAGGTGGGACCTCTTTACTTCTTCTGAAGGGTAAAATGTTCCTCAGAGCTGAGCAGTGTACTTGGGTCTGCATACCAGTGCCTGGCTGTAACTATAAACATCCAGTGTTATCAGTCCTAGAAGCAGACACTGAGAAACTTGCTGTTAATTTCAGCAAGTGCAACTGCTTACAAGAGACTTAGCTGAAAGCAAAAGTACAAACCAGAAAATCACCTTTATCCTGGCCCAAAGCAGGACACCATGTTACCCAAGATTAAGCAAGCCTATATTATGGAGGCCATAAGATTGTAACTCTGGCATAGAGTGCCTTTTGAGCTGAACCTGTACTCATGGATTCCACCATTAGCACTGACATGGCCATCATATGATGGCATAGGATGAGAAGGAAAAAAAAAATTTATTCCTGCTGAACAATTTACAGTTTATCTCTTGAGTCACACATACCAAGACAGTCTTCAAGGAAGAAATGCAAGGTAATGTTTTACATCACCACATAAGATAAAATCTGTAAGATAAGCCCATAAGAGACAGATTGAGATGTTGGAGTCAGTATGCAGCTCTTGCTTCTGTGTCTTGGGCTCAAATCAGTGGTCAGTATTTTTCCTCTTGTGAGGGGCTCTGTGTGCAGATCCTGACTACCTCTCAATCTAACTGATAAGTGTCTTCTTTGCCACCTTTTACATGCCAGGAAAGTATGCTTCAACATCCATGCACTGATCAGTTATCTTCTCCACTATGGCACAAAGAAATACTAAGTACTTGTCTATGTACCTGTCTAAAAGACTCCCACATGCATTTGGTAGCACTGGATCGGACAGACCAGAAGCCAATTCCCTTCATCTCTGCTCTTTTTTTGAAGTTGGCTGGGACGGCCTCTTTGTTTTGTTTAAGCTCTCAAATAGAGTGAAGTGTGTTCAGACCATAGACATTCACTCAGCTCACACACCCCGTTATGGTAACAGCCCAGTGCACTGGAAATAGAAGAAGTCTGATCCAACGACCTCCTTTTCACTTTGTGTTAGAGGAGTCTTAATACCTCTGTGTACTGAAATCTGAAATGCTTCCAGAGCCCTGAGGACAAAGCACCACATGTCATCAGGAGGACCATGGGCTGCTGTGCTCTGTACAGTTCCCTGACTTTACTAAATCTGCCAGCAATGCTACCAGTATCACTGTAGAAATTCCCTGTGTAGAAAGAAAGCCCATGTTATATTGGCCATAAATAGCCATCCTGCACTGGTAACTTCAAGATCTATCCATGTTTCCAGGACTAGATAGATGGGCATAACCATTCTATATGCCACTCTGTCCAAACCTTCGTGAGGCAGTTCTTTTTATACCACTCCCATTCAGAATGAATTTGGTGCTTTCAAAGTTGGCCATTAATTGTTCTTTAATAAGATATCATCATAAAACATGCAATTTAGTGCTTCGCTTCTTACAATTTCCATATAGGAATCTGACTGTGCTAAATTCAAGCTTTAATCCCCCTGGCCCTTCCTGTAACTAGTGCTATAGACTATGAAGGGTTACCGACCCATAACAAATAAATTAATAAGCTTGTGTAATTATATTTGGGTCATTTTACTTCAAACCATGGAATCAAAAGCTCTGTTCACATTAGTGCAGGAATTGCTGTAACTGGCCATAGGGGCTCCCTTGATACACCATCTGCAAATGCAGCAAACTGGCACATGTTGGACAGAAAGCATCAATGCTCACAGCTAGCATGCATGATTTTTTCCATTGACTTTTCTGGACACAGGCCTCAAATCCTCTCTCTATCCATTCCCTGTCTCAAAAGAGTAATTCTGCCTTCCACCGGGATCTTTGTGTTTCACAGGTGACTGTTGCTGAAAAATCCTCACATCACTCCTCGAGTGGCAGCCCCTCTTCCCTGGCCTGCAGCTGTCTTGGGGTGAAGTGCAGAACAGGTGCACACAGGTGCAAAAGGGACTCCTAGAATGCCTGGAAAGCAGTGCTGTGTGTTGTAACACTGTTGCTTATCCCATCCCTCTTGGCCTTCTATACATGTTCTGGCAGAATATGCTTTATTTGACAGCTTGAGTCACCGGAGGCTCTTACTTGGCTCTTTTCCCTCTGCAGCACAACTCCTGTTCTTACCTCCCTGCATCCCCCACCCTTATTGTTGATTTGACTTTGGACTTTTTGCTCTTGGCTCCATTTTACCTCATGATCACCTCAAATTGGAAGCCTGGTAAAGTTCTGCAGCCTGCATTGCTGTTGTCCCCAGGAATTTAACTGAGTTTGAAAAACTTCAAGACCTTGTAATTCAGTCAAACAAGATAAGAGGCAAGGCTGGTTTCTAAGTTACTGTGGTCTTCTCTATAGCCACCTAGATGTCTGTATTCCTGCAGCACAGAGCCATGAAGAAACTTCTTCCTGCTCCTGCTGCAAGCCTGAAGGGCCAAAACAGGACAGCCATTCCATGTACTTCCCAAATTCATAGGCTCGTGGAATAATATTTATGCCCATATCTAACAACATTCTGGACAACCTGTCAATTGCCTGACACCTCTTGAAAGACAGCTGCACACAGCTGCCTTGTGAGATAGGCCAGCTGGCATTTTCTGGGTGTGAATTGCCCACACACTATGGCAATTGCCCACACACTATGAGGAGCACATGAGGATCCTGGTCATGAAAATAAAACTGAAAAATACTTCAGGATGGCCGATTAGTTCACTGCATTAAGATATATTAGTCAAAAAATCCTAGGAACAGACATCTAAAGCTTCACAAAGTTAGCAGGGCTACACTTGAGTACGCATTAGCAACACAGCAACTTTAAGACAATGAGTTAGTCAGTCAGTAACTATAAACGTGGTAGCCCTTATTCAATTTCTGCATAATAAACCTCAAAAATTGTGGCCTCTGGGTGGTAAGAGGAGGCACCAAAAGAAAAATCCTGCAGTAGGCACCTGTGCTTACATACTTTTCCTAAGCATCTACTGGTAGCCCTGTCAGCCTAGTATACTGAGCTAGATGGCCCTCTAGTCTAGGAGAAGAGTTATGTCGTTCTAAAGAAGGATCTATGGGGTGGTAAGTTACTATGGCAGAAAAATAACACAGCTTTTCCAGCTCCTATACAGCAGAAATGTCTCAATTCTGCCCTCAGTAAGCTTGCTGAAATCCTCACCCACTTCAGTGCGAATTTAATATCTGAGGGCACAGCTTCTGGCATTCACATTTCTATATGATTAACTTAAACAGAGAATAGTTTACTTACCTGGAATTTTGGATGCAGTTGCTTCATACAAGGGTGATTAATAGCAGTTATAACCATATTATGTTTATGAAGTTGTATGCTTATGATTTTGGAACAGGAGGTTTTGCGCAGAAATGAAAGCAAAACTAACCAGAAATGAAGTAGCTGCCAGCTTCCAGCACAGCATACCAAATGTTTAATTGTATGGTCATCATCCTTTTAAAAATAAATCACAAAGAGTTTGGTAAGACAGAAACAAACAAACAAACCCTTTGTGTCAGCTTAAGGGAGAGACAAAAAGATGATTTTGTCACTTGGTGGTGACTTTCTGTGAACATCTTTTCTCTTTGTGTCCAGCCCTTGCAAGTACTGTAAGACAAGGGGGGGGTCAGGCCCATCTCAGTCTGGGTGGATCAGCCAACAGGGGGCAGGCAGAGGACAGGGATGAGCCTGGGATCCTGGCACCCCTTCCTTGCGGAGCCCAGAAAAGCAACAGACAGTAACAGTCAGTCAGCCTACCAGGAGCCCTTGGTCTCTAGACTGATTCATTAGACAGACACCTCCCTCCCTGGCTCATCATTTTGTTATGACACAGGAAGATGTCAGCCTTTCATGGGACAAAAGGACATTCTTAGGAATGCAAAGGACTGAAATATCATCTCATAGCCTGGCACGCTTCCAGAACACCAAGTATGAGCAGTCTCCTTAATCGCAAGTCCTTTTTTGGTCCTGCTGCATTTTAAGAGACTAGTCTGACTCAAAGATGGTATCAGGTTCACCTAAAGTAGCTTGGAAGAGTTGCATTTGAAAGCCAACCAGCCCAAGCTTAATCAAATCGGCTTTCCTTAGATTAAAAACAAAGAAGAAGGGTCTTGCTTGATAACACTTGCTTCTGTTCTTCAGCTTTGCCCTTGGGAGAGCCCCCTGCTCTCTTCCTCCAAGACAGTATTTTTGAACAGTGTGTTCTTTTTATTTGGGCCAGGACACAAAGTGGACCACCAAAAGGATATTCACAAGCTGTTTTGGAAACTTGTGTTTTTTTCTTTGAGGCTGTAGTCACACAAGTGCACCTCTGCTTCACAGGGCTCTTCCTACACTGAAAACTGATGTTCAGGGAAAAAAAATTAAACTGGGTGTCTTGGCATCACAACTGGGCCCATCACTGGAATCCAGGAAAGGTTAGACTGCCATGGCACAATGTTGTCAGAGTATAATATTAGAGGTCTGACAAGTGGAGGATTTCTCACTGGGTCCTGTACCTGGAATGGACTTCAGAGCCAAACATGAGCAACTCTATTTTCATCTCACACATGGAATAGTTACGTTTTAAATATAAATAAATCATAAATTACCCTCCTCCCTGTGAAACAAGAGAAGGAGTGAAGAAAGGAATATTACCCAGTGAAATCACTGGATAATCTTTTCAAAATACTGTTACTGAACACCCTACAGTCACTTCTTGTTGGCTGTCATGACCTTCTAAAGCCCTTTTTCAATGATTTCCTATACTTGGATTTAACTCAAGTCTTCCACCTCTGTTATTGATGTGCAGCAATTTTCCCCCCATCCACAGGGCCTCCTTTCCACCACTATATTGTCTCCTCCCATTACTCCTTCTGATGCACCTTATCTATTCACCTATACTTTTCTCTTTTATCAATCACTCATAATTTTAATATTATTTGTTGTTCTTAAGTAAAAAGACATTTCCAGTTCTCCCCTGCCTTTAATTTTCTCAGATTCTGTAAAATACCTACTCCTACCCCATAACTTTCTCCACTGATGAACTCCATGTTTCTTGACATCTAGCTCTGTTATTTGCCAAGTATATGACAAAGAGCAGGAGCCACAGGCACATTTAGAAACACAGTAAAAGAAAATTTTAAGGTAGTGGCATTTCAGCATGGATGTCACTTCAGTTATGTCCCCATCATTAATTCTAAAGGAGTCTTTCATCTCTGCATTATTGTGTTTCCAAACTCTACACAGGAAGTTTCTCAAAATGCTTAAGTGATTCAGAGCATATATCCTTGTCAAAAAGCAATCATGTATCTTAAAAAAAATGCTGATGGTCAGAGGATATTTAGAGGGTGGTTTCTTTTATTCACTGCTCAAACTGCTACCTGCTAGCTGAGCCATGGAGAGTTGTCAGCTTCTTGGAAACCCACTTTATAAGCAACTCCCATTGCCTGCCTGAAAACTGTTCACTCAGACAAAACATTTGTTCCATTTCCTGTCTATATGCTAAGGGACACAGCTGGCCCTCTCCTATGCTCCCTTAACCACCTCAGATTTGTGTATAGCTGGAAGGAGACATGCTCAATGGATTCTAGAGGCATTTGTTAACAATGTTAAAAAAATAAGGGTGAGATGCTCAGGGTCTGCCATCATATGTGAAAGACCAACACGCCTCTAGTCCCAGAGGGGTGAAATACATTTTTCTTTACACATTGCTGCTTCAATCCAGCCCCAGTTTATTGTCCATCAAAGTCAATGTCTGTCCATCCACTTCACTGGACACTGCACTGGGCCCCAAATCAATAACATATTTCAGAAATTCTCCTGAGAAAGAGCAGGAGCATTAGTAAAGCAGAACATGAATTAAAGCAGGCTTGATCCGCTTTAATGTGCACTCTGAGCCTGGGGCCCACTAAGAACCTTCTGATCACATAATCTGCCTATCTGGAGGATCTGTATATATACAATGAGATAATCCCGGTAATCAAGAGTATGGATAATAGCATTATTATTTTATTATTATTTTATTTCCATAAATACTTGAAAAGATAGGTTTTCTTCTTCAGCACAATCTAATAGGTAATTCCTACACTCACTGAAAAAGAAAAGAAACCTGACAGAAAATCGTGGAAATGTAGTAGGAATAAAAGCAAGGATAAAATGTCTTCAGAAAGCAAAATGCGTGAAGTAGAAACATTTAACTGCATACATGTTTTCAAATCTTCAGATGTAATGAAAAATCACTGAGAAACAACATGCAGCTGACAGTGTTTTACGAGAAGTGTCAGAAAAGAGTAATTGTATTCACCAAAGCTTTGATCACATATTGTAGTTGTGTACCAGGAACCCTTGGACTACGGCAGGTGGGGCCAGACAGCAAAAGGAGAGTAAGGCATAGCCAAGACAGAAGAAGGCAACTCCTTTTGTCCACGGGAAGGGGAGATGGTAGTACTGGGGCAGGAGGGGACAGGAAAAAACGTGTGAAGCCAGAGAAGGGCAGTCCAGGTCTGGCATGCTTGTGAGTGATCACAGCAGTTGCAGTCCTATTCTGGTGCCCATGTTGAAATGCAGTATCTGCCTGAGCCCTACTTAGCCCATTATGTCACTACTAAAGCCAAAGAAAAATGTTGACAACTCAAAGACAGGACTGAAGGATGGAGTGTTACAGATATAGTTCAACTGGTAAGAGCGGAAAGCCTGGTCCTGTCGCAGGGCAGTAAAAACACCAGAACAAGAATGTTGTCTGCTAATTGGGTGAACTGTTTCTCCTAGCTCCTGTGTCTCTGAAGAAATGGACCCTTCATCTTCGCTAGTAGGAAGCAGGGAATTTCCTTCATATCCTAAGGGAACTGCAGCAAGGACAAGAGGTCACTGCTGTGACAAATCCACTAAAGTTTGGGAATAGCAGTTATTGTCAAACATATATCCAGTGAGTACCAGCATAATCCCCTAAACCACTGAGGGAAACTCAGGTCACCTTCTATTCCATATATCTCTATCTGAGGTTTATTTATGGTCTGAATGTTTCCTATTCTTCCATATGAGTAGTCTGGCCCATATGGTGTAGATGGGACTTAGAAGGAAAGAACTTCCTTTACAGTCAGGCACTCCAACTTCTTGTTGTTTTTAAATGTAAATTAATAGCGAGAGATATGCCTGTGAAGCAACTGGATTTGTTTGAAAATTAACACTGGAAACTGGCTTCTCAGAGTTGCTGCCATCAGACTACAGCAAAACACTTTGTGATAAACCACAGAGCTACAGCTTGAAATTGGACCTAAAGAATCATCTACATCATATACCATCTGCAGAGCAGGAATTACTCACCAGGAGCTCTTGAGCTACAACAACAACAAAAATGTACACGCTTCTGCCAGACAGAATGTGCCAAAAAGAGCAGACTAACCAAGGAATATTTTTTGCTACATGGTATTTACACAACTGTAGTCCCCCATGTGACTCAGTTTTATGTATCTTCTGGAAAAAAATTCAGGACACACAATATGAAGCCTCATCCTTATTTTGTTCATGATGAAGTCTTTTTTATTTTTTTATGTTATGGTTTTGTTTGGATCCACATTAAAGAGAAGGGACCATTTGCAAAATCTGGATTGGTTTTGCTTTTCAGATTCTCATGACATTAAGTGAAAGCTTAATCCAGCATTACTGAAGTCAGGGGAAGTTTTGCCAATGGCTTCAATGAGAAGTAGGAATTTAATTACGCACTTCTGAGAACTGTCAGCATAGTACTTGTAAACACAGTATATGGGCTAAACAGGTTACAGTCAGTCCTCAAATTGCAGTACTGTGGATTATGCCCAGCTTGAGGGTCTTTTTTTCCAAAGAATAATTTGTTTCTCAAATCCAAAGCCCAGGAGACTTGCATTCTGTTTACAAAGTATTCTCTTGATCTGCAGGAGACGAATACCTATGCTCCTTCTTCTGTACAAGCATTTTTTGAGAAGGAATTCCTTCCTCTCAGTCCAGGTCACTGACATCACAGGACTGCGTAAAAGATTATTTTCCTTCAATCTGATTCCTCCAGTGTGGCCTCCCAGGCCTGCAGTCCTCTCCCTCCCAGCACCATGGGGAGGATTGCTTTTTTGACTCCTCTTCCTTTACTGTGCAGTCCCCACAGGCACTGTTCAGGTTTTCTGTAACGCTTAATTTCATTAGGAGATTGAGTCTTACATAAATGTCAAGAGATTGTCTGTTTTTTTTGTTTTTTTCAAGATGAGATGTTTACATTAGAGGGCTTTTTCCTAGTTTTCCAGGTTATCAAGATTTCTGTCAGGTAGGGTACTACCTTTTTCAACTCCCTGCTTTCCATACAATTATCTAAAGTGCTTTTTGTTTTCCCACATGGGGATCACTTCTGGTCTCCTTCACAAGGGTTTTAATCTGTCTGCTCTAATGAAGTTACTTCTGATTTAGTTCAGTCTGCCAAGGAATCACTCCTCCAGCTTCCGCAGAGTGATGGAGTGGGGTTCAGCTCCCTGATTGTGCTGCATAATGCTTTTATCTTCTTTAAGGACCCTCCTGGTCCCAAATCCCCCCGCTCTCAATGACACTCCCACCATCAGTCAGTCCTCACTTATGGCCTGAAAGGGGACAAGAGAAGGAGAGTCAGTATCAGGCGCAGAGGATGCAGCATGGACTGCTGTATTTCACTCCATGTTCTTGTTGGCTGTGACTTTCCCCTGCTGTAACAATAAGTAGACACGGGAGTTTTGCCCCAGACCCAATTCTGCTGGTGATTACACTAAGTTAAGAGAATTTATTTTGTCATATTTGCCTTGACACTGCTCATCCCATCTGGATCTTGATCTTTCACAGAAAGAAGAATCTCACCTGCTCAATAATTACATGTTCGGGAAAAATCAAATCTGGTAAAGAGATTAAAGAGGTAGTACCAGAGACAGAGATACATGGAACAGTTGCTTTTGAATGCATCAATCTTACATGTAATTAGAGACAATCAGCACCATGATGAGCTCAATCCATTTCACAAACATGTGGACTACCCATTCATTTTTAAAGATGAGCAGTTTATTCCTGGAAGTTAACACCCTGCAAAAGAAGATAAAGCAAATGAAAGATAGTAAAGGGGAAGACAAATATATGTTTTCTGATTTAAAGAAGTTTTTTGATATTTACATTGGGTATATCTAAAGCTAGAATAGATGTTGTGGTTAAATAAATTAAAAATTAAACAACAACACACTTTTATTAAATATATGTGCTTAAATCTGGGACAAAGAATGAGACAGCTAGTGAGGCTTCTTCTCTCTTCTGGTTTATAAGACATGCTATTTGTTTCACAATCCAGGAACTGTCTCTAAAGAATGCGCACATTTTACTAGTAGCATAAAATGTTCCTGATATTAGTATAGTAAAATATTTTACTTGCAAATAAGCTTATAAATGTTTTCCTAATGCACGCAGTAAAATATGGTGACAAATGTAGCTCAATGTCGACTAGAATTTCCCCACATAACCATTCCTGGCTGAGTCCACCACCCAAACAATGATTACATCTTACAGACATTTTTGGTAAAATTACTGTGAATGTTTTCAAAGAAGGAATAACAGGACAATCTTCCTGAATATCCATTCAGATACCATATCAAGAGCATTATTCCAGAGTTATCTTTAAAAACACTAAGACGTGTTGCTGGAACTTCTTAATGAGAAACTACTCAAAAAAGGCATCTAACAAGGCATCTGAGAGAGTGTCCATGAATAGAAATCTGCAGAACCCTCCTTAGGAATCAGTGTAATAATCTTTGATGACAACTTCTGCTTCCTAGGAGACAGAGGTGGAAGGGTATGTCTATTTTTTTCCTGTAGGCTGTCAATAACTGCCCCCACATTCATCGGTGTTAATCACATGAACATATTCATTTACAACAGCCAGGTGAAAATTCAGGTGAACCTTCCCACTACACCAAAAAAGTAGGTATCTTTTAGTGCAGTGGAGATGTGGAATCAGTATCATCCATTATTGACTTTGTAGTTAACTAATGGCTTTGCACATTATTATCATTACTACTATGAATATAGCTAATGGTTATTAGCATGATATGAAAAAGTGCTCATTAAAACACTGTAAAATACATTTGGTTAATAATTAGCACTTTGGAAAGCCTAACTTCTTAACTAATGCATTTATTTCTCATATTTATAATTGCAAAATTATATGTATTCATTATTATAGATTAGCGTTTCAAAAGAAATGTGCTTAGTGTAACTCCAATATATGCTTTTTTGTCTTTCCTCTCTTTCACTTTTGCATGTTTACAGATACTGCAGAAGAAGAAAATTTCAGCAGTAACGGAGTGATGGGATGCTAGCAGATGGAGCTCCTGCAAAAAGCATTTGCTTGACAGGCAGGGCAGCATGAAATAGGCAAAATGCCACGTGGAAATGTGATGATCTTGAGTGGACACCAAGGTGCCCAGTCCTCCTTGTCCCAAGGGCTCTCCCTTGGAGCAGCCACTTGTTACCAGTACATTCAAGGTCTGCACTTCAGGGAGCATCAAACATCAGTAATGAGCTTCACTATAAGTATACCTGCAGCACAAAGTCTTTTACTTCAAAGAAAAAATTATCCCCAATTTCCAAACACCATAATTTTGAAGATCAAGTTTCCTCATATAGAGAATCTGCTAGGAAATGGTTTTATCATCTCCTGGAGGGGAAAACAAACAAAAACCCAAGCAATACCTCCAGCACCCCACTCTCCCTCCCTCCTCCTTGCAAAAAGAAACACCAAAAATAAAATACAACAAAAATCTCGCTGAGATAATCAAGAAAAACAAAGCTGTTGGAGGAGAGCTAGGAAATTACATTCCTTTAGTAAGGCCTCATTTAGTCAAAAAGGAAGAAAATTACAAAACACAGATCCTGCACTTTCATATTGAGTTTTGATTTTGAGCAAACTAATAGTGACATTTTTTGGTTCGTGAGTAGGACGTGAGACTGCTTGAGACCTCTCTGTTGCCTGCAGTGACACTCCTAAGGGCCACAAGCAAGGTCTTGCACACCCTGTAAGTTATGTGAGCCTTTGGTAAGGGGTGGTCTGCCCAGGCAGAGTAAGGTCTTGCAGCTGTGGCCCCTTCACCCAGCGTCTCCTTGAGTAGAGGATTCTCTGTCTCAGAAAGGCAGTGGTCTCTGAAACCACCTCCACCCCCAGCAGAGAGGGACTGCTGCTGAGCTCTCTGGGGTAGAGCACAATCCCAAGCTGTTTCACAGCAGGACAAGGCTGCTTACATTTGGGTATCATTAGCACAGAGACCCTTAAGAAGGAGGCTTTTCCTTGTTTTTCACATCCTTTAAGCAACTTTTCAGGTTCCTATGGAAAAAAAACTTCTCAGTGTCTTATTGAGTTAATTTGAAATTCCAAAACTAATCATAGAATCCTGAGGACACAGCCCACCGGGCTGAGGACTGTGAGGACAAGTCCCGAGCAGCACAGCATCTCCCTTCCCAGACGCTTTTCCTCGTCTTTCCTCGCTTTCCCGTGTCCCCAGGCTCTCCCCTGTGGGGAGGGCGAATAGGTCGGTCCTACCAACATGGCCGCCACCATGAAGAAAGCGGCTGCAGAAGATGTTAATGTTACTTTTGAAGATCAACAGAAAATTAACAAGTTTGCAAGAAATACTAGCAGGATCACAGAGCTGAAAGAAGAAATAGAAGTGAAAAAGAAACAACTTCAGAATTTGGAAGATGCTTGTGATGACATCATGATGCTGGATGATGATGATTCACTTCTCATACCCTACCAAAACTAATGAGGCTTTTGTCTCCCTCTTAAATTAAGAACTACTGTCTCCTCTAAAATAAAAGAGATAATCTGCTAAAGAGTTAAAAATACTGAACTATGACAGGCTTTTCAGACCTTTACATAGAAGATGACTCACACGATTGCACCTTTAATTTAAACAAAGAAAATGCTGAGGCAGGAGCTCCTATTCTCACCTCACAGCAGATCCTTCACTGGAGGCTTGATGGTTTTTCTCCCACCATTAGGAGGCAATCAGCACAGACTGTGCAGATAGGTTATGCTCAGGTGATATTCATTAAGAAGCTGTAACTATCACCCAAGGGTTCTTGTGCAACACTGTTTTCAAGGAAGAGCTCTGTTGGGTTTTGTTGTTGTTATTGTTGTTTGTTTGTGGTAGTTTCTGGCTTTTTGTTTTGTTGTTGGGTTGCTTTTTTTTTTTTTTAATGTATGAAAAGGAGGGAGTGCTCCCGCTCAAATCCCCATGGCTCCAGGACAAACAAGAGCTCTTCTCAAACACAACTGGATACAGGGGACTGGATGAGTGAGTTTCTGCATGTTTTGTATTGAACAGAACAGCAAAAAAAATAGACCTAGTTAATAGTACCAAAAAGCTCTACAATTGATTGTATAACCTTGAATAGTCATGGTGCAATAAAATAAAATGTCTGTTTTTCCAAAGCTTGATAGTCAAAACACAGTCAAATATTCGTCTTACTTTATAAATAGCAAAACTGTATTGGGTGTCCACGTCAAGTTGGCAGTGGCAAGGAAACAGGAGGAGTATGCTGTGGGATGAGAGACCAGGAGTTGTCTCGTGCCAGACACAGCCATATCCATCTGGCTCCAACAGACCCACTGCAGGATCCAGGTGAGTACATCAGGTGGTGTATCTGTGATAACCAGAGAAGAGAAGGGGAAAAAAGGAATGAGAAACTGCAGAGGGAACACCGAGGTCAGAGGATGAGCCCCAGGATGGAGTAGATATTCCTGAAAGAACTGCAACTTGTGAGGAAAACCCACATCAAAGCATAGGAAGAGTGTAAGAGGGAAGGAGAGAGAAATCAGTAATTCTGTGTTCTGCTTGGGAAGCAAGGACAGGAGTCTGGAGTGAAGAAGAGCGTGGAAGAGAGGAGAGAAAAGATGTTGTATACCTTTGTGCTTTACTGTCAGATTCTATTTTAATTGGCAACAAGTTAAATTAACTTCCTCCTAGTTGAGAATAATTTGTCTGTAAGAGTAACCAGTAAGGGATCTCCCTCTCTTTATCTTGACCCATGACCTTTCTCATCCTAAGTTCTCTTAAACATGTCTCTTTCCTAGGTTCTGGGTTCTTTTTATGACACGTGATATGTAGTCCAAAGCTTGCAGTGCACAGAGGGATGTCCTTCACCTTCTCCAAACTCTTTAACAATAACAAGTCTGCAATGAAGAGGACATTGAATCAAGAAAGCTTCCCTCCTCTAAACACTCATTCTGGGGACTGAGGAGAGGCTGAGAGAGAACATTTCTCCCATCCAGCAGATTGCTCATGCTGCAGAGCCATTTCTAACACACAGAACTCCTCGAGCCTGCACAAGGTGCCATGAATTAATCTCTAACTCCTTTGTACTCTAGAATCTTTCCATTCAAGCAGGCTATCAAGGGATTTGCTGTGCTTCTAATGTGTCATTAAAAATGTCCTTTAAAATATTTCAAGCCTACTTTAAACTTTAACTCCTCAAAGAATTTTAACTGTGCTGTGTAAATTTATGAAGACCATATGAATGATGTCAAGCTCATGATAAAACTCAGAGGAAAAAAATATAAAATAATTAGAGTGCAAATTACTCCTCAATATTCCTGTCTTTTCCCAGCCAAAGAAATATCTCCTGCATGCCTCCAGGGCAAATCTCCTGATGGAAGTCAGACAACCTACATCATATGTCCATATATGTTCTGAAGTCACTGGTTACTTCCACAAAATCCTGCATTAAAAGGCTTTCTGCTTTTCAACATCATCTTGTTGAGTTTTACAAGATGCACAGGGTTGAACTTAGTGTTAGACCAGGCTGGTTTTAAAAAAGCCAGGTTGTCTCTGCATGTTGTATTCCTGCTGATGGAGCTCTGCCTTTTGAACCAACTTTTAGTCAATGGCAAATCTTGTCTGAGACTGGGCACAGTTCTTCAAGGTTTTTTTGCAACAGAAATTAAAATCAATTTTTGGTTGTTAGTAATTGACAGAGACTTTGTGGTAATAATGCATGTGTTGTATCACACCAGCTATGACCTCCTGTTTAAATCATACTTCTGGTGGCTGTATTCTGGCCTTTCACTCTCATTGCTATCTCAGATCAACAGACTGATCTCTAATCTGTAGGTGTTTCTGTGGATTGTCAACAAAATTGTTCTGGCCACTCCCAGCATGCCCACCTGGCATATTATGAAGTAAAACATCTAAAAATGTTTTGAAAGTACATGATATTGTTCAATATATAATTATTTCTACATTGTATCTAATTTCAATATTTTTCCAGTATTTCTATTGTGTGAGCAGATTATAATAAAGCTTAAATAACTTGTTGAAGTTTCGCTTTACCGACATTGTATCCTAGACTTTTTAATAGAGGAGAAAGAATCATTTCTGACTTGCTTCTTGTATATTTTCTGATAATTTGGGAAAAAAAAAAACCAAAACCCCTTCCATTCCATAGAATTGGAATGCCTTTTCCCAAACCTATTATCTGTCTCCCAAATCAAACATTTTTTCTCATTTTCATACATGTATCATGCAAATACCTTGTTTTCCTGAGGCATTCCTGCGGATTTCTCTCTATTAAAGGAAGATTAAATAAGGTGGGGAGGATATCTAGACTACCCCTCCAGCCAGGTTATCTAAGCAGGTTTAATCTTGAGGCCTCATTGAGCACGCAGACTTGCAGGATCACCAGTTGTGTGGTTACTAACCCTTCCATGGGCCTGTCTCTAATGTCTTGTGTGTGAATTGGCATAAGTCCTGTAGTGTCACGCTTTACAGCTCTCCTGAGTCTTCTAGGACTTTCTCTGCTGGCCTTAAGGTCCTCTTTAGACCAACCTGCAGGCTGACATCAGAGGAATACTGTTCTTTCTCTCCTGCACTCCAACTAATGATTTTTAAAGCCATCCATTTCACTTTGCATTTGACACGAAGGCAAGGAAGTACATTTTTGAAATCACCTATTGGGTAAGTAATAAAAGCCTTGAGCCATTAAATTCATACACGTT
The DNA here is from genome assembly GCA_038090715.1 of Florisuga fusca. Lineage (NCBI taxonomy): Eukaryota > Metazoa > Chordata > Aves > Apodiformes > Trochilidae > Florisuga > Florisuga fusca. The sequence continues at coordinate 30,260,363 of JAAWXA010000001.1, forward strand.
TTTCCTTAGCCTTTGCCAAGTTACATGCAATAAAACAATTTGACTGTCCTTGACCACACTTGATTGTTGACTACCAGAGCAGCATAAGATATCCCTCAGACAGGCTGATTGCATTATACAGAGAGATTATATTAAATGTGTCCTACATTTTTGGCTGGGTCTGTGGCTAACAGTGAAGATAGTGGAACCTTTGATTGTAAGATAATGCCTTTCTCCATCCAATTTAAGGTCTTGTGCAAATTCTTTTGTAAGATCTAACAGTTCACATTTATTGTTTTATATGGCCTATGTTTGTGCACTTCGTATGTGGGCAAGCCTGCCCCACAGTAACCCATGCTCCCAAGCAAACTCTGAGTAAACATCATGCTGCTGGCTGTGTGAAACAGTGAATTTAATAGGCTTGCTCAGTGACAAAAATCCATTTCATATCTTCTCTGCCCAACCCTTTTTTATTTAGCCATTCAATAGAGTGCAAAGGGCTTACATGATGCATCCCTAGGAAAGGAATGCATACTTATACCCAGCTTGATTTTTATTTTTAGATGCTTTTATAAAACTAAGCCAACCCAGCTATAAAAAAAATATTTTTCATTTGACATTCATTGTTCACATTCATTTGTCTTTAACTCACTGATATTGAGAACAATCACTGGCTCACAAAATAGAGTAAAATTCACCTTAATAACATCTGCAGAGAAATTGTACCCCTACTGTAATATCTACATTTCTGTTTAACAATGTGACACAAACCATAGATGATACACACATACTTGTGATTTTTAAATAAGAAAAAACAAAATCATCCTCTCTGCTTGATGAATAGCTCAGTGATTCCTTTGTTTGAGCTATGACCTTTAGGGAATCCTTGTTCATAACCACCAAAAGACAAATAGTGGTAATGCTGAAGATGCACAGAGAAATTTCCAAAAGCTGAGCCAGGTTCACTTGGAATTTTCTGAAGGTGTCCTCTGATTAAGGCCACTGTGGTGGGCATTATGATGAAGAGGAGTTAATGAGGGCAAAATGTAGCTTAGCCCTACCCTACTTCTCTCAGGTCACAATTGCACATATCTAAAAGGTCTGGGACATTCTAGACAGTGGGCAGTGTCTGCTGAAGAGAGTGCCAAGGCAGGAAGAGTGCACAGAACACATTGGTTCAGCATGTTCCTCCTACAACCTCTTCCCAGGAAAGCTCCAAAACCATCACTGCTTAGCAGATGTGACAGGACATTTCTTTGCCTTCCCAGAGAATCTCCCATGACTGTTTGGACTTGTTTGGACAAGGAAACTTTACACCTTCGCACTGTGACAGTGTGACAAGACCTACTGGACTCATTGAGAAATTTAATCTCCGTGTGCTATAAAGTGCTTCCTATCTTCATTGAAGCATCCCTTTTGATAAATCTTGCAGGCCCAGTGTTACTTTCATTTTGCTAAGGAAGAAGTAAAAGTGAAGTCAAAGGACCTTTGGTCCAGGTTATGGAGAGTTTCCTCACCAGAGCTGGATTTGGAAGTTAAAGACTCTTCATTCAGCAATTAGCATATTGAAATCCTTCTAGATCTATCCATGTCTGAGGTGTCTTCTTTTCTTGGTGTTCAACCAGCATTATGAAATTCAGTGTAAATTGAAATAAATAGGTCATTTTAACAAATCCAGCATGAATTTTTGCTTGGCTATTCACACTGCTTGGCTGGATGTGATCAGTTTTGATTCACACCATAAAGCCTAATTCTGAGAATTGGCTGCAAAAACAGAGAGATTTTCTGCCCACTGACCTCTGACCTTGAAGTTTTGAATTGCTGAGCTGAAACCTGACTGATCCTACATTCCCAGTGCCAAATCATATAAAGAAAAGTGGAATTAGAAGAAGAGTGGGGCTGGGACAGGTAAAGTGAAGTTTCAGACACTATGCTGAAAGCACATGCATCTTGTAAAACAAGTCTGTTGATGAAGTAGAAGGCAACACTTCATGTATCTGCTCTATTTTTAACATGCACATTTTAAATGAGACTGTACCAGTCTGAGCATTTTTTTTCTCTCAAAGACTCATTATTACCATAATTTGTTCCACGGTAAAATCAAATATTCACTAATGTTTTTCATGTCAGAATGACAGGGGGGAATACTATTTTAGCACCACAGCAAATTCCATTAAATACGAGAAGAGTTTAAAGTCTTGCTGTGCATCTCAAACTCCCGTTTTTAATTAGATCTCTTGTATCCTTTTTTTTCCACTGGGTGTGGGAATCCTTCAGAGCCAAACCCATCTGGCAAAAGCACAAAACTTACTCACAGCCCATGGCTTTATTCGATTAATACGGAATTGTTACATATCGCTGTGGACATAATGCAGCATCTGGGTTGTTTTTCTCTCTCTTTTGCTGTCCTTTCTCCCATTAGCATTAAGAAACATTACTTTGCTTTTTAAGTCTTCATCTAAAGTGCTGTGTATGTCCGTATACCAGCTTCTCCCCCAAAACAAGGCTGCTTTTGAGCTGCAGGCCCAGCACACAGAAGTCTGCAGAGATAATTTTATTTTTGTTCCACTGATGATGAAGGCTGCATTTATCAAAGCAGAAACATAGAAGAAACACCTTTTAGAGATTATAGGATATTTGCTTCAATTACAAAATAAAAGGAATGTATTATTTTGCCTTGCAGAAGAGCAGTGATAACTCGATACAGTTACTACTGAGAGATTGCAGTGCTGCCAAAGCAGTGAAAATCCTCTCTTTTATGTGATGGCTTGAATCAGCAACGCTTTTTGTGGCAAAGGCCGAGGTACTTAGCATGTCTTTATACTTAGCCATTTCACTATCCACCACATCTTCTTTTGAAGTTGTATTTCAAAGATATATTTAATACATTCTGCTCAGTAATTAAAAAAAATATATTAAAAAACCCAACCAACCAAACAAAAAATCTTAGTTGTCATGTGGAATGTGATAAGTCAGCTTGGCCTTTTGGAGAAGACAGTGTTAATGACAAAGAGAATAGGTCTTACACAGCACCTTGCTAAATCTTCAGTGATCTCAGGATCCAAGCTAAGACAACACAGAAGAACCCTTACAACAGAAGAATCGGGCCTAGGCCACACTCCCTTTTAGAGAGAGCTGATAACTGAGGTTTTCCCAAGCAGGAAACCTTGAGCAGCGCACCACAACTAACTAGCCCCGTCCATTACATTTCAAGCAGTAACCCCTTTGTCAAGGCCATCAGTCTCTTCTTGACTAAAATATCACATCTTTATTTCACCTTCACACAGATAAACATCCAGGGCTGATCTGGATGAAAAAGCACAATCTTTCTTTATACTTGGCCCAGAGGTTGTTACCCATTCTCATTGTTAAATAATAAAATCGGATTCCGTCCCTTATTTATTATTTATTTATTTATTTGTTTATCTTGGAGCTTCTTGTCTTTCCTCTTCAAAATCAGCTCGTTTTTGAGAAGCTGTCTAATGGTAGCATTCCCAGTGTAAGAGGCAGTAGTTTCTTCAGTCAGACCTTGGCCCCAGATTCGTCTTGTCACTTCAGCATAGCGTGGATGCTTCTTTTCCTCCCATACACCTCGTGCGTCCCTCATGCAGGTTGTGCTCACATCCTTAACAAATATTGTATCTGAAACTAACAGATGCTTTAAAGGCTAGATTGATTCAGAAGTGTGGTCTGGGGTGAACAGTGCAGCACTGCTGTGCCTGAACACATTGGTCTTGACTCAACATGCTTGCTACATGCTTGGGTGCATGGTAAAAAAACCCAAACCAAACAGCTTCAGTGCCAAGCACAACAGATGCAATCCAGCATCCTGGATGGAGCTCAAGATGCACTGAATTGAGAGATGAGGATGCTTTAACCAATCACAGCTCACCAGTCTTCACAGAGAGGACAGAGTCCTGTTTCTACCAGGGGTAACATAAATGTCCAGTGAGGAGGCCCACTTAGCATAGGAGACCTGGAATTCTGCTTCTGGAAAGTACTTTCTAGGTCATCTGAGAAGTTATCTCAGGTGTTGGTGATGTTGTGTGTGGGGGAATAGGAACATGATACAGATGATGTTCTTTGTAGGCATTGCCTTGATTGAAAGAAAGGGACAAACAAAAATTGAGGAAGACCCAGAATATCCGCACAATACTTCTTTATAATTAAAAAATTGTGAAGCTTCCAAATAACTTTGCTCAAATCTGAGGGAGTGAAAGTAGCAAAATCACAACTGGAATACTCCTGCCCATTAGGAGCCACTATCCAGACCTTTTCTCTTGTTACTGGCTATATAAGTTAAGGAGTCTCTTTCCATACTGCAGTCACTTGAGCCTCTCTGTACCATGCATTGCTACAAGTCCATTTGCTTTTTCCTTATTTTATTAAATAGTCTGTCTCAACACTGGTTTTGTAATGCCAGGAACAAGGGACATAGCTACACATGTGCAGCCATTCACTTTTACACCTATTGACCTCAGCCTGACACATATTAATTTAAATGACTAAAAAAAACCAAATCAGCCTTCATCTCAAGTGCTCCAAATTACTACTTATTTTGCATTATTGAGGAACACTCTGATGATCACCTGGAAAGAACAATAATTACCTCACTATAAGCAGAGCCCTCAGAGTTCTCTACCATGTAGTTATTTTGTCTTATTCAGTATGTATCATTTTGATTTAAAATAACTTCTAAGAACATAGTCATTGCCTTTGGCTCTCATTCTACTTAAACTATCATACAATGCTGCACATGGACTATTTTCTTTCATTATTCCAAACCACACTGAGTTAGATCACATGGATTAACACTGCACCTCCTACAGCACATCTCTGACATGGCCAGCAGCAGCCAACTTGCATCTATACTCTTGGCTACAGTGATGCTGGGGGATAGGTTAAGAAGAAGCTGTCATTGACTCAATCTCACTAAATAAATGAAGGGAAAAGAGACTTGATAAATGCATGATAAATAACACAACTGTACAGTGAAAAAATGATGGCAGGGAGGGTAAAGAGGAACCAGACGTGTCTATCTGTAAAATGCCATCCTAACAAGGAGAGAGCAAGAGTTATAAGATCACTCACCTAAATACCTCTTAGGATGTCTTTTCTGATTAAGGATTTGTGAGAGTTATTGAGTTTTGAATTAGATGCACTTTAATAAAACAGTAGAATGTTCTTATCTGATTGCACCTGTATTGATTGTGTTAAAGAGGTCTATCCTCCTATCAAGGTCAATGATTTTATATAAACTGACTAGCTAGATGGAATCACTAGTGGTATTTAGGACTTTCAGTTTGTCTACCCTTTCAGTATATGATACTGTGAAACTTAGAACAACTCAATGTTCATTCCATATTATCTCTGTCTTCCATCAGTACAACACTTAATCTAGTTAAGGTATAAAACTAATTGGAAAAGACCACTCATTCTAGTGAACTCTCTAGCAGTGATTCTTATCAGCTAGAAAAGGAAATTTTGCATCTTTTAATGAAACAACGTTTCACAGACTTAAAAGAAACTTGGACCATTTTGAAATACTGTACTTTATGTAAACATCCTTCTTTACCCAAGTAAAATGGGACATTGATCTGATTTCTTGTTTCATTAACCTCAGTAGAACTGATCCAGCTTTCTGCTGTGGTGTTACGATTTGAATGGTTTCTGAGTCATATACTAGTATTTCTCCTCAATAACTATAGATATATATACTTAAAGTATTGTATATAGAATTATAAATATGTAAAAAAGTTAAAATTACACATATGACTTACCCACTTTTAGTCTGTTATCTTGTTCTCCTTGGGACCTTAGGTTCAGATCTCAGGAGCCCAGGACATATAGGCTGTAAGCCAACCCTCAGCTTTATTTAGCAGTGTACAAGCCCAAGAGCTCAGCTAGACCATGGAACTACCACAATGATTGAAAGTCCTGGAAGGCTGCTGAGGCTGCAGGAGTATATGAGTGTGTACACATACCTTCTGGGATGGCCCCAGCTCCACCGTGAGCCATGTGAAGAGATCAACTTCCAGAACAGGCAAGCAAGCCTCCTGCCAGTCACCCTTACTTGTTCCTAACGCCATGGAGGATGAAGCAGAGAAAGAAGACTATTCAACAGGCTGCTTACTGCTGATGGAGACATACAGCAAAGCAGAAATCCTACTGAAGATGAGGGTAAGAGCTTTTTGCATGGGCACGGTGAGTCTGCAGGATAGCAGAGAAAAGAAATAGGCAGCCCTAAACTGTCCCTTCTAAACTTCTAAACTCAGCTTGCAAGTTTTGCAAATAAGTGATGGCTGGATGTCAAGAAGTAGGCTGGGGAGATATCCAGATAAATCTGTACCTCCTGAAATGCTGCAGGAGTGTCCTTTGCTTCATGACAAGGGATGGAAACCAAACACTGACTGCAAGTGGAGAAAGCTCTCATCACATTTATAGGCTGGAAAAAGGTCTGGCCATGATCCACAAGCTGGTTGCTGTGGAGAAGAAGCTCCTGGCAGGCTGAGGAAGAGATTCTGGAGGGGACAGGTGCTGGGGAAGAGATGGGCTCACTGTTGAGAGAGGCGAGGGAGCATCAGCAGTGCAGGTGTTGAGGCTGCTAGGGGCCCAGATGGCAAGAGATTTCCTGAGTAGTATTTCCAAATGTCACAACGGAAACATATGAAGGGGAGAGGTATCCCAATACCTATTAAAAGCAAGTTTTGTTCATGAAAATGTGAAGGTCTGTCAGCAAGGCAAGGAAAACCTGCCACTGCAGCTCCAGACGGAAATGCATCCTCTCCATGTAAAATAAAGCTTCAGATCCTGTTAAGTAACTTCTTAGTCTTTCCAGTCAAAATTCAGCCCCAGCCACATACACAGCAGCAAAAGTAGGACTTAGGAGAAACAAGAGTTATCCAAGGGCACTTGGAGATTTCTCTGTAAAGTTTCATACTTCTGCACATACTAAGCTTCAGAGACCACCAGGCCAAGATGACAAGCACACAAAAGAAGAACAAAGTACTTGCTAGCTACTTTTGAGCCAAAAACTTCACATTTGTTATCTATGTCAAAGCCCACCAATGAGAAACCTGTCTCCTCCTCAGCTGGCACATTTTCACAAAGGGTGGGATTTTGTTTGGATGATACACTGGGTCCCATCTGTTTGCCTTATTTTCCTGGTGCTGCTAAGCGCTGGGGAGGAGTCAGTGTGTTCATTTATGAGTTTCCTCCTCTCCCATTGGAGTGAGTGCAGAAAGGAATCAGGAAGACACTGCTTCTCAGCCTGAAACAAGTTGTTCAGACAGGACTATGTCCAAGCACTAGCTAGTCACACAACTTTCTCTGAACTAGTTGTTATCACATTTGCCTCAGCAGCTGAATGTTCTCTAACCATCAGCAGGTAAAACACAAAATAAATTTTGCTCAAAATTGAAGCAAGGATAAAACACTTATTTCTTATCAGGAACAAGTAGGATGCCTTTTGCCTTGCAATTCCACTGAGCTACTAAGATATGAGATGCCTAATCCTTTTCTTTCACGCATTAGCCACTTGTTTCATTTCTCACTAATTAACTTAATGCAAGAAAGAATCCGTAAGCTTTTGAACAGGCTCAGCTACTTGTTTCTCTGCTGTAGCAATACCAGGGACTAATAAGCAAGGAGATCCTCATGCAATTCCAGGCAGCAACATTGCTCTTTTACTGCTGCTCAGCAAGGATTTTGATTTTCTCTCATTTGGCAGGAATGAGCAGAGATCCCCTTCCAACAGACGAGGTAGCTTGCTTACAAAGGACTACGTTTTGGGGGCTGGAGGAAGGAAAATTAAATGAGCAAGTGAGGATGTATCTTCACAGAAAGTTAAGCCATCAGATCAATTCACTAAATGAAATATAGTAAACACGTTACTTTAAAAAGATTCGTACCCTGGCAACTGCAGATTTTGCAACATCAGGCTTGGATCATGATGTTTTCCATTTCTCATACACTCATTTTCACTCCTAGGAGCTGCAGGAGTTAGATAGAATAAGCTAAAGACAATTGTCTTCTCATCCTGTGAGTCAAAGACCTCCATGTGGAAGTCCCCAGTGAGACTTGGCCATTCTGGCCTTAAAAGAAGAGGCATGGGTGCTGCTAGTAGAGACCCCAAAGACACTCAGGAAATGTGCAACAGAGAGTCCATAGGTAAACTCCTGGGACACTAACTGGTGCTAGGCGACCTGCTAGAAAAGTTGGACTGGTGTTGGCACCCACTGTAGAGAGTTTAATCTAACTCACATTTTACCCCTACAAGCTGCTTTCATTTTTAGGGCAGTCAAACCCTGCAGTGCCTTAAAGGAAAGTCAGTCTAGAGAAGGAAATGCTGGAGAACTGGAGTAAAGTGTTGGTTTCATTTTCTGTAATGACAGAGACAAGCTCTTCAGTTTGTTATGATACTCATGTCTCTCCTTTCCCCCTGTGCTAAGCGGACACTGGGACATAGTGAGGGCCTTCCTCAGCTGGTAACAACATCTGGGCTGCCAGAGAAACTCTCAGGGTCTCTGGTGCTCTAGAGATGCAAATGTAAACCAACTCCCAAACATCTCCTCTGTGGATAATGCTTGAGGAAACTATCCAGACCCACTGAACACAGAATTTCCCTAGCTGGACAGAAATAAGTGGGTGGGACTGGGGGTGTCAGGCACAGTTTTGGAATTGGCAAAGCTTTGAATTCAGATGTATTATCTGTTTCACCCAAGCAATGACAAGCGGTTGTTTTTCAAAGCCTTCCCAACATATCTCTGAGCAATGGTGCTGTGGGTCACCAAGGACACCTCAGAAAAGAACAGAGAAGACACGATGAGTAAATGATGACTTTTTACAGCTCTCGGTGACACCCTTTCAATCTCATGAAACAGCCTGCATTACATACTTGTATCTATCTTCAGAAGTAGCAGGGCTGGAGACATGTCTTTTTTTTTCCTTTTTAAATGAAAAGGAAGACAGAGTTATTCCTCAGGATGTCTATCTTCTAGCAATAGAGATACAGCAGTAGGCACAGTAGTTGCAATAAGCCAGGCCTAGAAATAACAAGCCAATTCAAAATCAAATATCTGTAAAGTCCCCAACCTATCCTAAACTAGGAATGCAAATGTCTCCAGTTTCTATAAGCCTACATTGGAAGCAATCACCATATGTGTTTAAGGAAAAAAAAAAAGTCTGAAGCCACGCAAAGAAAGTTCAGCACTTAAAAGGAAACATCTCAGATGTCTCCTTGAAAAGCTTTCAGGTGTGAAAACATACGGACTGCTTTCACATCCAAAGCTCTAAGTCCCCATTCCAAAAAATCAGTGCCATCGGTGATGCTGTCTCAGCAGCTCAGGAGGGGCAAATGAATGTGGAGACTGAGAAAACACAGTGCTGCCTGCCCAAGTGATGTCTCAGCTGGCTCCCGACACTGCCACCCATACTGCGCTTGCTGTCTGCATCCACTGAGCGTTTATCTCTAGGCAGCTGTTAGATAGGCTGGCACCTTTTGTCAGCAGCTACTTCAATATGAAAAAAATCAAAACACACTCAAAAAAGAAAAATAGAGGAAACTGGAAAGCACATTAAACCCCAACTGGAACAACAAAATGTAAACCCTGGGCAGAGGAGGAAGAAATAGAAGATGAGGAAATTTATAGCAGCTGTTGCCGGAGCTGCTCATGGCACACAGCAAATGCTTCCAGGGCCACCCATTTTACCCTGTGAGATGTCTGGCTCTGCTATGACAGGCTTGCTCAAGCTCAGTTAGCAAGGCAGACACCTTGCTCAGGCTTATAAGCAAGAGTTATACACAGAGGTGCACACTTTGCTATGCCTCTTCTTTGCAGCTTTAAATTTTCCCATGCCTATTTTAGGAGTTTGTATATGCTTACAAACAAACAAGCAGGAAAAAAAAAAAACAGGCAGAACTGGAATTATGAAAGGCAGATAAGGCAGCAGCCTGTGGACTCAGGGGGTTAAGTAGACTCAGACCTGGTTTCCCAACTGATCTACACCTCCACAACCCTTGGATTTAATTTTATGCAATTAGTCACCTCTCCTTTACTCCCACCTCGTTCTTGGGTGAATTAGGAGAGAGAAGGGAAAGGAGTTCTTCCAAAAATTGATGTTGGCAAGTATAATCTATCCAGGACTTTCTATAGTTACAAAGGAGAGACAAGCATCATCTAAAGTAGTATCTGAAACAGAAGTCCAACTTGGCTGATTTAAATCATTACTCTGTGATTCAAGCCTGATTCCTCTTCTTGCCATGTGGTCTGTGGGGGAAAACTGCAATGAGAATGAGACCCCAGCCAGGAGGGAAAGTTACAGAGTCAGCAGCACTGGGAGCCTCCAGCTGCTCCTGGAGCTTTTCATACAGTTTTGACTGAGCTGTCAATTTGTGCTGGTGGGCTGCTTCCTCCAGACTTCCTGCACAGTTTTCTTCTGAGCATCTGTCTTCCCCAGCTTCTCTTTCTCACTTCGCTTTCCCTCCTTTTCCATTTTAGCTTCTCTTCTTCTCAGTAAACCTCCCACATCTGTCCCTCCCCAAACCTCAGTGCCAGCACACTGACTGCTGCTATGTCACCTTTGCTTCCCACTGTGCCTTTTCACATTTGCTGTGAGGCCAGACCAGTTACACAGCACCATGCAGAGGGCAGGACCTGGCTGGTGGATTGGTTGGGCGGCACTGGAGAAAAAGAGATGAGCACTGAACTGAAACCCTTTTTTAATTCTACTTCGTTTGTGTACACTTTATGAAGGTCTCACACACCCCCTTAGTGTTTGTTTTTTCCTGAGGCTCAGATAAACACAAGGCAATGCTGTGTTATGTCAGCAAGAGTGAGTAAGAGCGATAACAAAGGCGACAGGATAAGGAAACCCACATCAATAAGATGAAAGCATCAATTTTCTGCTTTCCAGGGCTTCCCCACTTAAAACGCCTCGCTTTCATTTTTCATGTATGTTAATCATAAGCCAAGAAATTCAAGCCTAATACATCCAGTCTTGTGCCAAATTAGCTCCTTAGGGGTGCATAAAAAAAAAAAAAAAAAAAAAAAAAAAAGGTTATGTTATTCATACGCATAGGGAGCCACTATGACATCCTCTGCATTTGTGGGATCAGGGAAGATTGGCATAAACCTCCTGATAATATGACAGCTATTGTGCTAGGGTCTATATACTGCTTCCAATATTCTAGTTTCAAACCTATATTTAAAGAAGTACAAAAACTACATGCAGGCAAATCCTTAGGAATATGTTTTTACTCTCCAAACAATTCTAATCAAAAGAACAATACTGACCCCACTCTAGTCAGTGGGAGTTATGTTGCACATTGTTCTCAGGTTCTTTCAGCTCCTGGAGAAATATCTGTTAAATCAACAGGCTCTCATGCTGCAAACAGCTTTCTGATGTTAGGGGGGGGAAAAAAAAAAAAGAGAAGGGAAAAAAAGAGGAAATAACACCTACTGATCAAAGGCAAATCTATGACTACATTGCTCACATACACATTAACACCTCATTAACACTACTTGCACCTACAGAAGAAATCAAGCTTGGAAACAGCTCTGGCATGAAGTAAACAAGTTTTAGGTTGAAATACTGCATTATTCTTCTGATAGTACCAGAAGCAGGGAGTCCTTGATTGTGGCAGCTTTGTTCATATCATTTATAAGAACAGAAATAAAAAGTTTCAACGTTCTGTAATAAAAAGTTCTGTGAGAACTCATACTTGTGATAGAAACAACAGCAGAAAATTGAAGATAACAGAGTGGGCTTTTTAAACTTAGTATCAGTTTTACAGCATGGTTAAAATATCAGCACGATCTATTTGAGGAAAACAGCATAAAAAGAATAATATACCTTTGCAAAGGTTTAGTCCTGAAATAGTCCTGAAAGTGAGACAGAATTAGAAATTGGTCATATCTCCAAATTCTCCATTGGTAAGTCTCAGTTTTCATGGCATTTCTATTTTCACAGTACAGTGCCTCACATCTGTGAAGAAGTGGAGCTCCTTCTTCCTTCTTGTACCTCTACCTGCTCCCAGTCAAACTCCCCAGACACTTTTCTTGCCATACTTCCAGCTCAGCAGTCTTTGCAAACCTCTTTAAAATTCTAACCTGGCAGAAAACAAGCACATCAAAAACACATGGATCAAGACCAAGCTGTTTTGCTGCCTCGGTGGCCTGGGGAGCTGCAGCCCAGGCAGGGCAGAGTTAGCAAGCTGACATCTTACTCATCATTCCCAAGCTTCCTCCACTGACCAGTGTAGTCAGGGTAGGTGTATGTTTAAGTTTCTGTGAGGAGACTTCTTCCTGCAGGTAACCCCTCCTAGGTCCTCTTCTGTACGTTTGATTTCACCAGGACTTGAGACTGAGATACGATCTTCAGTGGCTGCACAGGATCTAAGGTGTTAGTAGGACATCCTCTGCCTGATTGCTATCAGGTAAAAGGAGAAAGCCCCTCTTGGGCCCATGGTGAATCTGCACCTACTTCACTTCTCTAAAACTGATCAGATGTTCTTATACCAACTTAGCTAAAATGAGTTCCTAACTGATAAAAGCTAACTTGAAATAAAATTGCCTAGGCCATAATGAAGGGTTTCTGCAGCAATTTGGCTGGATTTAAAATAACCTATCAATGAAGCAGCTACAACTTTTGAGCTTTTCATTACTACATTTGCTTCTTCCTCTGTGCTCAGGAAGTGTAAGTGCAATGGGGAGCTAATCCCAATTACTGTAGTGGAGTGCTGCTGTAGGAAACCATAAGCAATCCATGGCAAAGCTCATCGTGCAAGGTGCAGGGCCAGAGATCTGGGTTCTGCTTTCAGCTTTCCAGTTAACCCCTTGCATTGTCTGTGGCATGATATCCTTCCTGTGCCCAGGTTATGAAAGGCAAAGACAAATTCTGGGGGACAGGAGCTGTCTTGTACCTTGTGTTTGCAGGGCACCTGGTCCTTGGAGAACTGCCATTAACCAAATATCTGCCTTTTTAGAACAATGAACACCATGCCTTGCACTTCATCAACTTCAGACTTTTTTTTTTTTAAATTTTTTTTTAATTTTTTTTTAATTTTTTTTTTTTAATTTTTTTTTTTTAAGCCTGTATGTGTCCATGGCTGAGAAAGAAAATTAATCTGAGAGTAGTTTTCCTCAGTTTTAAAGGCTTTTAGTCCTAGTTCCCATCCAGAAGGGAACAAAAAACAAACCCAAAAAACCCCTGCTGGCAACAAACCTGCTGATGCAAGTCAGTTGCACTAGCTCCTGTGCTTTTGGGTGCTAACTATACGTTTGGGTACTTTCATAGGGATAGTGTGCAGTACAGCAGAGATTTAGTACGGGTTTATAGATGAGAGTTTGAGGAGGCATATAACACTTGGCTGCATTGCCTTTCTCCTGTGTCAGCTGCAGGCCCCCCTCGCCAAACTGGAGCCCCCACCAGGTTTTGAGGTCTCTCAGCTTTTAGGAGACAGCATTTTATTTATATAAAACCTTTGTAAATAGATGTGCAAAACACTGAGCACTGAACATCTTCCCTCTGCAAGGAAAGGATTGGGAATGAGGGTTGACTCAATATACTGCCTTTGGGGAGATGCATCCACACACACAGGCTAGCAGGCATTAAACAAATCATCTCCTTCAGTCCTCTGTGCTGCATATCTTTTCTCTGCCAGCCCACAGGGAACTGAAAAATACCCAAACTGCTTAACTGCTTATTCAGAACAGACGTGAGCCAAAGCTGGAATTGGTTATGCAAACGATCCTAAACGCTGGATTTGCTGGTGAAACAGGATTCAAACCCAGGCCAACGTCTTTGTTTCTGCAAAACCAAAAATCAGGCACTGATTTTCTCCAAAATAAACGGAATGTTTCTACGTCTGTTTCATTTCCACATTTTCCTTTCATGCTTTGCCATCCAGCCAACACAACATTCTTTCCCTCTGCCTGCCAATCACTGCTTCACACTTCCAAAATTTAAATTATTTACATTATTTTAACTGCAGAAAATAGTTCCTCCTTTAATTTGGTCCTTCCTAAATCAAAATCTGATACTGACATCAATACAGAACAATGATAAGGAACTAATGAACATTTAGAAATACCTTAGTTATGAAGAAGCAATTTAGATTTGGCTAACATCTTTCCTATGGGCAATAAGAGATTTTTAATTTATTTTTTTTTTTAATGAAGTTGATGCCTTGATTTTGTTGTTCCATTAGTAACTTCTTTTGCTACCCAAGAAATTATTTCAAAACTTTAAAAATTTGAATATATTTTTTTTTTTTTAAGAAATATAGTCCACACTGATGGAATTCTAGTGGAAGATAATTAAGTCACTTGCTTTTTACAAGCACAAACCTGAAGCAAGATCACACATCTGTGTGAGTATGTATCACTATGTGCTGTGTCTATGTTTGTGCATGCACGCATGTGCACACAAACTCTTTGCACACTGAATTATCTATAATGAGAAATAGGTCTAAGTTGCACGACTCAGTCTTGAATCTTCTCGAGTTTCAGAGATGTTTGGATCTAAGCCTGATTTTCAGGACATAAAAAATGGGTCCTATTCAAAATTAAGAACCCATTTAAAGTGCAAACATTTCTCACCAGTAACCTTTGTCAGAGTGGCATCTGGGCTTTTCAGATGAGACAATGTTACACGAAAAACACAGGAACATTATGTCTCTACCACGATAACAGCAAGATGGCATTCAGATAAACAACTAGGACTTCTGCTAGAATAAATCGATATATTCCCACTGAGATTCCTACAATATGGAAATCAATATATCATGCAAGGAAACACAATCTCAAAATCACATTTTTGTCCTTTTTGATGAAAGGGAACGATACTAAGTCAATAAAAAAAAATACAACTCTCTTGATTCAGTTTCTATAAGCATTTGACAGGAATTTCACTTCTTCCTCTGTGTAATCAATGAACGCCACTTGTGTAGGTTTTTACACAGTAACAAAGGACTAGGTAGCATGGATGTGTATAAATTCTCAGAAATACTGGTGAAAAAGTCAGAAACAGGAAGAGGGAGATTAGAAACAAGTGCTATATAAGAGAGGCTTTTTGTTTTGCGATTGACCACATTCCAGTTGAATTTGTCCCTTTCTTATCAGACTTAATATAGATTTATTGTAGTTGCAGTTCTGAGACTAACCAAATAAATAATTATGCTAACATGCTAAAATGCAGCTTTACTAAATGGCCTGTTGAAGACAATTAAATCCTTGTGAAGGCATGCAGAACAAGATTCTAGGGAAAATTATTAAACCACAATCCTAATAAATAACTGCAATTAACACAGAATTTGAAGCCAAATTTTTGAATATGTGCATATGAGCATTTGAAGGGGGAACAGTGTCTTGGATTTCAGAGAAAGAGTGACTATGGTCACCATGGGAAATACCCACGGTTTGTCCAGCCTGGGGACCTTCTGTTTCCCGTCATGTCATTGCCCACAGGACACATACCCACCCCACAAACCTTCCTGGGGTTGTCCAGTGATAAGAATTGCTGGCTTCTGGTCCCCCTCACCTGCAAGTTGTCACTATCCATGGCTACACTGGAACCGCTGGCTGAACCAGTGCCCCTGGGGAAAAGCAATGAACAAATGGCACAGTGGTTCTGCCTTCCTACACACCATCTTGACTTTAACCTATACAAATCTGAAGTTCAAAACCTGAACATGTGCAGAAGTTAACCATAAATTTGCTCCCATTGCCTGCCAATGGTACTTTACCAACAATGAGGAGAGAAGACAGCTGTACAGTCAATAAGACAGTCTGACAAGGTTAGGGTTGCTCAGTTTGGAGAAGAGAATGCTCCAAGGACACCTTATAGTGGCCTTTCAGTACCTGAAGGGAGCCTACAGAAAATCTGGAGAGGGATTTTTGGCAAGGGCCTAGTGATAAGATGACTGGGAATAGTTTCATACTGGAAGAGGGTAGATCTGATCAGGTATTAGGGAGAAGTTCTTTCCTGTGAAGGTGGTGAGACACTGGCACAGGTTGCCCAGGGAGGCTGTGGAAGCCAGATCCCTGGAACTGTTCAAGCCCACATTGGATGGGGCTTTGAGCAACCTGGGCTAGTGGGAGATGTCCCTGCCCATTGCCAGAGAGTTGGAAATAGATAAACTTTAAGCTCCCTTAAAACCGAAACTCTTCCATGATAATAGCTGAAGTTTCTCCACTGCCACAGTTAGGGATTTATACCAGAGTTTTGCTTAATTTAAGGATTTAAGGATGCTGACTATTTCTCTCCACCAGCTCTAGTCTAGGCATGGGTGGTCCCAAACATCATGCAGGCTGAATTGTTCCTCACATCCCCACATATGGGGGCCATAACAGCCACACTGCCTGTGTTTCACTCTGCAGCACTTGGTATGACAACCAGCCCTCTGCCTCTATCAGTTTGATTTGCAGGTTACCACAAGGAACTTCAATAGTTTGCACTTGAATAATAAATACATAAATAAACTGGCATGAATAACACTTCTGGGAATGAGATCTGCAATGAATTGCCAGGTGTATTTCTCTACCAGAGAAAAAAAAAAGAGAGAGAGAGAGAAAGGAAGATGAATAACTGGGAGAGAATTATGCTCCAAACCCTCCCTGGTCATGGATTATTGACAGAATAAGAAGCGCTGAACTGTGGGCTACTTGGATGCATTTGTCAGTCAGCACACAACTTCCCCATAGTCTGGGCTTTATATATCATTAATGCTATTAGAGCTGGAGAAGACTATTAGGAAATTGAGAGATGAAAATGATATCTGAAATTAGTATTTCTGACTGTTTTTCCTTCCTTCAGGTTATTTCTACAAATCAGATTTTGTGAATTCTTATCTTGTTCCCAAATCAAATAACGCCAGTGAGCAGAAGTGGCACGGTTTGAAAGAGGAATCTCCAGTGGTCTGTGCCTCAGAGCTGTGGTTTATTCTCTCCTTCCTCAACTTTGAGGCAGCTTCATTAACTTGGACTTAGATTCCAGCCTCAGCTCCTGTTGTGGAGAGGAAAAAAAAGGGATGAAAGAAAACCTCAACACGATCCAGCCAGACCTTGAAAAATTAGTCCCACAGAAAAAAAGAATACAATTGGAACTTGCAAAGACTCTTTTTTTTTTTTTTTTTTATTGGCCTTGTAATTTCCTCACTAAACACGCTTTTAGCAGCCTACCCCTCTCAGAATCTTAATTATCTTGCAGCCCCTCATAAAGGCCCCATTCATGGCTTTGCAGAGCAAAAGCACTGTGATATCGCAAACACAGGAACTCAGAAGATACAGCATGTTCCCGATGAAGGGCTGCACACCCACAGATAGTTGGCAGAGGGGATTTGCTACTTGGAGAACATAATATAATACAAATATGCGGATTTTTTTCTTTCTTCTTTTTTTTTTTTCCTTAAGCAAGGAAGAGGAGATGCTGTGCCTGAGTTGTGTGTAACAGGGGAAAAAAAGCTCTCTGATATACCGTTCTGAATAAAGCAGATTATAGGCTCTCCATCTCTCTCCTCCACCATTTCCGACTGTTCACTGACTACCATAAATTAATATGACGTGATATATTATATGAGCTGGAGACATTTTATGAGCTTTTGAAATCTTTTCCAACAGAAAATGTGAGACATCACTTACTGCTCAGGCTTTTTTTGTTTTATTTGTTTGGGAATGAACCACGGGCTGAAAATATTTCAGTTGAATGAAAATAAAGAATAATGAGTTGGTCAGCATCCTTGAGAACTGGACATTTTTCATGATTCAAGTACATATTTCTACAGACCCTTTCTATGATAAAAGAAAGAAAGAAAATACTATTGTATCAGGAGGAAGATAGCAAAGTTTTCACAAGCTGCTAGCTCTGAGAGTCTTATTTCTGAAGCTCCCGCTGATTTATGAAAAAAAAAAAAAAAAAAAAAAAAAAAAAAAGGAAAAAAAAAAGGAGCACAATCAAATGCCACAGTTTTCTGAACAGAAATACACGATGGGTAAAACACATCCCCAGAAAATTATATTGTCACTTACATTAAATAAAAATCTTGCAAAAAACCTGTAAATACTAGAATAAGCAATATAAGAGTTTAACAAATGAAATTACTGTTCAGAGAAAAAAAATCAACTTTGTATGTCCGTACTTGTCTGTGGATGACATTTTAATCGTTATATTTGATATTCTAATAGAAATGGTCTAATTTACTTCAGGATATTTACCATGGTCCTATGGATAACTTTATGAAGACTTAACAACTTTTTTTCAACAAATGTGCTCCCTCCAGAACTGTCAGGCTAGGTAAACACCAGGATATTTACCATATTCTTATCTGCAATGGCAAAATAAAATTGATCCCAGAACAACTGTAAGAGTTATGGAAAAAAAACCAACCCTGTTTACCTAGGACCTTCAAAAGGTGAAGGCAAAGTTTTCTTTTTGTCCAATTCCATTCATCCTAAGAATTATTTTTCAACCCCATTTCATCTAGTATATGCAGATGTGATCCAGGTCAATTTACATATTAGAAATAGTTTAAAAAAAAATAGCTAACAACAACTATTGTATTGCATACAGAGGGGTTTTTGGCCCTGCGAGGGCAGGAAGGTGTGGATTTATAGATAACATCTCCCTAAAAATTGGTTCTGGGGACAGGACCCTTCCCCAGAGTCCTGTTTTTAGGCACCAGAGAGGCTACCTCAGAGAGGACCAGCAGCCAGAGGCACCGCACAGGTAAGGAGCAGCCTGTGCTTGAGCTGCACTAGGAATCATTTTCAGGCTGGCAGTTCTCCAAGAACCTCATCAGATGAGTGTGTATCAACCCACCACTGCACTGGCACCTTGCAAGGAAGACAAAGGAATGTGGGAGAAAGAAACAGCGACTGTCTCTCCTTTGAAAAATATCTCCTCCAGAATACGGTGAGCAGAGGAGTGTGTACATGCCAGACAACCCAACTGCACCAGCCCTAGGCTGATATGGTAGCATCAGTCTCTGCATTTTATGAAATATAAATGTCTCTGTTAAAGGAAGGGATCGCTACATAGGATAGATTGAAGGAGAGCGTAACGTAAGCAGTGAGGAATGCACCCAATACTTGCATTTACCAAGTGAAGCCCAAGGTTTTGCATCACTAGGCAGAAGGAACAAATTGACCTCTTCAGAGAAGTGGCACACTGAAGATGTTTAATGAATTGCTTCAGAAGCTGAATCAGTTCTGAACTGAACACGGGTATTTCAGGGAGGGAAAAGATACATAAAAGCACTGTGCAAAGTGCTGACAGCACTAGCTATATGAAAGACAATCAAGGTGCTTAACGTTTTAAACCTCATGCCCTGCATAATAACCAATGCTGCAGAAGCCTCAGTTGCTCTTCCAAGCACTGAACTAAGAAGAGTGTCTCCGTACTAGGATCGTAAAAGATATCGTTTAAGCGTTTTGCATAAATGCATGAGTTCTGAGTTGAGAAATGTTAACTTCTTCATGTACCTAAGGGCCATTTTCTCCCTCAGAAGCTGAGAAGAGAGGGAGAAGGGGGCATCACACTATTGATTTTCTGCAAATGCACTTAACCTTTAGTAGCTGCTGTCAGCATTTACAGTTTCAATACCAACAGTGAATGAAGACACTGGAGGAGTGCAGGGAGTTTGCTTCAGATGTAAGGCTTAGGAAATCAGAGGTTCTTCTCTCAGCCCATGGTTAATTACTTTTATCACTCTGCCCAAAACAATGGGGGCACAGGAAAGAAGCAGGGCAATTTCCACAAATTCAGAAAATATCTCCTGTAAAAGTTACAAAAGCCCTCCCTGTAATTCCCTTGAGCTTTTGGGTCTGAGTCAACTAATAATACTCATCATCTAGAATATACACTGTTCTCTTTAATTAGTGCTACGTTATATCACAGAAAAAGGTACTCAGTTTGTGGGTGATGAAGGGGCAGCTGCTGCATTTGACCCTGAGGTGTCCCCTGTCAGGGTTTAACACTGGCCCCTGAAATTAAACCAAAAAACAGATTTTTCTATGAATCCCCCTCTGCTCCCTGATCAGGAAAGGAGAGAGAATGAGGGAGAGAGACTGAGGGGTTTGAAACTGAACTACACAACTGGGATGGAACAGGAATGAGAAATGGGAAAAATTACTAAATCTACACAAATAAACAGGAAAATTGATCCCAGGTTCCTCCCCCCTTTCCCCCAATAACTCTCACGTCACCACTGAGGCTGCAGGGCAGCCCTGGGAAAGTCCAGGCTGGAATCCTGGGGTCAGGAGTTGGGAGCTGGAGGCAGGAACACACAGATTCAGGCTGGGATGGATCAGGAGCACAGGCAGAGGAAGGGATGGAATCCTCCTGGGATGATGAAAACATGGACTATACCACCCCTCGATGGCCACAGCCCATTTTCCTCAATAGGGCTCCCAGACTCCAGACGCTTGGGACTGGAGAAAAGATGCAAAGACCACTGAAAACTTTGGCTGGCCCTAACCCTCACCTGCCACCCTACCCACAGCACCACCAACAATCGGGCTACGGATTTGCATTTGACCAGAAACCTGGACTATACCACCCCTCGACGGCCACAGCCCATTTTCCCCAATAGGGCTCCCTTAAGATACGAACTCTCGGGACTGGCAAACAAATGCCAAGATTGACCACCAAAAACTTTTTCTGGTTTTAATATTCACATGCCACTCTACTTAAAGCACCAACAACAATTGGGCTACGGGTTTTTATTTTATAAACCCTAACCCTACCCCTAATTCTAACCTTAACCCTAACATAAAGCATTTATGAACAGGACTAGTAAAAATGGAAAGAGTGACCACTGAAAACTTTGGCTGGCCCTAACCCTCACATGCCACCCTACCCACAGCACCACCAACAATTGGTCTTTATTACCAAAACCACAAAGTATGAAGCTCTCTGTTGCTGTTCTGGTTTCGCAATTAAAAATTTCTCATTCACTTCAAAACGCAGTTTAACAAGTCTGGTTCAATATAATTTTGATGCAACATTATCATCAGCTCTTTAAAAGATAGATCAACTCTTATAATTTATAAAAAATTAAATTACCTTTTTTTAGAATTTTCTTTGTTGCCATTCTCAGCTCTAGGATTTGATGAGATTGAGGAATCACCTTCAGCATCTGTTGACTCAACATAAAAAAGGAAAGGAGATTTAACAATTTGTTAATCTTTTGTTTTCAGATTTTTGAAATTGAATTTGGCATGCCAGAGAAATTATTACTTTCAAGAAATTTTTATCTTTCTGATTTTATCATTTCATGATAGTAGAAGCAACCACGAAAACACAATCCTGTCTTGGCAGTTATAATGAGAAAGGCATGACATCCATTTATTGGTCCCCCAGTTCTGGTCATGCCCAGTTGGGGTCAGCCCTGATTGGGAACAAGTGGGCTGAAGAGGAGCTGATGCCTTCTTCCTCATCACTGGAAACACCTGATTGTTTTCACCTGGTTTCCTCTCCACATGGTGCATTTGACCTTAGTCTCACCCTTAAGAAATGAATGTTACTCTGCTCTGAACCATGTCCCGATCTCAGTGGTTGAAATTCCTGATGTGGTTTAGGGAACATTTTCTTATTCTCTATGTCCTGAGTTTTTTTTTTCAGCCCCAGGGTTCAAACTGCTGCTATTGGCTGGGGGAGTGGTGAGGGATATGGGGAGGGGTTAGGGCTAGGGTGTGATGTTCTAAGATAGATAGCAGCTGAGGTTCCTGCATCCCAGGTGGGGACAGTCAAGGAAAGGAGAGTTTCTTCCCAGGGGATTCTGGGAAAGAGGTGGAGTAGAAAAACTCAATAAAAGCCTCCCCACTTTTTTTTTTTTTTAAATAAATCAAGAGATAAGGAAGGAAATTGATCAGACTCTTCATATCCAAGGGCTGAAGATGGCAGCAAAGGAAAATGCTAAAAAAAGGTAACTGGACTTTTTATAAGAAATTAGGTTTGATATATTTTTTATTCAGCTGAAAATTATACTGCACCAAAGTTAAAATAACCCAGACATGTTTAAATTGTGTCATAAACTAAGCGACAACTTCAATTGCAAAGCCAGAAGAGCGACAGAAGACTTGAGAGTTTGTGGTTTCGGCCATAAAGACAGATAGTTGGTGGTGCTGTGGGTAGGGTGGCAGGTGAGGGTTAGGGCCAGCCAAAGTTTTCAGTGCTCACTCTTTGCATCTTTTCTCCAGTCCCAAGTGTTCGGAGTCTGGGAGCCCTATTGAGGAAAATGGGCTGTGGCCGTCGAGGGGTGGTATAGTCCAGGTTTCTGGTCAAATGCAAACCCGTAGCCCAATTGTTGGTGCTGCTGTGGGTAAGGTGGCAGGTGAGGGTTAGGGCCAGCCCAAGTTTTCAGTGCTCACTCTTTGCATCTTTTCTCCAGTCCCAAGCGTTCGGAGTCTGGGAGCCCAATTGAGGAAAATGGGCTGTGGCCGTCGAGGGGTGGTATATTCGGGGTTCCTCCTAAAATGCAAACCCGTAGCCCGATTGTTGGTGGTGCTGTGGGTAAGGTGGCACGTGAGGGTTAGGGCCAGCCAAAGTTTTCAGTGCTCACTCTTTGCATCTTCTCCCCAGTCCCAAGCATTCAGAGTCTGGGAGCCCTATTGAGGAAAATGGGCTGTGGCCGTCGTGGGGTGGTATAGTCCAGGTTTCTGGTCAAAGGAGTTTTGCAAGAGGCAGTAGCTGAAAGACTGGTAATAGCTTGTGCAGCCCTTTGTGTCTGGGTTACTAGGTCGAGTGCAGAAACATGCAAAAGTCATCTTCTCTGTAGCAGTCACCTGGTGCCCATGTGAAGCTGTTGCTTCAGCCCAGCTCCTCCAGAGCAGCTGCTTGCTCTCGTTGTGACCCAGGCTGGCTCCCTCGGTGACAGACTCCACAGGAAAGCATGGCAGCAAATCGACATACAGCTTGAACTGCTTCCTGACTGCTGTACATCCCGATTTATGTCAGGCAGGTATTGTGTCCTCCTCACAGTAAATTACAATTGTCTTGAACCTTTGACCAACTTACCTACACTCTGCCCACCTCATCTCCTCATCTCCACCACCTGCATCTCAACTGAGCACAACTAACACACCTGGCTATTGCAGCTGCTGTCTCTAAAAGGCAACCACGTGAGCAGAAACATGAAGTCTCTCTCCTTGTCCCATATATGTGCACGTCCACACATGCATGCTTCACAGAAAAGATCATCAGTGTTTAATCCTGCAGAAACCACAGGCATACACTGCTGTAACTTGCAGGTGGGTGAGGACAGAGCCCCTCCAGTGGCACGCCATCCTGCCACAGCACTTCCTTCCCTCTTTTTTTTGGCAGCAGGTACCAAGCCTTGGTATTGTGGTGTTATGACTGAGCTTTCTAAAATGTAATATTTTTTTGTTGTTATTACCTCCTCCAACACAGTTTGGGCTTGCAATATTAAGACAGCTTGAGTTTACATACAGAGGGAATACAAATAGCTTTCCTGCAAAATAAGTGGTGAAAACACACCATTTGATGGTGCTGCGTGCCTTACAGGATTTATGTTCTCCCATTTGGGATGAACTGTGCTGTTCTCTTGTGGTGTTGCCATTATGAATAATGCGGCCACGTTAAACTCGCACTAATAAAACCTGAATGTATCACTGCATTGTTCAGCACTCTGTATAGGAGAAACCCATCCATTAGCCAGGCGGGCACTGAAAACTCTTTGTGACAGGAGCAGCGCAGGGGCAGCTTCACAGCAGCTATTTAGAGACACTTTACAGCTTCCTGAGCACAGCCCAGGCTGGGCTGTGTTCCAGCATTGTGGGAAATGGCTGGCAGGGGAGGCCCTGGCCACTGATTCGTAGATCACATGAATTCCCCAGGGAAAGGAGCAGGTACTGAGAGTACCTGTGGACATGCTACAGGCACCCTTGAGCAGATCCTTTCAGTACCTGCTCGAGGGTGTCCGTAGCATGTCCGTAGCTCATCTTTAACATTTTTTTCAGCCCATCTGTGCCTTTTACAATCCCTTTGACAAAGCAAAATCACTAAGACTCTGTACAAAGAAGACGATCACCCCAGCACTTTTGCTGATGTATATAGCTAGTGGTGACCACAGGAACCTGCATGGACATCAGAAATGTTCAAATCAAGGCAAAGGGCAGATACTGCTCTCAGGGAAGGAATGAAAGCACCACTGCCTTCCCACTGCCACTGACCCAGTTGCAGGGGCAGAGCTGATGACACCAAAGGCATCACTGCTTAGTCAGAGCAGTGGTGAAACCAAAAGCAGTCAGAGCATCTACCAGCAACACCACTTGCTTCCTGGCCAAAAGCCTCCAACCTTCCTTGATAATGGCTGACATAGGCTGCTTCTTGCCTGTCCCATGACTACGCTGGCTGGCTTCTGTTTCTCCTGCTCCAGACCATTTCCATGTGATGAATGCTTTAACCCTAGAGAGTTACCCAAGAATGTACTAAGACCATGCCTTACATTTCTTCTGCCTGACGCTCCTACTAAGTTGAGCTGCCTTCTTTTAAAGAAACCCACAGCTTTGCTTCTGGATTTGCCTTTCCTCCATGCAGTGGTATTTAAGCCATGCAAAACAGTCTTGTGTATTCACCTGACTGCTGTGGCACAAAGAGAGCCCTGATGAGAAAGTTTAAATTGAACATCTTTCAGTAGAAGACAAATCTTGGCCTGCCTGAACCCTTTGAAAACCCAAAATTAAAGTTCAAGGAGCCGAGAAGAAAACTATTTCAGCTTCAAGCTTTCAACCTAGCAAAAAAGAGTTAAAATTTTCTTTTAAACAGAAGTTCAATCATTTGCTTACTCAGTATTAACAAACACCTTCTGTATGGTTACCCAGATAAGGCTGTGATTCGCATAGCAGGCAAACCCCATAAACTCAAAAGGTAAAAAAGATGGCAACAAAGAATTTTGTTAATATTACCTAGAATCCATTTTGTTCCTTTGGCTATTTTAGTATCAATAAATAACTCTCTACGTTTTCTGACCTAAGCAGTTCCATTTGAGAAGCTTCCCAGTCTGGATGTTTCTAAAATGTTTCTAAAATGATTAAACACAAATCCTCAAATGAAGAGAGCAGGTTTTATTAAATATCCCAGAGCAGTGCTGTCTGCCCACACTTATGCCCATGTCTGGCTGCTGGCTGATAAACGCTTTGGCTTTAAGATATTGCTTATTAGCATGCCTGTATATTTCCACCTCACACAGTCACCCAAGGGTGATTGCTATCTGTTAATTGAATTCCGTGCCAGCAACTGTGTCTTTGTGTGCCTGCCATTATAATTTTGAGGATTGTGACTTCATTTCCTATTTACAAGTTACAGCGATAAAAAAGTGCATTTATTTGTATGTATAAAACCACCACATATTTGTAGCTATATGGCAGGGAGTTGGTGGAAATCACATGTGAAAGGAAATGCATGGGTGTGTCTGTTCTTTTGCTTTGTTTTCTTTCTTTTTAAAGGCATTCCACTTCTCATCTAAACCACAGCTTGGGTGATGGAGCGTCTCCCTAGTGATGGGAGAGTAGACTAAGGGAGAAGAATGGCAGTCTTAAGGTTAGACCAGAGCAAGCTGAGGCTGTGGAAATGCTGGGGACAATGCCTTCCAAGCACTGGCCTCTGTGTTGCAGGCTTACTAAAATAATGATTTGCACATCTACCACATTTTTATTCAAGCATCTCCAAACCATTTCCCATCACTATCTTCATAACAGTGTTTTATGGAATGCTTTTCCCATTGTTTTAGATGAGATATTGTGACAAGTATTTGGCTTTACTCTTCCAAAACCACAACTGTCAGACTGAGGTAGGACTGGGAGAAGAAGCTAGCAGAAAACACCAGATCCCTATGACATTTGAGTGAAAGCTGGCATGCCTGACCTCTGGGCCTGAATCATAGCATCAAGAACCCACATCTCTACTCGCTTTTCCTGTCCTCCAAAAGGGAGATGAAACTTTTCAAAAGACATGAGTCCTTTTGTGTTTGGACAAGTCTGCTTGGGCAAGCAAAGAAAACTCATGAACTGCTAACCAGTTTACTGCTATTGCAAGGGAACGCTGGTCTGTAATAACTTTCATAAACACTCTGAGATTCACTTCATAATCTCTCTTGGCTTTCTTCCCCCTCAATATTTCTGTAGGAAGGTTGTTTGGGAACATCAGTCCTTGGAAGATCAGAAGCTGATTTCTCTGCTAAGATCCACAACAATCAGCTAGCAAAAAAGCCTATAAGGGGTTGTGGTCACCTCAGGATAAGGGTCTGTAAAAACCTGTGTGATCTCTTTCATCCAGATAATTAATACTTCACAGACAAAATAGTCAAACCTATAGCCACAGAAGTCCTTTTTGCAGCGTTCTGCATGGAGGAGGATTTCTTACTGCCCAGGTAATGCTCTGAGCACACCTGTTATGAGCACTCCTATTTCCAAACTATTCCAGAGATGGCACCTGAGTAATGGATGGGAACATCCCTATCTGTTATGTCAGACACTAGCCAAATATTTATTCAGTAGGAAATGTTCTGAAAGCATTGCTTTTTAATAAGATCCCTATTATTTCCTGGAGCTTGCCTATGTGAAAGTCTCCTTCATCACTGTTTTGTTTTACATTTTTCCACAGCTAGAATGTGCTGAGTGACAACAAAATTAACATAAGCACCCCAGGAAGTTATGTGAACTGGAAATAAAAGATTTGGGACCAGATTAATTTTAGCATCCTGAGAAAGACTTAGCCAAATTACATTATTGTAGTCCAATCTTCCCCCACTTTAAGAGCCTTCCTCTTTAGTCTGGCTTTTATTAAAAGACAGGATGCATATTACTATAAATTAGCTTAATAAATGATTTTGTCTGTAGACAGTGTATACTTCACGTTAATCACTCATTCTGCTAGCACTAAAAATTTAGGCTTCAAATATCACCTTTTTATGTTACAAATTCTCTAGAAACTATTTTATTTTAAAATTAAATACAATTACTGTTTTCAGAGAAAAAATTCTAAGGACAAATTGTTTGCAATGTAATAGATGAAACTAAGGATACCATCTGCTATTGAAATCACTCAACTTAATCTGTAAATGTATTTGGCTGCTTATAACTTGAGCAAAATTTACTCACTTGAACTATTTTTATTGTTTCTAGATTGGGTGTCATCCTGATGGCAGTTATAAATTCTGCTGAAATCAAGTTTCTGGGATTTGCTTGTTTTCTTCAAATACTGGAAAGCATGCATGCAAAAAGACCATTATAACCATACTTATTGAAGTCTTCTAATAATCAGATTGGTCAGTGTCAGCATTAGCAGGTTTTAAAGCCTTCAAGGTAATTTTGCAAGTGATTTGTTAATATTTAAACTTTAATTGTAAATATACAAAATATAAACTCTGAAACCAAAAGAAAAGAAATTGCAAAATAACCAGCAGTGAAAAATACCTTCTTCAGATTTTGAATTGCTTGCTTTTTTTGTTTGTTTTTCTCTCAAAAATATCATCACAAACAAAATGTTCCTATGAAACATTTCAATTCTGACAAAGCTGCCTTTCCTGGTGGAAGATATTCTGGTCAAAAAAAACCTTTCAACAAAATGTACTTCAGGCTCAGTCTGTGATTATATGAGAACACAGTGGTCTTTCAAATGTCTCAAATGCAAAATTAGTCCTGCTCGGTGTATGGCTCTAGACTGAGAGGTGATTAGTGCAGGGTGTTCTCTTTCTGCAAGCTCTTGCTGTTGGGGTGGGAAAATCAGAAGCATGCTCACTGAGCCAGGTCAGTTGCTTAGGTGACCAAATTCAGGGAAAAGTTCTCGTCTGGGAAACATTACAGATTTGGCCTTGGTCTGATCCCAAGGCTTGGCCAGAGCCCGGAGTCTTGGCCTGTGACACAGTCACGCACCCATCAGAGCCGAAGGCTGAGAGGGGACAACTGGAGTTTCACTAATAAAGGCTATGTTGTAAGGCACACATGCATATCTGAGGACTGAATTAGGATTGCACCTTACCTCTGATGCTCCATAGATTTAAGTGCTTGGTTTTGTAGTTTTAGTATTTTTTTGTATCTGCAATTTTTGTTGTATAATTGTATATAGTACTTAATTACTCGTAATTCATTACTGCACATGAGACTCTGCAGACAATATTTAGACATTAAATCTCAGCTCAGTGATTGAACAGAGGGTACAGTAAAAATAAATATCCATGTATTTTGTAAATATTTGCATAATGAGCTATTTAAATGCAAGAGATTCTAACATATGTAAACAACTAGAAATACTACATATGTGAAACTGTAAAGTGGATGCAAAAATATACACAACCCCTTGTAAAATCATACGATTTAGGAGTCAAACATAGTATATTTTTTAGGGCTTATGTATTCCCATATTATAGACTGTAAATACACATTGTATTAAGAACACATTGGTCGATACAATTAGTCAGTAAGTCCGTACAACTGAAAGGTTTGGGTGACAAATACAGAGGCACATCAGTGGCTTCCCAGTTACAGTGATATCTTTTTGCAATCTGCAGACTTAAGACATCCAAAGAGTTACAGGGCTTAGTCAGCGCAAGCAACCCCAGTTCACCAACAAGTACAAGGGGAAACAATTCTTTTGTTGTTAGAAAGCTGCCACGTGACATGATGTGGAGCTTCCACTGCAAAACATTTTCCCTGCTCAACATGCAGCAGTGTCTGTAATGGGAACTGAGAGGCTAACTCCATCAAAATATGCCCTTTCCATCTTGTGATTCTAGTCCAGCCTAAGACTTCTCAGCCAGTGCATCAAATGGCATCTTAAAGAGGCTCCACGTCCCCAGCCGCAGCATGGCGCGTTTCGGTATGGTTTCTCCAAAGGAAATGCAGTAGTGGAGGAGGAAGGGAACAAAAAGACTATCAAAGTGAAAGCTCTTATTTCTGTGTTAATAACCAGCCTAAGCTAGCTGTCAAGGAGAGAAACAATGAGGGTTATACTCAGTAGCTAGTCTGTCTACTGACTAATTACTGCCTTTGCAAAAATCAACTGCTACGCTAAGGACCAAAGCAGTCAGGTAATACCTACAGTCACCTCTGGCTCACAGATGCTTAAAGAAAGTTAGCAGGGGGCTGTTGCCATCCCCCTCAGGTTTCGTGACTCAAAGAGACACTGCTAACAAGATGCATCCACCTTTTGGGGAGCATTCCATGTGTCTGGCAGAGATCATGAGAGAGGGCCCCCTCACTTTGGGAGTCACAGCTGGCTAGCATGGACAAGAGGAGATGGCTAAGGGATCTTCTGCCTTCAATGGAAGTCATTCTCCCCAGAATGACCAGAAGGCCAGGTACAGATATTTTTAATATATTATACATATAATATATATATTATATACACTATACATGTTTTATATATATATATGCGTAGCTGTCTATAGGCCCAAGGCCCAAGCAGCCAGAGACCTCAGAGTAGTAGGGACATTCCAGACACATCCCTGTGCCTAGGTGGTGCTTTCATGCTTCAGGGGTGCAGAAAGATCACCACCTATGTCCTAAACAAATCCTGTTGCAACATCCCAGATCCCAGAGCTTTGTACACGTGCCAAACTCCTGGCACTGAAGCAGTTAAAAAATGTTTGAGTCACCAAGGAGCTAATTTAAGATAGCTCACAATAACTGGGTGTAGCAAATAATTGGCAGACTGGAGAAATGGAAGATAATATGAGATGTTTGGGTGTGGGTGTTTATGTGAGGCATAGGGAGCAGTTTTTGACTCAGAGGCTAAGCTATCTGGTCCAGACTTAAGGCTACAGAAACTTCAGTATGAATTCTGGGGAGGGAAGAAATTAACGTCAGTCTCCGCTAAGGGACATTTAGTTTCAGCACTCAATTCAAACATATTTTCATTAGAAATGCTGCCAGTAATCAGCTCTGAATTTTAAAAATCTCCCTTTCAGACTCCTACACTGTATTTCAGACATGCTGGGTCCAAATCATGACAAGCCCTGCATGAAAAATAAAATACTTTGTGCACAGGGATTCCACATGCTTGGAGGCAAAAAAAGAATGTTTTCTTAAATGCCACACAGAAGAAAGCCATTTGGGTTGTGGGGGAGAGTCACTCAGTGTGCAAACCACAATCACAGTCATATTTCCTACACTTCGCAACAATCAACCCACAAAGCTAACACTCAGAAATACTTCTATGAGATTTTCTATTCACCTTCAATAAAGATAACATTTAGACTGCTGTTCCTTGTTGAGCAACAAGTTACTTAAAACCAAGATGTGTTCTTGACTAATCTGTTTCCCAAGAAATCTTGAGCAGCTAAAAACCTTGCTTTTGGCAGACCAAGGAGAAAGGCCAGTCAATTAGTATTCTACCTATTCCTCAAAGTCTCCTAATGTGAAATGCTATTATTTAAAAATACTATTAACATAATCTTTAATTAATACAGGGCAATTTTAGACAGAAAGAAAGCTCTCTTTTATTTTCTCCACCCTCAAAAAAGGCTCTGAAATTAATTTGTTCTGGTACTGGAAAGCATCACACAAATATGTGAGGAGGAAGCACATTTGCCACAACCTTCATGACACAAAAAATCTCCAGCCCATATGTCAGAATCTTCCAGCTTTCTCTCTCAATGAACAAAGGTTCAGGTGGATGTCTAAACAGCTGGATGTGCTATAACATGTATGTATCCTGGCAAAGAGTGGTTGGAATCCAAGGGCTCTCAGACATCTCCCCTCATCCATGGCCTTCTCTTGTACACCACCAGAGCACCTGTGTTGCTGCACACTTACACTTATGGTACTTTGCATAGGACAGCTTAAAATTCTCAGTAAAGCTTCTCTCACCCTAAAGGCTTTTTAGAAAACAGGACTCCCTAGAAATACATCTGAGGAGTTAAGCACCAGACCATTGCCTCCCAGCACACTCTCCAGAAGTGAAGGGCAGAGGAGGAGGAGGAAGGGAGGACTTCAGCACAGAGCCCACAGGTGCATCCACAGTTGGCATATGCATGAGCAGGTATAGATCTGTACGCCTGCAAAGATGCAAGCTCCACACATAACTACTTGGATTTGCTCATGTCACCCTTCCAGTAGACCATCTGCTTTCATTACTGGAAGGCCTCTTACACAGGACAAATTCTTCTCAACAAAGGCACCTCCTGCTCCCACACCTCCTCCTGCCTGCTTCCTCTTCTATCACTTCCCCTTCCTGCCTCCTTGAGACCTAAGCCTCTGCCATCGTATCCTTCTGTGTGCCAAGAGCCAGACATCACCTTTTGGGCACTGGCTTGGCAGCAGCAGACAGCAAGACCTGCCCAGGGAGGTGGTGGAGTCACCATCCCACTTCAGGACATACTCTACTCGCATGGTGATTTTTTTTTTATTTTATTTTTATTTTTTATTTATTTTTTTTTCTTTTTTTCTGTGTTGACAGTTGGACACAGTGATCTTAGACATCTTTCCCACCAGTGACAATTCTGTGATTCTGTGAAGAGGTGCAGGAAGGGGGGGGAGGAGCAGCTTGCAGTGATGAGCTGTGCTGCTGTCAAAGGTTCCCCACTCAGTGGTGTGCTTCTGTGTGCCTCGGGGCACCTGTGTGCTAAGGCTAAAGTTAGCCTTGAACAGGAAAGTGTTCCAAGCAGCTGTTTAGAAAGCAATCTGCCTACCTTGCCCCCCCTTTTTGCCATCTCTTTGCACCTTCACATAATCAGTGGGACTCCTAAAATGATTCAAGAAAAGTTGTCTCCAGATGGAGCAATGTTCACCTCTATAGGATGGGCACAGCAATAGCACCCCACTGACAACTCTGAGTTTTGGGGGGTTGGCTTCAAGCATGTACGTGTCCTCATGGTTATGAGAGCAAGGATAAGACAGGTGCAAAGCAATCAGACATACAGGCTTCTTGCTCAGCAGGTAAGGATAGACAACCTGCTTGTGGGCACTGCAGAAGGATTTAGAGGCAAATGATCTGAGACTGTACTAGCAATTCTTTCTGGTCCAGCAATGGAAGGTCTAATTCAGGCTGTGTAATTATCTTCTCAACCTATAAAGTGAAATGTGCACTCCCTCATGGGTATCATTGATGATAAGCCAATTGGGGAAAAGGCTGAAATACATGGCAGGATCAATTTTATTTGTGATATTTGGTGGGTTTTTTTAATATTTCATCTATGCATATAACTGGTTGAAGCAGATGCAATTAAATACTATGTTAGCATAGGATTTATGGAGTCCTGGAGTAAGGCTTAGCTTTTGATTAAAAAAATAAAGGGGAAAAAAACATCACAATTTTATGGTTATCATAATTTGTTTCACATATATTTTTTCAATACTAATGTGAAATAACATATTTAACTGGTAAATAAAAATGCCTATAAAGTTCTAAAGAGATATTCAGAGAACCTGGACAGAGACTGAAGAATGAATTTTTATTCTGTGTTAATTGACTTCTAATATTTACATGAGCTATATATGACACGTAGATACATATAGTCATGCATGCAATAATCTCTTTATCTACGCATCACTTCCATATAGTAAAAATGTACTAAAAATATTGATCTCAAACCTTACTACGCACTGTTCTGTCTCTTGTTTGATGGATATTAACAATATTTGCCGCCACATAAAGTCTATTTTGCTGATATATTATCACACAGTGAAAACTGATATCACAGACCAAAATAAAAATTTAGGTTCAGACACCAGTCCTAAATGCCCCCACTGAAGACCAGTGATTTCATGCTTAAAGAAAGATTTAAAAAAGATTAAAATCTTAATTACTGCTTTTTTTTTTTCATTTTAAAATACAGAATATATCCAGCACATTAGAAGGAAGATAACATAATCCTTTAAACAACATCAAATACTTCAATCTTTTAAATGTCAGACATCAATAATATTACTGATATAAACAAATAAATAAAGCAAGTTAAAGTAAAAATCTGACGTATGATGCCTACAGGCCTTGGGTGTATTTTCAAGCTTTAAACCTTGGATAAGGAGCAAGACATTTCTATTGAGTTTTTTACCCAGTGGATGTTTATTTTTCTTCAATGTAATTTGATCCTGATTTTTGCATTAATACATTAAAAGTTAAATTTATGTCAGCACCAACAGATCAATGATCAGATGTTGCTATTAACTTTGACATCAAAATCATTAAGAGATTGCCATCATGTAAATTAATTATCAGCATTGTATTGGCATGAATGCATAATGATATTACTCATGCAAATAATTAACAAAAATGCAAGTGCAAAACACATTAGAATAATGGCATAAAATGTCATTATTCTGCTTTCTTGACAACTAGACACTATTAGTTTTCTGCACAGTGAACTTTAAGGTTAAACAACAGAGACAGGGAAGTCCAGTGCAGGGCACAAGTTGCTCTCATTTGTACTTTTATTTTTCAAGACTGTAGAAGTGAAAACGAACATTTTAAAATTTGTCAAAAAAAGCTTTTTACATCATTCTGGGAGAGATTAAAAACAAAACAAAAGAAAGCAAACAAACAAACAAAAAAAAGCAGCACAACACCAAATGACTTATAGTCCAAAGATGCATGTCATTTTGTTCTTGGCAATTTCAGGTCTCAGAGGACCTCAGGCACAGAAAGGTTGCTATTGTTAAAATGCTAGGATATTTCTGAGCACAGAAGAGTAATAATTAACCTCACAAATATTTAGGTTATCTCCTTTCATCCCCTACCCAAAAGGTAATTATTACTGATCAGTGTTCAGGGAGAGAGAGAGTTGTGATTACAGTGCATGTGTGTGTTCTCTAATTTAATATGTAATGGTCTGAGTTAGCTTTTTTCATCAAAAGTAAAAGACAGTCCACTCTAATAGAATAAACATTACTAACAACTCGGTGATGCATGCCAGCTTAGTCACCAGCTGGACACATTTCTTTTAAATGTCTCTCTTCATTCCCTCCCAAGTCAATGGAAAAGCTCTCTCTCTGTCATGGTTTTGTACTTGTTCCAGAAATTATATTATAGAAAAAATATAAAAAGGCAGCCATTCGTCTTGCCTTTCAGCTCCCATCTTTGCAAGACTAAGGCAACACCACCACCACCCCAAACCAGACGTTCATATCCTAAAAACAACATTCAATGTTTTAAACAGTTAAACGATGGAGGTAAAGAAACTTATTTGTCTTCCCATTGAAGACCATGCCTAATGACACTTGGAAGAAAATTAGTATTTCCAAGACAAAGTGGAGGGCTAAGAAACAGCACATCTGTGAGCACTTCTTGGCCCTATCCTACACAGGTTCAGGTACATCACTTAAAAGACTTGCCTTAAATTTTTCTCTGTTGCTCGAGTGAGACCAACATTGCCAATATAAAGAGAACAACTCAGGGAGTTGAGGCAAAGGATCCACAATTAAAAAAACAAAACCCACTCCATAATTAAAACTTATCAAGATACCTAGACATGCACAAATTTCCTTGAAATTTATCAGAGAATCTGTAAAAGATTCATTTGTGACCTGGTGTCCAAACTCTGCAGCTGTGTCTGCCAGCAGAGACTCCTGCATGTCTGAGGAGTCACTTCTAAGTCTCTCTTTGGACCCTCCTTGTCACTGCATTCCCTAATCTTGGCATAATGAATCTCAACTCCAAAATGGGATACAACTGGCAGGGAATTTACATGCCATCAGTAGCAAGGGTTTGGTTGCTCTCTGGATCTCCTGGCATTTCAGAGATTATTTTCTCAGGTTTGCTTTGGGGGATGATGAGAGACACAGAGCAAACTGTTTTAGAGCAGGCAAGGTATCTGGGAGCAATTTGGATCATAATTAATATCAAGGCAACAGCAACTGTAATTAAAAAAAAAAAACTTGAAACCTATTTCTGGTTTTCTTTAAACTTTACAAGTTTCCTTGGAGACAACTAACTTTTCGGGTATGCTTTGACTTTTATGCTGAAATACAGACATTTTACTTGAAACTGTTTAATGATGCTCTGAGCCTTTTACTTCTGTTTAACAATCCAAGCTTTGCTTCTAATCCATCAACAGATAGGTCAAACTTGTACCCATAATTTAAAGTTATGTTAATAAGATCTATGACATGTCTTGCAACATTCTATTGATAATATGTAATGTATTTTAAGTATCATGAGCTTTCAGAGCTGCTATCATTCAGGGATTTTGCACATAAGGTATTACATCTCAAAAGCATGCTGCTGCAGTGAAAAAAAGAACTTCAAATAAACAGGCTGGCATAATTCTGCCTTCAAATGGACAGTCTATAAATTCACAAACTAGATTTACTGTGTAATTCAAGCCTGAATCAACACAGGACTTACACTGTGTAACTGAGAAGGGACACACCACGTGGCAGGGTGTTTGTAGTGTGGGCAATATTGTAACACAGAGGTTGTTTTGCAGGCACATCTCTTCCTTTTCTAATTACACTAATTGCCACCTCCCATTTACAATCACATACCCACGCTGAGTATAACTGCAGTAATTGCTACATGATAAATTTATATAAGGAAAATATTGAGTGTCTATTTAGTACGTTGTAATGTAATTTAGCAGCTGGGGGGAGGGGGGGGGCAGAACGATGGGAAAAAACAGCATCATGTAACTTCATAAATTCTCCATGCAGCATGGGAAAGCAGCCCCTGCACCATGTCTGTGAGACCTCTGAGGTACAGTATCTGTATCTGGATTAGATTGAAATCCATTAGCTAATTTTAAGTTTATGGGCACACTTGTGTGAGTTTACTATGTTCTGAAGATGGCATTTTTCACTCCCCCACTGTTTGTGGATGGTATAAAACTAGATGCCCAAGAAAGAGAAGATGTTATGGCATCAGCATGTGTTGTTGTTACATGATCAGCAGAAGTCCTGGATTAAGTCACCCACCCCTAGAGCTGTCCCTGACTTTCAGAGGTCAAGATCATGTTACCTGTCATCTTCTGTATGAGTAGAGGAAATGTTCTCTCCAGCTACTTTAATCTCTGCCTACAGAGCTGTTGCTTGACAAGGAAGGGTGTATTAAGGATGTGATCTGCCGGCCAAAGATACAGCAAAATCAAATGTTACACCCTGCAAGTTGAATTGAAGTTGCAACTCATCAGTTCTCTTTAAAACCAGAACAGAATCACACAGCCCAGTGTTTAGGCAGATGGAAGAAAAAGGCACCTAATATACAGGTCCTTCAGCAATATTTTCTGCAGTTTTAGCAAGTTTAAATAGAAGATTTCTGACCTGGGCTGCTTTGGAGAGCCATGCCGCACTTGCTTTTCTAAGAGCTGATGTTATAAATTATCACTTGCTACTAACTGAAAAGAAGGGATTACAGACAAGTGCTTGAAGTGGCATATTAAGAACTGCAACTCCTCAGCCCTGCTGCCTGCTCAGCTCTGCATCTTAAGTCTTTGGGCAAATAACTTTAACCCCTACGCACCTCAGACCACAAGCCTGTGAAGCACTCATTCCTACAGGTCTTCTGAGTTTAAATATGTATTTTTAAAGAGCTTTCAGATTGACAGGCACACCTCACTCTAAAATGGCAGGTACCTTCTAGTCAGATTCACAGGCTGTGAAGTGTACTGAAAAAGGAGCAAACACTGAAGAGCCAGCAAAGATAATATCTATAGCCTGGCCATGGTGGGTACTCCTGCAATTACAGTTTGTTCTTTTGATGAACCTCTCCAAATACACAGAAGATGTCATGCAATATCACAGCTGTTTTTGTGCTCATGTTCTCCCAAAATGACCGCTGATCTCAGTGAGAGTATGGCTGCCTCAGGGTGACCCAGACAGTGTCAAAATCCCTTATGATTTCTCTCCAAGCTCCCATGCTTACCACTCCTTGTGGAACGGGGATGCAAGTAGCCGGTGAGCTGTTAGAAGTGACTGCTGGGATCTGAAACTCCCTTTGACTCTTACTTCTTCACAGTGAATATTTTTTTCTATCCAAAACTACTCTTTCTTCCCAGTTCATACTGCATGAGTACTACCCTATACTATAGTCAAATAGCTTTTGAAGAAGTGTGATGAAACTGATGGGACTGGCTGTGCTGCAGAGCAGGCAGGGCTGAGACCTCTAGCCCCTCACATCTCCCCCTGTTACCAGAGTGCAAAAGTAGGTTAACAGGCTCCCTAAACTGCTGGTTTCACCCATCTTACATCTCCTCACACTGAAGCCACTACACTTGACTCAACCTTCACCTCAGCCTTCCTGTGTGATTCCATTACCAGAGTGACCAGCACCTGCATCAATCTGGTCACCACCTGGCTGCCTGGCTGTACCAGAGGGATGGGATGCTACATGATGGGATGGGATGGGATGGGATGGGATGGGATGGGATGGGGTGAGCCTGGCAGCAGGATTCTAGACAGAAAAGGTGTCCTCTTTTTTTAGACAGAAGGATCCTAATTTACACAATCAGAGACAAAAGCATAATCAACCCTGCTTTGATTAATTGCAGTGGAAATGGTAAGGAGCTATCAATGCAGCAGTCAAGAGAACTTAAAACTAAATATAACCTGCAGGAGGGCAAGAAAGGATGAGTCTTTGAAAACACATTTCTGAAATGAAGCAGGAATTCTTTCCCCACTCCTCTGGCCTGTGCAGTGAAATGTGAGTTCCTGCCTTCTCTCCCCAGATAAAAGTGCCGCTCGCCTTCCTGGGCTGAAGAGCTGGGACCATCCTGCTGTCACCTCCCTGCTCTTCCTTACCACTTTATATTTAGCATCGCTGCGATCGGGTGGCAGCAGAGGAAATGCTCACCCACCGCCTGCCATGGCACTGAGAGCCAATCAGTGAAACACCTCCTGCCTCTGGGAGCCTGGGATTATGCAGCACTCAGGCTCACAGCGGGCAAGCAGGAGACTCTCACCCACCCGGAGAGCTCCCACCATGGCTGGCACCACTGACTGGGCTGGCTCTGGGCGTGAAGCAGCCGAAGAGGCAGAAGTGATTCTACAGACATAAATAGCAGAGCCAGCCTGAGCTTAGGAAGATGAGTCAATGAGATATTTTGGATGCATTTTTACGAAGGCAGCAAGACTTTCCAGAGAAGCCTGCTATTTTTAGTGGGCTGAGACCCATGATACTCATCTGTCAGCACAGAAACTGCCAGTGCAGAAAACCTGTAGAGTAAAACCACCCTGAGGGTGTAACCAGACAAGGTGGTGAGTGCAAGTCAGAGAAGAGCTTCTTGTAAATTTGGAGCTCCAGGAAGTCCCTGGAGCACATTTCTTCAATAGTCCTCACCAACACGAAATACCTATTCAGTCCTTCCTTGCTCATCCTGATAAATGGTTCATTTCTGGTTTAACAGCAAAATGAAATTGATTAAACCAGCACTGATATTGTCCTACAAGGTAGCGAGAAACTAAATTAATTTTGGATAAATCCCAAGAAAGTGCAACACTCATGCACATATACACACACGCTATTTAAAATAGGTTCATCTGGGATGCATAAAACCTGAAAATGTTCATTAGGACTGGAAAAGGAGACACTATTAATCAGCTCTAGCCTTCTTAGTACTCAGTAGAAGAAAACTTCAGTGAGGTAATTTTTTTAACACAGATTAATCCCCAACACCTTCCTTGGAAGAATTAGGCAGCTAACTTGCCATAAATATGAGGAGGTGGGAAAAAAAGGCAAATGAAAGGGGTTGGGGGCTGGATTATTATTTTTTAATTTGCATTCAACAGGAGAAAGATTTATGCATGAGATGCAAATTGCTATGCGTTATTTACACATCTGAAGAAAAACAAATCTTGAATGTAAATGCTTAGAGGCCATACTTTTAAATATGAAAGTGGTAAAATTATTATAATGTTTATAACACCCACACTGTTAAAAAGACATTAAATTTGGGAAAAATGAGCCCTTTTATTTAAATTATAGAGTCCAATCCAAATATTAGGGCAGAAATCAAATAAAAAACATCTGGTGTTTCTATTCTTGAGAGTCTTTTAGAGCAATTTGTGCACCTTGCAGTTGGTTCAATACAGAATATCCTAGTGGGTGAGCAACTGCAGAGGGCAATGGCCAGTTACAGAATTTTGTTTCCATTGTGAAATACTACATATATCTTCAGAAGTTAAAGAAAGAGAAATACCTTTATAAAAACAAGTCCACACCATAAGCAGTCCAGCTCAAATGGTGGGTTATATACCACTTGCAGCTGACCACTCCTGAGAACAAGGTGAGCAGCACTGAAGCATGCAGAGAAAGCTAAAAGACCAGGAAGAAAGCAGTAAGAATGAGAAAAAGAGATGAGGGCAAATGATGACACCTAGAATATCCACCATTGCTTAGTTAATCCATATCCACTGAACTGTGCATTTTCCAGTTCTCTTTGGAAAATTTAAAAGACCTCTATTATACTAGCACTGCTCAATCTTTCATGTGTTCACTTCTGGAAGGGAAAATATATTCTTTCTGTGCTTACCTAGAGAAAGTTAGGGTAATAAGACCTAGGTTACCAAACCCATTTACTTGA
The DNA here is from genome assembly GCA_038090715.1 of Florisuga fusca. Taxonomy (NCBI): domain Eukaryota; kingdom Metazoa; phylum Chordata; class Aves; order Apodiformes; family Trochilidae; genus Florisuga; species Florisuga fusca. The sequence continues at coordinate 30,299,808 of JAAWXA010000001.1, forward strand.
CTGACTTCTGTCAGCTTCTGTACCACAGGCTCACTAAAAACGAAAGAAATTTAGGTGTCTTCATCTTCTTGACTCTTTTGAAAAAGTGACTTGCAATGCTGCCAACCTCAAGGGTATCAAGTTGTAAAACTAGACTCCATAAGCTGAAAAATAATAATGGAATTACCATTTTAGCTTGCTTTTTGACACTGGGAGAGCTGGGAGGGGGTTGCTGTTTTTCTTCAGCTGCCCTGTGTGAGATGGACCTTGTTTCTCTCCTCACAACACCTATCCCCCTTGGGAATGACAGGTTTTGGTCACCCCAAAACCATCACTCTCCAAACACAGGTCAGTGAGTACCCATGGCAATTACTGTCAGGTAGCTCTGCCCATGGCACTGCATTCCCAGAGCACAGACTCAGTGAGGCTCCAGACTGTGCCCCATAGTTCCAAGTACTTTTCACAACCAGAATTAAAACTTCCATATAGAACACCACAAATGTGGCAGAGGGCTTAGAAAGACATTTCCTATCCGTTCAGTCAGGCCAGGAGATTTCTAGGCTGATTAAGAGTGGTCAATATTAAAGAAAAAACAACCATGAGTCACAACAGCTCATTTTTAGAATGTCAGTTCATAAACGTACTAGAAAACAAGTGAAAAGGCATCCACCTTTGCAGCCAGAGCAGGAGTAGGTTTTTGCGGTTGTAGTTTTTATGGTTATCCACACAGCTAATTCACATCAGGTTTTTGTTGATCTTTTAATATTTATGCCCAGATGCTACTGTATGCTTCCAGATGTTTTTGAACTGACATCAAAAATGTTTGCATAACAATTACCAAGAGAAAGTTTGAGGCATTTTCAAAGAGCTGAGAATGACAAAAGACAAAGTGGTTTTTTTGTTGCTGAAAGATTTCTTTTCTTTTCTTTTTTTTTTTTTAATCTTTTGTGTTTCTTTATAAACCATTTGTTAGTCAACTAACCAACAGTAGTATTCAGTCTATCTACTTCAAGCGTCCTATTTAGGATATGTCTTGGAAAAATTTAGATTTCTGATGCCGAACAATTTCTGTATTTTCTATCAAATGCAAATACGTAGATATTTTCACAAGTCCACATACAGCTGTATATCCATATAACCCTGATCAACTGACCACACAGGACTGCAGGTAATCCTGAAGTTTAAGGCACAAATATTCCCCTGCCATAAAGAAGAGATTGAAGGAATAGGAGCCGTTGTGTGCCTGCTGCCCTTGGGATCAGCTCTAATGCAGCAGGGCTCTGTCTTACTACACGGTGTCCCAGCACAGTACTTCAGGAAACTTCCCAGAGACCCCTGGGGAAGGAGGTGGAGGTGAGCTGTCTGACCATCCCTGCTTCCATTGCACCACAGCTCTGGCTCGGAGAGAAAAGGGCCTCTTGCACCAGAGCAGCTGCTTCCAAGCATGGAAGCACAACTACAATGGAGACTCCAGAGCTCATCCAGGCTAATTAGAAAATTATCAAACGCCTGCTGTTGTCTGGAGGGAAAGGACTCCTGGGCAGTCAGTGGGCTGGGCTGCAGGCAGAGCTTCTAGGTGAGATAGAATCAGTCTGGGTGGGAGGTAGGAGGACTTACACCTTTCAGAAATTATCTGTGCTCTGGCAATTATAAGACAACTTCAGCTTTCCCTGTGTTTTGTACTGTGTTTGGAAAAAAACATCCAACCCCCCCATATTCCAAATACCAAATGTGGAAAAAAGAAACTCAACCTTTCTTAATTATGATAATTACATCAATATGCTCAGAACAACACAATGAAAAAAAGAGCTATGTTGGCAGAGAGTGAGAAAATGACAGAGAGGTGTAACTTTCTTAGCACCAGTGCTCAAAGTGACGGTCTGGCTACCAAGTCAAGTTGTAGAGGAGAGAACACAGGCAGCCTCATTCCTTGTGTACCCTGAGTACTTGCTTCAAAACATGTTTTGGTTCCACAGATAATCAATGAGAGTTTTGTATGTAAGTTCAATGGGGCCAAGATTTTCCTTTGACTAAGAACTGATGGCTTGGCCAGCAGCAGCTGCTTCAGCCAACCATGCTGCTCTTGTGAACTGGAGTGTCCCTCGGTTTGCCCATAGAGCTCTGCAGAAACAGAGGTGGCTGGCAGATATGGCTGCATGATTTGTATTTGTATTCAGTAAGCTACCAGTGAAATTACACCATAATGTACTTAGGCAAGGATTTTTCACTGAGAAACAAATAATAAAGTGTGAGAGTGTTTGTCAATATTTTCTATTAATTGCCTAATGGTTGGAGGTCCATATCTACATTCCAGCCAGCAGTGGGAAGTAGAGATAGCCACCTGCTTTAAACTGGCTTAGATACCAGAAGAAATACATCTGCAGGAGTGTTATTTCAGACTACCACTCAGCTAAAACTACCTCAGGCATCTTCCTCAGTTACCTTGTAACCTGCAGCATATTCTGACTCTCTGATTTGAAGAGAAATTGCAGAGAGGAAACAGCTGAGAAAACATAAAACAAATTTAAAACTATTCTTCAGAAATATATCAGAATTTGCTAGAGAAATTATTTCCTAGGCACATCTTTCTAGTCTCAGTTCTTTAGCACAAAAGATGTAAAAAGAAAAAAAATTAATCTGATTAGCATCATGTAATCCATGCAGCCATCATTCAGCCCTGCTACTGTCAAATGACTTCTCAAGTCCATAAAACCAGGCACAACAACCTCCAAATCAATCTGCAACCTTTAAAAGGCAAACAAAACTAAAGATTTGAAAGTTGTGGGTCAGGTCATCAGCTGCTGAGAATCACAACAGTTTCCTTGCTTACAGAAGAGCAATTCTCACATGCTTTAGCTTAGAAAAAGCTGTACTGAGTTGCACCTGTCGTATCCACTGGAGAAAAGGAAGCTCCTCAGGTCAGACTAAAGCCCTCCAGGAACTGGTGATTCTTAGGCACGTCAGGTGTCTTACCTGTATGATCCACCCCCAAATTAAGGGATGTATCTTGCAAACATAGTCACTCTCTGGAAGATGTACTTACTGTAGTCGTTTCCAGCATTGACCATGAACTTCCATTTTATGATTCTCAGCAGCAAAGCCATTTGGTGTTTGCTAATCATTAGAGCAGAGTCAAAAGGCAATTTTTTTTTTTCCATTGCACCAGATCAGAGTAAGGTATATTTTTGTCTTTGTTCATTCTAAATTTTTTTTTTTTTTTTTTTTTTTTTTTTTTTAGCTTGCCTGGAAACGTCAGGCTTTGATCACTGTCAGGGACTGATTAAAAAGCAAGACAGACTTTTGATGTCCTCTGGGAAGGCAGTTCTTATAATTTGTTTACAATGTTGATGCATCCTACTTTAAGGGCCTGTTTCATCATACAGTAGTGGCCTAGACCCTGGAAATCTTTATGGGAAGAAATACAAAACTTTACTCAGGCATACATGACTACTCTGCCTGCTTTGGTCTTGTCATAGCAAGTAGTGTTTGACAAGGCTCAAATGAAGGACGTGTAGACAAGCAGGAAGCCTACAAAATCATGAGAATTGTTCATTTCATAATGTTCTCTTCCTTTGTTTTATAGTTTTTCTGATGATGAACAAGTTTTAACAATGAAAAATAAGTTGTACTATAACATCGATAACCGCAGGATTAAAGTGACTGGAGTGCCTTTAAATGAAGGCCACTGAGGAGGTAAAGTCTCATTTGAAGTTGTGCATCAGACTTATCCCAACTCTTCCTCCCCTTTGACTTCACCACTTCTAATTGGGTGGGTGGTGATGAAAGAGGGCAAGGTGTAAATCGTCTGGTATGATAAAGCTACCTGGAGAGTTATATGAAAGAGAGGAGCCATATCTCTAGGCTGCAACTGAGAATAAGGTCGCCTCTGATCAGGAATATATTCCAGCTGTATCACTGCATTAGGCCCCCTTTTCTGTGCCCTGACGCTCAGGAATCATTCAGCTGTGTCTAACGTTTGGGGATGGTACAGGATGAGGACCACGGCACGGTCCTGTGCAAACGCCTGAGGTACAGCCAGGGGCACGGTGGGTCAAGAAGGGACTGTCCAGCCCTCTCTTACAGTCCTGCATGGTTTGTCTCTCATTTTCTTACAGGTCCAAAAAAAGGAATTTTAAAACTCTCAAATCGGGGAAAAAAAAAGATAAAAAATAACTAATTTTGCAAATAGTGGCAGAAAACCTGTGGCATTCAGTCAGCTTTTTTCTACCAGGTAGTAACTTAACTGGCTGTTTTTAAAAACGATTGCCTTGAACCTGTTAGACTCAATACCTGTCACATGATTAATGTGCTGGTGTCTTATTAACTGCTGTGTTAGAAGAGCTGCCTTATTCACCACCACCCCCCTTCTCTCACCCCTTTTGTTAAAGTGTCGCTGCAGTCCCGCTGCTCTGACTGGAGGGTACTGCACCTTCCAACAAAACATCATAAGGAGCAAAGAATTACCATTTTCCAGTAATCCAGCCCATAAATCAACCTTTGTGTTTTCTTCTGAAGACCGTATGGGACTCAGCAAGTGCTCCCTGCGTTTGCATTCACAAGACAGGCTGTGTCTTCAGGAAGAGGACAGGATAAAACAAGGGGGAAAAAAAATCAGAATTGGTTAAATCTTCCCAACGTCTGATTGATCTTATCTGGCCCTCCCTTGCTGCAGCAATAATTTGAGACTGTCGAAAATTGCCACCTTATCTGATTGGTGGTCTTACCAGCTGCTATTTTATCAGGGCCCAGCCAGACAAGGAAAGTAGGACATGGCACGACCTTGGTATCTCAGTGCCTGACCTCAATATCTAATCAGCTGGATGTCTCATTGAGGCCGCCTCGGGATGCTATGCATGTCCCCTCTGGCACCAAGTCATTGAAAAGACATTTGCTTCATGATGGTGCTAGCCCACCAGCACATACACACACACACACACACACACACACAGCATCCCAGTTCCTCTCCACCCTGACTGAGTGCAGCATCTCCTGAGGTATCAGGGGCTCTTCTGTAAAGCTTTGGCAGCCTTTGTCCTGGAAATCTTGGTTTGCAGGATTACCTCCCCAGCCAGCCGGTTTTCCTCATAGGATCACAGAATAATCTGGGTTGGAAGGGCCCTTTAAAGGTCACTTAGTCCAACCCCCTGCAGTAAGCAGGGACACCCTCAACTAGATCAGGTTGCTCTGAGCCTCGTCAAGTCTCACCTTGAATATCTCCAGGGATGAGGCTTCAACTACCTCCCTGGGCAACCTGTTCCATTTTTCCACCACCCTCATAGTAAAGAATTTTTTCCTAGCATCCAATCTAAATCTACTTTAATTTAAAACCATTGCCTCTTGCCCTATCACTACTGGCCCTTGAAAACCATCCCTTTCCAGCCTTCTATAGGACCCTGTCAGATACTAGAAGGTCACTATTAGGTCTCCCTGGAGCCTTCCTTTTTTTCCAGTCTGAACAACCCCAGGTCCCTCAATCTGTCTTTATAGGAGAGGTGTTCCAGCCCCACGATCATTTTTGTAGCCCTCCTCTGGACCCATTCCACCAGGTCCGTGCCCCTATTGAGGGCTCCAGAATACTCCACACAATACTCCAGGTTAGGTGTTACCTCACCTGAGTGAAGTGGCAGAGTAAAGTGGCAAAATTCCCTCTCTTGGTCTGCTGGCCACGCTTATTTTGATTCGGCACAGGATGCAACTGGCCTTCTGGGCTGCAAGCATCATTCACTGTTGGGTTGTGTCCAGCTTTTCCTCTCATCCTGATGGCATGGCAGAAAAGGCAAGGCAAAGCCTGCAAACTCGTTTCATTGGTTTTATGCAGACTATGCAGTATACATTCTTCAGTGCAATGAGCACCTGAACCTACAGAGCAGCACACTACAAGTGCTGCCTCATGGACTATACTAGGAACATAAGTTTTGTTTCCTGAGAATTGATAGATTAGGTTTTGACTCAAGTCAAATAACAATCAGCTGTGTGATTGGAGAAAATCATTCCACATTACCCTGTATTAAGACTCAGATGGAGAGTAACATTTGCAAGACCCCCGTCACAACAGCTTTAGGGGGGATGCCTGTTAGCCCCAGGGCTTTCTGTCAGTGCCGAAGGGGAGAAATTCTCCTTGTGATTCATTGGGGGGGCAGGCTGCCTGTACAGCACCTGTGATCCTCCACCCAAGGCAACAGTAAGCAGATCCATGTCCTGACCTTCACCAGCTCTGCTCTTTGTTTTCCCCTTCATGCTGAGGCTGGAGAAGAACATCCATCCACTTGGAAATTCCCCCGCAGGAGGGCATCCCCTTGAGGTAAGTCCCTGGGACACTGCTGCCCCATCCCTCTCCTGTCTGCTTGATCTTCCAGATTTGGAGGTTGCTCAAGGAAGTCCCTCTTGAAGGAGCAGAGTCACTGACATAGTTCTGTGCTGTCTTGCTCAAAACATACGACAAAAAAAATGCTGAGAGAAAAGCCTGGGCTTGAGCCACCTGAGAAGTCAGTATAGCAGCAAGTTTAAAAAAACTGTAAAAAATGTAAACTGAAGCACAGACAAATTAACCAACCAAGGAAGATGAGAGTTCTCTAGTATATTATGTCTGAAAGAGAAGATTCAGATTTTCTCTTTCAATATTAAGCCTTTTTGTTCTTTCATATACATATATTTATTACACAGATTTTTAAAAGGTTGCAATAAGAATAGAAGTTTTTTTTTATGTTAAGCAAAAGTCTTTAGTATGACTCCAACTATCTTTTTTTTTCCCCTGAAAATTTTGTTTGTTTTCTTCAGTCTAACAGAAAAATCCTCTGCAACTCCAGCTTCTCACAAAAGAACTTATTTCCCAACCACCTCCGTTCATCAGCTCTGCTGCACGCAGTGCCTGTTAACAGGGGTCTTGGACATACTCTTCACACTCTGCAACCAGGTACAAGCCCTGGCAGGCATCTCACCACACAGAAGTATGAAAAAAAGATGGAAATTTGATTCAGCACGAAGTCTTTCTCACTGTGGTAGTGAATTTCCCTGTGAATGGAGTAGTGGCTCTGGCAGGGGACACCACGGGATGGCACTTACCAGGTAAGCTGATGGACCAGTGCATTCTTTGGACAAGTCCTAGTTTGCTCTTGTTCTTCCATGCAAAAACATTGAATTGCATTATGTCTCTGACAATTATAGTATGAAAAGCTTGGAGACTTACGTAAGTCTTGAGTTTCAGTCCTTGCAGGATCTGCAAAATTTATTTTCAATGTTGGTGTAATTTGCTCCTCCTCCACCCTGAAGTAACAACAGTAATACTAAAAAGAAAAATTATTTACAATACATTTTTTTAGTTTGGTCTTTGCTTCCTCTTTTTAAACCATGGCCAAGCAGAGTCACAGGGTTTGCTGTGTCCTAAAACTAGATCTCAACAACTTTAAGGGAAGGCAGATACAAGAGAATCATTATCGTGCGTATTTCTTTTCACAAATAATAGTTAATAGGTTTGGAGTCTGTTTGTTTACAAAAAGGAATGGAATGTGTAAAATAGCAAATGTATTGAGGAAGGCTGTCCACTGCTCACCAGCTGCACACAGAGCACACCCCTGGACAGCATTCCTGCAGCTGTGAGGACATTGCAGCAAATTCCACTCTAAATAAAGCCACAGAAGAACAGATAAGCAATTGCACCTCAACACGCACAGATGCATACACACAGAAATGTCCCCTTATCAGGACCCAGATAATAAACCTGAGAATGCAGCCAAGTGCATCTTAGTTGATTGACAATACATAACAGATTGCCTAGTGTACTCTTTGGAAGCAGAACATACAATTAAATAAAAGTCGTTACTAAAAGCAAATCTCCTTCTCCCCCCTAAAATAGATGTCAAACTCTGACTAGACAAATGTGGTATTTCAGGTGGAAAATTGAATGGACTTAATAGGAGTAATATGAACAGTTGGTTCCTGAAGAGCTTATAAACTGTAAATATTGCTCACTGCTGATGCTAACACAACGATGAATGCATCAAAATATTAGTATTTAAAGACTACTGGAATATATTTGCAGTGTTGTGGAAAGCACGAAGGGAGGTAGCTGTCCTTCCCATGGCTTTATATTAATCTCTGGGTACTGGCTGATAGCAGGGGCCACAAGCTCTATAATTAGATTTTGGAAATGTATATAGGGAGGAAGGAATGAAATAATTAAGGCAAACGATCAGATGCCTGTCCTCATCCTTTTTAAACAAGCCAGAAATATACCCTGTACTTGTTCAGCATGCAGCCTTCAAGGGGAAAGGTGTCAGACACTGTAATTGGTAGAACCTGAATGCTGCTATACTGGTGTCCCTTTTTTTAGGAAACCTATTTTCCACACCAAAATTGATCGGGCAAGGTTGTTATCTCATAATGCACACCTAGAAAGGTACGGCGAGGCCTGAGGGCAGAGAATAGCAGGGCACTGCACAGCTGCAGCCATGCTGCCTGCAATGCTGCACCCTCGCTGGGGCAACTCACTGCAGAGGCACAAGCCCCACGGTAAAATACCTCTGTCTGTATGTGGAGAATCTGGGTTTTGCTTTAAAATGCATGGGTGAGGCAGTGAAAATGTGTGAATGGTAACACAGCTAGCCAGGTCTGAGAGGCAAACTGGGTGGGCGTTTGTTTCTCCTTCTGCGGGTGTCGGCAGGTGGGAGAGCCTCTGCCCTCCTGCTCACATGGCACCTCTGAAAGGCATAGTCACTTTTGATTACTTCTCCTGCCCTTCTTAAACAATACAGGAGAGCCAGAGAACCTCGACAAACAGGAAAAAAGAATATTTTTGGTGTGGAAAATTATTTGACATTATTCTTAAATATTTAAAGGACACTGCCTGCTGGTTTGGAAATCCAGTGAATAATTTAATACTGTTTGACAGAATCTCTTTGGGTCAATTATTCAGTAAGTGGATTAATACATTCTGACTAAAACAAAGCACATTGCGTTTTGGCGGGCATATCTCATTGCATCACATATTCCATGTCACATTGCATTGCAGAGGATGCCAGCGTAATCAAATGGGGCAACTTGACTTAGACAATGCAATCAGAATAATTTCCAAATATTTTTCAAAAGCTTCCTGTTCCTGACTGTTTCTCTACCTGACCTGTCTATATTTATCTGTATAAGAAGGAAAATAACACAGCAAGAGATCTGATCAACTTAGGAAAATTATGTAGCTGGAAACTGCCAGGAACTCTTGACCTCATTATAACCTTAAGTATCTTATCTATACCAAACACTTTAATTTTAGAATAGCATCTTTAAAGCCCCGGGGGAAGAGAGAGAGCATCTCTTGAGGCCTGACAGCAATTCTCTAACACTGACACGGTCCAAAAGAGATATTCTTATCAAATCTCTCTGAGGAAAGCAGCTGTAATATAGGATCTCAAGGGCAATAGGGATACAACATATGTTAAAAAAAAAAAAAAAAGGATCCTTAGGATTTCAAGAGATATGTAGAAGGCCTCAGAGGCATAAGTCTCACACTAGAAATAGTTTCATAGATAAACCTGGAATGAAGTGTCCTGCTTATGTTTCAGATCGCCAGCAGATATGCCTCCTTCTCCTGTCCTGTTTCCCATTGTTCCACAGTATGCTGTGAAGAAACAGGTGGAATTTTCTTTGCAAAACCCTGCACTGCAAGGTGAGTAAGAGGATCATTTTAGTAAACGAAAGTAAAGTTTGGAATTTCTATTTTTTGATACATTCTCAAAATTTAACATTTTCCTTCAACTAGAATGAGGTTAAAAAGTTAATAATCTCACAATTGAATAATCTTTGTGAAAAAAAATATTCCAAAAGCAAATCTCTGTTTATTCATTTTTTATAATTACAGTATAAATATTGGAACACATCTTAAAACTCAAAGCCATGATGTGGAGGACAAATACTCAATTTCATAGGAGTGATCTGAATATAACATAATATTTACTTCATCAAAATGAGGTATTTCTTGTAAAAAGTTTGCATTTCCTGCAGTCAGCATTTTCAGACCAAAGCCATTTACCAGCTCCAAATTATAAAGTAAGATATGTAAAAATGAATCTGAAGGTCTGAACAAAATCAGAATAAAAATCACTAGAAAAATAAAAAGTCCTTTTTCCTCTGCTCTCATAGGGGAGATGCTAAGGCCTGTCGCATACCATGTAGATGAAATGAAGAGGGCTGCATCCTTGTACATCCATTGCAAGTCAGAAAAGAATCTCACTCTACAGCAAAATCCTCCATGCAGCATGGCTAGGATGGCACCTTGCTTTCTCCAGCAACTGCTTTATCACCACAAAAAGCACATCCAGGAAAAAAAAAAAAGAGTTTTCTCCCAAACACTTGATGACTCAACAGGACTCCTGTGTGTGAATGGGAGTAGGGATGAGGTCAGGATAAAACCCCTGAGAAGCTTGTAAGATCAATTAGAAAAGGGCAGGCTCTTAGTCTAGTCAAATTTTCTTACCCATTTTTTTGTGTTTTGTTCTAAAGATCACAGTACAGCCCATGGTGATGCTTCATGCTGGTCATTTTAGACATTCTAAGTTGTTTTCCCTATCCTGTTGACTGGAAAATGGAGGCAAAGTGGTTGACCTGAGAGCTTAATGGAGAGCAGCATGAACCTGCACAGGGTGAGCAGATGTAGCTGCTAGCAAAGTCTGAGGTTGGGGTGGCTGACACAGAGCCCACAGATTTTCACAGTGCTTCCACAAAACAGACTTCCACATCCCAGACTCTCCTCCCTCCCCCCAAAGAGATCCTTTGCAGCAAAGTCAAGGAGCAGCAAGCATTGCTGAAAAGGTATAGCCCAAGCTTTCCTTTAAACCATTCAGCGATAAACATTAATATTGAAAACCACCTAAAAATGCGTAGCATAAAGGCCTCCTATCCTTGACTTTCATGCATATAACTTTACTCTGAGTCAGCCTCATTAAGCCCAGCTGAATAATTCAAATTCTCAAGTGTTTGGAGGGTTGAAGATTGAATAAACATAGCAGAAAGCTCACAGATCCTTCTTACATTTTTAAAATATGCACTTCTAAAGAGATACTGCAAGAAATATGTTAAAGACAAAAGTTCAGAAGGCTGCAAGGAGAAAACACACGCTACTGTGGACATCAAGTTGGTGTTGCCCAGGCATCCCACCTGATATAGGGGTGTGCAAGTGGAAGGGAATGAGGCTGAACCAACGAGTCTGAGATTTTCTGAAACCAAGTCTGAAATTCTGTCATGTCACGCTGAAAGCAGATGATAAAATTCATTTTCCAGACAGTTAGAATATATGCATACATATATAGATATATATACACACACACAGACATACCTGTATCTATACCCTGAGAGTATAGGCAGAGGCAGGAGGCATTATGTGGGGCCCCCACCAGTGGCTGCCAGGACATGGGGAGGGCCAGGGTCCCTTGTTTGCCACCCACAGGTGCCATTGTCCCCTGGGTGCCCCCAGTGGGTGCCACTTCCCCCACACACACCTGGTGCCACCAACAGGTGCCATCGTCCCCCCCCAGTACCACCAGTGGATGGCATCTCCTCCCGGTGCCACCAGCAGGTGTCACTGGTTGCTGTCCGCCTCTCCGCAGCCGGAGGGGAGGAGGGGAGCGAAAGGCAGTCCGGGGCAGGCAGGAGGGGGTTTGTGCCGTCCCGCAGCATCTCCCGGGGGCATTTCCCACGGAGCAGGGAGTAAAAAAAAAGCACCTCCGGCTGCAGCAGAAGAAAGCCCCAAACAAGTAGCCTGGGCTCTGCCCCAACGTGTATGCTTTGACGCGGAAAGAAAAGGAAAGCCTCACCAAGAAGGAAAAGGGGAAAAAAAAGAAAAAAAAAAAAAAAAGAAAAAAAAGATAAAAAAAAGAAAAAAAGGAAAAAAGAAAAAAAAAAGAGGAAAAAAAAAGAAAAAGAGAAAAAAAGAAAAAAAAAAGAGAAAAAAAGAGAAGAAAAGAAAAAAAGAGAAAAAAAGAAAAAAAAGAGAAAAAAGAAAAAAAAGAGAAGAAAAGAAAAAAAAAGGAAAAAAAGAAAAAAGAAAAAAAGAAAAAGAAAAAAAGTGTACACAGAAATGTTTTCAGAGTTTCTGAAAAGCTCACAAGTAATGATTTCTTTTAGAAGCACAGCCGGCCTCCTGCCATTTCACACAGACAGTGGTGTTCTGGTGCAAGGACAGGGTAACCAGAGGGAGAAAGATCGGAATCTAAAATGAAAGTGGTCAGGTTAGATGCCCAGCTCAAGCTGTGCAAAATGCCTGCCTTGGCTAATAGCATTAGTTTTTAAAATGTGCTTTGTAGGATTTATTGCTACTGAAGTGTCTGATCTGGAAGCAGAGAGATGAGCCCAACTGTTTGCATTTCAGTGATGCAGAGTGAGATAGCAGTGACCATGTCCATTTTCTCTTGAACAGCACTAGGAAATGAAAACTCCCCAGTGATGTTTGCTCCACACTTTGTTCTGTCTCAGCTACAGTTAGCTCATCAGTTAGAAAGAGATCTAGTCCTGACAAAAGACAAAGCACTTTCACGGAAAATAAGTAATGATCTGCTTTTACTTTAATATACCCATTTTCTTTTACTCATGAAATTGTTCAGTTAAAAAAAAAATCAAATTTATTTCTCATATAAGGCGTGTATTTGAAGCACACATTGAAGGGTTATTCACAAACAGGGATCTCATTTCTGAGCAAGATGACAAAGACCATGAGTCTGTGTGGATGAGGTTTAACCCAACATGATCTGCTGAGATCAGGGAAACCACTTCCACTTTTCACTGATGCACAAGCAGAACTGGGGCTCCAGGCTTACTGCAGACAAAACAAATGCTGCTCTATTCAAAAGAAAAGCAACATAGGAAAAAACATTCCAGTAAAAATGAAATAACTAGGAAAGATCAAAGAAAAAGTCATGGCTTAACTGACACTTGTAACTTTATCTCTTTCTTAGTTACAGGGAAAGGAGGTTGACATGACCAGTGGCATGCTCCCAGAGGGAAGAAACGCGGCATTTGACAGGGCCAAGAACCCATTAAATTATGGGATATGCAGAACAGAACAACTATTCTTACATCCTTACAAAATTGACAAGATTCAGTCTCTGAATCAGAAAGAGATGCTTAAGATAGAAGATGAAAATGCTTTTTCTTTTTTTTCCACATGGAGAGTAAAAGGAGGGGGGATATCAGTAAGGAAAGGAACTGAGTTGGAACTGTAAATCCAAATTTGCATTCCAGTGCTATAAAAGTATGGTAGGACATTCTGTCTTAATTTTAATCATGTAAATGAGTTCAGAGTTGAATTCTGCTCTTACAACCAGAAACGCATGTTCTCAAGACTGTGGGCTGTCTAGTCTGCTAGAATTTGGCTAAAAAGTCCAACATTCTTACTTGTCTTTTACATTTATCAGCTCTTCCACAGAGGAGGAAGAAACAGCCATCAGCCTGTGAATAGGCAAAACACCGATACTGACAGCAATGTTCCAATGCAATGCACAAATGTCCAGCAACATCCAGTGTCTTCAAGGGTGCTGCTGAGCCATGCTGGCCAGTCTGGAGGCTGCTCTCACCCTTGCTGTTCACCCTTGCTCTCTGTTTGAACCTGGTTTCTACTTGTGCTTCTGCTGTTCAAGTGAGGGCTTGCAATGGTATAAGCAGAAATACTTCATTATCTCTTCTGCCTTAGGCAAGTGCAGCTGAGTGCAAGTGTATTCCCATTAGGTCATGTGCATTAACTGTGTGCCACTAGTAGGGAACTGGGAAGCTACTACACAGTCTCTAAATTGGTTTCATTCTTTCCTCCCATGCTCCCCTTACTAGGATTAAAAGTTCAGTCTCTCTGCTTTGTCCCTTCTAAAATGGGAAGGACATGGCAGCTTGAAGCTGAGAGCAAGATTTCCCCATGAGATAAAACAGGACACTGCCCCTGATGTGAAAGGAACTACACTGATATACATCCACAGAGACTGTGGCTTTCTAGCCAACTAGAAATACCTGCTGAGGTATGCAACTGTCCAGTGTCCACAGTACTGTGGGGAAATGTTTCCTTAAAAAAAAAAGAAAAAAAAGCAGGCACTGTAATGTCATAGCCTTTCATTATGTGAAAACAAAAGTAACATTCTCATCAATGTCAACAGGATCAGAATATGGCCCTCAGAGGATATTTCATATTGTTACATCCTTTCCTGACTCAAACAAAATTTCATTCATAGATAACAAACCTGGTTTGCGGTAGGAAATAGGTGCTTTGTCAAATCCTGATAATTAGTACATCCCAGGCAGAATGTAAAACCAGGCAGTAAATTTGCTCTAAGTTTCTGGCAGAACTTTGAGCCACATATAAGCCATAAACAAGATGATACAGATGAGACATGGTTGTACTCTTCCTTTCAGAGAAGCTGATAATAGAAAGGTCAATGCCTCAGGATAAAACAAAATAGTGCAGATAAGCTCATGCTGGAAAGAAGTCACGATGCCACTGCCCTTCTCCATATTCACACAGAAAAAGTCTCAGCACAAGCAGCTTTGGAGCTTTGGCCGTATGCAAACCCATTAGGAGTTGAACAGATCTCAGCGAGGTGACTGCCATCACTGACCACAGAGGATGAGGAAAGCAGAGTCTGCTGTGAAATATGTTCTTTCCAAATTTTTTTTTCTCCTCAGGAAACAGATGAGCATTTCAATTTTCTGCAAAGAGAAATGCAGATTCTAAAGCAGTGTTCTGAGTAAAGGGAAGGAGAAAAGGTAGGATAAATACCACGAATGAAACAGTGCAGATAAAAGATACACACCCAAGGCAGTAACACAGTCACATCTTTCCACCCATTGCAGCAGAAAACACATTCTCACACTGCCCATCCATAAATCATTATCTAGAAAGAAAATGTATAACTTAAAAAAAAAGTAAATTCAAAAACAACTTAAGGACTGCAGACAGACAGGTTAAACCAAACTGGCACTCAGATATTCAAGTAGAAAATAACATGTAGGCTTTTAAATTTTTTTTTTAATGACATAGATATTCATTATTCAGTAACAGTAGAGGAAACCCATTGCAAACCGCACAGGTTTTTGCACAGGTCCAAATGTTTGGAAGGCCAGGGAATGTCCAGATTAAATGGTCTCCATCACTTTCCACTTTCTCACTGCTCCAGTGAGCAGGGGTCCACATCCCAAAGCCACCAGTGAGTAGGCCAAGGAGCACAGAGGCTGAGTCCCCCCTGCTGAGGACACTGCTGTGACCATTCACCCACACAGCAGCTGGAGGAAAGTTTGTTTGCTAACAGGGCCCAGGAAAAAGTTTACAGCAAAAGCACAATGGGAGCAACGCATCAGGCTGCCTTTAGCGTACGCAGCTTTGGTGCCACGCCACATTCCCCCATTGGTAGCTCCCATGCAGGAGTTATTGCTAATATTAACTTTTTAGCCTAGTTTCCAAAGGAAACGAGGCTTAGGCAATCATTTTGTCTGGCTGGTTTCCCTGATAATTTTCAGCCTACTAGCTAATGTCAGCCAAGTGGAATAGAGGGACAGAGCTCTCAAAGACCATTATGTGCCTACAAGTTTTGTAAAAACAGATGTCTGGAGAGGGAACAGGGACAGGAACCAAAATTTATTCCCTGCTAAAGGAAAGGCTGTAGCATCAGATCATCATTTAGGTATCAGAGGATCCACATGGAAGAGGTCTTTCTTTGGACAGAAAAGGTCTTCTATTGGAGCTTGTTGCACCAGAAGTTCAGTGTGCACCAGCATTTTCAAAGACACCAAAGTCAGTCAGACCCAGATGCAAGCCTGCAGGAGACCTGGCTTCATTTGTTTCAAAAGCTTCAGAACCACGTGTGCTCTACCTAAGCACAGTTTCATGCTGGCTTACACTGGAAGTTTCCCATGTGACACTATTCCCTACAATATATCTTGTTCTCTGAAACTCTTCTCTACAAGAAGCCAAATGCAAAGGATTTCTTTCAGAGTACTGAGACTGAGAGTATATGCCATACTTACTGAAAGCTGGTTGACAGTTCTTTTGTTTTTCAGTCTACCTTGGCTGTCTCTTTTTATGTTATTCAACAGTTGCAGCACATTATAACACTCATACCATCAGCAACACCTTTCTAACATTCCCTTTGAATTCACTATCTCCTATCTCAAATGGATGCTGCATATCTCTGTGTATTCCCCCTGTGTGTAACTCATTGCTAAGCGTATGTGAGCACCTAAAACTCAAAATTTAAAAAGGCAAGCATACCTGAGGATCTGTACCTGGGTGAGGTCACAATTCATCTGGTGGATTCCACCAAGCTCACTTACACTTTCCCTCCAGAAGAGCTGAAGTCCAACACATGAGGGCAGACTTAAAACACCAGTCTAGCAGCCCCCTCTTCCAGAAAATGCAAGTCCCATTTAAACAAAACAGAACCAAAACAAATCAAATAAATAAAAAAGAATAAAGAAAAAAGAAACAAAACTGCATCAACAGTTTGACTAGCTCCTGTTGAAAAATGCTTCTCTTTGAGAAATCCAGGACATTCCTCTTTGCATTAATTGCCAGCTTATTAGTGGAATGAATGTTGCCAGTCTTTTCTCAAGCTGCTTGGAGGTGAAGAGCCTCTTTCTTTCCCTTTCCCAAAAACAACAACAAAACATCCCAAGAAAGAAGAAAAGAGAAAAAGGAAAGGGAGCTGCTGAGAGCCAGGCTATTTATTCATCTTTGAACATTGGTTTCCATGGGAATAAGTTTGGTTCTTTGTGGAGGCTGAACAGCCCCATGCAGTCTAATGCCTTCAACATTACATTTGTGTGGTCAGCTTCCCTTTGGCCTCCCCTTGTCCTTCTCCTCCTCATCCTTGCTCAGCAACAAGACCGGTGTCACAAAAATGAAGAAATCATTCAATAACTTGGCTGAATTAGGTTTGCATCAAAGCCCACTGAAGCCTTTCTACTGCCACCAGTGAAACTTGGACGAAGCTCTCACAGCATAAAGAACAGTGGCTTCCAGTCAGCTTGTAAAAATGCTTACCCAGCCTTTGTCTGCCTCAGTTTTCTTATTTTGATGTTTTTTCATTTTTTTCTTTGGGGTTTTTTGTTTTTTTGTTTGTTTGTTTGGCTTGGGTTTGGTTTGTGTTTTGTTTTTGTTTTTTTCCCTTCTGCAACTCTGTATTATTTCTTGGTTTTGGGAGATCACATAGAACATAAAACTCTGATCATATTCATGTTAAGAAGTGACCTGTACATCCCTCATGGTCCATGAATAACAAGGTTCATGGTCCATGAATAACTGCAAAAAGGACTTGTTCATGACAAGGTCCATGAATAACTGCAAAAAGGACTAAATAAAACAAAAAATAACTTTTGGATGAAGCCTAGCTTAAACTAAGAAGGTTTTTCCTACGTTAAACTCTTCAGAGGTTCACCTGCTTTACTCTTTGCTTTAAACCATGGAAGTGAACAAAAGCTACACAACATTCCTGTTAGGGAGGGAATGCTATGAACTAGTGATCTCAGTCAGGACACAGCATACATTACA
Source organism: Florisuga fusca (assembly GCA_038090715.1). Lineage (NCBI taxonomy): Eukaryota > Metazoa > Chordata > Aves > Apodiformes > Trochilidae > Florisuga > Florisuga fusca. Next base: position 30,317,293 of record JAAWXA010000001.1, read on the forward strand.
GAAAAACTCCTGAACTGTGTAATTTTTTGATCTGACTACAATAATTTGCCAGCCTTCTTGTAATCCATTTTGACATAAAACTTTAAAAAAAAGAAACTGTTTATAAATCCATTACTCAGAAGCTGCCATGCAATGCATTTTCATATATTAATCCTCATCATTTTGTTAACTGTCATGATTTTTTTCTATTAAAGGAATAAAGCAAAAGCATGCTTTCATAAATCACTAATAAAATATTTAGCACTTACTATTGCTCCACTTTCAGATTTCCTCCTTTTTAAAAGCTTCTAAGGTCCGAAGTTTTTTTGAAAAAATGAACAAAAGAAAAATATATTAGAAATTCATGAAAGCTATTCAGCGGCAGGCTGTCAGGACTACAGGAGTTTTCCTTTGTAAGGATACTTTTTCCATTCAGATTTTGAAATGTATTTTCTTTGCAAAACAGAGATGCTGATGGATTTTCAATTTTTAAATCTAAGATTAGGTCTAATTGCCTAATCTACTTTACCTATTCCTTAGAAAACTTAGCTGGAACGGCAGCATTTTATACAGTAACTCAGGATGTGCAGCCTGAAAGAAGCTATTGAAGCACAGAAAAATTGATCAATCATTTGATTGTCAATTCACACATCATTGAATGACAGGTGGAGCCATTTTAGTCTTATCGTTCTCATAAGAATGTTAGCAATTCAGTCCAATGAAGATCCATTGTGATAATGGAAGTAATAATGAAAGCTGGAGCTTAGACCATATTCATGGCAGTACAATGTCTCCCCTTACTCACAATAAGATGAAATGAGAAGGTTACTAGAAAAACATGAACAATAAAGCTAGGGTAAAAACTGCCTTCTATGGATCCAGGTTTCAATAGTTCAAGCGTGTTTCCTTCTGTCTAATTTCAGCTCAGCTGAGGCCTTTTCCCATCTTCCCACTGCATTTCTGTTTAGGGCAGAAGCAAAGCAGGCACTGAGACATGGTTTTTTAGTAAGTTATAGGTATGTGCTTCACAAAATCAAATGCACTGGATTATTTCTCTAAACAAAGAGAAAACACAAAGCCAACATTCTAAATATGCCAGGTCTTGCCAAAAGAATTTCAGATACCTAGTAATAAAGCCAGAATGCCCAACATTACTCAAACTAACTATCAAATACCTGGACAGTCACTCTAGCCCAAACTGAGCAAGTTTAACCAAAACATGAAAAGGCAGTCCAACTTCTTGCTCTGAAGTCCTACTACTGAAGTCCACATATATGGAAATTTTTATGCTAGGTATTCTGTAAACCAGACAGAAGACTTAGTTTACATGAAATCATAGTTCTAAGACCAGGTGAACTGACACATTTGAAATATTTTATCAGAAATAACTAAAAGTGCAGGTGTTAGCATGGAGACAAACATATAACCACTTGGGAGGGTTATATGTGGTGCTTTATTATGAGCGCCCAGGAACCAGGGGTAGGCACCCAAATCTGATTCCGAAATCCGTTACAGCGCGACCGCAATTTATCCCCCAAAATTTTGCAACCTGATTGTATATTCAACAGGTAACCATAGTTTCTAATGCATATGCATAGGTAGATTACTTCATCAGTAATTACGACACCAGTCCTTTCTGCGCTTGCGCGCCTCCCTCTGGTGGTCGCTCTGGTGGTCGTTGGGATGAAGTAAGTAGTCTTCATCTGATGAAGTAAGACGTCTTCCTCACTGTGTCCTTTTCACCTCTTGCTCTTGGTTGAAGTCCAGCTTGGGTTTTTCTGCTTGGTCTACTATAACTCCCATAACTCTTGTTCTTGTCTTTGTTTCGTAGACAGGCTCTCTCCTTATGTTTAAACTGTTACCAACTCTACAAAAACTCATTACAAACCTAAACAATGCACAGCACGCTTTCAATTCATTTTGACCCTAAACCTTGATTAATTATTTTGGCCCTAAACCTACTGCTCATCCCAACAGTTTTAACCCTAAGCCTACTGCTCATCCCAACACAGGGAATAACTAGAAAACTGGAAGGCCATTCTGACTTTTGTTATTCTTTGGCCTCCAGCACATAACAATCCAAAACTGACAAGTGATAGTGTTTTTCAAAGAGAGCCTCCATCAGCCTATTCGTTTCAATTCAGCACAGACCCACTGTGAGATAATAAGCAGAGTTATGGTCCTCTAATAATGGTAATGATAATTTGGTCCAGTATGAGAAAGCTACCAAAGCTAAAGCATGCAAGGACCTTTAGAGCAAGAATTTTGTGAAGAAGACATCATTGAAGGCTGAAACAAAGCTAGGAGTCTCATAGATACTATTTATTGGAAATTAACTGTTTTGGTTATAATGTTATGTGGAAAATATGGATACAGAATAACACTGTCTCACTGTATTTAATACCAGAGTAGCTAACCAAAAGCATTTTGGTCAGTTTCACTTACCTTCCAGAGACTTTCAATGAAAAAGGAAGAGGCATTCAGCACAGCTGGCATCAGAAGACAAATTGTGCCTCTGCCCTGCTTCAACAGGTGCCCCCCCACATCAGTTCCCCTCCCATCCCCCCCAACACAGAAGCTTCCTCAGAAGATCTTGGGTGCATGGTAACCTCCACTGAGGAGGCTTACAAGGAGGTGAAGTAATAACCTCTATAAACAACCCAGATGGAAGAAGGAAGAGGTGATTTTTCCCTAGTTTTAGAGGCAGGCTGTTTTTCCAAAAACGGCAAGGAGTAGGAGGATGTGCTGATACTTGGTTTTTGACTGTCTGCTTAGAAGTATGAGGGCTGGGGTACTCACCTGGAAGGAGAGACCTCCATTCACCTCCTTATTCTGTTGTATTGGACATGAACCATCAGAACAAATAGAAAGCAAAGCCACATGATTATGCTTATATTTCTACAACCTTATGGTCAGGGCTTTTACCTGAAAGGTTGCATACCTGGGGTCTAGTCCATGGCCCAACCACAACTCAGAGTAAATTCTGTGACTGTTTCATCACAGCAAAAAATCTCATTTTGCAGTGAATAAGCGGAACTATCCACCACTGAGCTTGTTAAGCCTTATTTTTTTCCCTGTTTTTATAAATAATTCCAGTTCCTAATATGTTGGGTAGCAGTTCATAAATTGGAGAGGACAGAATCTCACATTCATTTTACAAAAGGACAAACATTATCTTCAAGGATGTAAAATATAGAAGAAACTCTGTAATTGGAAGCTTCTACTGCCTGTGCAAGTTTATGTCACAGAGGAAAAAATTTGGACTCTCCACAAGTTAGAGTTAAAATTTTAATACCTAGGGTTTTTACTTTGATGATTGTGTCTTGATTCATATTTTCACTCTGTAAATGTCTTGTAAGCTAAAAGGTTCTGTGAGACTGTCAACATTCTCAAATAAATCTTTTTTTTTTCTTTTTTAAAATTATCTTATTGATTTGTTTTCTGGAAGTATTTTCCTTTCTTTCTAATGTTTTATTTATCTAACAGAGTTCACATTTTTATCCCTACAACCTTTTAATTTGTTTTTTGTTGCTGTTTATTTGTTTTTTTCCTTTTGTGTTTGGCTGCAGAAAAACAACTTGCATTTCAGTAGCAATACTTTATACAGCTGAACATCCCAAAGTGCTTTACATTTAATTACACAGTCATAGCAAAGTAACTATATGACAAATGTGCCCTTCGGGATCTCCAGAAAGGGGAAGGAAGGGAAGTCTTTCACAATAAGACCACTGTGCACATTCATGTGGCACTTTTCTTGCAAATAAGCTCTACTGCAGACTCTGTATGTGATGCACAGGAGACAGCTGTGAGGAAATGAAAACGAGAACAACAAAAAAGGAAAGACACTCCTGGTTCTCCAGATTAATAAAAGGCACCAGACAGCTTCTAGAATTTAGTGTCTTATCCTAATTCGCATGGAGAATCATACTTATTTTCACACAGAGCTATACAGAAAAAGACATGTAGTAGAAGGCATATATAGATCCCTTGTGTTTATTTGGCTCGTTTTATAGCATTTTCTTTCCTCCTCCCCTTATATGTGTTATTTCTTTATGTGATGGTTTGCAGTATACTTTGCCATTCATTAAATGATGAAAAATAAAGCAATCTGTAAAATATTTGCTGCAAAACAAATCAAAAAGGTATTCAGAAATTAAATTGTAGTTTTAATAATAAAATGGTCTCATTTTAGCATCATATCTCTTAGTTAATGAACAAAATTAATGAGGAATGTAACTAATATGCATAATTTTTTATGACTGCTGCAGAAATTCTCAGCGATTATGAAGTCTGGTCATACCCCTTTCAATAAATTAAACAAATTATTTTATCAACCTGGACATTCAACAGTTTAATATGTGTCAGCTAGTTCACACTAGATATGTAATGTAACAGCTTTAATTTCTTTACTCAGGTTTTCTTGGTAGCTATTTTCCAAAATAACTGGGCAAGAGAAAAATTTAATCTGAAACTGCTTAGTAAATACGAGTACTACTCATGTGTTTGTCACAGACTCGTATTGTGGTATTATCGTTCTCATTTCACAGATAAGAAAGCCCTCGTTAAGGGGACCGCTTACTATTCTTGGACAAATTGATGTAGGAAGTCTACAGCTCTGCCTAGAATAATAATAATAAATAATAATTAAATTCCAGTCCAGTGCTTTATCCATCACATTAATGTTTCTCAATGGTGGATTGCAAATGTCCTTGCAATGAATAACATTGAAATTGTTACATAAGACTAGATGAAATAAAATCTAGTTTTTGCTATTCCATTATGTTTAAAGGTCACATACTCACTAGTAACTATTCAAAACCTTTTAGCCACTACTAACATACTTAGCAGTGGGATTTGGTTTGGTTTGGTTTGTATTCTCACTTTAAAGCCAAGGAGGCAAGATCATAAAATTGCTTTACCTGAGACTGAATGTCACTATACTGAATAGAAAAACAACTGTTCCTTCCCAGATATTTTTGCCTGTTGGAAAATCTGAGAAAAATAAGCTCCTTTCCAAGATGCTCCAGACTGGAAATGCACCTAAACCACCCAGACCAAAACATCCCCTTGTTACCCCACAGTTGTAGCAGTGTACAATAACCCAGAGTCACCACGTGCAGTGAGGTGGTGGTGCCAGCAGTACACAGTCCTGTGCAGAACTTCCCTGGCTGCAATCCTGTACATGTGCTGTGGACCCTCTGTCACAAACCTAACCCTAAACCTGCCTAACCCTTTTACTAACATCTCGGAATTCTCTATCCAGCACTAGCTGGGAATTCCCCGGAGCCAAAATAAATACCTTTACTGTTTAAAGGCTTAAAACTCTTGTCTCTAAACAGTTTTGTTAGGCCTTTTTGGGCTTCACAGCCCAGGGGATAGATCCACTGCACATACACCTATCCCCAGCAAGTCCATGTAATCCTCCCTCTAGTTTCTGTGCATCATAACCTTAAGGTAGCACTGAGGGAAGGCCACCTGCAATGGGAAGTGTACCTCATGTGCCAGTCTCCACAGCATTCAATGTTGACTGTGAATGGCTTCTGTGTATTTCCACACTTAGCTCCATATCTCAATACCCCTTACAAACATGTCTTCGGCCTCTGAAAGCTGAGCAAACAAAGCAGAAAAGTGTTACAAAAAAACAGTAAAGGAGTTTTTAAGCTAAGAACAACATCAGAATGGCTTTTTTAGTTCACAGTTGATCTCAAGTCTGATCATTTTTTTAATATAATTCTCTGTTGTTGTTGTGTTTTTTCTAATATGACAGACTTTTCTCCCACAATCCATCCTCAAGCCCAATATGTGATGCCATATGCAACAGCTTTGCATATGGACTTCCCTTTGGTGTATGTTTTCCACCCTTACAGCAACCTGCCAACATTGTACTAAGGCAGTGAGAAAGTTTTTATAAAAATAGGAGAGCAGGGGTGGTAGACTATATCCTTTCTGCTTTTAAAAAGTTACATCTTTTACGCACAATATCGTTTGAAAGACCAAACATTACTTTCATGACATAACATGGTTCTACATACCTGGAGTATTGAGTCCAGCTCTGGAGCCCTCAATACAGAAAGGACATGGACCTGATGGAGGAGGTCCAGAGGAGGGCTACAAAAATGATCAGGGGGCTGGAACACCTCTCCTACAAAAACAGGCTGAGGGCGCTGGGGTTGTTCAGACTAGAGAAGAGAAGGTTCCGGGGAGACTTTATAGTGACCTCCCAGTGTCTGACAGGGTCCTATAGAAGGCTGGAGAGGGATGGTTTGCAAAGTCCTGTGGTGACAGGGCAAAGGGCAAAGGTTTTAAATTAAAGTAGATTTAGACTGGATGCTAGGAAAAAATTCTTTACTATGAGAGTGGTGGGAAAATGGAACATGTTGCCCAGGGTGGTTGTTGAGGCCTCATCCCTGGAGATATTCAAGGTGAGACTTGACAAGACTCTGGGCAACCTGATCTAGTTGAGGGTGTCCCTGCTTACTGCAGGGGGTTGGACTAAATGACCTTTAAAGGTCCCTTCCAACCCAGATTATTCTATGGTTTTATAAATACAGCTGACAGACTGACACCAAGGTAGTTGCTAGCCAAGATGCCCATAGGTGAAGGGTTCTCTGTCTCTAACTTCACTCAGTGAATGTCTGCTAATGATAACATGAGACAAATTTAGCTATAACAAGAAGTTGTTATTTGGACTCAGATTTATAATTTATATAAATATAAATAAAGGTGAACTTTTGCTTACATATGTATTCAGCGTGAGTGATATGCCACGACTGAGGACCTTCTTGAGGCTATTTTCCATTTTCGGGGTACTTCTAAACCAAAACTAAGCCTCTCCCATACTCTTATCCTATACCTATGCACTTGAATAGTCAATGTTATAGAGCTGGAAACAAGGATTTTGGGACAGCATCTGTGAGCCAATTACAAACCTGCAACTCACCATCAGTATATAGTCAGTGGCTAACTGGCGATTTACCAGATACATTTGTCTCCTCATCCAAATGAAGAGACACCCTTCCTATTCCTCTTCCGCTCTCCTTCACACCTCTCTGACTTTTTCTCATGCAAGCAAACCCTCTCCTCTGGCCTGTGGCCCATAGGTACGGATTCAACATTTGCAGTTTATGATTAATTTGACCCCACTGTTTGCTCTTCAGATAACTCTAATTCCCTCTTTTCTTTCAACATAAATTATAATTTCTACTTCATTTTATGTCCAGTTTGTAGATGTTATTTTCTTCCAGCTGTGTTTCCTCCCTGCTCCCCAGTGATGAGCCTTACCTGCCTTATTTGACCCCCACATGCACTCTTAGAAAAAGTTATCAGATTTATTTTATCTTTATTTTTTTCTGATCAAGGCACAAAGCCAAAATACATTTAACAGAAAGAGCAATATTATACCAAGCTTTTACTTATACACTGAAAGTCAATACAGCACTAAAATTGCTCTGTTAAATGAATGCAAGACAGTTTTCCTGGCTTACTCTGGTATAAGGAAGCTGCAACGAAGAGAAGAAAGATTATATATTCCAAATCATCTCAGTCACACTCTTTATCATTATTATTGCCTCCATTTTCTACTGCATTTTAAAGTATATTCTAAATGGAATATTAATATTAATTTCTTTCTTCTTCATGAGAGCTCAGATAATTTGGGATAATTAAGGGAGAGAGGATAGGAGAATCCATTGTGGGGTTATAAATCTCCAAGGAATGCGTTAGTTTTGCATTTTAGTTCTGCTGAAAAATGTAAATGCTTCAATTAGTGTAAAAATCAGAGGCTGCCTCGCTCATTAACAACGAGTCCTCTAACCTCTCACCTTGCCCATATCAGAATCGGAGGATTCTGCAGTGGGAAAGTTGGCCCATTTTCCTAAAGAGAAAAATTGCTCTAAAAAAATAACCAGAAAATACCTCCCCACCCCCCATTTATTTTTTCTTCCACTTAATGAACTAATTAGTTTCCAGAAAAGGCTTATCCAGAGAAGCTGGTGCCACGCTGCACGCGATGGGGAAGCTGCTGTGCTTGTGGATAGCATTACAATAGACTCAAAGTGAAGATTACAGGGCTGGGTGTTTGCACTAGTGGGATGAATCTCCTCAATCTAAATATTCCATGTTTCATAACAAAACTGTCAATAAGGGAGGTGAGGGCAGTTTTGCTGCTGCGCTCTCCAATCCTACAGCTAACACAGCCTGAAACCTCCTAACGGCTGATTGAAATCGATTCAAACACAGGTGGAGTGCTACAGATCTCTCTTCTCAGCCTTTATAAAGGGAGATTTAGTAGGAGACTTTTTATTTATTGAGAGATTCGTATTATACCAAGTTCAATACTCCTCCAGTCCACACTTATCCAGAAAGGTACACTTAAACAAATGCCTGATCTATTCAGCATGTATGGGACCAAATAAATCAGGGGAAAAGAATATGGGTACTACCACACACATCCATTCTGCACACATTCATTTCTAAGCTGAAGGCTGGAAGGCAAGAAGAAAAGCACTGCCTGGACTGATGATTACATTTCCTCCATGAATGAAGCCCATATGTGCAAAACAGGAATGCAAAATTACCTTCTCCTTTTACATAAAGAAGGTTCAGCTGCAATGATTTAATTAATTGAAGGATTAGCCTTCTGGTACCATTTTTGACCTGAGGTTTTTCTGCTAATTTTCTTTTCACTAGTGGATCTTCCAAGCAGTATAGCACAAGTAATCTCATAGCATTGCAGCATTCTGATATATTGTCAAGGCCATCAGTCCTACTCACAACTTCTGATCCTTAATTTCTATCCAGTATTATTCAGGTTAACATTCTATAAGTTTTGAAACAGTTTTTAAAATACAAACTCACTCAGACAGAGGCCCAGTTGTTCAAATGCTTTCAGGATGCTGACCCCATTTTCACAGAGGAAAGCTTTGTTTTCCTAAAGGAATTAAGATGGAGGAAGGCCATATTACCTCCTTGTGCCACACCCTGCAACCTTCATATCTGTTCTGTGTACTGCTACCAAAATTATCTTCCGGTTCTATTATTTCATCTCCCCAGCCTGCTCTCGACACCACCTGCAGTCACTCCACTGCATCATATCTAGTTGATATCACCTCTGCTCCTCCAGTGACTCCTGCAGTCAGGCCATCTCCACACTACTCTCTTTCCTGGTCTGTTTTAAATTCCGTAACAGTTTAATACTTCAAATTAATTTCTTAAACCTCTTCTACCATTTTGTCTTCAACCCCACTGACACTGGCATAAATACCTGAGCTGTCTCCTTTTCACTCTACATTCTGTTCATCTCAGGTATTCAAAACAGTTTGTGTCATAGTAATAAAGGCCATGTAGTGTCTGGTTCAAAATTTCACAGAAAAAACACCATTCAGGACCAATGACCATAATGTACTTAGATACAATATCCTCTCTGGAGCAGCAAAGGTCAAATATCCACCATAGTTGTGCTAAACTTTGAGCAATGGAAATACATGAAAATGAGAATACTTGTTAAAAAAAGAAGCTAACAGAGGTAGCTAAGAGAATGAAATCATTACAGACAGCTTACAGACAGCACAGAGACATAAAAAAGCATCCTACTGAAAGCAGAACTTCAGTGCATAATGTCTGTTAAAAAAACTTCAGAAACAATAAAAAGAACCAGGTGTGGTGAGGCAGTGAACTAAAGATTTGGGAAGTTAAAAACTTTATTAGAATTGAGAAGGCATCATTCAAAAAGCAGAAGCTGTATCCAAATGAAGAAAATAAAAAGGATCATAAACTCTGCCAGATTAAACGCAAATATATAATTAGGCAGGAAAAAAAAAAAAAAATTGAGGAACAGTTGGCCGGAGCAATCAAAAGTTATACTAAGTTCCTCTTCCAGAACATCAGAGCAAAAAGCCTGCCAAGCAGTCTGTGGGGCCCACTGACAGTCAGGTTTAGTGCTCAGAGAAGGCAAGACTTTTGCAGAAAAGCAGAATGAATACTTGAATCACTGCTCACTGTAGAAGAAACTGAGGGTAGTTCCTCACTGGAAGCCTTATTGGAAGACAAGGCTGCAGAGGATCCATCTGGAATATGAGTGACTGTGAAGAGGCTATGATGAAATTAGTATTAGCACTAACGAACTGCCTGGACCAAAAGGTATTTATTTAGCCAAGAGTCTAAGAACACCCAAAAAGGTAATATGAATCACTAATAGGGACATGTGACGGCCCACATTAAGTTTTTGGGCACCATGAACACTGGAGGCTAGCAAAAATATGGTGTCAGGAGGATCCGGAAAGCTGCAAGCTAGTAACTCCAGTGCACAAATTTGTAAAAGCTACAATAAAGGACAGACTTTGCATTAATTCAAAATCATCATAATACTATTGGTTTTCAGGAAACTGTTTCAGTTCAGACCAGGAGTGGCAAATGGTAGAAACAAATGCTAAGAAGATGAGCTAGAAAACCTTGTATTGCAAGCAACATACACACATCAATGACTGAATTGTGAACATGAAGAACACACTCTGTAGTATAAGTATTTGTATATTGCTTAAGGTAGACATTTTTAGGGCTCCTGCTTGGAATGAGTCTTCTGTTTTCATCCTGTCCATAGACTACTTTCATGTCTTGTTTTTGCGTTACCCTCTGCACTTCCTTGTATTGTCTTTTTATTCTGGAAGGTAATATGGGAAGTCTCTTCCTCTACCAGATGTGGTCCAACACAGCTGGAAGAAAAAATCCACTTCAGATAAAATCCCTGCCTAGAAAAGATTAGTTGATTTTCCCTGACTCAGAGCTAACAATAGAAGAATTTAAACATTACTAGGTGCTCCAAAGGACTGCACTTTTGTTGAAGACTAGGGGAGCTCTCGAGAGGAGGAAAAATATCCTATCATCCTATCACACCCACTGATGCAGATCCAGAGTCATGCCAATGATGTCACACCAAGGTTTACACTGATGGAGGATTCAGTCTTGGGCACTCGTTCTGACTGATGCACCCTCGCTGTAAACAGGGCAATACCTGGGACTGTTAGACAGTTTACTACATTTGCACAGAAGAAAATAAGACAAAAACTAGGTGACAACTCCAAGCAGAAACTTCATGAGGTTCCTAAGTAGAAGCTGGTCTTATCTGCAACACAAAACATGCCAGGTCTGTGAAAGAAAAGTTAATTTTTCTCTGGTGTGATGGTCAGAACTATCACAAACCAGGCCTTGTACATCTGAGATGGCATAGAGGTTTCCCCAGAGCTTTCATGATGAGTGAAAAACAATTCAGTTTTTCATATAGTTGCGTTCTTCAACGCATAAAAAATTACATGGTTTTTACATTTATTTACATTTTTAAATTATGTAATGGATTCCTCCTTTCTTTCCCCAATAATTCAGGTATATAAGCAAGATCAAAATCTGTAGTCTGACTGAAACGACCACACAATTTGTTTCTGTTGAATGTCTTGTACAATATTAGTGAAGACAAATTATTTTTTCACTGTTTGAATAGAAAACTGTTTTACAGTTCCTTCAAATTTCCTTAATATCTGAGCTCCATATAATCACAGGACTTTATCAGGATATGACAGGTCAGTTCATTCTACACACTCTCCTAAAGAGAGTTTTGCCGTAAGAGTTTCCTGTTTACAGAGAAAAATAAAATATGAGGTGTTAATAATGAAGAAGAAAAATAGAACAGAAAATTGAGATTACTAGGGAAGCTGAGAATTATAAAAGGGACAACAGGGACTGATTTCAGAAATCACAGTTTAGCAGCAGAGCAAATGAATCAAGAAGCTCTAAGTGAATTCATCAAACCAGAAAGTACTTTACAAACATGAAAAAATGAGAGGCTCCAAATGGAGACCAGTTACCCAACCCCTGTATTTTTTACTTTTTTGTTTCTTGACATACAGTCAATCTCATGGCCTCACAGGGCTGAGCTCTGGTTATACACACAGACAGAAAGACCAAAGTTATTCCAGCAATCTTCAGTTCTTAATACTGGATCAAAGTTTTGACTCAAAATCTGTCTCCCATTACACCACTGTGTGAACTGTGATACTGGGACCTACACATGAGCTTTTCCCTTACCTGGGGATGCAGTGGCTGACATATAACTGTGAGCCAGATCTCTCACTTATTCCTGTCTAGTGCTGGGGCAGCCACACCCTCCTGCACAACAGGGAAAAGTGACAGACACCTTCACCTTCCTTACTGATGCCTGACCCATCAAGCAGGGAACATAATGACCCCAGAAAGATTGCTCTACTCACTGTCCTCTTACCTAAGCAGTGGTAAATGGTGCAGGGACACCAGGATGAGGCAGGACACCCTTCTCAGGTCTGTACAAGGCAGATGGCCTACTTAGGGGGCAAGGGAGAAACTGTTCCACAGACTTGGGGAGCAAAGAGTCATGTCAGGTTTTCTATGCCCACAGAGGCTGTGGTCACAACAGAAGTACCTGGCATTACAAATATTTAAAAGAAAATTAGAAATAAAGTCATTTGGATGAACTCAGTGCATAAAATGAGCTCTTCTGAGTAACATAAATCAAAGTCACAGGCAGCGGGCAGCAGGAAGATTTGAATGACAGCATTTCACCAAAAAACAACCTACATTACAGACTCTAGGCTGTAAGTCAGTCCTGCTGAAGCAGAGAATGATGTAGATTTTAAGGCCAGCAAGAATTGCTACAATAACCATGTAGCTGATCTCCTGTGTAACACAAGCCACAGGATTTTATCCAACAGTTCCTGCAGTGGTAATGCCTACTCTTCCCTGCTCTAGGGGAGAGGCTCCTCACAACCCCATTTCAAATAAACTCCTGACAGGACTCTGAGGGGACCAGACATATATTACACAAAAATTTGTTTGTCTGATTTTCCAAAAGGAGCATCCAAAAAAGCAGTTGCTCTCAGAGGTCCTTTCCATCCTCAATGATTCTGTAATCACTAGCACAGGACTGCATTGCTGGCACCCAGTGGGCATCAGTCAGGCTCCAGCTGAGCAGTGAAACCAGGGCAGCAGTCAGCCTGTGCTGGGGCAGGACTATAGCCTTTTTCTGCTTCCCTGACATTCATGTTGCCTTCCTCTCACTCAGTGAGTATTATCATCACAGAAGCTGGAGTCTGAATGTGATTAATGCTTTCTTAGCCACAGATCATTAGCAAGCAATTCCACTTTCCACTAAGTCCCGATTGTTTTTATACAATAAAGGACTCCTTTTTTTTAATCCCTCCCCTCTTCTTTCGCCCTCCTCTTTCCAATTTTCTTGTGGTAAAACAGTTCTGCCTGAAAGCAATAAGCTCCTTTCAGAACTTAAAATCCTAATGGCAGGCATTTGGAAAAGAAGCTCTAAAGGCACCATTATTCCTCACTTTGGCTTCACTTCTGTCTCACTGTCCACATACATAATGCTGAGCTTTTTCCCACAAATGCAGTGGCCCTCTGATAGCCACAATTCCAAGCTAACTACTCAGTTATATTTATTCCTAGAGGAAGCTAGCAAAGGGACAACTCTCAAGATATTTGGGAGGCTACCATGAAGTCAGTGAGTACTCAGCTAGGTACGGGAGGAATACAAATGAGGTAACGTCTTAGGAACAGCTATTCATGCTTTTTTGGTATTCCCACCCCACCGTTGATAACTCCTTCTCTACCAAAGCTTTTCACCCTCCACCAGTGAGGAACAACCACATACTTGCTGCTGTTAGCCCTAAGCAGGGGTAATTCTCCGTGGAGTGCAGAGCTGAAAAGAAGATAATAAAGTCTCTAGCCCCAGCACAGCTAAATATCAGTCCCCATCCTTGCCCTTTTGCAAAAGAAGCCATATTCAAAGCTGTGGTCACCAGCGCAGAGCCCCTGTGCCTGTAAACCAGAGCTTCTCACACCTTAAGTCCCACATAACCCACCAGAAAACAGGTGTCAGGGCATTGCAGTGAGGCTTTAGTAGCTGTTGGACATGGAACCCACCCTGGAAAGAAAGAAACTGCACAAAGGAATAAATACATTCACACCCCCACAATCTGAGAAGCAGGGTGTGTTGTACCTAGGGAGGCCTTGGCTGTTTGTTGTGCCAGAGAGCCCCCTCCCCAGCACAGGATTACTGCCCATCCCTCTAGTGACACTCTTCACCTTTCCCATAAATAGGGAACTCTGCCCACAGGGTGGGGGGATGGAGAGGGGAATTTTGCACAGCTGCAGGGCATCACTGGTGGAGAGGAGCTGTGGGGGGTGCAGCAGGGCAGCTCTCTCCAGCTGCCAGAAGGGTGGGTCAGGAAGCAGGCAGGAGCAAGGGGATCTGAAGGAGGCTTGTGGCTCAAATCCTACCCACCTGCTGGGGCAGGACGCCAGCTGCAGCCCCACATGGGCCCTATTAATCCTGCCCACGCGGTGCATTTCTCTGCTTCCCTACGCCTGACTCAGGATGCCTCACTGAGAAATGTTCATTGGTGGTTTGCTAAGGGCTTCTCCCCAAAGAATCATGATTTAATTTCTGTTATTATCTTCATAAAGCTGTCCAGAGTATTTTTCCAGTGGTTATTTAAAGCTTATCTAGAAGATACTGATAGGAGTGGAACGCCTGGTTAAAACTGCAGTTGCAGTATGTCAGTAGCATAGCATGGTAAAAATAATAGGTCTCTTAAATCAATCATCATCTTTCTCTAATTTATTGTATTGTTGTATTTTCGTATCCATGCATGGCACGCAGAGCACATCATTACAAAAGAAGCTCAGTTAGAAGCTATATAAACAGACAACTACTGACAGAGTTACTGTCAGTCTTCTGTGGAGAAAAAATACTTTGGCAAAGAATAAAAATCACACATTAAATTTTTTTTTAAAGGTCTGCTGTTGAGAAACCTTGGTGTAGAAAGCAAGCTCTCCAAAACTTGTCTATAAAACATGTTGCTGATGAAAACTAGTTAAAAAATCTCTCAATCAGTAATGGCTTCAAAAACAACAGTATGAATAATATGAATGTTCTGTAGAAACAAACAACTGCATGGGATATCATTATGTGCATAGCCTATATATTTTTTTCATATCCTGATTGGGTGTAGAGAGGAAAACTGGAGGCACAGAAGAAATGGCAAAAATCAGTTTAAAAAAGATGGAGGATTTTTTTTCATGCAAAACCCTTGTTGCATCATACCACTAGTTACTCATACATAAAGGCTCAGAAATCTATGAGAGGAGATGAGACATCTCAGAAACAGATATGAACAAATAACTCACTACAGGATAGTTGTTTTCTCTTTAAATCAACTCTACTTTTTTATTTAAAGAAGTTATCCACAAACAGGGGATTCTCATTATGAATATATTTCTGTTTCTAATTGCCTCAGTGTTTGTGTGACAACAAATTTTAGACAATTAAATTAGAAACTAATGGTTCAAAATATTTAGCTACTGTGAGTTGCTAATCACTTGGCATTAAAAATCATATGTATTATTTCTAATTTATAACTCACTGCTCAATTTGCAAACTGTAGTGCATGGATTTAAAAAAAAATTAAAAATAAAAAATGGTATCACTAGAGTTCTGAAACTCTCAGGATAACTTTGGATAAACACAAAAGTTAAGAAAAGTTGAGGAATTAAATGTCATTTCATATCTTTTTATGTCCTTCTTCCACAAAATCGCCACAGTCTCTTTTCACTCAGCCCACTACCTGAAACCTGATTCCCAAGTGGTGCATTCCTTCATAACTCATTGAGGGAGAAGAGGCACTTCACATCTATGGACTATTGAGTTTTACATCTCTTTTCCCCTCACATACTTCCGAAGTCGTTTGTACTGGTAAATACCTATCTGCCCAGGATGCAACTCAGCTCTGCTCTGGTGTGTTTAATTACCCAAATTTCTGAGCCAGCGCTTTGGAAGGATGTTGTCTGCCCATCCTGTACCATGTAGCACCACAGATTTTTTCACACATTCATTTGTGAACAGCATAAACTAATCTCAGTAATGTCCCTGCTCCATCATCTCTGTAGTAATTCATTTAGTGACTTCTTGAACTTCCTTTAACTCTGCAATAAGCGTGGGGAAGAAGCTGCTGAACATAAGAGATGGGACTACACAGAACTCTTCCAAGTGATTCTTTGGGCTGCAAGACTGCTGGGAGTGGTCCCCCTGCTTTTTCTGTGTATAAGCCAAGAAAAATTGAACTTTCTGTGACTGCTACTACCAAGAAGGAGGTGGCAGTGTGTGGAGTAGCAGTCACAGTTCATGCCAGCATCTTTAAGATTTCACCACATTGGCAGCCTCTGGTGATGTAGTCCAGGTTTTCTGAGGCTTTTCCTCTGGTTGTCTGAGCCACCCCTAAACTATAAGCAGTTTAGCTTTTTCTTTAACCCCTGGCTTCTGTTGACCATACCATGATTTATCACCATAACCTCCTCTTTACCAATTCTGTGTTGCCTATACCTCTGTGAACCCTACAAAAGTACTGGTGAAGGGTGAAACAAGTGCCTGAGATGAAACACTTGGCTATAGTTACTCTGGTCAGAGGTGCTGCTGTAATATCTGGCATAGGGAAGCAAATATCACAGAAACACTTTTCCTCCATGGAGCAGTTTTTTTACCATGGCAAATCTTTTGAAACCACAAAAATGCCTATACAAAAAAACCTAAGAGAGACCTACATCATGATAGCATCACATCTGGGCTGGTTACAACCCTCACCATCCCCCAGAATCATTCTTCATGCAATATCACCACTGTTTGTCCTTGCAATGGCGTCTGCTAATGAAGTTAACAAGAAAGCTAGAAAATAAATGAGATTAACTGTTACAAGAGCCCACACATTGCTGGCCTTTGCAAAGAATAGCAAATGTACTGCACAGTGACACTCGGAAGGGAGTGGAAAGTTCAGTGATCAGAGACAGAGCCATGTCATCCTACCTTCTTGAAGAGAGATTTGGGATTTAACTGCACCATTACATCAAGAAGAGTTCTCCCTACCAAGAAATGCATTCCTTTCTAGTGCACTGAAACAATTAAGTAATTTCCTTCTCCTTCCCTACAAACTGAATCTCTCAATAGCTCAGTTTCTGCAAGTTCCATTGTTTTCTCGTGCGCATCAAAAATAATTTTGCTGAGCAGCCATACTCCCCAAGTACTCAAGCACCTCCAGCACCTGAGCTTTCAATACTGCAGCTATTTCTTGAGTAGTGCTTGGATATGTTTCAAGTTGGCATTTTAGATTGCATAACTCCTGGCGCAGCGCTGCGAAGACGTCTCCTCCCATTGCATCAGAGAGTAACCCGCTGTGGCAAAGGCTATTACTTCTTCTGAGGCTACAGAGTCTGCAGTGCCTCATCTAATTACACAGATTCCAAGAGGAGAAAAAGTAACCACTGCGTGCTCTGGGCTCTGAACTTTTTAGAACAACACATCTGGAGAGCCTTCATCTACATATGCATCTCTAATGCCAGATCTCCTTGGCGAACACTGCCTGCGTTGAATTCTGCTAACATCGGGTGACAGACAAGGAACAATAGGAGCTACGGTGACTCGGTGCTTGTCTCATCCTAACATAAAATACTGTGTGACGGGCTAGCCACAGCTGCACGCTTACAAAGAGCAGTCTGTGGCTTCTAAGCAAAGCAGCTGAGAAGTTAAAAAAAGAAAAAACCCTCAGTTTCCCCCTCCCCACTCATTTCCACAGGCACACGTTAGATCTGAGGCCAAAATCCAATGACTAAAGTAGACATATAACGAAGAGTGACCTGACTTGGGGGAAGTAATGAGCACTTACATTGCCCAGGGACTTTAGGGCTTCGAAACTATGTTTTCTGGGGAACACAGAGGGTCAGTGAAGTACAGAGCGGGGAACAACAGGCTAGGCAGTGGCAGGACCTCTGTCCTGCCAATATGACACAGACATGTGCCACAATGGGCAACACTAGGATAGATCCCACTCACCTCTCAGAAACCCTTTTTGAACAGTATTCTGCCTTCTCCAGGGAGGTCACTGATAGTAAAGATGGCAGCTTTTCAAGTCAGGGCTTGTCATCCAGAAGTCCTGGGATGCTAGTGATCTGGGCTCATTAGCTGGGCTCATAATGAGCTGAGCTGTGGCTCTATCTGAAGCAGAAAGAGGGTGATGATGAGCCCAAAGAGTGAATTGCAGCCATCTCCTCCCTTCTTTTCACCCTGCCTTGCCTTGCACCTTGCTTATGGCTGAAGTGGCAGGAATGGTCTAATGCATGCCTTCAAGGGATTTAGAAAGATTTCTTAAATGTTTAAAGAAAGCTTAAAAAATAGTAATTCCTAAGTGACTTTCTGAGACTGGTCACTGAAGGTTACACAGGTTTAAAAGTGACATTGTATAATCCTGTTTCTCAAATGTCAGCAGGAAAATAGTAAAATTCTCCTTTTGGCTTTCTCCAACCCCAGAGTAATCTTATGTGCACAAATCAATACGTTCTTGAGACAGCGTTCCATGGAAAATGTAAATCGTAGTGTTATCTGATATTTGGGTTGTACAAACTCAAGCAAATTGCAGAAACGACAATCCCAACCTCTGAATCGCTGCTGCAGATCTAATCACCACTGCTTTTTTTTTTTGTCCATCAGCTGTGCCATTTGTGAAGCCGTATAAATATGAATTACACCTGACTTTCACTTCTCACTGCTAATACACCCTGATCATAAGAGACTGTAGTGTAACCAGTTAATCGGAAGCAAACCTTGGTATCTAGTTTCTCTCTCCTTTGTGTAAACATCCTCACCTCTCCTAGAAAAGCAGGTTGAGAAGTTCACAGCCAGCACACATCTACTTCTACTGTTTAAAGCAGAAACTGTCACAGGGGAACAGACTGCTTTGGAGCTGTGATTAGAAGGAAGCTTGTTAACGCAACAAATGGTCGATCAGACAACACAAATCAACAGATGCCAAACTATTTGAAGCCTGATACAGGACAAAAGGCCTGCCTCCTCAAATGAGGGCCAGGGCTGAAGAGCCCAGACAGAAACACATACCAGCTGGCCATCCATGCAGGATGAAATCCCCTAAAGACCTGTTTCATCATAAGCAACAGCTGACCCATCACGATTGATGGGACGGCTGACCAGAGGACTCATTCCTCAGGTTCCTCCCTCCCTCTGTCCCAGTCAACATGAGCCACTGCTTTTGTCAGGAGTGCCTGTGCTACTTGTTTGTGTGGCATGAACTCACATTGTTGGGGAATAAGACCTATCTTTTGGTACAGTCCACCATGAGGCAAGAAGAAATGTCTGGTTTAAGCTCCCACAAACCAGTGAAAAACTCCACATCCCAAAATGCACCTGGAGCAAGTTTATAGCTGCTTAGGGAACATGGGCAGGTCTGCTCCCCTTCTGTTGTGTCCGAGCAGTGCTTTGACACATGGCCATAACCCCATGGTGACAAAAGCATCTGACATCACATATCTGCACTACCATCTCCAACACTGCTACCACGTTTTTTGGCCCTGCATTTGCCAACAGAAATGCAGGCATGGATGTTCATACCTGTGCTTTATCAGTGGTCTCATGAGCCTCCTATATTTGAACCACTATAGACATCGTGGTTCAAATATGGAAGCCTCACAACCAATGCATAATACGAGACAGGAATTCAGGTTCTGAAAAGAAAGGAAAGCCAGAGTCAGAGAGGACTTTCTCATAAGGTAAGGACCTTGAGGAGGAACACAACAAAATTCTCTGATGTGAACTCTTCTTCAGAAGGCTGGCAGGCTTCTTCAGGCGTACCCAGACTGCCGATCTGAACAGAGCACCCTGAGAAGACTTTGTGAAGCAAGTGACAGGATAAACCAGCTTACAAGAAAGGAGGATGTCTGAGAGAAACACGCAATCAAGGGAGGAACTGTCAGCTGGAAAGTCCTGCTCTGTATCTCATCTCTAATAAAAATAGGAGTCACCCAAAGACTCTAAGAAGGCAGAAACTGCAGTATCTGCTTGCCTTTTGGTTTGCCTATGTGCTATGTATAGCCCCACATTTACATAGAACCCATTCACTCCTCTTTTTAGAAGACCCACACATTTAAATGGTTCTGTAATTATATTTCTTCATAGCAGCAGACATATTTGAAAAGAATATCAGACAGGCCAAGGGAACAAACTCTTCTTGGACTGTCTCCCATCCCTGTTATTTTCATTAAAAAACAGGGACAGCATTGGTGCACCAAGACTTAATGCTGTTTGCACTATGTGCCTGACTCAGGAAACAAGCTGTTTGTTATTATGGTTATTTCTGGCAATTCAGGCCATTACTGCTCTGAAACATAAAGCAATTCCTATTTCACCTCAAGTACTAGTCTACAGATTCAAAATGTGTGTGCTAAGTCTTAATCTACAGGGTGTCCCACCTGACTGACTGGGAAATAAATCCAAACAGAGCACAGCAAAAATTACAATAAGTTGCCTGCATCACTTCAGGCCATATTCATCAAGTGATGGCTTATAACTGCTGCATACTGAAAACACAGAGGAGCTGAGTATTGCAAATTCTAAGCCACTGCCCATTGTTTCCCTTTACTTCAAGTTCCTTAAAAAAGGACAGATCCTCAGCTGCTGTCAATTGGCAGAATCTCATTCAAGATGATGCTGAATTAAACAGGCTAAAGATGTGTGACCTGACTCAAGCAGAACAGCCTCTCCCTCACAATTACAGTGGAGTAGCTCAGCTTTGTTTAAACATTCAATTTTCTAAAGGCTTTAAATCCACGTGCTCACAAAGACTGCTTGGAAAATTTGTAGGGGTCAGTGTAGGTTGTGTACAGTAGATTTGAGGACAATTATGTAAGCAACTCATAAGAAGAGTGTTCAAAAAATGGGGGTGAGGGGTGGGTGGAGTCTCAGTGACCACAAATTGTGGGTATGGTTCTCATCTTCCCCTTCACTCTTGGGTTGTAATCACTTGAAACACCCACAAGATGCTCTATGGAATCCATCAATTTTGAGAATTAAAATGGGAAGTAGTATCCTTAAAATCAGCTTTTTTATAATACGGGATGTTCCCACCCCACTGTAGCTGCACTTCTCTGTGCAGCTCCTCATTTATCATTCATGTACTCAATCTTCCCTGTTGCCTTCTTATAACCACCTCTGACTGTGGGGCAAGGTAGCGGCTCTACGACAATCATGGAAGCTCTGAAGAAAAGCATAAGGTGGGACTATTTTCCATATTTCAGACTAGAAATCTACATGATTTACTGTAAACACCAGTCCTTTACCAAAGTATGCAGGATTTCAGGCTAAAATATGGGAAACCCCATATTAAATGAGAAATCTGCCAACCCTATGAGCTCACCCATAAAGTGGATTACTGGGTGCAGTCATAAAGGTTTTCTAGACTACTCATTTTCACATGAGCTGATAGCTCAAGGGAATGTTTAGACAGTGGTTGATGCCTCTGAACCTGACCTACAACCAGGCAATGTCAGTTCAAACCTAACTGTTGGCAGAAAATGAGGGGGAAAAGGAAAGAGGGTGAGGCATGTTGTCATGGTCTGGCCCTGTCAAAGGAGTTTGTAGTTTGAGAAAAATCAAAGCAGCAGAGCAGAAAGCCCAAATGAAGCTAAATAAATACCACATATGCCAGGAAGGGGGAAGAAGTTCAGAGGCAGGGGAGGTCTGGGGAAAGGGTAGTGGACTGTCAGGGGAAGAGGAAAGGGACAAGACTTGGAAAAACATCACCAGGCTTTCAGCCCTACTGAGGTCCAAGTCAGGAAGATGAATGCTTCCCTCTCCTCCCTGCCTCTTCTCTATCCTCAGTGGGACCTGGGCAACTCTGGGTCAATGCTGAGCACACTGTTCTGAGGCCTGGGAACAAATTGAGAAGGAAAGGCACCACTGACTGAGATGAATGCAAGAGTTCACACCTCTCATCTCCTGTGCCTCTGCAGAGGGCAGTTTCATTCAGCAGAGTACACCTCATGAAGATGAATAGGTTACTTCACACTTCTTAAAAAAATTAATTCTGATTAAAGGTTAAGAGTCCAAAACCCACACACCCAATTGGATTTCCTTGAAACTAATAGCACAACATAAATTTGCCATCCAAATACATAAACTTGCCATCACTTGAGTGATTTACAAAATGCATTCCTAAAAAAAAAAAAAAATAATAATCAGTCTCCCTGGAGGTTGAAAGATTGTTGATGGGGGCATTTCTTTGGAATCAAACTGGTGTCAGTTAAAACACACAGGAACTCAATTCCACAATGTCCATCACAGCTGGTGTGTTGTGCCTGTCACCTCCTCATCAGGCAAGGTGGAGCAGGGAGGCTGGCAAAGGCTTCAGCTCTTCAAGGGGGATTGAATCTCACACTGGGGTAGACTGGCCATAGCAGGATGCCCACTGGGCTGTACTGGTTGTTTCCCATATCAGCTGGAGGCTGGACTCTTGTTCCCATGAGCAGAAGTGGTTGATTATCAGTCTCAGGATCTGAGGGTGACTAGCATGTAGGGGTCAATCTTTAACCTACCCTCTGCATGTGCTGGGACCCCGAGATGCCTTATGCCACATTCTGCAGTGCACAGAGATAGTTTGAGGGACAGCAAGAGAAATCAAGCTGAAAACCATAAGCCAGGCAATACACATTAAAGATACAGCCTCCCCCGCCCCCCCCATTCCTTAGTGGCACAGGGAACAGATTGGAGTGGGTTGCTGGGCTGGCAAGGAGGGAATGTAATAAAGCAAGCCTGGCTGAAATTGGTGCAGGGGATTTCACAGATGGGTGACATACAAGGAATGCAAGATCTACTCATATGTGCAGTGAAATAACCCCATAGGCATGCAGAACTCTAGCAGGCGGCTGCCTTTGATGCAGATATAGCAATAGGTGCCAGTTGACAAGGAGTTATTGGCTCCTAAAATACGCATGAATTAAGACAGGAAAGGAGGTGAGCTGGAAGTCATAGCCAAAAGATATATACATGACAGCAGGTTGGAGAAGGAAAAAGATTGACAGGTTTGATTGGGGGTGAGGGGGTGGTACATGGCTGTCACATTAAGATTTATGGAGTTAGGCCTGTTGGATGGTTTCCTCTCTTTCCACATGAGAGGACAAGACCTCAGCACTTACCACAGTGTGGCCAAGTGCCCAAGAGAGGGGAAGAAGCACACAGCAGCCACACAGCCTGTCCATCCCAGAAGAGCAATGTTTCAACTACTCCTGTAGCTAAAGAGGCCCAAAAGAGCCTTGCTTCCAATTAAACTATTTCTTTCCCACTAAAAGGCAAAGAAACTGGATGCAGACTGCTCATACATCGTGAAGTTGTTTACAGCCAGGATGACCTTCCCACTTTGTTGAGTTTGGGATCAGTTTGACATAGCAATCTAAAAGGGAAACTTTCCATAACCTATTGCCAGTTACTTGAATCAGTGATTTCCAAAATGTGGGCCACAGACAGCTGGTTGGTCATATGTGGCTGGCACTCCTCCCTTGCCACTGCTAATTCAGCCCAAGCATTGCTAAAAATATACCAAATGGTTTCCTAATACTGTGTTTTCATGTGATCACTAGCTAGTGTTGAAATGGGGATGTGAGAAAACTGAGAACCTGAGAGATGGAACAGTGGTGCTCCACGTGTTGGGAGGTGGTAAAGGTAGGCATGGATCACTTCAGGGGAATGTGAGCTGCAAAACCAAACTCCCACTTAAGAAAAGAAAATAGAGATACAAAACAATTGGATGTGCTGGGGAATCATATCATTTCAGTTAAGGCTGTTGAAAAGTGTGTAGATTGTTTTTATGGTTTGGTGGTTTTTTACATTTTCTTCTGTCTGTAACTATAATCTCATTTTATCCTGGGACTACACATACTGTACCAAGGAGTGTGACTCTGCTCACCTAACATGGTGAGGTCTGGGCCCCAGAGCATGCTGTCAGACACCCCATGAAAGAGGTGTAACTTTAGTATATGCAGCTCATGACAGAGTAGTTAATAAACATCTGTGCCATCTGAGCAACACACTGCTTTGTGATTTGGGCACCTGAGGCTGTGCTGAGCAGCTGCAGAGCAAGCCGCATTTTGCTTGTAGGCAAAACTATCCGTGCACCTGCCAGTGCTCCAGACCTGCATACCATTGCACGACCCAAACATTTCTGACTCCTGACCACAGGCTCTGTGCCTGGTGTGCTGTGGGTGGGATGCAATGCGGTGCAGCTGTCTCAAGAAGCATCTGGATCAAGTCAGATCTTTACATCTTTCATAGCCGAAAAGAAATGGGAAAACAGGTCTGATCGGCTTTCCTGACAGCATAAGAGAAAATAAGGGTGGGGCATGGGAGTGGGTAGAACTGCTAAAATAAATTTAGAAAAAGGACCTGAACCAGTCGAGCCTCAGTTTATGTTCCTTGCCTGTTGCTTACATTTGCTTTCCTTAACAAAAATGGGTGGTGCTTCTCCAAAGCCCCAGGGATCCCAGAGCCTTACTGGGGCACTTTATTTCAAACGCAGGCTGTAATGCCCCACAGATCCCTGGTGGCAGATTCCAGACAGGCCAGGATCCTTGGGAAGGCTGAGCAGTGATATCACCCACCTCCATGCCAGAAGGGATCTGAGAGCCTGTTCCAAGAAGATTCAGAGCTGTAGGCAGGACAAATAAAATTCTCACATGGTTTTCAGCCAGGCAGCTGCACGTAGTTCAGCAGGAAACTCTTTGTACTATGTGACCAGGTCACAGACATAAACAAAAGGGCACTGAGAGACTGAGTCAACAGCTGGGTTCTCATGTCCATCTGTGTCATATTCGTGACACTGAAAATCAAATGCTCACAAGAGGAACTTGACATCAAATGTGCATGCTGCAACATTTGTTATAAAGGGAACAGTAAAACATTCAAAAAAAAGTCATGCAGTTGCAAAAGTTTTACTGCTACTATAACAATAGCTGAAGGGTAAGTTTACAGCAAGAAGCAGACAGGAATTTAACAAGGCTGCTCACACTAATCCCCCTAAAACACCTCTCTCAAAAATTCCAGGACTGGAGGGCTGAACCGGCCTATTCCTTTAAGAGGAATAATGAAGGGGAAAAGAGCAGCAGAACAGTCACCTGAGACAAATGAAACAAAGCACATTAGGATCCTCCTGGGCCACTTCTGGAAAAGACTTCACCTGCCATGCTGGATTTTACTGCTCAACTTCTACTGAGGAATGCAGGTTATTGAATCCCCATAAGGGGTCTGATGAAGTCAAAAAGCAAGAAAAGATACTATAAAATGACATCAGTGTCTTGTGGGGAGGGGTGGGAGTAGTTTCTCAGAAACCATGATGCCCAGTGTTACTGTTCACTCACAGTAACAGAGTTCACACCACAGCACAACAATGAAGGGAAGGAAACAGGCTGGAAGGACACAGCTTGGAAGAACCTGGTAAATGCATTATAAAAGGCACTCCTGTTAGACCATTAATTTATCCAGATTCATGTTTCATTCTTGAAGGAATCCTCTTTTCTTCCCCAGTGAAAGCACCAATATTAAAAATTTTGTTGACTCTGGTAACAGCATCCTTTAAACAAATGATGGGACTTCTCTTTTAAAACACAAGACAGAAAATAGCGTTGGGTCATGCTCCTGTTCCTCTGCAGAACAGTAGGCAACAACTTCTCCAGTAAAACACATAATTTTTTGCAGTTGCAGGAAGGTCAGTAGAAGCCTGTTCCTCCTCCTCCTGCCATCGAGGGCATGCACACTATAGGGAAGCTTGCCAAGGAAAGGAAGGTAAGAACATAATGGCAAATGGAGCTGAGTCAGCAGTGCCCTGGGTTTCAGCAAGCACACACAGTGCTTCAGCACAGAGATGGAAGGGTTTCTTTGTACTTCTTTCCTCTAGGGACTGAGCTGTGGAGACCACCCCTCTAACAGCATCTTCTTGCAGGTGGAATTTCTATTCATCCTTGGCATCAAAGTATAGGGTTAAGCACTGACAGAAGCACTGGTTCTGTGGCAAAGGCCCTAAGTCTGTCAGGTAGGGTAAGAATCTTGCTGTAGTCTTGCTGTTGGAATCAGACCTAGCCTCAGAAGTACGGAGAGTGAGGGATTACATAAAGGAAAAGGTGCCTGAGGAAAGGAAACAGTCCAAGCATCATGGGGAGCCAAAGCACCATTGCTTGTGCTTTGTGTAGAGAAAAAGAAGGGGATCAGCTACTCAAATGAGT
The DNA here is from genome assembly GCA_038090715.1 of Florisuga fusca. Lineage (NCBI taxonomy): Eukaryota > Metazoa > Chordata > Aves > Apodiformes > Trochilidae > Florisuga > Florisuga fusca. The sequence goes on from JAAWXA010000001.1 coordinate 30,343,408, forward strand.
GCCCTTCATCTCCACCTGAGGTCAGATTCAAACCAGTTTCATTGCTTCTACAGGGAAGAAAACTGCAGTATATTGCTGCTTTTGTGGGAAAACTGCCCTTTGAGCAGAGCCGCCAGCTCCCTGTAAATTATCTTGCGCTTTTCTAGGATGGGGGGAAAGTTTTTCTGGGCACTCGTGATCTGGTGGTGTATGAAACGGACTGTTGGATCATGTTATGACAACTGTAAATCCCAAGACAGTTACAGATCAGTCTCTCATAAAAAGATATTCTGAAATTTAGGAAGAACTTCAAGTGACCCGCCAAAGGTTACCAGCTGCCTTCATGTCAGCACTGAGATTGGAATACCAGACTAGCTGGCCTCCAGTCAAAGGTTTGGCCCCACCTATCCTATATATAGATTATTTTATCATATGCTCCCCCCTTATTGCTATGCAACTGGGTGTCAGAGCAAAAACACAATGAAACACTGGACTTGGGCCCCTCTGAACCAGATGTTGGGAATATGTTTCTCTATTGCCCTTGTCTGAAAGGTGGCCATGCTCCGTAATCAATGTTCAAGCTGATTTTACTAAAAAGGTTTTTAACTCTGAATTCTTCGGAAGAGAACTTGTTGCAATTTGCTCTTTGAAAAATCTTAAATAATTTGATTACAGTAGGAGCTGATTAAGCCTTCTTGTATCCAAGCCAAGTATTGCCTCAGGCTGAGGAAGAGGCCCATAAACATGGTTGTTTCATAGCCAGTTGTAATTCTGATTCAGAAAAGATGACATTTCTTGCCAGCAAAGTTTGGTCTCCCGTGCTCCGACTGCCATCACCCAGATGTCAGTAATCCTCAAAAAGTGCTCAAAGGCTTTTCTCAAGCCTTAGAATGATGGTACCACTTTTATACCCGGTCTAATCCTCCCTTTTAGTTACTGAAATCAGTGGCCAAGATCCCAGTCCAACAGATGTGAAATTGTCCTGTATGACATCATTGTGAAGGTGCTGAGAGACACATGTTTTCTTCCCATATGTCCTAAGGCAACATCCTTGCTATAATAAATCAACAGTAATTTGCCATTGACTTTGCTCAAGTCAGTTTTTTCTTCTTAGAGGTCTCGATCATCCTGATGACAAATCAGGGCAAAATTTGTTCCAGGTTGGAGACTTGTTTTCTGCAGTGCCTCTCCCTTGCCTTATTATCACCAGTGAGTAAAACAGAGATATAAATTCACTTACAGAAGGGTTCTCCTTTCCCATGTTTTATGCTTTTGATCCATACAAGCACACAAGGAAATTGGTTTCCAGCTATTGGTTTAGCTCAGCTTCTTCAGAAACACAGAGAGAACTCCCACCGCAACTGTCTGCAGGGAGACAGGCCCTGATGGTACTATACTGCTTTCCTGTTGATCTATTTTCCCCTCTCTAATTTTTATACTCATGCCTATTTTAACTGTATGTACACAAATACAGAATTTGTCTGTTTGGGACTTTTAAGTTACTTTCATTACAAAACCACGTAAAAAAAGACAGCAAATCAATTTCATAGTCAGTGCTCACGCAGCAGGAGACAATTCATACTGACATCTGATACCTGCTGGATGCTGCTTCCAATTATGCCAGATGCCAGAGAGTGGGGCTGTCGAAATAACAGTGTCGATGGTGCAATCAAGCTAGTTAAGATTCTGGAAGTGTGTTGTGCTTGGTTCAGTGCGTCGTCAAGCTCCCACCATAAGCAAAATAGTGACACCTACTCCTTTTTTGTTAACTGCTTAACTGGCAAAGAGATACACATTAATTCAATGTAAAGTTGCATCTTTGGATATATAGCTGGATCTGCCCCGAGGCTAAATATCAAAAGATTGGAAGGCTTGTGAATGAAAAGTGAAATAAACATGATAAGGATTTATAATAATACATCCTTACTAGATGATACTACAAGGCTGCATGATACCCCTCCAGGCAGGACCATGTGTACTGCCTGCCCAGTGCCTTGAAGTGTGCTAGGGAATGCTGCTGTCATCAGATCAAATTTGATGCCTTCCTGAAATTGCCTCACAGCTTGTCAAGCAGGAGTAGTAGGAGAAGAGTAGGACAGGGTGTTGCTGAGGCATTAACTGATCAGCAGAGACAGAGAGGGCTACATTCTGTACAAAGTGGAATGCAGAGGTCAGGTTTGAATGGATTCACAGTGCAGTTCAGCCATATAGTCTGCTCTCCTCTTATCTCCCTAAAAGTTCAAGGAAAAGTAGAAAAGTAGAAGACTTAAAAAAAAAAAAAAAAAAAGCACATCTCCTTTCACAGTGACTACGGTCTCATTAAAAAGTCAACCAACTAAAGAAATAATGTGCACAGACAGAGACAGAAAACATTATCCCACACCTCCCAATGCTTGTATCACTCCCTGATCTTCAATGAAAATAACTCCTGGACGAGATGTAGTCCATTCTTCCTTCCTTTGTTCCAGCAAGCTTCAGGTTAAAGTATCCATCAGCAAGGGGCCTGTGAGGTAAAATTTTTCATATGCTCCTCTGCAAGTTGGGTCATAAACCACATTGTCCAAAGCAGGAGCACAGGACATTAGTTTAGCACAGACCACAAAAACACTCCACAGACAGCTCTGGTTGACCTTACTTTGTCAATTAACCCAGACACTTTCCCCAGAAGATACTTCATAGAAAGTTACAAACTACCCAACAATGACATCTATCCCTAGGATTAATTTTGTTCCCTCCAGAACACAGAGGATGCCACTGAGGCGGGGCAGTGGAATGCACCAAGCTGACCTGTACCATGCTGCCATGAAGATGTAGCAGCTTCCTGCATACAACACTCCAAATGATTTATGCAAACACTGTGCACATGGAAAGATCCAAACATCTCCTAACTGAAGAGACCAAAATGTCAGTTTTTAAATATATTTCTTTTTGCATGCAGGCATTGCTCAATGTACACCATCTTCACAGTCAGTGCACAGTTGCCAGTTTCCATTCCCAGACCATCAAAGTGACTGTATGTCTGCAGTGGCCGTGCCTACAAACAGTAAGGAAAAGGCCGTAATTTAAACAGCATATAAAAAAGCTCTATTTGGATGACTGGCCACAGCACCAGAACCATTCTATTCTGAATTGGACAAAAACTGGTAGATTTGTAAGTAGACAGTCATATTAATGGTGTTAAGATATTTACAGTGATCATAAATACTAACTGCTGCTTTAAAATGCTGTCATCAAAGTTTTCTAAACCTACTATATCTGTGTTAATTCTACATTAATACATTTTTAATATGCAATGGGGCTTTTATTAGCAGAACAAATAGCTGTCATATTAAATCTAAATTAGATACATAGCTGGGACTCTAATTTAAAATATTACTCTTAAATCTTTCAGACAGTCAGACTAAGAGCTAAATTAATCTCAAATACTATATGTTATTAGTAATAATTTTATAACACACTTATGCCTCAGTCTTAATTACACACACCAGGGTTCTTTAACTCAGAACTGGGACAGGTTCAACAAAACTTTGGCCTCTTCACCCAACCATATCCACTTCCTTCAAAGGAAAATTTGAACATCCACGAAAATGCATTGAACCTTCAAACGCTATCCAGTTCTGCTCATTGACTTGGACAGAATAGTGTGCCTAAGCTATTTAATTAACTGTGGATATTAACTACTGTGTTAATGACATGAGGTAGAATCCATGTCACTGGCAGAATGTAACATATATGCTCTGTGAATGATTTGTGATGAGACAAAGAATAACATACTCAGTGTAAATACCTTGACTGAAAAAAAAGACTCAAGCATTATTCAGTTAGTTACTCAACTAATCACTTTTGTTGCAGTAACAGGCATTGACCTGCTCAACTTTACTATATATTTGAATTTTAGGCTTATTGCTGCTGATAAAACTAGTATTTAGCTTAGATCTAATACATATGGAATTAGTGCACAGCCAGGAGACATACAGCACTTAGCAGTATCTTATTTTTATAGCATTATTCATTTGTCTGTCTTTTTCCTTTCCAAATTAGCACACTGCCTGCAAAATCACAAATTATTTTTTCAGCACATTTGCAGTCCAAGTGTAAATTATTCAAAAATAGTTGAGACTGGGAAAAAGAAGAGGCAATTTCATTCACAAAAAATGTACCTTAAAATTTTTTGCAAGAAACACTGAAGTGCAGACAAATGACATCTTATTTTCCTAACTGAAAAACCTATTTACAGTTCTAAAACGTATGGATTTAAGAGAAAATAAAATATAAATTTCTGTTTTGCTCAGAAGCTCCACATAGGAAAAAAAACCAAAACATTTTTATGTGAAAAACTATTCCTAATGAGTTGCCAGTTATGCCAAAGACTTTTCTTTTCCATTCAAAAGTTTTGACCATTTTTAACAAAAGTTAAACATGTTAAAAGATTTTACAACACGTAAACATGTAACAACACTATGTCAACTTTCTTGCCTACCATAGAAACTAGAGTTCATGGTTTGTTTGTTTGTTTTTTAAAAAAAGAAAACATAAAACAAAAAAAGAAACAACACAAAGAGGCACAAGGAGATTATGTTATGTCTAAAATTAAATTATAAAGAACAAAAGTAACTACCAATAGGTGCATGTGTGGAAAGAAGCACAAGGGCTGCAGTAATAAGATCACACAGCTAATTTCAGGCTTCAGTGCCTTACAGCTTCTGGGATGCAGGACTTCATCTGCAGAGAGGGTAACCAGGAAAGGAAGATCTAAGATTGGGCTGGAAATTTTTTAATAACTGCTTCTCTCAGTGTGTTTTGTCATTTATGGTCAGCCTCTCCCAGAGTTACACTGCACAGGAAACTGAAAATGAGGGAGAGGAAGCAAAAAGAATGCCAAAATTTACTACCTGTTTCCAAATATTTAGAGAGGCAGAATTGCATTCTGTTTCTGTTTCTTTCATGCTTCCTTCAGCATGCTCAAGCATCCCGAGCTCTTACATACATATTTTCAGACCTCTAAAACACCACTGAACCCTGATTAATTCCAATTCATTGTCCAAAGACTGAATCAATAATAAATGAGCTAATTACAACCAGTTGCCCCTCTGGGACTGTCACAAGGCTGATAAAGATCAACCGGTTTCAGAAACAAGCCATCACAGATCCTTATTCTTCCCTAAAGAACAATTTACGTTTACACTAAACCTCCAATTGCCACTGACGGACAACATGCTAAATGTATGTACCTTAGCCTCTACAAGACTCATAAAATATTTAGCTTCACAATGTTGGCCAAAGGGACAGAGAGCCATAGCAGAACAGTGCTTCTGCCCCTCGGTCTACACCATGACCCACATGGAGTAGATCAAAGAGGACAATCTTCAGCATGCTTGAATCTACAGAAGCGAGTGTCTCCTTTTGCAAAAAAAAAAATGCATGATGAATGTATGGGAATGTAAGGGAAAAAAAAAATTTTGAAATGTCATGTCCCAGTGTTCAGATGGGGGCATGACAGATGTATAGATTTTCATGTCTTGAACATGGTATTGCTAATATAAATCATGACAGCAGTGAATTAAGACATAAAGGAAGAAGAAAGAGAGAGAGAGAGAGCAGAAAAAGAGAAGGTGGTCTCATGAGTCAGGGACAGTGGAATAAATTCACTGCTGGCATCTTTTCCTTTACAGAAATGTTCAAGTGCTTCAGAGTTGTTAATGATGTGCTTTGATTGTGCTTCTCCATAGATGGAAAAGAGAAGTAACGTGAAGAAGAACTCCTTCAGTAGTGAGAGCTGGAGGATCAGCTGGTGGAGCAGGAGCACTGCCTGGGCAATACCTGCAGAGCCCCTAATGCATCACTTGCCCTGAATGAGCACAGAAAAACTTATAAAGATTTCCTCGCACATTTTCTGTATGCATTTATTCTCCTTACAGATAAGAAGCTATCATCCAGAGATAAGAGTTGAAAGTTTGAAGGCTGTTCCAACTTTACATTGTAACAAAACAGCTGCATGATATTAAACAATAAAAACAAAAGAGTGCCATGTTTGGGACTCAGGTTTTTCAGTAGGTTTCATTACTATTGTCATGTAAATACCTCCAACATTTCAAAATTTTAAAATTAGTTTATAACACTAGCTGAAAGATAAAAATGTAAGGTAGATGTTACTGGGCAGTGATTTTTTAAATTAGGCCCCTAGTCACATTGAATTACTTACACATCAGATCAGTATGATAAAGATCAAGAATTGCTCAGCAGCAATCCTTTACTAGAACCACCAAGGAAGTGGAGAAAGTGATGGACCAGACTCCTCACAAATTCAAAAAATCTCAAATGTGTGAAAGGAATTGTTCACAAAGATCTTAAACAAATCCCCAAAAAAACCCAGATACCTGGCAAAATATAGCCAGAGTAAGTCTAGTTACTCTGTAAATGCTTTAAGATACTCATCTGTCAGGTGCAATCATGATGCAAAGTACTACTGTAATTCATTTGCTCTAATGGCACATGTACAGTTAAGCAAGTGTTTTATAATAAAAGTTTTCAAGTGCCTAGATATGCTACATTTAACTGGCCCAAAGCCAAACTTATATTTAGAGTTCATGGCAGCCAATTTGGTATAAAACTTTAGATAGATGTCATGTTTCTAGCCAATAACCAGGAGGCAGATGCTGTCAACCTCCACTAGCCTCCCAGGGGAAGATAAAAAAGTCATTAAGGGGGAGGTGCTTTAAAGATGGGGGAAGAAACAAAACAAAACCCAAACAAACAAAAAGCCACACCAACACATTAAGATAGGCTTAATGAACAATAATAATGATGATGGTAAATTACAAATGTATACAAATATGTAAACATGGAACCCAGACACTTGAGCTGGTAATTGCTTCCCAACCAGCAGAGTCCCACACTGGGCTCAGCAGCAGATGGAGGTGCCTGAGTCCTGGGTCCCAGTGACAGTCCACAAAAAACCTTGGAGCAGCCATGCCAGTCCTACTCAAAGGGGCAGGGGAAGGTGACTTCTCCTGGTGAATGATGTTCCTCTCCAGTGAGAAAAGAGGCTTCAGGATCAGCAGAGGGAGCCATGAGAGACAAACAGACACCAACCCACCCACCACCCCATCCCCAGGGGTCAGGCCCAGCTCCCTGCGGAGCCATTTCACACCCAGCCCCAGGGCCAGGAGACAAAAACCCCTTCTCCTGAGCAGTACAGTCACTGGGTCCCTTCCTGCAGGTGGAACAGCCCCGTGTGCGGCCCATGTGTGCCTCCTCCTCTGACAAGCACGGAGCAAGCAGGGAGAAGTTTGCACTGAGGAGCTCAGATCAGAGGGAATGGTTTTCTTCAGCTTGTTTAAAGATTTGAAGACTTCTCCCCAGAGCCTAGTTATTGAGAGAAATAGCAAGAAACAAGAGATGCCACAAACACTTTGTCAACTTCAGATCTTTCTGGCTTAAAGATGTTGGAGAGAGCTGTTTCCAGCTATGTCAGGCCAGTGCAATGGTTTTACTGATAGACTGAGGAGGAACAATCTATTCCGATTCAAATGCATTGTGTTCCATAGAAAGCTAGGTGTTGCCCAGAAGGAATCTGGGCAATATGGGAATATTTTAACAGCATTGAGCAGTACCTAGGAGGTCAGATTTACCAGCATGTACTGTATTTTCAGTAAAGTAGAGATGCGTGTAACACCTTGGTTACTTGATGTGGCTGGTTATTCAGAACAAACCAAAAGATATTCAAGCTGTGCTTAGAAAGCATAGCAAGACCTGTCTGCAACCACAGCTTTCTAAAAAACACAGCGACTGCGGATGCGGACAAAAAGTGTCACTGTACAAGGAAACGAGGTGCAGCTTATGTATTCTTTGTGAGATCACTGGGTTTTGTACATCAAAACCCTCTCAAATATTTGCTGTAAGCCCTTGCCCTGCATTATTTTTGAGTTGTGGATACATCTGCGTCTCCGAATAGATTGCTCAGTCAGGACTATGAGCACCAGCATCGATCTTGACTAGGAGGAACAAAATTATAAAGCAACATTTTTCTCCAAGGGCTCTGAAGAACAGATCAGGGCAAAGGAAAGCAGGCAATGAGATAAATTTCAGGCAAAAGAGGGAGATCAGAAGATATTTTTATGTACTGCATGACATCCTTTTGCCTGCAGGAAAGCTAACAGAGCTGGTCATGGGGAATGCTGGGCTGCACATGTTAGGAGAACAACTGTGAACTTCCAGGACTTCAGCTCGGAAAGCAGTCCTAGAAAGACGCCGTGACATAAAAATGTTCCTAGAAACCCAGATCAGATCCAAGCCCTGGACTCTGCCCAGATTAAGACAGCTTGAAGACACTTGGCTCCAATTTGGGGGATACACCCAGAGTGGACTGGTATGTATCCAGCAAGGGAGAGGCTGAGCAGGCTGTGACAAGAAGTTACTAATAGCTGCTGTCTTGCACCACCTGGTAAGTGCTTTGAAGACAATGGAGACTGAACAGTGCAGAGAGTTTCCACAGTGAAGGTCTGGTGCTTTTCCTTGGCATTTCACACACAAAATAATCTAGCCTTTCCTAGGTAAACACCCCCCTGTCTTTGTCATGCACATCAGAAAGCACACAAGTAAGAAAAAGCAATACTGTTGGAAAACTCTCAAAACAAAATATTCAAGCCTCTTGTTTACTTTCTCATGTTTTCATGATGCGAATGAATGCTAGCCATGCACCATGCAGAAAATGGTCATCACAGTGCAGGTATTTTTCTCTATGTGTACTTTTTGCCCATCTAACCCAGAAAGCTCTCTCCACATTTCCACCGTATTTCAATTAAGGTGGTTTGTGGTGTTTTATTTGCAGATGGTCAACCAACTTCTCATTTAAAGGGAAACAAAACCAAAACTCAGGAAACCTTATCTAACGAGAATGCATATGGATGGCTTTATGCCAGAGAACCTCAGATTTTCTGTTTTATTGCCATTTTTGGCAATCAAGACTTCTTATCACATTCAAATGCACTGAAGGGGTGGCTACAATGAAGCTGGTTGGAAAAAAAGCAAAACACTGTTCTGGTGAAGCATCCAAAGAGGCAAAAGAGCTAAAAAAGGAAGCAAGGATGGCTACCAGATTATGGATATATCTTTTCACATAGGCTTTCCTGGAGTGGGAGCTGCACAGAATCCAGCTGTCCCAGCTTCAGCTCAGCCTAAAGCTGGTCAAAAATACCCTCTCATGTCCAAAATCTTTAGCTTGCTGCTGAGCTGGGTACAAGACTCATTTTAAGATCCTGTTGATTTTTAAAACATTGCTCAATTTAGGATTCTATATAACTAAATGAGGTTTCGGTTCCCTGTTGTACAGGTCATGTTCTGTACTTGGTAGATATTGGGCTGCAGCTTATATAGAAACACCATAGTGCTATAAATCACTAAGTGTCAGTCTTTTCGTATTATGTCCAGCAGCCCTGGAACATACTGCTTGCAGAGATTCAGGAAACAATTCTGTAAATACTGTCACATGAAGGTTAAAAGCATATTTCAACAATGATTTCTTTTCTAATCCTCGTAGTAGTAATTGGTTTGGACTTCAATCATAATATGTCTCATTATTTTCAACACTGAGAGCATAATTTGTGTATGTGTTGCAGTCAAAGGCAGCCTGCATGAAATAAACGGAAAATTTCCCATACATCCTGTCATGTAGAGTCCAAGAGACTATTTTTGAACGGAAAAGATTTCTCTATGCTTTCCCAGTCTGTTTTGCATGGAACTCACAAGCAGCAATGCTCACAGTGCTGCAAGTGCAGAACCTAATATTCCCACTGTTCATTGCAAATTCAGATGCACTGCCTGAGACATCACATGAGGTCATAAAACCCCACAGCTATTAACTTACAGACAATAATTACTGAATCTGACCTGAAACCCACATACAAAGTCATAGGACTGCAGATAATCAAATCAGACTTTTCTGCGAATAGGGACAGCAGATATATTCAGAAAACAAACCAAGGGTCAGGCCCAGAGCACATGGGAATGATGTATAACTAGATTAATGGGAGCCAAAGAAAAAGACCATTCCTGCCCTCCCTTTAATATGCAGGTGGCTTTTCCAGACATGGGAGTAGCCTGAGAGAGCTACTCTGATCTTCACCTTCCCTCTCCAGCCTGGGGACCACAGAGGACAGGCTGCAGTCTGAGGGGACAAGAAGACCCCACTGCAGAGAACTCTTTCTTAGTTTAGCTGCAGTGCCAGCCATTAACACTGGCTCAGTGTTATGCCCAATTCAGGTACCCTGGCACTCAGAGAAGTTTTGACATTTCCATACAGGTTTTTGGAAGAACACTAGGACCCAAATTTTGAAACACTTCAGACTGCTTCTAAAACTAAGGTTTTCTTTTTCTCATTAATTGTGGAAAATCATAGCATGTTATCTATCGATCTTGGCCTAATAAGACCATATTCTGGGCTCCTCTTTGTTTGCCCTGGAGAAAACAAATATCAATAAGGTAAACATTTCCCAGTGAAAACCATGATGAAGATTTTGCCATGACAACGGTAAATATAAAATTGTCTTGAAGAAAACTTTGTGAGGGGTAACACAAATACACAAAAAACTAAGAAAAAAGATGTAGCATCCCTGCTATGCATAGTCTTTTTCTAGCTGAAACAGAGAAAAAGAGGGGGGAAAAAAAATGCTTCCCATTTCACGTGCTCTTCTGAGAAATCATTTCCCTCCAATTCAAATTGACCTGCATATGATTATCCTCTCAAGGACCCAAAAGAAATAATACACCATGAGTTATCACACACAAATGACTAGCCTTTACCTGGCCTGTCCCACTCAGCTCTGCCTTTGCTATTGACAAAACATCATTACAAAAAAGGTCAAAATAACAAATCGCTGGAATATTAGAAGAAGATATTTTCTAGTCAAGAGATTAGTTTTCCCTGCAACATAAACATGAACATATGCTACAACATACCCATAACAAGAAAGCTAAATGTTAGCTTCTACATAATAAAAATACAAATGTGCCAAAGGTCTGTGCACACTTGTATAAACTAACAACATGTGAGCCAGGGAGTCTCACACAAGCGCTAGAGCATATGGCAAATTGCAGTGGGAAGCGAGGGAGGCCATTAGACCTTCAGATTAATTGTGATTATTTACATACTTGCTTCCTATTCTTCCTTTTTCTCCACTCTCATGTTCTACAGCAGTGTCCTAGGCTTCTAAAATTAAAGCAAAACAGTAGCAAAAGGCAGTGTTCTCTCAGTTCTGGAGACAGGCTCTGTTGAAAAAGACCCTGAAGCCCCAGCTCTGTGAACTCACATGCCGAAGCCAAGCCAGGCCCTTTTTCCCATTGCAGAAGTGACATATCCACAGCAGAGCTTTGTACAGGCATCCCTGTTTACCCCCACGAGGGAAGACAAGCTTTGGAAGGTCTCACTGCCCTGGCTGATGTTGGTCCATGGCTTCTAAGCAGTGCGGACAGCACAGCCCCTCAGGGGATGGGGAACAAGAGGCAGCAGATGGGAGCAGCCCAGCACCTGGCTCAGCCCTGGCTGTCACCACTCTGGCTCCTGGACTCTCCCTTCCCAATAAACATGTTACCAAAATCACTGTAGATGGACTGAGAAAAGCAGGCAAGCCATAGCAGAGTTGACCAAAGGGAATTTTGTTGTTCAGAATACAAGAGGATATCTGCAATGCAGCTCCAGCAGGCCAACGTGTTTAATAAAGCAGCAGCACAGCAGTTTCCGTGTCAGTTGTGCTTTCTGCGAGCAAAACCTTTCTTTTTTTTTTCCCCAATATTAATCCCTTCAGAGATCTGTGTGTGAGAGAAGAGACCCCGGCACTCACAGCTGAGCCAGGGCTCAGGGGGTGTGCTCTTCCTCCCATCTCCCACAGCAAGGAGACACTCACAGGAGCTGACCCTGCCAGAACTGCATCCAGATCTGAGCAGCCTGGACTTGAGGGATACAATTCCCAACCTCCCCCTGCTGCTGTCCTGCATGGAAGGGGACAGCTAGAGCCTCCTCACTGTCGCACCATCCATCTCGGTGGATGAACTGATGGTCCTGGTGCTCTGACAGAGTGGGCTCAGATGTACAAATGCGGGCAGCCCCTTCCCCGCATCCTGCCAGGCCCCTAGAGCCACCTCTGCCAGCCTGGGCAGCCACAGCACCTGTCCTCTCACATTAAAGACATCTGAGGGACAGAACAAAATGTAAGCTGTAACCTGAGTGAGGCTGAGCCCTCCTTTGTTGAATGGTGCTGCCTCTGTACAGGAGGGCCTGGGCTGCTGCAAGCAGGATATCACTTATCCACCCGTGCATGCATCCCACATCATCAGAGCCGAGGGCTGGGAAGCACTGGCCTCCCAGCCACCACTAGCTCCTTTCAGCTCCAGCTCCTTTCCCCCAAACAGCCCCTATCAGTTCCAATTTAATGTCAGCCAGCTTACTCATTCCCAGCTTTCTAACTTCTTTCTTCCTCTCCTCCTTCGTACACATATATAGACAGATACAGACCTAGAAATATATTTTAGAAGCACACCGATTTAGATGAGCACAGACATAAAATCAATTCCTGTGCCTATGGTCTAACCACACCTTTGTATGGCTTATAATGGAAAAATCAGTAGTAAAATTAAAAGTGTTGTTAACTTCCAAACACCACTTGTTTTATGTTTGGCATAACTGACCAAATGGGAAATGTTCACTTTTAATGGTGGTTTTATTTATTTTTCCTACAGTATTTCTTTAGTACTTTTTCCTTTTATATGACATATTAATACATAATTCAGTGGTTTTATGTCTCCCTGCATAGTCTGCATGATTTCTTATGCTATTGAACAGTACTATTTATGACCAAATGGTCAAAATGTCTTTTTTTATTAATCTTTTCTGGTCATGGATTGGCTTCTTTGTTCTTTTGTTTTCTTGCCATTTTCTAAGCTTGCCAGAGTTCTCAGCTCCACAGTTTTCTTGTCTGGAACAGCTAACCCTAAAGGGGCAGAATTTGTATGTTTACCAAGACAAGTCATTTAGCCAACAGAGGTTGAAAATACAGCAAAGGCATCAGTGTGCACTGAGCTGTTATCAGCAAAGGTCCTTGTCATTTCTGTGAAACATACAGAGATGCACGTGAGCATGTGAGCCAGATGCCCCCACCAATTCTGAGATCAGCAGCTCCTTTACTTGTTCCCAAGCCATCTGCAGGCACCAGACCCCCTCAGTTTTGCTGGGGCACCAGAACCAATGTAGGCCCACCACAGGCTGCAAGCCCAGCCCGGAAGGCAGGAGGCCTAACTGCATGCAGTAGCTTCAGTGCAAAGAAACCAAATGTTGGCAAACATTTGTTTCAAGCATGTCCCACTTGGCTATCGGCATCCAATGTGGACTTTTTAATTGAGTAATCGCTTTAATCATAGGTTAAGCACTCACTGTATCCAATCATTATATCACCACAAAGTCAGTACACGGCATATATTCTTAAAAGCCATTTTTGGGATGTTTTCCATTTGTACATCCTCCTCAGGCAATAGCAGAGGACACAGAGACCTTCATTAGCCCTTTGATGGACTACAGACATCCTGCTTGTTAGTCTATTTTCTAACTGCTTATCAGTCACATTCTCAAGCTCTCATTATTTTACTTTCACACTGCTGTAATTAGCATCTGCATTTTTCAGGCACTCATAGTCCTGCTTCAGCCTACACACACAGATTGTACAAAAGAGGTTCAAATACTGATGCCATAAATGCAAACCTTTTAAAGGTGACCTGTAAAGAACTGCTGATAAAAGAAGCTGGAAAGTTTCTTTTGTGTTTGTTTTCTGTTTCCTTTGGGCATAGGCTGCTTCTCTCCTTAGAGGCCTCTGAACATTGCCAGATAGCAAATCTTGCTCAGTTGTCTGATGCAAATATTTTCATTGATGTAAGGTAGCAACTCAGAAAAGGTGAGCAGGACTCAGCCAGACTCAGGTAAGCAAGATGCTTTTGTCCTTGATCCATTCCTTGAAAGTATCTTTTCTCTCTTTTGTCTAAGTTTTTAAGGCATGGCCTCAAATGTTCTTCAGAATATACCTTCCAACATAGAGATAATAAGGGGAATTATTTAGAAACAGTAGGGCAAGATCCATCCACTGCTTTTTCAGAGGTCTAAGGTTTCCTTCTCAAAACCCAAGCTTTAATTATAATAAGATATGATTCTGGACAGTTCATTACACCTCAAAATCCTTCAATGGTAATGGCAAGTGTGAACATATGAGCATAACTTTAATTATTGTCAGTGCAGGAGGAGCTGCTGCCTTGTGATCTGACTCTGTCTGTCCACCAGCAATCACTCTCGGTTTTCATGTGGAACAGTGGAAAAACTAACAAGCAAATCTGCTGCTACTAAAGAACAGACACATCATCAGCACCATGAACAAACATTAAACAAGAGACCCAGCAAATGAGGAGCAGCCATTTCTTCACAGTTTGCTCCTCTAAGGAGGCTGGATTCTTGTGATGTCTTAGTGGTCCATTCCCAATGTCCTGTGTATTTCTTTTTGCTCTACTGACTTATTTTGAAACAATTCACAAGTTTTCTCAGGGTCTCACCCAGGCATCAGTTCTCAAAGTGGCTTTCCTCATTCAGTCCAAGCCACCTGCATCTTTCAGTGCATAATGTCTCCTGTTCTACCCACACTGGAACTCACTCCAGTTTACACAATTCTATGAGCTGGTATTCCAAGTATGTCTTTCCTTGTGAAATGGAAGCAAACTCCAGCCCTTTTCATCAGTTATGTTTCACCTTATTCATCAATAAGCATCTGCGAGGACAGAGAACAAGATGGGGAACACAAATAAAACCATGAGATTAATTTAGTTTTATCTCGCTGTATTTCAAGAAAAGAAATCACATTTAGTATTTCTTTTATACGATGCATCCTCCTTACCAGGCTCACTACTTTCTTTCTATTGTTGATATTAACGAGGGTATGCCTATATGTGGCCACTCCAGCTCCATGTTTCTCAAATTTTAGATGTTTTTAATGAAAGCCACTTGCATAGCTATGATTATGGTCTGCCAGTGAGGTCTCCATTAAAAGTGCTGGGGAGTCATCACTCTGGCATATAATTTTCTCCAGACTGAACACAGTTAAAAGGTACTCCTTTTCCCATACTGATACTATCCAGAAGTAGAGAATTGCCCTCAGGTTATCACCCCATCACCTTCAGTATCCTGCTAGAGGGCATTAGCAGCAGAGCAGGCAGCAGTCATTGCAGTGCGGTGACCACTGCCTCCTAGCTTAAAATCATGCTTTTGGTCTCCCATAACTTTGCCCAGTTTTACTGTTGAGGCTTAAGACTTTGGAGATGAATTGCTGCATCTCAGAAACTGAAAAGCCATGCTAAAATTTTCGCAAGGATTATTTCAGCTGATGTTGCAGAAGACTTAGGAGAAAACAGCACTTCTGTGCAAGTAATGACAATGATCCCTTCCTCTTGCATCCCTCTACCAGAAGGTGCAGGACTGCTCCACTGAGAGACCTTAGCAGCACTCTGTGTTCTACTGTGGGGATTGGTTGGCTTAACAGAGAGAGAAAAGCATCACCCAGGAACAAGAGAGGTGCCTTTTGCTATTACTACAAAAATCTACACACATTTGGCCGATATAAACCACAGGTGGTCACTAACTGTGTGTTCCTTATTTTCTGGATGCCTGACTTAAAACCCTGGGGGCTGATTTGCAAAGTGCTGAGTGTTGGAAGCTGTAATTGAAGTCTCTGGGAGCTATGCTTTGAACATATATTGAGCTATAAAAACACTAAGTAGTCAGAAACACCAAACTGGGGCCCCAAAACCAGTGGGTCCTTTGACCTTAATCTGCTTGTGACTCAGCTCCTCGTCTGTAAAATGGGAATACTGTCACCCTTTTTTTTCTCTCACAGGGGTGCTGTGAATTCAAATCCACCTGTATCTATAAAGTACTCAAATACTCTGCTAAGCACACAGCTGAAACACCCAAGAGAAAATCAATAATTTTGTATTCAGTACACTGTTTGGATGGTGTGAGGTAAATAAGGCCTGGGCCCCACTTTGAATGATATGGCCAGATGCCTCAGAGCATCATGGCAAAAGGAAAAAAAAATATATATGCTCATGTAATTAAAAACTGTCTTGTAATGTGCTTAACACAGAGGACCAGAATTGTGGTTATGTAGGCAACTTAAGCTTTCACATTTCCAGAGCAAGAAAAATAACATTGCTGCTGAGGGATGGTGTACAGTGGATTGCTGACACTCAGGACTGTGCAGAAGGTAGGTGAAAAATGCAATGATACATGTATCTCACAAAATGTGTAAGTTAAAGATAATTACTCAGAAGGAAAAGCAAAACTAATACACACTGGAATGAAGGATGCCTGTGGAGTCTTTACTCACTGCCTCCTCATTGGGATACCACTCTTAATTACATAATAATTTATTTTGCTTTGGGAACCCCTGCCTCAGCCCAGTCCAGATTTCTTCAATATTTTGTTTGTATTCTTCTATGCACTTGCCTAGCTCTTACTCTGCTGCACATTATTCAGTCCCCACTATGAAGACAGAACTATTAACTTCTGTGTGAGTTCGTTATGGCTCTGGCACTAATTCACAGTTAATTTACTTCCACGGTACATAGAGGCAAGTCATGGGAATATTAAGGCAAAAGGAACCACTAATTTGGGACTCAATTTAATTTTTCAGAGGGGGTGGAAGGCTTTGTGAATCGATGCAGTGGCTGTTTGCTGGTAGCAGGCAAATCCTGAAAATGAAGGACCTGAGATGCTGTTGCAGGTACTACGGAGCAGGGAGGGAGGCATTTCTGTGATGGGCACAGATAATTCTGTGCTTGCTGACACAACACATGACCTTCTTCCTCATTTTGGCTCTAATCTGTGCAGCATCTACTCTAAGCTCCCCTCTTCACCAAGGAGCTTCCTTCCTCCCTTCCTCAGGCACTTAAACACAGGCAATTAACTCATACCTAGCAAGCCAGATCCCCAGCTCCATTCCCTGTGTATTCTTCAAAATCCACCCAATCTCACACATACTACCCCAGCCTCCTTCCTAGCAGCACTTTAGCTCCTTCATCTGAGCTCCTCTCTCAGCCTCTCCAGATTTATTTCTCCTCTCTTCAGCACATCTTTGTCACCTGATAAACATTTACATTTAATAAGCTTATTATATATGCTGCAGGAATCTGTCTGAATGTGTCAAATCATCAGAGATGGAGAAGACATCCCGCTAAAGAAAATGCAAGCCCCCAGTCAAGGAACTGTCTTTCAGTTCTGATTGGTGATGCCATGACTTTGCAAAGAAAAGTCATCAGAATTTAGCAAGTAGTTTCATTATAACCCTGCTAAAATTTGCTTTTTGTCAATATTATGAACTTCACTCTGCAGTGGACAGTATGCAGAGAAAATTTCAGCCCAAATCAAGGTTTGGGGAATAAAAATAAAGATTTCAAAAAAATATTTTAAAAAGGGAAGGAACGGGATGGTGTGCCTGGAGCATCCTGAATAGAACATGTTAGAAAGAAATTATTGCCTCTTCCAGATAGTGGATAGGAAAATAAAAAATATGAAAAAATTTAAAAAATTTAAAAAGAAAAAAAAAGGTGAAAGTTTTTTAAAAGGGAAAAAAAGAAAATATATAGGGTTTCATCTAGAGCTTTGATGTAGCCATCCAGCAGGATTCAAAGACACTGGAGGGCAACATCAATGTTTTGCCCCATTCTAAACTGATCGGGCCTGAAGCATTTTTTAATGGATCTGTATGCTACAGATGCTGTAAGGTACACTGTACTTTTCTTGTTAGCTTAAAAAAACAACAACAAAAAACCAGCAAACTCAAACCTCTCATTTATTAACTCAACAACTAGTTCTCCAGAGGCAATTGTGATCCATATTCAGCTCTTGAGCTCTTTTGACAGAGCACAACTGCAACACTGGCAAAGTGCTCAAGATTAATTCTAGTAGTGGAAAAAAAAGTCCAAGCTGTTTCCCTTTCTACACAATGGATTGTAAGATGAAACTCCAGACCTAAACTTCTCACAAGTGCAAGCGAAATTTCTCATTCTGCTGAGAAGTCAGACGTTGTGTCATCCCTGTGTAAATTTCTCTTTTAATTTCATGTGTTATGTGGGAAAGATGGCCTTCTAAAGAGACCATTTCCCAATAGAGAATCCCATCAATTTGATGGGATTCAGCAGTCCTGAGGCAGTCAGCCCCGCGTGGCCTTTGTACATGGGCTTGCACCAACCCATTTGCAGTCTCAGCCACAGTCTGGCCATAGGCAAGCCTGTTTGGCACACCAATAGGGGAGGAAATTCTTCAGACAGGGCTAAGTCCTGATACACCCAACCACATCAGAAATATTTCATATGATGTCTGTCTACATACTGAGCAATTATAGCAAGTCAGAAACCAGTGGCTGAACAGCAGGGCCAGATGTCCATTAAGCCTAACTCTGGCTTTCCCTTGCCTACGTTTTGTGATCACTACTTCTGACCACTTGGGGAAGATTTGGCCTCCCTGCAGTGGCCTGGCTGCCAGTGCATCAGTTGTAATGGCTTTTCACAAGCTATAAATGCTGTTTGAAGGGGAGATACAGGTGGTAGACAGGAGGCAGAACTGTATGATGCAATGTGGTGGCAGAGGAAGAAATGGTTAACCACACAACAGATCAGTAAGTCAAGTTTTTTGTCTTTTTGCTCTCTCCTTAGTTTTTTATTTTATTAAGTTGGCTACTTAGCTCTGTTATTGCTGCATGTGTGTACTTATGGTTCAACTCAAGTGGTATCTTATCAGCCTTCTACTTATTCAAGTTACACAAGTCTCATCACTCTGAGGCTTTCCAGATAAGGGCAGAAAGAGAAGGAGCCTAAAGACAAGTGCAACGCAAAATGAGTGGATGCTTCGAGTAATCATTTCCTTGCCTTGTGGAAAACAGTCAGCCCTCTACCCTCCAACCCCACATCAAAGTTTAGCCTTGAAAATCAAGACTTTACAGAAGGAAAACCACTTAAATAGCCGACAGTTTTGATGCTTCACTTCTCCAGAAATGAGCTTATACTCATTATACCACATCTGTCTTCTAAATCACAGAGCAATATTAACATCTAGCTTTTGCCATAAATTATGAACATCTAAGTAATCTTCCTCAATTTTACAAGTGAAAATGTCACCATCTCTCAGTATCTGTGTCTAGCCTGTATACTGATGGATTTTGCTTTTTTTTTCTGCCCTCCAAGGGAAAAAAATAAGAGCGAACAGTCAAAACCATTGGAACAAAGATGAGCTTCTATTAACATTACTGTCAGAATAAGCAGAAGTTTGTAGTATTAGATGCCATTCCCCTTACCCCATCCCCCACTCATACCATTTAGAGGTGATATTCATCTTGCACACAAAAAAAAAGGAGGAAGGAAAACACCACATCTTTGAGACAAATTTTACAGCCCTCTGAATGATATGTGTGCTTTTTATGTTTATGAAACTACCATCTAGTGAAAAATAGCAGCCTAATATTTTGACACGAAGGTCATTTGAAAGTTTTACTGCCTGCAAGCCCGATCCATTTTGTTGACAAAAGGCTCTCTCAGGGCTCTTTAAGGTGCCCCAGCCTGCTCAACTTTCTCTCTGTCTAGCATTTCTATTTCCCCTCCTCACCCCCTCCCACCAGACTAATTACCAGCTCATTAAGGCTGTCCTAATGAATTATGTTACAGCATTAAGAAAGGGTTTGGAATAAACGTTCATTTTGGTGTAAGAGGAGGGACAGAGAGATTACTACTTTTGTCAACCTTGCCAGTTGAAGCTAACTTGATCCGACCACACTCAACACCCAGACCTCCTGACTCCCCCTCCAAAATCATAAATATTTCAGCCAAAATGAATTTTAGATTGATATAAACATGCTCTTGGGAGGAATTGGCTTCCTAATGCCACAGAAAGAGAAATGCTCAGGAAGGTTATTCTATGTATACGTCTGAGCTTGTGCGCCATGAGCTGTGCTGCCTGCACCAGGCTGAGGAGTAATGAGGGGTGTGGGATGTTCTCCCTTTGTTCAGCGTGGTCAGGCAGCAAGGCAGGCAGACACAGCACTGGCCAGCATTTATTAATTAAAAGGGCTTCTGTCATACTTCGGATGACTTGTTGCAGAGTAGCCTCCGCTTAACATCACTCCACACTGCAGAGTAAAACCGTGCCCGCTTCTCATACAGAAGAGCAGCACTGGCTCCACAAAGAGTTCTGCCACCCAACCAAAACTAGGAGCTGTGGAAGGGACAGAAGGTATCCAGTTCACAGGTCAGAGCTGGACTATTACATCCTGCTTTCTCAGCCAGTGCTCTATGAAAGACCCCTTGACAGCATCCGTGCCCAGCTTGGACACTTGAAGTGCTAATGTATTGACTTATTGTTGAAAGGCAAATCTTGTATTTTATTAATATCTTGCTCTTCTTCTATTAAACAGGTATATATTGGTACCTGGGCTTTGGCTCTGAGATTTTAGGGTCTGCAACACCTCTCACGCATGTTTACTTTTCTCTTCAGAGTCTGTTGATGCAAGTAGATGAAACCCACTACAGAAGAAACGCAAGAAGAAGGGTGCCAGAAGGTTTTCCCTGAGACAGTGATGATCCAATAGAAATGTGGCCGGAAATTTCCTCAAAACACACTGCCAAAATTAATTTTCACTACGTGCATTTGAGGCTTTTAATTACAACCAAGGTAGAAATTTTTACACCCTTTAAAATCAGGTCTGTAACTGATGAACATATGCTAAATATACAAATTATCATAAGACAGATGAACATGAGACAGATAAGAATATATTCTGTTCTCCTGGAATCATCTATTATTTTAAAGCACTAATTAGTTTCAGATTTTTGTGAAGAATAATTAAAAGCAGACCAGTTAATACATTAGCCTCTATAGCAGAAAAATGCTCATTTGTAGGGGAATATTTCAGCTGTGCCATATTGTGTTTTTTCATGGCTTCATTAGCACCAAGCAAGAGGAAATATATATGCAAGCCTATGAGCTGACATTTCCATGCAGACCTAAAACATTTTTAGCAGCAAAGGTAATAATTTAAGATGTCTGTTGAAATAAGAGGCCACACCAATCCTGAGCTTTTGTACTTTAAAACCTATCAATAAATGGCTACTTCTTAGCAAGAATTAAACTGCCTTTAAGGAGCTTGCACTTCTAAGAGCAGCTATTTTCTGGATGGAACTGGGCTGCAATACACTTTTTTTTTTCTTTTTTAAACACACACCCTCCAGGATTTAGGAGATGCTACAAGCTAGCTTTCATTTTATGCCCATTCATCTTCTTCCAGTCATAAAAATTAACAGTAATTGCATGCAAACTTGTGCATACAGCTCCCAGCATTACAGAGACCCCAATATATATGTTGTATAAACAAACAGGAAATATTAGAGAGAGGCATTTTCCCCACTAAGAGACAACTTAGCAGCCAAGAAGTAGATTATTCTTATCACTCGTTTGCAGTAAAGCAGGCAAGAGAAGGCAAGTGCACATAAGGCAAATTTTGCCAGAGCAGGGGATGACAGAGCTGTTTGTTGCAGGACGAACCAAAAATATAGTAAATTTTTCTCTCCTCAGCACATCTCTCTCTCCTCCCAAGTTTCTTGACTTTTTAATTCAGTTCTTTATGGTCTTTTTTTCCCTTCCTTCTCCTTTATTAAGGTGAAGTGGCTGATGGGGAGGGGGAGCAGGGGGGAAATGTCCTCTCTCTCCCCTTTAGGGGGTAGATACAAGCCACCCAGGCCCTGACAGCAAGGCAGGGGGGTGAATTGGGCAGCCGCGGTATCAGCTGGGGCCATCGGCACGTCCCGCTGCCTATCAGCGCTGTGCCTGGCAGCTGGGGAGATACATTTAGATAAAGCAGCCAGCAATCGTTGATAACAAGTCCCTCAAATGTCAGGCAGCACAAAGGGCAGCATTGATTGCTGCCGTAGAGTCCGCCTTTCCTTTTCTTTGGTGCTCTATTTTCCCCCCTCTTTTTAATATAGCAAAGACTCTGGCTGGGATAATCTGCCTGCAGAAAAGGCCATTGTGCTGCTACACACATTGTGTTATTCACTAAATTGAATTTATCAATGTTTCTCTGATACCTTTTCCTTTCTCCTCCTCTTCCCCTCCATCCCCCAGCTGATACCCATCCTCTTCTTCACAGAGGTGGGCTCGATCCAGCAAACGACCAACAGTGAGTCCTAGATCAGACATATGGGCTCTTTGAAATCTATGGTATAGATTTCCTTCTCTCTGCCACAGCTTTGGATGGGTTCCCAAAGCTAACACTCATCTCAGCTTCCATTTATTTCTGACACAAAACAGACATAGCTGACATTTTGGGGCCATTTCATCACAAAAGTTGAGCTGATCTGAAAATGCAAAGTATTTTGAAACACAGGCATTCAAGATGTTCTCTCATTTGGTCTGGCTACAAAGCTCAAAGCCAACTCCTTGAGATACTCGACCATGTTTGGTGGGTGCTGCTGCCCTGGCCAGGGACCCCTTACATCCAGCTGGTGTTTACAAAGCAGCAAAAGTCACCAGCAGGATGACAGAACATTAAGCAGTGGCACATTTCCAGCCCACTGTCCAAGATTGTTCCTCACCACAGCTCCTTTTCCCTTCCATGCCTGACAGAAGAAAAAGGTGGTCAAATCTGCATTAGGAGAAAGGGTCTCAGCACTCAGGCATGCTCAATGCATTCACATCAGCACACTCCTCCTTCTCACTGTCTTGCCAGCTGACGTGAATTTAAAGCCAGATCTTTGCTTTAATAATGAACAGGCTGTTCCCAGCTACAAAAAAAAAAAAAAAAAATTACAATCTCTGACACTTTATAATCAACATTTTAATTATTATAATTTCAGAACTCATACTTCACCAATAATAGGGTTGAAACAAAAAGTGTGGTGTCCCCAGAGAGATAAATGACAATGGGTTTTGTCTCATATGCTTGCTATAATTACAACTATTTGATCTGATGCAGTTTTACACTTTTATATTTTTAGTGTTTTGAATGTAAATCTCTCCGAGGGTCCTCCTGAGGCCTGGAGGATTATATCTGGCTCCCTGCACAAAAGTGTTTCCAATGCTCTGTGCTCTTGCACAGGGACAAGGAGTTTGAAAACTCACCTTGAACAGCCACAGAGGTGGCCATGGCCACAAACCATATCCCTGGGCAGCAGCTGCTCCACAGGGAGAGCAGGATG
This sequence comes from Florisuga fusca, assembly GCA_038090715.1. Lineage (NCBI taxonomy): Eukaryota > Metazoa > Chordata > Aves > Apodiformes > Trochilidae > Florisuga > Florisuga fusca. Next base: position 30,366,652 of record JAAWXA010000001.1, read on the forward strand.
CTCCTAGGGAGGGTGATCAGAACTAACAGCTTTATCAGCTCCCAAAAGCTAAGTGTGCAGGGTGAGTCCTCACAGGGAGACAGATGACATGGGCAGGACCTGTTGAATTTTTCTACCCTGAATTTTTCATGCTGTTTTTGAAGCCACATTTGTGGTACAAGTAGTGTTCCCTCCTTTTAAAAATAAACACTACTTGGATACAACAAACAGAAGTTTGGCATTGAGGAAAAAAAAAAAAAAAATACTTTTTCCTGGGGAAATGGGATTTGGTGGCTCTTGTAGCACAGTGATCTTTTATACTTGTTTACTTTTTCCTTCAAGCCTGGGAGTGAAGGGGACAGGACAGGAGAGTTTGTCTTTTCAGACACAGATTCTTTGATCAGCGTCATTCACTCTGGAGAATGGAATATTGAATTCCTTTTGCAGTCAGACTGGGCTTAAGCACTTTTGAGTCTGGCTGCAGTTTGTGGACTTTGTGAAACATGAGTATCCTTCCTAACTCCCCTCTGCCTTTCTTCCCTGACATAGGGATTTTCAAAGGGCATCATTCTGCTTGACCTGAAAAGCAGGATGTTCTAAAATGTCCTCAGCCAATGATCACATGCACATGGCTGTGCAGATAAAATTGGGCAGAGTATTGCAAATTAAGTCAGAAGGCTGTGTTCTTACTCCAAGCTCATCAGTGGAAGATGTAGGAGAGGCAAGACATAGCCATGTGTGACTCAGGCATAAATTCAGGAGCAATCTCTGTTATTATAGTGAAGAAGAAAAAAAAATTGGTGAGGAACAGTATTTTCAATTATCCTGAATGTCTGTTAATGCTGATATAGCCAAGTCTGCCGGTTTTTCCATTGCAAACCACAATTTTTAGGAGTGTTTAAAACTCTGCCATGAGAATGCATAGCCCATGGTGAAACTTGGTTTCAGGCAGATAAAGCTTTTATAATAATGTTGTTTAAAATAAAGTGAATTAAATTGGGGTTTAAGCAGAGTTTCAACAATTCTTAGGTTAAAGAATAATACCAGGACTTAATTGCACCTTTTATCCAAAGATATGTAAATACTAAGGCATCACATTTGGGAAGTTCATTCCCCCTTACACCCAGCAAAAAGCAGGAGCAGCCCTGGGACTCTATGGAACAGGCTGCCCCCAGCCCTGTGCTCTGCTCCATGCTATCCAGCTGCTCCAGCAGCCACCACATAGAGACAGCAGGGAGCAGAGAATCAGAGAATCAGCAGCATGAGGATCCCAAAGACTAGCTCCCTTCCTGCCACCCTGGCCCTACCCAGAGCACCCCCTCCCATCAAGAAGAGCTGCTACTTATTCACTGTACGCTGAACCCCTGCTCTGTGCGGATCTTTTTTGCCCCAGTGGGAGAGAGGGCATGATGAATCAAGGCCAGGGAGTTTAAATGCCTCAGTTCAATTGCACAGTAAATTAATGGGGAAAAAAATAAATAATTTTTTCAAAAAATCAGGAATATAGTGCTATTGTGAGTCCTAGTCAACTTCTGTACTAGGAAGGGAGCCACTGCTCCAGAGAGGCTCTCTTTTTAAAATGTATCTGTTTCCCAAGCTGAAAATCCAATCAATTCATCCATACTGTGGACTAATTACTTCTGCTATTTTGTATTGCAGTGAGGACAGGGAGGGAACAAAATATATTTGGTTTGCTCAAGAGTGTCTACTCTACTACATCAACATAGAAAAATGACTGTATTTTATCAAAGCATGAAATTGCTTTAAGAAATGGAAATAAGAAAAAAATCATTTAGTGTCAAGAAAGGAAAAATACTACCACAAGATACTTTCTAACAGTGCTTAGCATCAAGTTTTATAAGGAGAGGTTCATCTTCTTCCTGTTTTACAGCTGAGAAAACATGAAAACTTGAAGTTGTTTTGGCTTGTCTTGATTCAGGGAGTTAATGAGTACAAATTTCAGTTCAAGCTGCCCCCAGCCTCATCTCCTTGTTTACACCCAGCCTCCGTGGTTATCTGACAGTAGGACAAATAATCTGTTGGACCTTTTGCTCTGTATGCAAGACTACAGCCATGGGAAAACCACAAGGATACAGGAGGGATTCCACTATCTATGTTTGCTTATCAACAAGGAGAAGATAAACAAAACACAGAAACTCTGCTTCTCAGGCAAAATACCAGTGCCCCCCCTGATAGCACCAGACCACTGTGAAACCTCACTGGGGCCACAAGCCTTTTACTCACATACCACCCAACACAAGCCAGACAAGCACCACTCAGCAAATATTGGATTATCTTGATTTTGTGTGACTCCTTGCTTGTATGCTTTACCCGTGATTCAGCTTCCCCCTGCAGACAAAGGCTGACACAGGCCATTGTGCCCAACTTTCTTTCATGACACAAGCCTGAGAAAATTTAGGTAGGGCAGTCCTTTGACAGCACTCATTTTTTCCCTTCAGGAGAACTGTCTGCTGAGGTTCAATAGACACAAACAACGGTGCTTCCACTGGGACCTGGCCTGTGAGGAGTTCAAAATACTCCAAGATGTAGGAATACTTTAGTTAGCCCCATTTTAAATAGGGGAAATTCTTAGAAAACTCTTTTTACGTGGATTAACCCAGGACAAGGTCCATTCCTTCTTGTGCATTTGGAGTGCTGATGCTGGCTAGCACAGTGGTATGCTGCTTCCTGACTGGGACCTACAGGCATTACTGTAATACAAGTAAACTCTGTTCTAAACTTGGCAGCTTGGGCACCCAAAAGTGCTGCTAATGATCTGAGAACTTGGTTTCATTCCTGTCTGACATCTTTTGCAGGTGTCTCAAAATTCCCATTGTGTTTACTAATTACTTGCATTTTAATCTGTGCCCTTTTTAGCTGTTTCCAGATATTGTTGAACAGCAGGGAAGAAGGCCTGCTGCAGAGCACACTCCGGACAATAGGGATCTACATTGCTGAGCTTCTGGTGGGAGGGTGGGGAGTTTTGGAAGACACCAACCCCAAAGGCCTCGGTAATATGCAGCAACAGCTAGAGGAGTTCATGACATTTTCTTGAGTCCCCGTGGAGTTCTACTGCAAAATCCTGCTCAACAGCACCAGCAATGGTGACGATCCAGACCCAAAATACTGGCACAGCCAGTGTCTGCAGCACAGCTCCAGGGGTGGTGGTGAGTTACTTTCCCCACATCCATTTGCCATTCACTCCTGCTGTAGGGTGCTCCCACCAAGACCCCTAAGGTAAGAAAGTGACTGACCACATCTGCCTCCCATTTCTATTGTTCCTGTAAAGCCATGCATCTGTGGGTTATTAAATGGGGCAGCTAGGCATGCAGAAATTGGTAATTATTGAAGACTTAACTGGTTAGTGGAAGTAGAGTGTGGAAAACTTGAGAAGAAGCAAATTGTTTTTTCTTCCCTAGGAGAGCATGGAAGAAGGAGGAAGTAGCAAAGGGGAAAAGCAAGGCAGCACTGAGGAAACCCAGAGTCACAAGAAGCCTGAGATCAGACTATGCTTTCATTCAGATCCACATGATTTCTGCTTGGGTAAAGGGAATGCATGAATTTTTGACCCATTTTCTACTCCTTTATACGGCTACGGTGCACAAGGTTTCTACCATCACAGTGTCACTGCAATGACAGCCAGCTTAGGTTTTCCCTCACACGTCTGCTCACTCCCTCGCCACCATCTGAGGAGCTGTCACCCTCTTCATCACTCCAAGGGAACAAATGCCTTCCCAACCAGGCAGGGATCTGACGTTCTATTTCTGTCTCTCTCCTTCACGGCACAAGTGCTAGGTATCAGAAACAAGGCACTAAGATCAATTGTATCAAGTAAAAAAAAAACAACAACAACAACAAAGAAACCCACAGAAAATAAACATTCAGGATTCAAAAAAGAATGCAGACAGGTTTAACAATATACACACAAAGAATGATACATTTTGATTGACTTATAGTTAGTTGCTAAAAATACTAATATTTGCAGAGCTAATGTTCTCATAGATATACAGTACACACAAGAGAAATAAGTCTTTCATCTCCAGTCAGGATTGGTTAGAAAGCAGTCAGCATGCTTCTGTGTCTTACAGCCTTTCCCTGAATCTGAGTCTCAAATTCAGAGAAGCAGAGTGCCAATAATTCAGGTAAAAATGCAAAAAGCAACATCAACTCTTCCCTGTGGCACTGTAGAAGTCAAACCACCATAGCAGATCCTACCACCTAATGAGCAGGAAGAAAGGGAGCTCTAACCTCCTAGATCCAGGCTTCCTTAAAAGATTTGGCATCAAGGCTGCCACTCTCAGGCAAGAATTCACTCTGGACCCCCCTCAAGCAACTGGATGAAGCCAAGCTTTGAATGTCAGGCCCTGTCATCGCAGGCATAGCACAAATGCCCTGCAGTAATGCCACCACCAAGGCAGCACTCAGTTGTGAAAGCACCAGCAGCACAACTCATAAGAAAACCAGCAAAATGACAGCACTTGAATATGAATCTGGAGGCAAAGCAGAAATCGGAATTGATTGAGGACACGCAAGTCAAGACTGAGAAAAGTAACACTTTGCAGAGGGAGGTTTAGTTCTGTTGCTGTAATTCGTTGCTGGATGCCATGAAAATGAAGGCCTGGCAAGGCTCTGGGCTTTTGAATAGCAACTCAACAAACAGCAACATGGCCAGAACTGATCTCTGATTAGTCCTGTCCAGACACCCTCTTAAATACAGACCTCTTGGACAAGATTCATCTCAACTAAGTCTGGCTATGTAAAGGGTAAGCATGGAAGAATAAAAAAGTAACCTAAAACTTTCTCCGTAATGAAGAAAGAGAAAATCAGCTTTGGATGACAAATCACTCACCCTTAGCTGTTTCAGATATTCTTCTAATTCCTAAGATGCCCTAAGGAAATACCCCTCTTTTAGATATGGAGGGTGCCTAGACATCTGGCCTAGACCTAATGCCTACCTTTTAGATGGCAAAAGTAATTTTAGAGAAATCTAACCCTAATTATTGAGCCTGTGTTCTGACTGGGCCTTTTCATTGACATCCAAACCATGTCCTCATCTCCCTTGTGCAAACTTCCAGCAAATATAAAAAAGAACTATAATCTTACTATAAAATTAAATAGAAATTCACCTTTCTGCTTTTTAGTGCTCTTCCATTCTGTTAAAACAGGAGATTGAGCTCCTACGTTCTACGCAGTTTTTACTGCTCTGTGTAGAGCAAACCAGTTCCACGCATCAGACATCTAACATATGTTGTTTACATAACACTTTCAGCTGTGTTGCTACTCCCTCTGAACTCAATAGTTCCCCAAAATTTGGGATCTTGCAAAATGTTCTATCAGGAGGAAGCAGTTGGCAGTGGAGCCTGGTGTCTGTTATAAAAACCCTGCTCTCTGACAAGGAACACCAGGTCCCATTAGCGAGGTGCCACATGACAGGAGATCACCACTTCATTTGCATTTTCCTGTCAGCACACAGTCTAAAAACTCTCTCTCCTGGTGTTTTCAGGGTTACAAAAGGTATCTGTGCTCAAAATTTTCCTCTCTGCTTTACTCCCATGTCATTTCTGAGGCTAAATGATTCTTCTATGCTGTGGTTACCCGAAGATGTGCCCAGGATGTTCTGAACTGGGCACTAGCATGCAAATAGACCAACGACTTAAGAGCATCACATGCCCCAAAGGGTCTAGCCACTTATAGTGCTCAAAGAGGAGGGCCACAGTTGTCTGTAAACTCAAAATAGTGCTATCACTGAGTCATGCTATAATCTGAGGCTGTGGTGACATTAACTTTTTTTAGTGCGTGCATGTGTGTCGTCATAGATTGGGACAAGATAAATTGGGACTCTGGATCACTGCAATGATTAGAAGTGTAACTAATAATATTAGCAGGACCTTTTAAATTTCCTCTTTATTAATTCTAATATATATTTCCAAGGGAGACTTCAGGGCGATGCAGAATGTTTTGGGTCCTATTTAAAACCTATACTCTTTGGACCCATGTTCTGTTACCTTCTGCATCTAGAGCACGTAATGACAAAACCATGTACTCCACTATCTCCAGTTCCTTGTCACCATTACAGCAGACTCACAGGGTTACTCATGTCATTGTTATGAAGTTATTGAAGCCACGTGGTACACAGAGGCAGTCTGCTTCTATTTCTGGTACCAGCTCTACATTGTGGGGAAAGCGTTGTTCTTCCTTAAGTGGACTCAGGCTCCAACAGAAACTACGCTGTTACCTTGGATTCACCTTCTCCCAGCACCAAGTCCCCAGTGGCCACTTTTGGAGGCCTTAAAGGTGCATTGTCTGTCCTTGTGAGAGCCTGCCTTTGCAAAACAGGCCTTTGTTTTCAGGACTGGAGCTCTGAAAGCAAAATAAAAGCTGGTGTCCTGGATGGAGCGAGTCCAAAGCTGTGGGGGAGAATTCTGCTGCCCTTGCTTGAACTGCACACATCCAACACATGTTCCTCTAAAAACTGTATGTGGAAGAGACTTTCACATTGACAAAGCAGGACTGTTTCTTATCTGCAAACCTGGACTGAATTGCTAAAGGAAGCTTCTAAATAAGAGGAGAAAAGGAAATAAAGGGTAAAGAAGCAAGATCTTCTCTATATTTCGAAACAAAACAGGAATCTTATTAACATTTAAATAAGTAGACTATCTGCATTGTGAAGTCCTTATGAACTGTTGTACTCTGGACAGAAATTAATCTTGACCCTCATTACCAAGAGCCACCCTGCTTGTGGCAGGGAATTTATGAAGCTGGAGAAGCAGATGCTCACCAGACCAACATCTCTTCTCTGGCTCCCTGCAGAGGAGACTGGGCTCTGTGACCCAGGGGATTTTTTGCCACTTTTACTTTCCTCAGTAAATAACATTATTTTAATATATTGGCAACAACATGAAAAAAATGAACCTGAAGCAAGATACTGGCACAACAGTTAGCTGCACAGGTCAGCACCCTGCCGTGAGCAGCAACCTGCCTATTTTGTACCTGAGGAGCTCACCCCAGCCTGAATAGCTACCACTTGAGTGGAGAGCCCCTGCTGCCAAGAGAAGGGCTGTCACATGTGTGGGAAAAGAGCCCTGCCGGGAGCAGCACTGTTTCTCCTCACTGCAGCACTACAGGACCCAGCCCTGTGTCCCAGCCTCCTCCAGCCTGGTGGCTGTACCACTGGGAGGGTGTAGGGAAGATATGGTTCCTCCCAACTTACAGTACGAAACTGCACCAGGAAAGAGAGGCAGTTGGGACCAGTAACTGCAGGAAGAAGAAAACAGAAAGTCAGCCTTGAGAAAGGTGAGGGGGGTGGTAGAAGAGCTACAGCCACGGTTTCTCATAGCTCTTGAGACCCTGGAGACATTCCTACTCCCTAGTATTTCACTTCCCCCTCCTTTCAGTAGTCCCACTATCCCTCTGCAAACCTTCATCACTGTAACAACTGTTTGTTGAAATGGGTATTATTTCCAGCATGTTTCCACAGGCTACACTATACAGGAGATGAGCACAAGGGTCCCACAGTGGGCTTCAAATCCTTGAACAGCCATTTCAGATTCTTGAGCTCTCCCTTCATAACATGAGTTGTTGACCCAAAGACAGAGCTTCAAAGTAATTATATATTAACATAATAATATGTGATGTTCTTGCTGGCACTATCCCCACACTTTCCTCTAATCCCCCAACTAGGCCTCCTCAATGAATGCAGCCATACTTCTGTGGTATGAACAACTCTTACTTACATCATTAAACTAGTGCTCTAATCACAGATGCTTCTGATGACTCATGCAAGCATGTTCCATGCAAGCATTTCTTTTCCAGACAGTTTCTGGCTCTCAGGGAGAAGAGCTGAAAACATGAAATGAATGCACATCAAACTAGGAAGCACAGAGGAGTGGAAGGAGGGGAAAGACAAAAACAACTGAAAGAAGTTACAGCTTCTCAGCTCAGCATGTGTTCTGAGAGCACAGCTAAGGTTGGCAACCCAGGAGGCAATGGTTGCTGTGATGCGAGACAAATGTCCAAAATTTAAGAAAAATACACGTATGTCAGTGACTGAAGGAGAACTGTAATTATTCACAAACCATGACAACAGAAGTTCTCCAGAGGCAGCAAAATCAAAACTCACAAGTCTGACTGAAGGATTTGGGGTTTTTTAAAAGCCACGACGAGGCAGAGTGTACTTGCTCAGCCAAACACAAGCCTGAGTCAAGTTGAACCTTGTGTTTGAAGATGAGTTTCAGCTGTATCTGCTGATGTTCCTGCCTAGAATGAAGGCAGTTTCAATCCGAGTCTTTCTAAGCAAGCTCTCTGAACAACTTACCCGTGAGGACTCGTCTGCTACTAAATACAAAAAAAAACAAACAAAAAAATTCCTCAGCAAGCACTGTTAACTTACACAGGCCAGCTGAAACAGTACAAATGATCCATTTGCATAATCGCACTTCAGAGAGGAAGGAATCAAGCACCACTGCAAAACCACCAGCTCTGATTCCTCCTCTAACCCTCCAGTAGGACCAGAGACCACAGAAGATCTCAGCTCATGAACAATCGTGATAGAAAGAGCCCCAGAAGTCTCAGTCTCATACAGATGAGTGAGCACAGAACCAAAACAGATGCAGCCACCTGAGTGTAATTTCAGTGCATCCTTGGTCTCTTGAGCTATATTGACTTAATGTAAAGATATACTAGCTCAGCTACACAATAAAGGCACACCTGCATTTATCATCTGCTTCCACAACATTCACTGATTTCACACAGTGAAAGTTCAGAGACTGAAGCATAACCTTAGCTCAAAGTAACTCATGGAAACATGCCTATTGAATACCAGTGGAGAAAGCTTTTGTTTAAAATCCAAAGTTTCAAAATTTTCAGTCATTTTGTGGACAATTAGTGATCAAAAACTTGTTTAATCATAACCAATTTTAATTAAAAATAGGTTTTCACCCTAAACCTATATATAAAAACTCATTGTCGGTGTGCCAGGAACCTCACATCTGAATTCCCAACGTCATATGCTGTACTCCTGAAGCTGAATAACTCTGTATATCTTAGGTCACCACCTGGATGGTCTTTTAGAAAAAAAAAAAGTATAAAATGTAAAGCTACACAAAATGACAAAATTAATTTTAAGGTCTCACTATCCAATAGAAGACAATCTTCCACATTCAGTCTCCTATAAAAGGCAATAGCCAGAGGATTTCATCCAACTTGAATCTAAAGTCCTGCTTAGAATCTGCTTGGTTCTCATGGGATGTTTTCATGCAAGTCCTGATATTGAAAAGTCATCTAGTAGGTGATTACAGCAATCAAGAAGTTGGAGGACTATAAATGGCACAACTTTCACAGCCTACCAAAAACCTGAGCTTTCTGTTTTGAAGGAAAGGAACAGAACTGAGAAGCAGTACCAGCCAGTAGAGAGCAAACTTGGGGAATATAAAGTAATACAGGCAACATATTGGAGTTTCAATAAGGACAAAATACAGCAATAAAGGATAAGAAACAAACAACCCAGAATTGGATTACCAAGTACAGTCTTACAAGATTCATGCTTTATATCCTACTTTATATTGCATTTCACCAGAGGACAAAATTTAGTATGAGCTGGAGAAGAAGGGCTACACATGTAGGTGTGTGTGTTGGGGGTGGAGGATGTTAATGAGGAGAGATCAAGTTAATTACAAACAATTCTCAAATTACTATTTCTTATTTCAGTCTTTGAAACATCATTAACTGTAATAGTTTGATCTAAAAATTATAGACAAATGTCTTTCAGCTGTTTTGGAGGGGAGCAAGAAATAAGCATAGACTGTGATAATAGAATTTAATAATCTATTCTCTTAAGAGGATTTCAACATTGCTTTAAATCTGCTGGAACAGACCTGGGCATACCTGTTAGAACCTCTTTTGGTGAAAAAGCTGAGAAAGGAAGCCTTCTTATTCCAAAGGCCTCCTGCACATGAAATCTGCTTTTCTGAGTGAAGGAGAAAACATTCTTTTCTCCTTTTACAGGTAGGGAGGGCCTTGACTCATTTCTGCCTCTTCCTAAATTTTACCAGCAGCCAGCTCCTCTGGGCCAGAATAGTAAAACAAGACTTTTTTTGCTGCATTGTATAGCAGAATGAGCAGGGTACATGATGCTAAGAATGAGAAGTCTCGCCTCAATCTCCTGCTGGGAAAAGTTATAAGGTCACAGCCCAGTTCAGTGATGTCAAGCAATGTATGTCATTTAAATGGAGTGTTTAAAGGACTGGACTAAGGTCCCATTGTTTCAGCCAGAAATGTCCTAGAAGATTCTCATCATCACATGCCACTTCTGCCCCAACCCAAAAGTCTGACTGCAGCATGAGGCCTTCTAGCCAATCATCAGTTGCTCTATTAATGGGGAATTGAAATGATTAATGGAATGAATCTGTTGTACAGACTGAGAACATGCTCTGTCCATTTGTACATGAAGTGAGAAAGCAACTAATTTGCCTACCAAGGGAGAGACTCTCTGATCCTGCAGCATCTTCTCCCCTTCCAAGAATAGGCAGACAGCAAATTAAGTCTAAACTCTAAAGTGTTTTTTAAAAAAACAACAACTTGATTTCTACTGCTCACCTCCACAAGTCCTACCAGTTTTGAGATAAAGCCCTCCCCAGGGCCTAACGATACAATCACATATAATGTCCAGATTGGTTCATATAATTTTAGGGATTTTTCAAAGAAATGGGTTCATCAAGCTAAGCAACTAGTTTTCCCTTGTGTGCTCTGAAAAAGATTTTTACCTAGCAGCAGCTGGGAACCAATAGATCCAATATCTTTCTGGAGAAGCTTCTGTTCCTAGGAAGGTCAGTCATCAAATAGGGTTCAGTTTTCACCTGAGACAAGAGAGATGTTGAGGTCTTACAGATCCATATGGTGTTAAAGTTTTGCAAATAACAGAGAACTAGCTTTCAGTGATTACCTCTCCTTTCAGAAAGAACTGCAAAAGACACCTTGAAGTAGACTATATTTATTATAGTGGTAAAAAAGAAGCAGAAGATAGAACAATGAGGCAATTAGTAGAAGTTCCCTTTGTTACCTGAAATATGACAGCACTTTAGGTGTGTGGCTTCCATTTCTGTGGTTCAGGACATCATAATTATAAGGGGGATACCTATTTCAATGAAATATTTTGCTGTTGCTGAAAACCAGCAGTTCCCTGTAAATCAAAATATCTGTAGGAATGCAGCAATTTCAGACACCTACCAATAGAAGAGTAGGAACTTGACAGATTCAATGCCAAATTAGCAACAGGACCTCTAAGGATCATTTTATTGAATGCTCCTGAAACAAGACAAGATATCTTCCAGGCTCCCTGAGGCAGAGCCCTGATTTTCCAAACTAAGCCAGTAGTCCCTAGTGGGGAGCTAGAGATGCCAGGAGCTTTGGCATCCTGTCCTGCCCATCATAAAGCTTGCAGCCCAGAAACCCTGGCTGAACCAAACCTCATCCTCGAATTTGGATTTTATGCTAAAATTCTATTTCCAAGTTTTCAGATTTGTTTTTTCAGACTTCTCTTTTCACAAATGTTTCAGAAAGTCTACCTCAATCCAGAACAGGTTTTTTTTTTTTCCTCTTCCAAATATCCCAAAGGATGGGAAAGTACAGGTTTCATTTCAGCTGTAAATATAATGCTGTCTTCTGATTTACTAATTTTGCACTATTTCATGTCAGACTTAACCAGCTTGCTCTTGAGGACTCTTGCAAGAGCAGAATCCCACATGGTATTAGAAGTACTCTTAGGATCTTCATGATAGTGCTGGACAATAGAAAACTAATGGCAAAGGGATATAACATAAAGGCCATGAGGTCTGGCTTGTCTGAGTACCGGCATCCCCCTGGTGAGAGGTCCAGCATAATAAAGGGAGTTGTTTGGTAGTTTTTCCCAAGAGTGTAAAGAGGAGAAAGGCAGAGGTAGAACAATTTGAATAACAACATGTAGGCCTTGAGCTGTAGAGCATGATTGAAAAGGGAAAAATAAACCTGATGTACTGCTCCCATCAGGTACTACTGCCAAAAGAAAGAAGCAGGAAGAAAAACCATACCAGGACACTTCTGGCTTGCTTACTGCAAGGGAAAGATCAACCAAAGTGACATGGAAAGCCTCAAGCACCTTTCATCTTCTTACAATTTTAGACTTGTCTGGCAGGTCACAAATGAGAATAAAAGACATGACTACACCGTGAAGCTACCAAGGCAAAAGCCTAAAGCCAAAGGAGCACAGCTATTTCAAGATCTGTTATTAAATGGACCACGCTTGCAAAGCTTTCAAAGAACCCAGGCCAGATGGTATGTAATCTCAGACCAGAGTTTCTGATAATCTGAAAGCTAAAATGGGATTTTTCTCCAGACTCACACAGTATTGACTTGGTGCCTGGTCATAGTTTCCCACCCACAACCAGACAAAGGTTATATACTCTCCAGAATTTCCTTTAAAAACTTATGAATTCTTCTGAATATTGAAGCATGAAGTGGTTGAGAGGAGGAAACAGGCTGTAACCCCATATTCACCTACCTTTTAGTTAGCCCTGCTCCCGTGTGTGCTTATGTGGTACTTATTTGACCCTATTCCAGGCCCATAGTGATGTGATTTCTGTCTCAGCCTTTGAATCTGTTATACTCACCATTTGACATGATGCAGATTAAAATGATTGCATGAGTATCCACCTATATTTTATCTTTGATTAAACAAAAGTTTATCTGGTCATCCATTTCCCAGCTTTATATTTGGCCCCCAAACAGCTGCACTGCCAAAGAGATTTCATCAAGGGTAAAATCAGGAGATTATAAGTAGAAAACTTTTAAATATAGTTATGGGATATGTATCTGTCCTCCACAATGTAATTAAAGCTTAAGAAGTTTATAAGCCCTTGTTAAGTTCTTAAAAACTGCATTAACATGACAATGGTGACTCACTTCTTCCCATGTCATCAATGCTTTAAAAACTGTGAGTGGAGGTGAGGATTTATAAAAACAATATTTTACAAATAACTATTAGGGCTATTATTACCCAGAATAGCTGTAAAGAGCACAATGGGTTCATATTATTCAATCAGTTGAAGAGTCATAAGATGAAAGAATTAGCAAAGATAAATTACTTTTTCTCATTAATAAAAGAACTAAACTTCGTATGGTGTAGAAAACTGGAATCTTTTTAAGGGAAGTTTATTGAATTCAAAACTTGTAAGAATCTAAGCAGAGAAAGTGGAAGAATGGTAAGAGTACAGATATATATGTACAGAAACTGTGTATTTAAGGAGCTGTTTTTCATTTTCACTGACATCACTGATTAGCCCCACCTCAAAAACCCACTGGCTCAGCTAAGAAGCAGTGACACCATTGCTTCTTGGTAGGCACCACAAAAACAGAGATGAAGAGAGACAGCCAAAGAGTAACCATTAAAATTAGCACTTCTGTGTCTTCTATAAGGGGCTAAACTTCATTTTTTCAACAATATTGTTTGGAAAGAGTAAAATGGGGACAGTAATCACTAGACCAATCTCTGGCAGCCAGACCTACCAACAGACAAGCCCTTCTCCTGGCTTCCCCTGCACAATTGTTCATTGCTGGAACTGATCTGTTCCTGTAAGAGTTTATGATTAACATGATAGGGAAAAAACTCCTAATGAGATCCAACAGAGCATCTAACTTGCTAACTCTTTTCCTTGATCCTTCAACTCACAAGTAAGATAAAGTGCTGGAACCCACTTGCATTTCAGCAGAGGATCAGTGTGCAAAAACAGGGAAACAGCCCCTCAAACCTGACAAAACAAAACCCCTGGTTTAGGTTTCATTATGAGTAAAGCTAATGGAAGAAGATCAGATAGGTACTTGCCCATCCAGTCCTGTATGTTACTAAACCTGATCCAATATTCTAGTATAATCCAAAGTATCATGGATGCAGACTCATTTTTCAATGACTTCAAAGATTTTTCAGTCCTATCACATTTATCCACACACAAAGGACAAAATTATCCACCCTGCTAACTATGTTAGATGGCACAAAGGGAAAACTGTGAGAAACCACATGGTTTTCTCTCTTCTTTCCTGGCTGTATTGGGCCTTATAAAAGAAGATCTATTTTCAGCCAGTTGGTGGGCATTTATGAGTATGCAGGAGAGTAAGCAAGGAGCATAATATTTACACACACAGTACTTATTTCATGCACAGCAGAGGCCACATAAAGGGGGTTTGATGGGCAGATTTACAGGCAAGGAGGCATCAATTCAGGAAGCTTCTCCTAATGCACTGCATAACACACATAATGGAAGTTTTCAGAAGTTTTTGTTTCTGGCTCCAGCCAGTGCCAGGGTTTTTTGGAGACAAACTTCATAAACCAGTCACAGTGATTTTAATTAGAAGTGAAAGCAGCTTACAGTATGGAAACACATGGTAGGTGGAAAGTACACCTACAAGATTATTAGTATCTCTTCCTCAGAATTCTGCAAACTCCTACTTCTTAAAAAAATAAAAAAGCTAAGGAGACAGACATAACACATGATTAATATGTGAAAAAACCCACCACACTATTCTTCAACTCTGCAAGCTCCATATACATACACAAAGCATATTAAAACTGTCCTTTCCAGCTAACCACCCATTGTACCAGAATTTGCCCCCTCTGTAGGAGTCTGTTGACAGGAGCATGTGCCCTTGCTGAGCCATACCTTTGACCAAACTAGCATTTTTTTTTGGTTGTATTCCACACAATTTGCACAGGATCAGCTGAGGGAAGGGTAACTCTTCCTCCATTGCAGGCATAGGAAGTACAGCAAGGGGCAATAGTGTCTGTAGGACAATCAGAGCCATCATTCTGGTTCAGACTTTTCCATCCTTACACTCAGTGCCAACCCATGAACAAGGTTATCAGCATTTTTTCATTGCTACTCTTCACTGACATGTTCCTTCATATTACAGGCTCTTCCTCTGGGAAAGAAGAAAATCTACACAGTTAGAGGGGATTCCAGGAAGTGAATCAGGTACTCAGGTTCCCAGTACACACACACAGGAAAAAAAAGCCAGGATGAAACCTGTTGGAGTGTCCTCACAACTCTGCCTCAGATGAATTGGAGAATACTAAGAAAATCACACGCAATGCCTCACTTTCCTCTCCTGGGATTGAAGCATATTACTGCTGCCCAACACCACGAGGGTGTGTGAGGTTTAGTTCAGTAGATGTACTACAGATTTTAAAATGGAGCCTGTATATCAATGCAACCTTTTAGAGTATTACCAAAACTGAACCCAAACATCAAGGGAATGTTTTAGTGAAAATAAATGAAAATCATTTCCCTTTGTTCTCCATATTCCAAGATACGAGCAACGCTGTCAAGTACCTCTAGAAAACAACATTCAGTGAAGAATCAAAGGCTCCCTTTTGTGAAGATTGTTTCATTTAAATTCATTTTACTGAGTCAGAAGACTCACAAGTCTTTCCTGGGTTTTGTTTGCATGTTCTCAGAACTGTTTCTCTTGTTGTCATATTCCCTCTTGCCAACACAGGAAGAATAAAAATCCTAATGCATGCATTACAAGCTACCTAGCTTTATTAGGTTGCATAGCCATTACCACAGATTTAATCTATTAAAGCCGTTAGTATTTGCAAAGTATGGAGCAATTATCATTTTCTAGAGCTGAAGAACAAACAGAAAACAGTGTTAAGATGTATAAATAAGACAAATTAGAAATCAGAATACTTCAGGGCTTTCCAGGGTAATTTTATATTAATCAGGTTTCTTGTATCTCTCTTCTCTTCCAACCCTTTGCACTTTCCCTCTCCTCTTCCAATCATATGTAGTCTTTTTCCCCCTCATTTCTCCTGTTCCAGAGACAAGATTCAATTACAGAGAATATAAAGAGACTTTTTTTTTTGAAGCCAGATGACTTAACAGGGCTCTCAGGACTGGGAGTACTGTCTTCTGTACTGCAAAGGTATTGGTGGGGAGAGGATGTTTGCTTTTTTTATTTGCACCGAGATGAACTTGAGATGGTTATTTTGCTGCAAAATTCAAGGGACCACAGATGCTTGCAGATTTTACTAACAGCTAGGCAAGGTCAACCTAGCTGATGATTCAACCTCAGCTAATGCACCTCCCAGCAAAACCAAATGCCTTGATGCATCCAAGGGTGATAGTAGGTAGTTCGAAGGTGATAGTAAATAGTTCCTCCTCCAATTGGCAATGGGTCACAAGTGGACTCCCACAGGGATCAATATTGGGCTCCATGCTGTTTAACATCTTCATAAGAGACCTGGATGTTGGCATCAAAAGCACTCAGATGAAGTTCACTGATGACACCAAGATGAGTGGGGAGGTTGACACCCTGGAAGGGAGAACCACCCTACAGGATGACATACTGGAGGAGTGGGCTAGCAGGGACTTTCTGAAGTTCAGTGTGGACAAGTGTAAAGTCTTGCACCTGGGAACACATAAACCAGGAGTGCAGTTCAGACTGGGCTCCACTTGGCTAGAGAGCAGCCTCGTGGAAAGGGACCTGGGGGTCTTGGTGGGCAACAGCCTCAACACGAGTGAACAGTGCACTGCAGCAGCAAAGAAAGCCAACAGGATGCTGGGCTGCATCAACAAGGGCATCACCAGCAGAGATGAAGAAGTCATCACCCTGCTCTACTCAGAGTGTCTCAGACCACACCTGGAGTACGGTGCCCAGTTTTGGTCCTTGCTGCACAGAAAGGATGCAGACAGACTGGAGAGGGTTCAGAGAAGAGCCAAAAGGATGATCAGAGCACCTGCCATACAAGGAGAGACTGAGGAAACTGACTCTGTTCAGCCTTGAGAAGAGAGAGTTTAGGGGAGACCTTAGTACAATGTTCCAGTACTTAAGGGGCAGCTACTATTTACAAAGAGTCACAGGGACAATATGGGGTGCAATGGGCAAAAGTTTCTCCTGGGGAGATTCCATTTGAACACAAGAAAAATTTTCACTGTGAGAACAGTCAGACATTGGAAAGGTTTCCCAGAGGAAGTGATGGATTCTCCCACTTTGGAAAGTTAAAATCTCTGCTCAACAGGGTGCTGAGACATCTCATATAAACAATAATATTTAGAAGGACTGGACCAGATGATCCTTGAGGTCCCTTCCAACCCAACATTCTATGATTTTATGATCCCCTGCCCTTTCATTGCCTAACAGCCGTGGTACAAATTGTCCTCTGTTAAAAGCTGCTCTCTTGTCACTGAAGACAAAGTAAATTGTTCTGCCTAGTAATAGCTTTAAAGAGTTTCTATCTAACCAAGCTCTACAAGCACAAGGTTTACCTACAGCATACAGATTGCCCTGCACAGGGGCTCTGGCAGCCCTTCAGCTTGATCCAGAATAAGAGCTTAAGTGGTCTGGCATTCAAGCTTCCCAGGGTGCACATCTAATCATGGCAATTATCTTCCTTTGGCTTTTCAGCCTTTTTTTGATTATTTTTTTTTTCTTAAATCGTCTCCATCCAAAAGCAGGCTAGATACGCTTCATATTTAGTGACAGAAAAATGTCAACAGGTTCAGATAAACACATGGGCCACCCACCATCCAGAAGAAGTGAACTCATCAAGTAATGGACTTTCTCAGAAATGCGGGCCCTGCAGAAATAAGTGTCAGAGTTTACACTGACTTCAACAGAGTGGCAATTTTCCCTTCCCTAAATGGACAAAAATTGCAAAGCTGCAGTGAATATCCTTGAGAATAGGTAGAGAATAGAATATCCTTGAGAACTTCAGGTACTTTTGTTTACTTGAGTTATCAGTACCTCATAAAGAGATTTGGCCACATCTCAATTATTTTTACTTTAAGTAATACAGAGCACACATAAGAGACATAGTCATGAACTTTAAAAAAAAAAAAAAAAAAATCAAAAATTAAACAGTGGTCAAGTCGCTCTGTCTTGTCATGGGCATCCTCCCCAGAATTTTAGGTACAGCCTGTGCTGACCAATAAATTTGCTTTATCTGCTTTCTACTCCTTTTTGGTTTTTCCCTTCTTGTAAATTTTTGGATAAATTTGAAGTGTGATTTAGCTTAGACCACTATTAAGAAAACTGGACTTAAATAGTCACTACCATACAAGACTGCTTTAACAGCAAACTTCATATGATGTTCTACAGCCACCTTCAATTTTTCAAGACAAAGGGTTATTTCACCTTACTGCATGGAACAGGTTTTGGGTTTTGTATTGTGTGTGTGTATGTGTGAAACCTTGGGACATATTGTTTTTATATGCAACCCTTAATAATTATAACCTCAAATACATCTTCTGTAAAAGCAGCCTGGGGAAGCTGCACCAGAAGGCAGATTTGCTCCAACTCAGAAGTCTGGCTTCTTTTTTGCATAGCCCTCAGGAGGGTAGAGATTACTCTTCCTATGAGCTGATTTGACATACTCTATATAAAATTTTTTTCTTCAGCTTAAAAAGGGAGGGAAGAATATCCCCATATCCTAGAATTTACAATTCACTGACATTTCCTTAGGTGAAGAAAACTTAACTACCAATGACCTTACTAGTACCTGTTGGCAATTACTAATGGATGACAGCAGTAAGAAAAAAAAAAAGCAAATAAAAAGAAAATAAATAGGCCTTTATCACAGGGGAAACCTTTCATTTCAAATACAGCACCTTTGGAATTAAGTGACTTACCCAGATTTCAGGATTAATGAACACTCACTTGTCAGCTTCAGCATGTCTGTATATTGTGCAGTTTACAATCAAAGCTTCCCCCCTTGAGTTTGAAATGACCCTTTAAGGACTTAAGAGAAGTTTTACAGAGAGAATTAAATTCACAGGTGTGGCTATAAAATTAAACTGCTGCTTTTTGATAGACCCATAACTTCTCTGAGACACTGAGCTTCTGAAGAAAGGTTACAACCTGAACCAAAACAAAACAGTGACTGTAAAAATTATGAAAGCTACCACTAAACAAAAGAGTGCTCGTCAGAAACTGGATAATATTACAAGAAACTTGTATCTAATTGTACACAAAGACAGAAAAATGTTAATGGAACATTACACTTAGCAATAGACATGCATGAGAAAAAGCAAGCATTCTTTTCCTAGATGTCCAAATACCAAAGCACCTGGTAGACTACAGTCATAACCTGAACAGTTAAAGTTTTTCATGAGTTAGCATTATTTTCTGAAATATTATTTAAAGAAGGACAGAAATAGCTACTGAGCTGTTGGAGCCAAGCTACTGGCTTGCAGGACTACAGTGATGTGCTATGTGGCTGAGAGACCAGCCCTCGGGACAGCAAACCCTGCTGTCCTCCAGCCTTGGTGCTCACCAAGCAATTGCCCAATCTTCCGCAGTTTGAGGTTATCCATGTCCTCAAACAGTACAAGCTGGAGCCAACTATGGAGTTTCCACCAAGCAAGCTGCAGGGATTGTTACTCCAACTGGTGAGCAGCTGGGAGCACTGAGATCTTCTGCTAGCTCAAATGCTCTCAGCAATGGGTATGTCTTTACACTCTCAGCAATGTCTGAACAGGACACACATCCTTCACCAAGCTGTCCAAGCTTATAGTCTAATCTGCCTGAGTCAACTGCACTTGGTATCAATGTATCTTACCCTTGCCCTGAAAATCTATGGTGGTACAGAAAGAACTGTGTACTGAGATTATTTCTAAGTATAAACCAATATGCCTGGACATCTAAGGACTCGAGCTGCCAGAAAATCAAAAGCAAGGTTAGAGAGCAACATGGGTGTATTCAGAGAAAAACTGAAGCAAAGTATGGATCAAATTCCCTTCTGAAGGTCCAAACTGACACAACAGGGCTGGCAAAATATCCTATAGGAGCAATTCTCATCCCAACCAGGTTAGCTTCACTCACCACAGAAAAGCTTCCAATGGGCCCAACACAGGATCACCAAGGGGCTTTCCCAGGCTCCTCCATCATCTCAGCCACAGTCTTGACAGCCAGCT
This sequence comes from Florisuga fusca, assembly GCA_038090715.1. Lineage (NCBI taxonomy): Eukaryota > Metazoa > Chordata > Aves > Apodiformes > Trochilidae > Florisuga > Florisuga fusca. The sequence continues at coordinate 30,386,568 of JAAWXA010000001.1, forward strand.
GCTGAGGAACACCAGCAAAGAGGCTACGCATGGGGAAAGCACAGGTGGGACCAGCTGTTCCCATTGATAATCATGGAGTTAACCTCATGTGCAAGACCCATTGCCACCTGCTGCTTATACAGAAAGCAATCAGCTTACCTGCGACATCTGGAGGCAAAGCACACACAGGTGGGGCTGCTCCTCCACTCTGGGGGGAGCTCAGGCAGTGCCTACCTACAGCATCTTTGCATCAGTACAAAGAAGCCTGTAGAATGGGTTTTGATGGGTTGTGAAGACTGACAAAAACCACCACTCTTGGCCAAAAACCCTAGACTGCTACAAAGGTTGTGGGTGAGTGTGTGACAGGCTTGTGACTGGAAGCCAGCATGCATGCATGGCTCCATCTCTCTCGTGTCATTACTGTGGGATTTCCTACATGGTAGCTTTCAAAGAGGAGAAGTTGGGTAAATGTGGTAGATTGATCCAATAAAAAAACAAGTCCACAGAGAGCAAAACTACAAAAAACAAAGGTGACTGGTGCTTTGACACAGCAGTGGTTCAGATGGCTGCAAGGCTGTTTCAGGCTGGTCTGTCTCAGCTGTCAAACAGACTGGTGAATGCTACCAGCTCTGGCATTTAGCTGGCATTCTCCTGGATTAGCTTTCCTCCAGGAGACCTCTGCTCACTTGCCATGGTCCCAACCAGCACTGCTTCTGTCAGGGCTCTGCCCTTCTTCCTCCTGCCTCCAGAGAAAGGAAGAAGCTTCTCCAGACTTCCAGACACTCTCTCTACTCTGTGACATTAATGGGCAGCGTGGGAGGGAGCCTGTGCTTTTTGGCTGGCTGGGTAATTGACCCTTCACTGTTGTTATCACTCATCTCAGCAGCTTTGAGCTGTCTTACACAAGTAGAGAGGTGTAATTTTAGTAGGTGTACGTGTAAGTCTTGCTGTACCATTGAGAAGCCCCCTGCATTCACTGCTGAACTGCTACTCCTCCAACTCCCTGAGCAAGCGTTGGTGCTGGTAGTTATCCTCCTGTTCCAGCCAAGCAGTGCCTAGACAAACTCTCTTTTCTCTACATAGTTAATTGCTTGTTCAGACCTGTAGAAGTACTTCTCTGACAATGAAGGCTTTTGGGGTGCCATGTCATTCTCTTGCAGACTTCCCACAAGATGATTTATGAAGGGTCTCATGCAACTGTAGGCCATAGCAACACCACCATACTGAGGCTCCCAGTGTGCTCATGTATCTCATCAGTACTGCTGTACATCAAAGCAAGCACCATAGCACCAATTGTGCCTGCTTTTTAAATAGCAAAGAGTGCTTAGGCTTCTGCATCTGATGGTTTGTTTCTAATAAAAAACTGAAAGTCTGAAAAGAAACACATGATGTGGGAGCTCAGATCTGGGACTGAATCCAGTGCTGTCTTTAGAGGACACAAGTCATGAGGGATGTGTCATATTATTAGTAGCTTGCAGCTAATGGGCTGGCAGAGACTGTAAACTGTGCTGGCTCATTGCCCGGGGCCCGTGGAACTGTTCAGGTAACAGCTTCCAACATCTTGGCCAGCAGACCTTGACAATTTCTTCATCCAGAGATAATTAGCTAAGGTTTCCACACTGCACCAGATTCATTCATTGGTATGGTCATACCCCCCTCCTACCTCAGCTGTTTAACGTCTTCCTTGCATCACAAAAATACCTGTGTTGGTGCCCTAGGTTAATGCCTATTGCAAATTTCTAATGGATAGTAACTGCCTCTCTGTATCAGGCGCAAGCAGAGCAATGAGCTCTGGAAGAAAACAAACAGAGCAGGCAGAAGAAGAGTGTCTGACTGTCCTTGGGGCAAAAGGATGCCAAAGAAACCCATTCACAAGGAAAATATCATGAGTGACAAGTGACAGCTTGTCCCACCAGCTTATGTCAGAACCAAATCCAGTAGAAAGGCTTCAGCATAGTGTAAAACTCTTTCGTTACAGCCTTGCATTAGCAAGCAGGAAGCACTGATTCCCCACACAACTCAAGCTAGCAGGGGATAGGGAAAAAGTTAAAAATTATAAAGGAAGAAGAGAAAATAGCAGAGCAATTGGAGGAGATTTTGCTTGCTTCACCTGGAATAAAAAGAGTAGCTCACAAAAATAAGGAAAGCAGCATTTAGCTTCATGATGAGAGCCTCCTGCAGCAGACAAGACCACAACAATATTTGATGAAGCTGAGGTCAAAGATGCAGCCAAGATATGGCTGCATTGCACAGCAGCTGACAGACAAAAAGGTAGCAGGACAGCTGAGGAGTTACCATAGCCTCTGGCTGTCCAGAACCCTAACTCACACAGCCACTTATGTATAGCTGAGCCAGCAGCCCTGTATCCAGAGTGTTCAACACTGACATAAAATCCCCAAATCCTGCACAAAACTGTAACACCTCTCATAACAACCCTATGCTACTTCCAGAAAAACAACTGACTTTACGCATGGAAAAGAGACAGACAGAAGCAAGTATCTCCTTATTCTTAAATATGTTCCTGATCACTCGACAGTCCCTGTCACCTAAAAGAGTTCCAGCTGCCTAGATGAGACTATTCAAATGAGTGCAAATTTACAAATCACAGCACAGAGGTGGCCTGCAGGATAACAATGCAAAGTCTCTCTTTCTAAGCACAGTTTACCTGGTCTAGATGAAAGACCATAATTTTCTTCATTAGTTTACCTTTCACTTCCTCCAGTGCAAATATTTTGTATACCTAAGTTGGTTACAAGTCTCTTGAAACCTCAGTCCTAAATGTTTATTGCTAAACCAGCAATAAACTTCATCCAAATGCCTGCCATAGTATGATAGCCATTCCTTGATACAGAGCAAAACATTAAGTTCAATTTCCCATTTTTCTCTTCTCAAAACTGTTTCAGTTTATAGAGTTTGTCTGCATTTTCCATTCCAAGCTCAATGAAAACAAACTGTTGCCTTGTGCAGAAAATGTTTGTTGGTACTTCCAGCAGGGAGAACCTGTAATCCACCTGATAACAGGAGATGATTTGCTCCATTTATCTTCTAAGCTGTAAGAAACATTTGAAAATAATGTGGAAGCTTTTAAACTTTAACTAGGGTGAAGAAGGCAAGAAAACTCGGCACACGCCACAAGCTGCCTCACAAATTATTTTGCCTACACTTTTAATGGCTCAACTCCAACAAATACAACATACTAGGAGGAAAAAAAAGTTGTTTTTCACAAGGTACTCAAAATGGATACAATCAAATAATTCAGCAAGAATGTCCCAAGTATTCTCTTTGAAATTTTCTCTCACTTCTTTCCTCTCCATTTTTTCCAGAGCTTCTGCTTACCTGCAAAGGGAAAGTCCAACACCTCTGCATCAAAAACATGATCACCTTCTGCTCTTTCTTAAGCTACAGGAGCTGGCTAGGCACCTGAGATGCAAAAAAACACTCAACTCCCAGTTTTGACTTGGCCCCTAAATCCAGACCTGAGCACAGACATCTTACAACACCCATAGGATAATGAGACCTTGAGACTATGATTTTTTTCTTGGGCATCATTAAAAAAAAAAAAAAATTCTCCACATATTAAAAAAATCCCAGAGATTTGGTGGATTTTGTATAAATCAGTTTTTTTGTCAGGTGTTTTCTATTTTATTAGTATTTTCAAAGTACCATGCATGAAACTGGCAAATTGTATGTTTTTGGACCTAAGTGTTTTGCTGACAGCTGATTTACTGACATTGCCTTCATTTATGTCACTGGGGTGAATAAACCAAAACAAATTATTCTTTACTATATCTTCCTAGTACCAATGTCTTTCCTCTTCCTTGAGATTCTGGAGATGATTTTTTGTGATGGCAAACCTAATGCCGACCTTGTGATCCGTCTGGATTGCATCAAACCTCACACAGTCAAATCTGTAGCCAGTGTTGTTATCTTTTAGCATTTCTTGCTTTTTTAAGCATATAAATAAGAACAATCAAGTCAACACCTTGGTTAAAGTACCTTGGTTAAACAAACAATTAAAAGATAATCTCAGGTATTTGGGATCCCTAAATAGCACATTTGGAAAAAAATGAGTTTTGGGGGTCTAAATGTCTCAGGAGATGCAAAGTACGTTCCTAATAAATGGAATTTATGGATCGCATTGTCCCACTGCCCAGGATAAAAAATGAGGGAATTCAGGAACAGCTCAAAAAAAGGTGAAGCTAGTCCCTCAGGCCCAAGATTATGGAAAATGGGAATCATGAAAATGAAGTTTGCTTATTTGTTTTTAAAGAGCACACTTTAAATGAGGAAAAGAAGGCAAGGAAGGTAGCACTGGAAGCTCTCACTACACAAGAAGATGTTGCTGGGGGTGGTGTGCTTTCAAGTGTGCTGAATTTTAAACACGAACTGATGGAGACTAGATGCAGTCTGTGCTTTTGATACGGTGTTTCTGATTTGTTTATGCATACTGGGTTTAAATTAAAGTCAGCATTGATTTCTTAGATCTAAAAATATAAGGTAGCAGGCCTTTTACCTAAGAAGCTTCTAGCAGTTACAAAGGATAGCGGGTTTGTATTAGCACGGGAAAGAGATTGACATACCTTGTTATTCATGTTGTATTTTTCAAGGGTTAGAGATATTCTGGAAAGTAATTTCAAGGCAGCTCCAATGTTACTTTTATAAACTCTCATTTTTAAAAAAAAGTTGTTTCTTACATTGAACACTTTTTTGTAAAATTATGATTCTCCCTTAAGTGTTGTTTGAAGTACAACTCAGAGTTCAGCTTCCTGTTAATGAGTTGATATTGAGCTGACTGTATGAGCTGTCAATGTATCAACCGCTCATCACTAAATCATTCTCAAAATGAACATTAATGAACTTCACCCACTCCAGCAATGCAAGGTAGCTCATACTTCTCCTGATTTCCAATTCACTGTAAAGTAACTTGAATTCAGACTACCCTGCTGACTACATTGAATTGCTGCATAACGAGCTGCCATAAAAACAATGAGGTTTTGCATGCACATATCGGACGTTCTCATACATATTAATTTGGTCATACAGTGTATTACAGCGACTCCTGTGAACTTTTGTGTGAAAATGAACAGTCTTAATATCCTGCTTTAAACTGCCAGCTCCTTGTTGGAAGAAAGTACTTCTCTTTAAAAATTAAATAAAAACGTGTTTTCAATGCTAAAGTTTTGTATTCAATTCTTCCACTACAACAGTGAAAAACGAAGAAAAAAAATATAATTCATATTACCTGATTTTTGTCATTTGCTTTTTTGTTTCTCAGTGGTATTTAAATGAGGGGCTAAAATATCAGAGCTTCACCACCCGCATTTTCCTGGAGGAGTCTGGTGTCACCTCACACTTGCAGGACTGGAAACTTGATTTGTAAATCTGTGTGAAGGGCTCACCTTTTTTCACTGAGGAGAGGTCTATGTAGACTAGCACAGCCTGCAGAATGATTGCCCAGGATTGGTTATCATTGGTTATCCAAGTCCCGTGTCCACATGTTGAAATACAGCTCAGAAAAGAGTTACAAATTTGATTTGAGGCCTTAAATGCACATTTTACAGTTAAAGATTCTGAAGTCAGTCTGTTCAAGAAGAAATTTAGGAAGATTATAACTGCATCTGTCAAGATAAGAGGTGTGTCAGTCTAGTACATTAAAATACAGCATGATATGCATGCAGCAGCAGATCAAACTGTATGGGTTCAGCAAGAGCTTGTTTGGTTTTCACTTTTTGAAAGTTGCTGCCCAGGAAACTCATTGTAAACTGTGTCATTGCAGAAGACATTTACCCGTTCCCACTCTGGTGGGCAGCAACCTCTGGGAAGGGGGTAGGTGAGCAACTGGCATAATAGATGCTCTGGTGATCTTCTCTAAGCCTGATGTTGAATGCATATTAGGATATGAGATACAAAAAAACAGGGAGCTGAAATTAGAGGTGATCAAACACAACATGAAATGTATGCTTTTGAGAGAGAAGAGATAAGTATTTGAACAGCTTCCTGTGGGATTTAGTAGGTTTCATGTTATCTGATGTGTTTAAAACAAAGCTGGATGTCTACTAAAGCCTATGCTCAAATAGAAGCTTGAAACTTAATGCAGTGGATTGAATTCCATTACTTGTTTCATTTAGGAGGTTACCATAGGCCTTTCTGGCCTTTAAACACAAGAACCTGGGAAGACTTCGACAGAAGAGCCTGATGGAATTGATCCTCTAACTATAAATTCCCTCCATTACAACCATTTTCTTGCTACAGCAGCACTTGGTCAGAAGCATCAGGCTAAAATGTCTTCCATTTGCTGGTGACAAAGAAGTCAAAAAAAGGCATTTCAGACTTCAGAAATTACTCCTTTCTTCTCCTTTCACATCTGGTTAATATTAAATTCAGCTACCTTTTTTCTCCTTCAAGTTCCAAACACCTTTGTATCCTCAGTCATCTATTGGAAGAGAAAAAGAATAGAGCTAGAAACATGATACAGCTGAGATTTGCGCCTGCAATGGAAGGATTTTTCTCCATACACCAGAGAAAATTGCTGGGTTTGCTTTTGTTGCTGCAGTTGTTTTTAACTTCTAAAGCATGTCAAATGAACCTTGAGCTTTATGGAAAGGCACTTCTAGAAGTTGGGAGTGTGAGTTTAAAAGAAGAATGTTTCCTGTTTTGAAAAAGCAAATAAAGTAATTGTGGCATAACAGAGATTTAAAAGAGACCCTAAACTCTTTGAAGAAGTGACAGTCAACAAGGTGGATTCTGAAAAGTGCTAAATGTGTGTGCCCACAGACACACAGAACTTCCTTAATGATTAAAGATGATTAAGCACACTGTCACATTCAAATGCAGAATATGGCACAGCCTTCAAACAACATCTCCAGTTACTGTCCTTCCTGGTTTTAGGACAAATAACTAATGTTAACTCAGAAATTCATGTCTGGCTACTCTCTCTGGCCTCCAAGGATGCTTTTCATCATTCCCTTGCACTGGTTTTTTGAAATAAATGGTGTCTCCAGTCCTTGCAAATGGATCCTAGAGAAATTGTGTGACCAATTAGACTAGCCAGCTTGTGTACATAAGCAAAGGCAATACAGATACCTCTCCTCAAAATGCTGTGGTCTAGTTATTTTATGAAAAGGTGACAGATTCACAGAGCATCATCTGAGACTCCCCTAACTGTCCGGTTTCCAAAATATGTTCTGGACCTCTGTTTTAAAGATTAAACTTCTCTAACATGTTTTAATTGAAACACCAAGATTTTCAGTACACCTTTCACAACCTTAGATTAAGACCACCACAAAAGAAGCCACTTAGCCAGCTCAAACCAGACTACTCCATCTAAAAAAATGTTCCTCTACAAACAAATTTTATTCAAATTCAGTTTTTTACAGAACCTCCTGGCACCAGGAAAATGCTAATGACATGACTCAATTAATGAAGCAGCAAGGCACTGCAGCAGGCTTGTTGAGACCCTGTCTCATAGTGTTTTAGCACAAGGTAAAAGCAGAGGGGGTAAATTCCATAGGATGAACGCAAATGTGCATAACAGGATTTGCAGTGCACTTTTTAAACTCGCCCATAACACACTGTTATGGCTGTCTGGATGCTGATCTTGGAAGGGACTGTAGCTGAGGAGGTGGGAGCGTGGCAGCATCTTCATCCTCAGAGGCAAACATGCCCAGACAGTTATCGATGCAACACACGGCAGAAGCAGAAGATCTAACTGGGGGGACACAGTTGCACTCACAGCTGCTTTGCAAAGTATAGTGTCATCTGTGCATCCAAGGACATCATCAGCAGAGAAAAGGAGGGCTAGAGGACTGCCAGCTCCCTTCTTTCTTTCTCAGACATTAACTATGGGTAGAAAAATATCATAACTCTTCTAAGCTTTGTGACCGAAGCAGCTGTATTCTTGCACCAACAAAGGAAGGGTTTGGCTGTGTGGCAGCAATTTCTTCCTAAACAGGATTTTTTTCTCTCATTATTAAGCCAACTGGTTTGTCTTTCTTCCAAAGAAGAAATTTATGCAAAAATCCTCTCACAAAGAACATTTGCAAAGTTCCTTGCAATTTGTAAAAGCCTTGGGAATTTTCCCTAGGCTCTCTCTGTTAGTAGACAGCTTTAAACATCTGAAGCTGCTCTATTTATACTTCAGAATTAAATCAGCAGAAGTTACAGTTGCTTAGAGCTTTTGAATTTAAAGCCTCAGACATCTCACTTTTCCTTCAGAGTAGGAGTTGAGAGGGGTGTGCTCCCCTCCATGTGACAAGGTCAGCTCCTCACAAAGATGGTCTTCCCTAAGCAGCAGAGTGGGCCAATAGAAAAAGCTGTGATACTGTCACTGAAGGTAACTAATCATGGAATAACCTATCTCGTTCACACAGGAGGCAACTTCTCTGAGAGAAAAAATGTTGCTTCTTTCTCACTTTCCTGGGACATAGTCTTGGATCAATTTTTATATTTATAGACTAAAGTATTAAGTATATCTTCTTGTCAGCCTGCAGTGGGTCATTTAAAATAAATTTAATGCTTACAGCACCTCAATTTTTTTCTTTACTGCAGTACTTCTTGTTCTTGCTATAGGAAATACTACAAATACCACACTAAAGCTCAAATATCTGAGGGCACTAAAGTGCTGGTTTTTTAATGGCAGTCTCTAAACACAGAGCTCATAAAACTGCAGTTATCTTAGTACTAGTGGTACTCAGAAGTGAAAGACAATAAGATATTCGTGTTCCAGTGGTAAATCCACTGAAGCCAGTGGGGTAATAGCTGGAATTAACTTGCCCTTTGGATAAAATAATAAGCACAAGCGTCCTGGATGGGAGTTCACAACAGGGATTTCTGATTAAATAAGAAAACTGGAGAAGTGGAGGAATGGTGGGCTTCACAAAGGACTCCCCAAAGATATTATCCAGGATGCTGCAAAGGCTGTTCTCAACAAATGGTTCATTAGCATTGCCTGCAGAGCCAGAGGAAGGAGGAGGAGGAGGAAGAGATCTGGGGGGTTTGCTAAAAGAAGTGGAATTCGAAGTGGAATTCATAGTTTAATCTGCAGAAGTGAAGTGAGAGAGGGGAAAAACCTTGAGAAGAGGAAATAGGTGTCCTTTTCACCGGCAGCAAGGGGTCAAAAGTGGGCAAGAAGTTTCTTCAAAAAGCTGAAAGATTTCAAAGAAAAAAAATTCCAGGGGAATAACTGCAGAGTTTGTCAATGTAAATATGGCTTACCTGGTTTGTCTTCACTTTCACTAACATGTAAACCCAACAAAACTGCTCATAACTGACTAAGATCTGCACTGCTGCCTGAAGATACCAGGAAATAAAGAGGAGTAGAGATGAACCAGTCTCCTTCCTAGGCTCTGGTCAAGCTGACCAAAGAACTGCATGAAAAAGCATGTAGAAATCATATTTCAACCAGTGCCACAGGGACTTCAGGTCCTATCCTGATGATTTATAAAAATATCTACTGGAACTTCCTCAAGTAATGTAAACATCCCAACAGCTCAAGTAAACATAACAACAGCTTTTCCATACATTTCAATGATTTCCAGTTTGGGAAAGGGCCTCCATCTTCATCTAACCCTGCTCATAATAATTTTTGGAATTAGATTGGACAATCCAGCAATTGATAGTCATAAAATCCTAGGATAACTCAGCTTGGAAGGGGCCCCAGAAGGCCTCTGGTCCAACCCCCAGCTCACAGGGTCAGCTGTGAGCTGTGAGCCAAGGGGCTCAAGGCTTTCTCCAGCTGGGTCTTGAAAACCTTCAAGGGTGGAGACTGCATAGCTTCTCTGGATAATTTGCTACATTTCTTGACTATATGTCATCTGAATCTCGTTTCAACTAATGCTTATTCACCCTGCAAGTAAGGTTGTGAGAAAGTCAGCTCCATCTTGTTGATAACCTCCCACTAGTTACTGGAAAACGAAAAGTAAAAAGTGTGTTTACATATACAAAGCATTCTACATCAATATGTAATGCTTAGATAGATCAAAATCAAAGAGTATGATGTCTCAATCATCAAATTTTAGAAATTATAATCTGGATATAGATTTCACAAATGCCTTGTGCTGCAACACCTGTCACCAAGAAACAGGTACAAAATGCAATTCCACCTGACTTGTAAAGTGTAAAAAAGAACCTGTTATAAACCTATGGTTTCCACATGAGAGGTCTTGGATTTCATCTCACTCACATGGGAGTAAATCAGGACTAGTTCTACTTAAAACTTGCCGAATTGCATGATTTCAGACAAAACTGGCACACTAGTTGGTGGCAAACTGTAAAAATAGAGCAGTAAACCAGCTTTCCAGGAAAAAAATAATTTAAAAAAATCTATAATACTTGCTTCTTCCTGAAGGTTTTACTTCTTTACTTCTGTAATCCTCTGCCCCTACCCCTATTGTGTTCCTCTAATCAGTCTATATGGTTCCACTTTTCTGATGGCAAAGCAGAGAGACAGCTTTGCTGCCAACATGCCTGAAGCTTGCCTCAGGCTTATTATCTGTGCCATTTTAAAACCTTTACCACCTTCCTGAGTTAGACTAGCTCAGCAGAGAAGGAGCAACCCAAAATCACAACTTAGGGACTTGTGCCCTTGACAGAGAAAACTGTTTCAAAAGCATGAAATCCCCAACTCTTGCAAAAGTAGTATATATATACAGTGTTCACATAAGTATATATAAAGCCTTAAAGGAAAATTGCTCCATACTTTAGTCAGGAATTTAAAGTCTTCCACACAACATGGTCTCCCCTTATTATTCTTTTCAAACTAGCTTCCCAATAAATGTTTCAAATAATTTGTCCTTTGAAATCCATTTTTTCTCTTTTAGGGAGTCATTCAATGTTGCCAGGAGGTTTACCCAGAAAAGGCATGCTAAATCAGACCGTGGGTCAACATTTAATGATCAGACTGTATATAACATTTGCAGGATAGATGTGAATCTGAGAACCATGAAAGCCAGCTGCAGTAGAAGAGAAGCAGAAGAAAATTAGATGGGTGCTGGTAGCACATTAACATCTTGTCTATTGCATCTTAGGCATGGCTAAGTGTATCCAAAGGAGTAGCTACCTTAGTTGATGGGTTCACCATCAGTCAAAAGTCAAGTCACACCATTAAATGCCACCCTCCAGTGGCCTTATGCCTCTGAGAAAAGAGGGAACAAGGTCATTAATATCTCCTTTCTCATTCCCCTACAGGTAAGTGGTGTCCCACACGACAATCAAGAGCAAGCAGACCATATCTACCCTCCACAGATCCAAGTTAGAAGCCCAGAAAATGCCACAGAGGCTGTATTATACTGGATGAATTTCTCCTGCATGCAGAGAAACCCCAGGCACACTCCCTGCACTGCTAGGTGGATGTCCCTCAAGCTCTGTGATGGTATCATTGTCCTGTGCTTGCCATAATGTGAATCCACCCCTTTTTTACTCTGTGTTCCAGCAGATCCCTCTCCATGGGTTTGGACCTAAGGCTGGAGGCAACAGGAGGAAGGCTTTCAGTCTCCATCCCCCTGCCTTCTATTTGCATCACAGATGACTGTGAGTGTATCCCAATACACTTTTCTCCAGCACTTGCTCTAAGAATTGACAAGGTAGAGGAACAAACTCAAAATTATCAGATAGCACATGATTTACAGGGTTCTTGGAGAGGGAGTGCCAGTGCTGAATGACTGCAAAAGACTGTCTTGGAGCCAGGGAGAATTCACTGCACATATTATGCAAGGTATAATCACCCCGATGGACATTTTTGTAAAAGGAATACATTTAAGCTGAATCAGTATGGAAAACTCTAACAATAAAGAAGACCTCTCACTAGCTCAAACAACTGGTAACATGGAGACTTTTAGGTGTTGGTAGGCAGGATCATCCTCTAGGAGTTTATTGAATACCCAATTCCAACCACCCCACTTCTTACTCTCCCAGAAGTTTTCATGCTGACATCAGAGAGAACAAAATACATGCCCATACCTATGCTATCTCAAAACAGTCTTCTTGCTTTAAGCAACTTGAGCCAAATGAAAGCTCTGCCTTGTCTCCAAGTATCTTAAAGGTCTATGAAAGATGTTACAGGGCTTACATTTCCACAGCAATGTGATAAATACTACTGCAATCACCGGCACCATTCTCAGCAACCTCAAACGTGTTGACCTTGCCTGTCTGGACTGACTTTGAACTTGGCCTTATAAACCCCTCCCTCAAAACACAATCTAGAGCATGGAAGCTTGTTGTGGCCTGCACCTGCCCTGAGAGCTAGCCTCAGTGCAGTCAGAGCAGTGCAGTAGCTGCCATATTTTAGTTTGATCTGTTTTAGAAAAAGCTGAAGATTGTACCCCGCAGTTTCAGTGTGGCTGACAGCTGAGCCTCTTCGATGACAGCCAGCTCAACTAGACTGCTCCTGCTGCCATCATCCCCACAAATCTGCCACCACACAGGCACATACCCAAAGACCGCTAAGGCCTTGCACAGGCATTAAAATTCCTTAAAACTCATTTTGACAGGAAAATACCTCCTGGACAGAGCATCCCAGGTGAGAAAAATATGCCCGACCCTCAGACTGATAACTCACATGTCTTCCAGAGTCCTGTCCATGCAGGGGATTGCTAACAGCAGGGAGAAGATAATTGGGGTTTTTTTATGAGGCTGATGGGCACAGAGCAGCTCTCTCTCAGTGCTCTGTTCTAGTGCCTGTTCCAGTCTTCCCTTAGGCAGCGGAAAAGCCAGTGAGAGGAGACCACAGGAAACAGTTTTCAATATGAACTGGTTGAAAGCTCCAGTGATTTAGCACAGTAAATATTTTTGCTCCTACTTTCCTTAGTGGCAGAGATCAATACGGTTGACTAATAGCAAATCTCTCCTTCTTCCAAATATTCTAACAGGAATTTCAGGGAATTAAAACAACCTTTGAAATGCCTCTTTGCATTTCTTGTGCTTTATTTGTCTTTACAAGAAATGAACACAGCTCTTGTTTTTGTAAAGGATTGGCAACCTCCCCTTTTATGCCTGCGGGCCTTGGGAAAAATACAATCTGCAGTTGTTGTAAGACCATTAGTAAATGTTTGTGTATTAGAAGATGAGCTCTCAAAAGAAATGCAGATATTCATGTCCAGAAATAAGAGGCTTCAGAGGCCACAAGCTCCCACAAAGCCGTTCAAAGTAATTTATAGTGGGCAAGTCTCAAAATATACACGTTTTGACTTCTGAATCCTCCTCATAAAACTTGCAGACAAAATACAAAGTTCTGTTTTTCTTAGAGAAAGGGTGGTTTCTGCTAAACAGGCAGAGAGCCTAGTTTTAGCTGCTTGCTTTCTGAAATTCCTGTCAGTGTTTTAAAATGTAGGTGGTACACATTATCCTTTTTGCTACAATGAAAACAAAATCTTCCCTGATTGGTGGCCAAAGTTAATGGGAATTGATTAATTACTTTCCATCCCAGGGGACATGAAATCTCCAAAGTTTTAAATTTCAATTGAATGGGAAATTACTTCTGCAACTCTGTCAGCAGGATTGAATATAACAGTGTCTTTTTAATCTCATCGGAGTGTGACAAAAGTCTGAAAATTCATAACTTTGTACCTGTGCTATGTGAACGCACAAATCACAACTCAGAGAATTGCGGTTTCTGAATGCCCCCTTCACATTCACAATGCTTGTTTAAAATTTAGGAATCCTTGGGATGGTGGGAAGCAGAGCCCCATGTCCTGCCTGCATCACTGCCTGGAAGACCTGGAGAAAGGGATTATACCAAAAAGGTCACTCCTTCAGTCAGACAAGCCTTGTTTCCCCAGGCACACCTTGCTCACCAAGGCCCTCTGAGTACCTAGCCTCATGTTAGTTAAAATATCATACTAGCCCACTGGCTAGAGGTGACAGTTTTCTCCTTTTCATATCTCTTGATTTGGCAACTTAAGCAATAAATATTTTCAAAGAGTGCCTTAGAGGAACTCAGCACTGGTGTGTTTGCTATACCCCAGGAGGCAGGGTGGAGGACCATCGGGGATGGTGTTCTCTCCTGTGGTGCTGTACTCTCAGACCAGCCCCAGTTTGAGCAGACTGAGTCAAATGAGCTCTCCTTAGACAAGGCAGTTTGCGAGTGGCACCTGAAACAGATAAGAGAGAAACTGCTACAACTGGAGGCATTTGCCCTTCAGACAGCTCAGGTGATTGGCTTGGAGGCTGTGTGTGCTGTCACACTCCATTCCCCCCCAAGACATAAACGGCCGTCAACCAGCCAAGAAATTGCACCCATCCCTCCCAGATGGGGCCAGTGCTGCCATGCTCTGGGCTCTTATGTGAGGCAAATCCCCAGAAATACAGCTGAACTGCATGCCTTAGACCACTGCTCTGCCCCTTGCCCTCTCCCCTTGTCCCTGCCCTCTCCCCCCTCCCCTGGTACAAGGTCCTGGGTCTCCCCATACATTCCATTTTGTCCCACAGATTGAAGACTTTGCCCCCCAGAAGCTTCCCCCATCACAGCCTGGACTGGTGGGGTTTCTCCTGGAGAGGAGAAAGATCTAATTCAGGAATGTGGCAGAGAGTTCAGATGCTTATCCAGTTTAAGGAACAGATGAACTCTTTATTCTGCAAAATTTGTCTAGATATTGCATTTCATATTCAGGAAAATCTACAGCAGGCTTTGATGGGAGTTTTGCCTGAGAGGGGAGGGACAAAAAAACCCAACAAAACACTTTAGCCCTAAACTGCAAAATTTAACTTTTCCGTCAAATTCTCATGAGATTTCTGGATGATTTTGTTCAGACTACAAGAACAGTTTCAACATGCATTTACCTTTCTGCTTACAGTCACAATCTGAAGCCTCAAATGTCAAACTAAGTGTCAATGAAAAACATCTCAGAAAAACTGAAGAAATAAAGAAAACAGAAAAATATCTCCAGCACTGGACAAACATAACAAAACCTCATTGTTTCCCTCTGTTTGTAAGGACCAAACACACACTCTCTAATCCTTCAGTAAGAGATATGTATTTTAAATATGTATGTTATACAAACACAAAAAGCACATGAACAAGTTGTCTCCTTTCACTGTGTAAAGACCCTGTTAGGTCTGGACTAAAAACAATCAGCAAAGGCTGTTGGTGATGGACATTTACCTATCCACAGCAGAGAGAGTACTGCTGCAACACACATGCACTTTGTTATTTGTGGAGGCTCTGTACAAGAAAGCCACTCATTTCCTCTCCAACATTAACAAGCTCGATAGCCATCTAATCATGTATGGTAGAACTGTAACTTCCTACTTCCCACTATAGCCACAAGATACCATTTTATTTCTGGCTCATCTAGCTGTTCAGTCTGCTGTGTCCCTGAGGATAATTAGTCCTGAACTCAGGGAAACTATTTATCTTACACCAAGGATATTCTATCAAATACAAATACTAATTTATAAGGATAAAAAGCACTCCCTGAGGTATTGAACACATTTTCAGTCTTCTACTGATTTTCAGCAGGTGACATATCTGAAATCACCAAGCCTCCCTTTGGTAACTAGGTGGGAGCCAATTAGCATCATTTTGAGCAGGGAAAGCTGTATCACAACAGCCTCCAAGGAGCAAGTCCGATTTGTTGTTAACAAATCTGATTTGTTCATTTTTGCCTCCCCACAAATGTTACACAACAGTCATAGAGAAAGTTGTTCCACAGGGTAAGACCCCATTGTCACTGAAAACAGGCACTGTTTTTTTTTCTCCCCAGGAGGGGAAAAATAAACATGACAGTCTGCAGCTACCACAGGTAACAGCAACAAACTAAGCTCCCTTACCAGAAGTCCTCCCAAGGTTCCATGACAAGCTACAGCCAAACACGTCTCCTGAAGAATCAAAAATGCATTTTCTTTCACTTGACAGAAGGAACTGAGTGGTTGCTATCAGTTTGCTCTTACACTTATCTTTCATTACCTGCTCACAGAAAAAAATATTCTTTGAGGTTTTTCCTGCTGCGGTAACTGTCCATGCCACCAGGGTTTCTTCTGGAAGGACACTGTGGGCATCTCTGGCCAAAACAAAGCCCTGATGGCATGGACAATTATACCAACTTGTTCAGACCCATTAAAAGCATGAGCTCAGCTCTTACAGCCGTTCAGCAAGTCTCTGACCCTGCATTGAGAGGTTTGCTGGTCTGCTAAAAAGAAACCTCAATTAATAGGCCTGGGGATATAAAGCAAATGAACCCAACTAGTCTCACGCCCCAGGTATTGCAGGCATGCCCTGATTTCTATACTTGGAGACATGAAGTACCTCTAGCACGTTTTTGTTAATGGACTAGGGCAGCTACATCTGCCTGGGTCTTCTCCTGCAGGCAGACTCAGCCTTTGTGAACTAAAGTCTGCTGGATGAGAAATTCAAGCAAATTCCTGCATAGATCTTGGTAGAGGACTGTCTCCTCTGTACTGTGTATAAAAGGCATTTGCTCCTTATGAGCAACACGAGGCAAATCTAAATGTCTTGCATGGTGTCACAGTTCAGCCCTTACTAAGGAAAAATTCCCTAATTAAGGACTGAATAATGGTATGGAGCTGAGACATGTTCTTACCAATCCATCAGGCTAACTGGCCATGATACGCTGTCTGGATAATAAATGCCATTCAGTCCTCATTAACATGTCCTTTATTAAATCCTATATAGAGAAGGCAGAAACAGAAATTACAAGAAACAATGCATAAAGCTGACACCACACGTGAACTCCCTGGCGTAGGCAGTGTGACAAGCAGGTTCCATGGGAGCTAGCCCTTGCTTTCCTGGGGAAACTGGGATTTCCAGCCTTCTGCAGCAAGTCAAGGGCAGGACCCAATATCCCAGCCTGCTAAGCTGTTAAGCAGAGAGCTGTGACCAGCTAGAGAACAAAGTGATTTTAGTATTCATGTTGACCTAATACGGACAGGTCTGCAATCACATTACCAAGGTTGAGAGCTCTGTAGTTTTTCTATACTAAATTCCCATTAATCTCCATGGATATTATTTCAAAATGTAATTTTTTTATTGGCAAAGCTGGCTAATAAAGTTCTTGCCCTCCCCCTAATCTCAGGCACAAATTCCTACTCAACCCTGTACCCTGGCTGTGAGATGATGTCATTGAACAAATGCAGAATTAAAACCAAAAACAGTAACAAAAAACCACCACCAACAAAAAGCCTATAAAAGTCACATAAAATTGTAAAGGAATGTTTGTATTATTTTACCCTTACAAAACCTTTCCTCACGTTAAGCAGAGTGTCTCCCTCTGTGCCTGTACAGCAAGAAGCACATGCTTCTTTTCAAAGGCACTGTCACCCTGAGCAAAATCTGAACTCCTGATTTGGTTTTACTTCTGTCTTTAACAAGCAAAGACCCCTGTTGTTATCAGACCTCATTAATGGATGGATAAGGAGATGGGGCCAGGACATATTCCCACCAACACACTAGTGCTGATGTGGTTTCCAGAAGACCCCAAGAAAAAAAAGAACTGGTCTGGCTGAGGAGAACAAACTGCAGGTGGGACTGGGGGCAGAGGTTGGAGAGCAGGGCAGTGGGCAGCAAAAATTTTAAATGGCTTTGCCACGGGAGGGACCATAACACAAAACCCAGCTCCTAGATACCCAAACACCTTGGAAGAACTAATTGTAGTGTATCTGCCCCTCCATGTGACCATTTCTCCTGCATTGTAAAAGTCCTTTCCCACTGAAAACCACATTGACAGGTCTTCATTAACTGAGGTCTGTGGAGCACTTTAACAAAGACAAATGCTGGTTTAAGTTGCCAAGAATTTTACTTACGTGCATGTTAAGTTATTAACAACAGAGACAGGGAGCTAGAAGATCTGGCAGAAGCTGCTGAACTTATCATGCTGTGGTAGACCAAAGTGAAGTGGACACTCTCTGCAAGGCATGTCTCCATAGCAGCAAGGATAGGATTGCATTAAATGTCATCTTTATCTAGACTTCACCATGGACTTAATCACTGTGAGGGAGAAACAGACGCAAAAGGAAAGAGCAAAGTCTTAAACAATTACAATATATTAAACTCCTTAACATTATTGAAATCTCTGATGCTGAAGTTTTTCCACATTTTATTTAATTTTCTTTAACCTCCTGGGGATCCAAGATTAGGAAAACAAAAGGATAAAGCACCTGCCTTCTGCACCTTTCTGCAGCATGCACATGAATACAAGGACACAAATTGTTAGATGCACTTGACAGCTGTAAAAGCAACAGATTCTTTTCAGTCAACTCCTAGATAAGGAAGAGGAGTCAGCTGTCTCTGGGTCATAGGCAAGGAAGAACTGATTCTTCCAGAAATTCCCTTAAGATTAAAGTTAGCAAATACTTCCTTCATAACTGAGATGAATTTTTCCATTTTCCAAATAAATTGAGGACATGGCAAAGTAAATGAACAGGACTTATTAAGACCAAACATGTGGGCACAGGCATTTAGCATCCTGATGGTGAAACAGGGCAGATGAGTAAAAGAGCTTGCGGGATCAGGTCTGGGATTGGGATGAGAAATGAGGTGGGTATTTGAAGCTTGTCAGAGGCAAGGGACATGGTCTTAAATAGGGATTTAAGAGTGACTGGCTACTTTCAAAATATTCCAGCATGCTTCTCTGAGGCTCTGCATGATCTAAGGCCATATCTGTATTGGAGAGAGAGCGTATATAGTTATATTAAAAAATCACATAGCACACTAAATACCTGAGGACTTGCTTTTAACCATGTATACTATAGCCACCACACTGATAAAATCTTTATACTGACCTATCCTGACCTGCGTACACACTTTTTTGAAATGTGTGTCACTCTCTTTCGATCACAGCAATTTTAAAATTTCCTACCACAATTCCCTCAGGCTGACATATGATTACCTGTAATGAAGACTTTGCAAAGATAAACAAGGTTAAAGATTTTCTGATTGCACACAGGGATAAATAATTTGTAACATATTTAATATTTTTTTTAAAGCAAATAAAATGCACTACTCTGTCCTTGACTGTGTGTGCCTAAAGCAAAGTACATTCAAGAAATAGATGTTGAATAAGATAATTATGCTTTTCAAGTTTTTTTCTGACTTATATAAAGCTTAATTTCTCCTTCAGTTTTCATGAGGAAGATATATTTTTAATTACTCTATGTGACTTTTTTATATTTTAGCCTGAGTATGAAACATTTTGAGTATGAAATATCTGGATCAAAGAAAAGTAATTTAGAACAACCTGAATAAATACATGCCTATCTGAAGGAAGAAAAATGTGAAACTTGCACTCAAATTTCAGCATCTCTTTATCTTATTTAGGTGGTCCAGAGCATCCAGGACACCTCAGAGGAGGACCTGCACTTGCATAAGCAAACCCTGCCCTCTAACTAGTAGTACAGAGGGCAGTAAACACACACATACATTTGCCTGAAGTTTTTTTCCTTTCTGTAGTCCCCCTCTTCTTAAATTAAATTCTTGCCTTTTGGGTTTCCTGGGGAGTCAAAGCCCAGCACATATCAGAATTCAAAGAATCCTGCACCACAGGATCTTCTCCACTACAGAAATTTCCACCAGCTTTTGTGGGAGTTTTCCTTCTCTCTGTCCCACTCTGTACTCACTGCAATAAAAAGACTAAATAAACAAGCCTATTCATCCACTTAGTAAGGAGTGGTGTGGACTCTCAGAGCTGCTGCTGAGATAAATAAGGTTATATTTAACAAAAGCAGGAGAACAGACATTTGACAGCCTCCAAATATCTTGATTCAAGCAAATGCACAAAAGTTAAGTAGGCTTTCATGAGCATACCTCACCTTACAGACACAGCACACCTTTTCTCCTCTTTTCATTCCACACTGAATGGTAACCACCTGGTTAGGATTACTTGACCTCAGGTAATTAAAGTTTAACAGAGGTGTGAAAAGCCAATCTTAGATTAGTATTGTGAAAACATATTATTTTACTGGAGAACAGAATATTTTTATTCCTAATAACAATAGAGCAGGTAAAAGTGAATATTTCTTACCAGTCCTGAAAGAATACCAAACTGTTGATGCATGAACAGAGCATAAGTATTCAGGGCAATATGCAGTCAAAAAAAAAATAATCTTCCAATTTAAAGAGTGAGTCTTCTAAAAATTCATTTAGCATAGCTGTAAAGAATAATGCAGTTTTCATGGCATGATGGAGCAGAGGGTGGCAAAGGACATGGTCACACAGAGCCGTGCAACCCCCATTGGTTGGGCATGGCAGAATTTTTCAGACTTGGTTCACTAGACTTACATGTGAAAAAAGAAAAGAGTGCTTCTATCTACCATGCTCAAGTCATTAGTCTCATCTAGGACTTATGTTGTGACTTTTTAATCTATAAATTATACAGCCTGAGTCATGCAAGCCATACAGAAGCATAAAGGTTAGTTAAAACACAAAGAAAAGACAAAAAGCACTATTCCCCAGATTTTGTGAGAGAGGAATCTTGTTAAATAGAGGGGGGAGAAAAGAGGTTGTCCCATACCAGAATCTATTTAACTAGACACAAACACATCTGCAGTTTTCTGCTGATTTGTGAAGTATCGTTGAAGGCAGTATTTAAATAAAAAAATTGCTGACACATGGTGTTAGCTTGCACAGTTCTGGTGCCACAGCAGACTCTCAGGTTACACTTGCTTACAGGTGACTAGTGCCACCCATGATCTCCAGTCACTGAATCACTTAAATATTAAAACAAAACAGGAGGGAACTTCTCTAATGTGTGTGTTCATAAAGTGCCAAATGGTGAATCTTTAAACATCCTCATGAGTAAGGAAATTCTTTCTCCCCATCCCTCTCTCTCCCCACTTACGCTTCCTCCAGGTCTTCCTTCTCCTGGAGTCCCTGTCTCAATGTTGCTTGTCCAGCTCGTTTTGTGAAGCCATGTGCCAAGCCAACAAAAATAGTTTTCATTGCATACTAGATTAACAGCAATCAAATTGATTTTTAGCCTGAGTAGTCCCTGGGTTCCCCTGGCTGGCATCTGCACAAAGGTGGGGGAGATAAATGCTTAACAAAATCACAGAATCATAGAATCATCCAGGTCGGAAAGGACCTCTGAGATCATCATGTCCAACCCTTAATCCACTACCACTGTGGTTCCCAGACCATGGCACTGAGTGCCACATTCAGTCTCTTCTTATAACCCTTCAGGGATGGAGAATCCACCACCTCCCTAGGCAGCCCATTCCAATGCCTGATCACCCTCTCTGTAAAGAATTTTTTCCTAATATCTGACCTAAACCTCCCCTGGCAGAGCTTAAGTCCATGCCCTCTTGTCTTACTGGTAGCTGCCTGGGAGAAGAGATCGATCCCTCCCTGGCTACACCCTCCTTTCAGGGAGTTGTAGAGAGTGATGAGGTCTCCCCTGAGCCTCCTCTTCTCCAGGCTGAACAGCCCCAGCTCTCTCAGCCTCTCCTCACAGGACTTGTGCTGGAGTCCCTTCACAGCCTCCTTGCTCTGCTCTGGACCTGCTCCAGCACCTCAATCTCCTTCCTGAACTGAGGGGCCCAGAACTGGACACAGTACTCGAGGTGTGGCCTCACCAGCTCTGAGTACAGGGGCAGAATCACTTCCCTGGACCTGCTGGCCACACTGTTCCTGATACAGGCCAGGATGCCATTGGCCTTCTTGGCCACCTGGGCACACTGCTGGCTCATGTTCAGCTTCCTGTCGACCCAAATTCCTATTAAAATAAATGCTTGTGAAACAATGCTCTTGTGCACATAGGAATGAGTCTTCTAAGACTCTACTAAACCACAGCTGCACATGCAGGTGTGAGAAACTTTTGTGTCAAGGCAGCTAGATGTGTGAGGCCACAGTGCTCACTGATAACTCTTCAGAACTCCAATAAAAAGGTTAAAATAAAACTCCTAGGTTGCTGCTATCAGAAAATCTCAAACCACTCATAGTACATAAATGCATCAGTTATCTATAACAAGATCTACTGGACTGACATGGGTTGAACATACAAAACCTGTCTCCTAGAGAAAATGAATCCAGTCATAAATAGTATTCCCTAAAATATCCTTAATCTCCAAATAACCTACTTGCAGGAAGTCTTCTACTGCACCCTGCACCAAGGACAGAAAGGATCACACTTCTCATTCTGAAGAATCTTCCTCTTGATCCTGAAAGAAAAGTCTGTATGAAGTAACACAGTTCTTCTCTGTGCCCTACCTAGGAACAAGTTCCAATTCTGCTGAATTAAAACTTTTTTTACAACTAACACATGTTCCATACACATGGAAATACAATAAGGTAGGTATATTGCAGGGGGAGGAAGAATAAATAGGGTGCAATATTTAGAATGATATATCAATACTCCCAATTACACTGAATCTGAAAATCCAATGTGATGGGTTTAGAGGAGATGGGATTATTTATTTTTAGTGAATAAATCTTAGTATTGGGATGCAGGTGATTGATCCTAATCCTAGCTCTGTTGCTGCTTCAAATGGGTAAGTCACTTTACTTAGTTTACATCAGAAATGACAAACACTACTGCTTTCAGCAAAAGACTTAATGATGTCCCTGTGGAAACACATGAATATTTTTACTTAACTGTCTTACTTATGTGAGGCAGACTGCAACATAATGGAAGACCAAAGGAATTTGCTGAAGTTACCTTTATGGATTAGGATAGCTGAGTGGGAAGAGGAGAAATAATTTCAGAGGAAGTCTGTTCTAGGTGGCCTTACAAGTGTACCAGTCACACCAACAACTCAGACAAGAGAACTGATTAAACCTATCGGCAACCCAAGAAAATATGAGCAAGGCCAGCTTCTGAGCACTTTAGCACATAGTATTACTAATGGCTTTTGCTTTAAATTAAAAACTGCTACACAGTGGGAAGTGGGCCATTGTAAGCCACATCAGAAAGTTTTCTAGCGATTAGCAACCCAATAGCAATGCTATGTTACATAAAAATCATTTGATGTACTTTTAACCGCATTTTCTAATGGCTGAGATAGCTCTCCAGATATTGAGCTGATAAAAATGACATGGTGTAATTTTACATGCCTGAGCTATTGACAGCCCTGCAGAATCCAACTGTCAATGAGATGTTTTTAGTCCAAGTTAACACAGCTGCTGCCTCAGCCAGATCAGTCTCGATCTCTACAGAAATTCATGAAACCTGTAACCTGTACACTCCAGGCAGTCCTATCTAAAACAAATCTTCTTTGTCCCTCAGTTTTGGCTGTTACCTGCCAGGTGTATGCTCTTCCTGGCAATAAACAAAACAAGAGAAGAAAGAAAACATTATAAAGAGCAGCACACCTGACATTGATGGATGTCATCAATGCTCTGTTCAGGAAGGACAGATAGATTTGCTTAACTGAATAAAGTTTATCAGGTGCCTTGCAAAAAGCCCTTTCAATCTGTCAGTCTTCCTCATCTCTCTCCTGCCTTCTTTGAAGAAGGAGTGGGAGAGAGCTGGGGAGAGAGGGATAGAAGAATGTAGCAAGAAAGAAATGGCAAGACAGCACTAGTACACAAATTCTCCAGGATTTACTTTAATCCTTGACATTAGGTTGCAGGTTCTGTGCTTCTACAGGAATGAGATCATGTCAGTTTGATGATGTCTTGGCAATGGACAGTAAAAACAGGTCCATGCTTCATTCTTTCAGGGTTGTCAGAAATCCTAAATATCATTCTACCAGGAGGTTCTGCTGACAACTGGGAGCTGTGGCAGCATGGAGAATTACTATCAAAGTGACTCATCAGCTGCCCAGAGAGATCTGAATGTAGCAAGGAATATGGAGTATGCCCCATGGTGCAAGATCAGCACAGAGTGGTTACTCACGAAATGCTAGTCAGATAAAGGTAAAAACCACTGACTGCCAGAACCAGCTTATCTTGTTTAAAGGATTTGTGGATGAATCTTTCTAATGCCTTACTTTTACAAGCTGCAAAGCGTGTCAGACATTAATGACCTGGGCAGATCTGACCAGTGCCGGAAGTTCACAATATTGCCAACATCATCATTAAGATAACTTAAATGCTGTTTCAGTGCATTTTTAAAGCCACTGTGCATGAAGTGAAAAATTGACAAGTTTTGGCAAGTTATTGTGAAGAGAGAAATATGTTGGTACCCATCAATGACCTCCAGATTTTATGGCATTTTGGACACATGTCCAGGATGTGCAAGAACCATGGTTATAGTGAGCTCCAGACAGGCCGGCCCAGAAAAAATATCTAAGTACATTGGATGATTATTCCTAAAATGTGAAAGGAGAGCAGTCTAGAGACATCAAGTACAGTGCTTTTAATTATCAGCTGAGTTCCCATGAAGAGATTGAAACAAGCTTGGATGAAAGGGGAATTGTCAGCTCATGGCTTAATGCATGACCAAAGAGGCACAAGTCCCAGGCACAGGTAGTTGTAAGAAAAGCAAGTCACTTCACCTACCATTACTTGGAAGCATGGCTTGTGGGAGAAAAGCCCTTCCCAGGATCAAGAGAAGTAAGGTACAGGAAGAGGCCAGGGCCTCCAGTACTTTACAAGTGCTATCTTGAAATAAAGTGATTGTGTTCAGGCAGATCTCAGCTACACCTGCATACTGTGTTGTGTTGTCTCCAAGGGGTCAAGCTGAAACCTGAAGGTCTCCCAGTTTTGGTGTGAGACAGCTTAGGCAGGAGTAGGTGGTGGGGTCTGGCTGGCAGGGCAGCAGCTCTGCACAAAGGGCTGGGCACAGGGGTCACACAGCTCTTGGGCATGGCCCAGGCACACACACGGTGCTGCTGTGGGATAATGTTTTTGTGGGATGAGGACAAAGGCTATGCTAGCACCAAGTGAGAAGTGGTCCATCTTCCTCCCCAGAGCACTGCCCCAGGCATGATGTAATTTCCTAAGAAACAGTGGGTCCTCAATAAAGACAGGATGAGGCAAAGGAGTTGAAGGCAGGGTAGAGTGAATGGTCAGAAGTCTAGAAACGATGGTTTGTAAAAAGAAGGAGAAGGATAGCGTTTTCTTATTATAGGGAAAAGAGGACTGAGGAAGAACATAATAATGTTTTTCTAAAAGGCTGCTGCAAAGAATAAACAAATAAATGTTTTTTATCTCTGCGGAGGACAGGATAAGAAATAATGAGCTTAGGCTGCAACAAGAGAGGTTTCGTTTAGACATGAGGAAAACTTTCTAGTAATAAGGATAATTAAACACTGGGATTGGTTATTGAGCAAGGCTGCAGACTCTCTTTTACAGGAGGAAATTCAACATCAGACTGGACAAACAAACAAACAACACAGGAGTCCTGTCTCAGAAAGGGGGATGAGCCAGGTGATATTAACAGGCCCTTTCCAGACCCACTTTTTGCTGATTCTCTGTCCTAAACATAAAATCCAGCTGTGAATCTTTGGAGCAGCCTTTGATAAGTACAGTGTTGTCTAGATGAATCCTGAATGAGTTTTCTGAAAACAAAACAACTGCAACAGAAAAAAAATCCTCGTGCTGCAAGGTCTTATGGATTTGTCTTCAGTCTTACTGTACCTGACCCATTTCTTAAAACTCTGGCTCCTGAAGTCAAGCAGATTCATGGAAGTTAAGCTTAAAAAAGCAAAAAGCTATCTAACTTCATGGTGCAGCAAGAGAATAAAACAGATTAAATGCATGAAGAGAAGTGATTCCAACAGTTATATATCACAAGAGAAATAAAATCCATTACGATTTATCTTAAAAATTAAAAATCAGATGATTTTTAAAAATCTCATTGTTCAGAATGAATCCATTTTTTAGTGTCAATTAATGTTTAATATTTTAATGGTCACTAGCTAAGTCAAGTCTAGGCCTGAAGTCAGAAAAAAAAAAAAAATTGTTGCTGAAGGAAAGGTTAAGAAACCAAATGTCCTTCTCAGTGAGTGGCATAAAGATAGAGACATGGATTCTCCCTTTTCAGTCCAAAACTGAGGGGGGGGAAAGGGGTGTGGCTTAATGAAACCAGCAGGTGCCAAAAAAAAAAAAAAAAAAT